>CM053417.1:10840855-10903212 GCA_028644305.1 Xerus rutilus
AATCTGGAAAGCAGTATGGAGATTCCTTAGAAAACTTGGAATGGAACCACCATTTGACCCAGCTATCCCACTCCTTGGTCTATACCCAAAGGACTTAAAGACAGCATACTACAGTGCTGAAGCCACTTCAACGTTTATAGCAGCTCAATTCACAATAGCTAAACTGTGGAACCAACGTAGATGCCCTTCAACAGATGAATGGATAAAGAAACTGTGGTATATATACACAGTGGAATGTTACTCATCAATAAAAGAGAATAAAATTATGGCATTTTCAGGTAAATGGATGGAGTTAGAGAATATCATGCTAAGTGAAGTAAGTCCATCCCAAAAAACCAAATGTTGAATGTTCTCTCTGATTAGCGGATGCTGATCCATAATGTGGGGGAAGACATGGGAAGAATGGAGGAACTTTGGTCACAGGAGTGGAAGGAGGGAGGGGGCATGGGGACAGTAAAGATGGTGGAATGAGATGGACATCATAGCCCTAACTTTATGTAAGACTACATGTATGTTGTGATTCTACATCATGTACAACCAGAGAAATGAAAAGTTGCATCTGTGTACAACGAATCAAAATGCACTCTGCTATCATGTAAACCTAAGTAGAATTAATTAATTAATTTTAAAAAAAGAATAGTACCTGATATATAACAGACATTTAACAATATATCTGCTATTTTAGTTTGGTTGGGGTGAATTGGTATGGAGATAAATACCTATATGCCTTACTTATAAAACTTTCTTGGCAACAATGACCTTTATTAAGAGGAATAAAATGGATATTCACACTGAGATAGACAGATCACCCATAAGCAGTCAAGAAAAGAGTCTTGGAGGAGGAAAGCAGGGAGAGAAAATTGGGAAAACAAGCTTCTGACCTGAGCTGATCCTAACCATAAGGACAATTCCTTAACAGCCCCTAGACATGACCAACCCCAAAAGATACTTCCTCTTATGCTAAAAGACTCCCACCCCCATGCTTATGCTGATGAAGGCTTAGAGATCACCTTTTCTCCAGATTTGCTGAAGAAAAAAACAGAGATGACTGGCCCCCTTTCAGAATGCTATATCCCACCAATCACCTAAAGCTACAGATCAAGCCCATAAAAACTCCTAGACAATAAACTCCCATTGGTACCCTCCCGTGGGGACTCCTCCCATACTGCAGGGGTCTTTTCTGCTTTAAATATTACTACTTGTCCCTGGATCTCATTCTTTGAATTTGTGAGACTGAAGAACCCACCCGACATCCATCCCCCCTGTTATAACACTGGTATTATTGAAAGGGAGGCACAGCCAGTCATCTTTACCCCTTTCCTCATAGGTCATGGCTGGTGTCTGGCTCGGCAGGAATATGAACCCAGGCTCCAGGGCACAACTACTCCTTCCCCACTCGGCCCTAAGGGTGTTATTGTGTATGTGTTTTGTTCTCATCATTTCTAAAAAATAGATGAGCGCAAAATGTGACCTAACATGGTGCAAAGTAATGAAATTCCATTTCACTTCTCCTCCTACCCCAATCTGCTCCTAGCCAGAGGCTTCTAATGTATGTCAACACACATTGGCACTGCCCTGCCAGTTGTGTCCCTGTTACACAGACAATTGAGAAAAAACATCCCCGCTGTCTAGGAAAGCCTATGAAGAGACGAAATAACTCTTTAAAAAACATACAGTATAAAGAGACACTAACAACTCCCATCATAACAAAATGGCTAAGCCTTGCCAGAATGTATGAAGAAAAAGGACTAAATACCCAACTGAGGTTGAAAACACTAGTCTTGCTGTGCCTTAAGAGGCCTAAAAGATATCAGCTATTGATATTATTTGCTCATGCAGAGAAAAGAACAAGATTATATTTCCTTCTTAAACAGGGAGGGGCTAAAGAGGAAACATAAAAGAAAATGTGAACATTGGAGTATATTTAAAAGGAAAAAATAGGCTTTGCATGAATTGCTTTTGCTCTATTATTTTACCAGATGAAATATAGCCTTGTTATGTTTGCTTTAAACCACATGGAGCAAATTGAGACAACAAAGTCCTGTGCTATGAACTAAATCATATGACTTAAGTCTAATGACCTTCCATTCTAAGATAAAAATAGGGACATGTGGCCTTACAAGCCCAATTGTATGTGCAAAAATGAGAAAAACATCTACTTAAATCTGGCAACATCTAAGCTATCTAATCATTGTTCCTGCATGATTGAGAAAACTATGAAGAATGGAGATTTGGCAATTCATCTAGATTTATAATGTTGCTATATAAGGCCTCTGAAAACACTCTCCATAAGGATGGTGATGAAGATGGCAAGCCAAACACAAGGAAGAAGAGAAAGGCAGATTCACACGGGTTGATATGTTCCAAGGCTGTACTGTGCTGAAACCTACCTCTTCAAGAGGTGCCTAAAAACCTATGGACTTCTAATAAATAAATATTAATGTTGTTTTTAAAAAAAGGTGCCTAAAAGCCTGTGCCAATGTTTACTGAATATTTATGTTGCTGGATAAAGCCATAGAATCAGATTTGGGAAAAAGGGAGAGAAAGAATCTACATTGTCAGTTACCATGCTATGTGTGTTTTACATGAATTTACTTCATTTAGGATTATATGGGAAATATAATCATCTCTGTTTTCCAGATAAGGAAATTAAGGTCTTGAACATACATGAAATTCTGTTGAAACTAATGAGCTTCAGGATTTTGGTGAAAAAGGAATGAACGTTTCACAGAACACCCAGACGTTATTTGCAGTTATGTCTTCAGGAAGGTCCCCATATGCCCAGATTAGGTGAGATCACCTTCTCAAATGCTTTCAAAAGTCCCTGTGTTCTTTACTCCTATCAAAACTGCAATTAATCATATAATATTTTAATACTCAACTTCCCCCCAATAGACTCACCTATAAGCTCTGTACAGAGGGAATCCTTTCTGTCTTATTTTTGCAGCTTGAGAATTCAGTACGTTTGCTAGCACAGAGCTGAAACTCAGTAAATATTGGATAAATGAATGAATAGAAGTAATAGACCAAATATTAGACTGGGGTTCAAAGCAGAAGGTACTATGCAGATATTTCACATTCATATTTTTTCTCAAAAAAATGGATTCATCAGGTTCCTGGCAACTTTCCCCACCAACATCACCAGCTGCAACTCCTGAGTTCTTAGATCATTAAATAACTTCATTATTTGCCCGGTCACTCAGACCAGAAAACTTATAATCCTGCTCCATTTCTCCCTTAAATCTTGTAACAAATAATTTGCCAGGTCATATTAGCTCTACCTATCCTTCAATATCAAACTCCTAAGCCAAAATGCAAGATGAAATATTTTTGATTTCAATTTCCCATTACATGGAGTACCTCCTCAACAACAACTATTACTTTATGCTTTGTATCACCAATTTCAGATCTGTGTAGGGAAAAGAATCTGTTTATCTGCTATCTATATATCAAAGTAAAAGCACCTCCCCCAGGAAAAGTATCCTTGGAGCCAGGAAAAATATACAGTTATTATTCAATCTCTCATTTCATTGCAACTAACAACTAATTTGCACTAATTAACTGATAAATAAATACTGTGGAATAACTTGATTTATTAAATTATTCAATAGTGTGAATCCTATTCCCAGTATGAATCATCCTTGATATCCAGGAAAAGGACTGTCAATCCTTCCTTAGTTTTTATTGAAGAAAGAAGTTTTTTCATTAGTTATATAGTGAAATTAGATAGCTAGAAATAATGAGTGGATGCTTAAACCAACTAGAAAAATCTTTATCTCACCCAGGCCTCAGATTCCCAGATGCAACTGTTCACTTGTCTTATTAGGTATGTGATCAATTAGGCTCTCATAAATAATTCATCAACATTGTATTTTTCCAGGAAAAAAAGATACTTAGTTTATGGAATACCTGCTAGTTTTAAAAAATATATATCTTATTTATTTAAAATAAAATTTTAAGAAAAACTCATTGGATACTGTTGGCAATTGCTTGGGTACCAATTTCTTCTTTTAAAACTTATCAATTATTCATTATATAATAAATTATTTCAACTTTATCTTGAAAGAACAAAGAATTCATCCTACCTTTCCTATATGAACTGTATTTCACAGTTAATCATCCACAATGATGAAGGTAAGCTATTCTTTAGAAAATAATTCTGATTATTTAATAAGTATGGAATGAAAACTACAATTAGAAAACTGTCATTTAGTGACTGTGAATGGAGTGACTGATTCAGACACCAATGCCAAAACCATAATGCGGCAAACCGATGAGCAATTTAACTACTGAGAAATCAGTGTATACCACTAGAACCCACTAAAAGCTGCACAGAAAGTACAATAGCCATTCATCAGATGATCCCCGCTGTGCTGAAATATATGAGACCATGGTACTATCTATGAAGAGTTCTTACCAAAACATCTCAAACTCAAATTCAACCAAACTTCTAGAGATCCTTTCCATATGTAGTACGTAAGAAAGATAAAGATCTGAGTTCACTGATGTTACAAGGAAGAAAACATTCAAACCAAGAATGTGAGAACTCATAAAGTGTGGCTATCCCAGTTTCTGCCAAGCAAAGCAAACAATTGAAACGATATTTAAAATTTGTTTTATCAAGCCATTAAAAGTTACAAAATTGGGAACAGAAGAGGAACTGGACTTAGAAACCATGTAGGAAATATTTGAATTCTAATATCAGTTACAGTCTTGTTAAGATTTTTATACACTGAGATTCTGTATTAGAAAACACTTTCCTTTCTACTCATGTGAAGAACCCATAGGAAACCAGAAAATAGAACTTCTGGCCCACCTAAACCACATCCTCTCTTCTGTGAGATGAGCTTACAAGCTTACTGACCCCCAGGTCAAGCTGTTATCATTGTAGAGACCACTTTAATACTGAAAAAACATTATACCACTGAGAAGGTAACATCAAATGATATATTAAAACGATTGGCAGCTACGTTGATTGCTAATAGAACTTAACATGTAAATTACATTCACAGCTGGGCTCTGTGGTGCACACCTGTAATCCCAAAAGCTCGGAAGACCTAGGCAGCAAGATCATAAATTCAAAGCTAGGCTCAGCAAATTAGTGAGGCCTTAAGCAACTTAGCAAGATACCCTGCCTCTAAATAAAATATATTTTTAAAAAAGGGCTGGGGAGGTGGCTCAGTGGTTAAGTGCCACTCAGCTCAAAAAATAAATAAATAAAAATTTCAAAAATTTAAATTCACAAAAGAATAAATATCCAAAAAAGTAGCAGTGAACAGTGATATTTTATGCAAAAATATATTCCAAACTTGCCTATGAATGTAAATGTCCAAGACCCTGTCTCAAAATGAAAAATAAAGAGGGCTAGGATATAGCTCAGTGGTAGAGCACCCCTGGATTCAATCCCCAGTGCCACGGAAGGGCAGGGGGGAAGGGAGGGAAGGAAGCCTACAAAGAAAACAACCTATCTCAAAATATGTCTCCTTTTGCTGAGCAGATGAGAGTGTAATTGCTGGATGAAAGTAGAGGTTGTTTGATACAATTGGTCAACAAATATATGAAAAAAAAGTTCAATATCACTAGCAATTAGAAATATGGAAATTAGAACTACACTGACATTTCATCTCACTCCAGTCAAAATGGCAATTATCAAGAATACAAGTAACAATAAATGTTGGTGAGGATGTGGGGAAAAAGGTAAACTCATACATTGGCACTACAAATTGGTGCAACCACTCTGGAAAGCAGTGTGGAGATTCCTCAGAAAACTTGGAATGGAACCACCATTTGACCTCGTTATACCACTCCTCAGTATATACCTAAAGGACTTAAAATCAGCATACTACAGTGATGCAGCCAAGTCAATGCTCAACTCAATTCACAATAGCTAAACTATGGAACCAATCTAGGTGCCCTTCAACAGATGAATGGATAAAGAAAATGTAGTACATATACACAATGGAATATTACCCAGCCATAAAGAAGAATGAAATTATGGCATTTGCCAGTAAATGTGTGAAACTGTAGAATATTATGCTAAGTGAAATAAGCCAATCTCAAGAAAAGCAAAGCCCAAATATTCTTTTTGATATGCAGATGCTGATTCACAATAGGGAGGAGGGGTGTAGTTCATCAAATTGGACAGGGGGGAGTGAGGGGAAGGGAAGGGGCATAGAAATGGGAAAGACAGTAGATGAAATGGACATAACTGTCCTATGTTCATATGTGAATACACCACCAGTACATCATGTGCAACTACAAGACTGGGATTCTTGTAAGAATAAGTTGTACTCCATGTCAAAATACACTCTACTATCATATATATCTAAAAAGAACAAAAAAAGAGAAGCAAAAAAAAAGAGAGAAAAGCTGCTAGTATGCAGTAGTTTCTGAAAAGAAGAGGAAGGATAGCTTGCCCACCAAGGGAGAACCAAAAAGACATGAAAATGCATGTTACACATGAAAGTGATTTTTGTTCAGAGATGCTTCTCTTTACATGCACAGTTATCACTATAAGTAAAACTCAATAGGTACTATTTTCTTTTTTTTTAAGTTGTCAATGGAATTTATTTATTTTTATGTGGTGCTGAGAATTGAACCCAGTGCCTTGTACATGCTAGACAAGTGCTCTACCACTGAGCCACAACCCCAACCCAATAGGTACTATTTTCTTTAAAAACACATGAGGGATTCTAACACAGTTGAATGAGACATTATCAATTTATTGAAACCCACACTTCGTACTAGCAGCAATTGGTGACCTATAAACACTTATGTTTGTTGATCAAACAGTTGCGAGCAATATCAAGTATTAACATTTGAATTACTCACAAACTACCCATTAGAGCACTGGTCAATATAAATTTCCCCCTTATTCTTGATGACTTTATAATAACAATAACTGTCCTATCAAATTACATATATCATCATTCAAGTTCACGTAACTCCATTTGTTCCCATGTTTCCAACAAAATTGACACTAAGAAAAAAACATTCTGCTTCTATAAGGCACATCATGCATACTTTTACGTACACTGTAACTAAAAACACTACTCTCTTAAGAAAAAGGAATTGAAAGGATATTAAAGATGTCTGAATGATAAACACAACGATTACTAATTATTAATATTAAGGAATAAATTAGAACATGTAAGACTAGACTGACGTTTCTTATGCAATGCATTTTCAGGCTTAATGCTCAAAAGCAGTAGTTAGAAAACCTGGGTTAGAAAAGTGTGAGGAAGGGAATGCAGGGATAGTGAGAAGTTAAACAATCAAAAAAGAAGGCACATATGCAGCCAGGCACGGTAGCACACACCTATAATCCCAGCGGCTCAGCAGGCTGAGGCAGGAGGATTGCAAGTTCAAAGCCAGCCTCAGCAATGGCGAGGCGCTAAGCAAGCAAGTGAGACCCTGTCTCTACATAAAGCAAAAAATAGGGCTGGGAATGTGGCTCAGTGGTTCAGTGCCTCTGAGCCCAATCTTTGGTATAAATATATATATATGACAAATTTATTATCTTATAATCTCATTATCCCTCTAGTTCAGTAGTCCAAAGACAGCTTAGCTGGGTTTACTAAAGGAAGAATGAAGGTGTGATCTGGGGCTGCAATATTATTTGAGGTTTGGAGTTCTTTTCCAAATTCATTCAGAATTTGGCAGATTTCAGTGTTTTGAGGACTAAGCTCTCTATCTTCTTGCTTGCTATTTAACAAGGTCAACTCTCAACTCATAGAAGCCACCCAAGTCCTTTACCTCCATTTCCTAGCCAGCAACATAGACTTCCTTTGCGTTAAATCAGTTTTTGAGTCTCTAACTTCCTCCATCCCTGACCTGTAGACCCAGATTTAAAGTCTCACCTGGTTAGATCGGCCCACAGCGATATTCTTCCACTTGTAAGGCCAACTGCTTAGGGACTTTATTATTTTTTTTTTTTTGTAAATCAATGTTATTGTGTATAATTAAGGTATTCAGCATTGTTATGAAATATATATATTGTAAAATGGTTATTATAGTGGAACAAATTAACATATTCAGCATCACAGTTACACATTCCCCTGTCTCCCAGATAAAAACAGCTAGAATCAATTCATTTAGCAAGAATGATGAGGGAACTTGATTACATCTACAAAATCTCTTCATAATAATGCTCATGTTAGGGTATGACTGAATAACGCAGAGGTTTTTGTATACCACATGCCAAGGTTCTTGGGGGTCCATCTCAGAATTCTGCCTACTTCAATGCCCAGATCAGCCATTTTCATTAACATAGATTTACCTATTAAAATGCATCATGCCAGTTCGAGTATACACACACACATACTCACGTATGCACCTTAAAACTATTCATTATGTTGCAAATACTTCTGATAAACAGTCATAACAGTAACATAGAACGCATGTCATTATTCAGATTATAATTTCTATCAGGTTGAAATCAGGTATAAACCATATTTTGAGCATCTATAATGAGGTTATCCACAATGGCTAGCCTATTTCAAATCAATCAAAGTGCATTCAGTAACATCTTATTTGAAAAATTGAAAATATGACATGTCAATGTGTGATAAAACTAGATTTGTACTGGCTTTGAGGATCACATAGTATACAATACAAATTCAGCTAAATTGTGTGAGGTCATTCTTGGCTTGTCAGACTGGCAATATACCTCAATAGTAAGTAGAGGACAGTATCATAAAATGGGCAATTGCAGAAAAGCTATAACTATAGGTACTTGCAAATCTGTTTCCTCCACCACCACTTTGCATTCTGCATATTTATGGTGTCACTGGGATTTATATTTATGATATTAATGATCTTCAGTGATTTCTTATAAAATCAGTTGCTCTATAATATGCATTTCTCTGGGGGGGAACTAAGTCAGAAAAAGTATATATAGACATGAAGCAAATTTGTAGACATGCAAGACAATGAGTTGGCAATATGTATCTCCAAGGAAGCTCTCTGTTGTTACTTGATACTCACCACTCATTCCTGATTCATTAATGAACAGCTGATTTAAAGCATGCATTTCATTTACAAGACTGACTATATAATATATGTAACCATCCCACAAACTTCCCTTGCCTTATGAGCAGCAGAAATCACCAATGCACACAGAATTATCAGTCTCAGATCTCCTATCTGATACGGTCCTTTGAATGCTGGTATCATCTATCCTCCTAATGAAGATTAATCACTACAGTTTGACCAATCAGGCAAACTGACATCATAAAAATCAATCATCATATACATGGAACTATATTCCACAGCTTTTATATGGAGACACATTTTGTATATCATGAAATAAATTTCAATATCATTTTTTTTAAAAATCACTGGTGTTTATGGTAATATACTTCTTTGCCTTGCAAATAAAATATGAAAACCATGATATTATTTAACATTATTATATTGTTCTAATTATACCCTACACAGAAAAAAGAAATGATCTGTGGCAGAACTAGGAATTAGACTAGAAAGTCTGCAACTGCTAGAAGAAAATGTAGGCACGACACTCCAACATGTTGGCACAGGCATCGATTTCCATAACAAGACCCCTAAGGCACAAGAAATTAAATGCAAAATCAATAAGTGGGATGGCACCAAATGTAAAAACTTCTGTAAAGCAATGGAAATAATTAAGAGCATGAAGTGTGGAAATAAAAAAAAAATAGAAGATTATTGGAGTAGATGAAGGGGATTGAGGGGAAGAAGGAAGGATAGGATAAAAGAAGAACAGTGGAATGGATCTGACCTAAATTTGCTATGGACATATATGAATATGCCGCAGTCAATCTCACCATCATGTGCAGCCACAAGACACTAGTTAAAAAAAAAAAAAAAACTATAAGTAAGCCAAGCACAGTGGCTCACACCTGTAATCCCAGCAGTTAGGGAGGCTGAGACAGGAGAATCGCGAGTTCAAAGCCAGCCTCAGCAACGGCGAGGCGCTAAGCAACTCAGTGAGACCCTGTCTCTACATAAAACACAAAATAGGGCTGGGGATGTGGCTCAGTGGTCGAGTGTCCCTGAGTTCAATCCCCAGTATCCAAAAAAAAAAAAATAAGTAAATAGATCAGTACCAAGAGGGAAGGGAAGAGGGGAAGAGGGAAAACGGAAGGAAAGAAGAGGAAGCATTGAGGACTAAATTGGAGCAAATAACTTTCCATGCTTTAACAATTATGTCAAAATCAATCCTAATGTTATGTACAACTAAAAAGAAGCAATAAAAATCAAAAATAAAAAGGAATGATCTTTGCTCAATTTGTTTTAAAGCTTGCCTATGTCTGTAAACAATGGTATTGATGTACTGCCCTCAGTGATGGACAGGTTGGATTTTTCAATTCTTATGACAAGAAACCTTGAAATAATCAGAGTACCAATAGGGTAAGTAAACAAAAAACACAAAAAGCAAAACAACAATAAAAACAATGGATCTGGGGGTTTAAAAAAAATATCCTGGGTTTAGGTCATCAAGCTTATTATGTAGGAGAGGATAAGCCTCTGGATAAGTCATTTAATTCAAGCACCAAGTGAATTTCTCTCTTGCCTACTTGACAGAAATATGATGTCAAAATAAAAATGTATGTGGAAGTGTCTATGATAATTTAAGAAATTCACAGATATGTCATTGCTAAGACATACGAATCAAATGTGGTTTTCTTAATTCAAAATGGTAATTGGCCAGGATTCCAAACTTAATGGAAATGAATATGCTGTGCTAAGCTATATTTGAATTATGAAATATGGGCAGACTGAAAAGCAGAGGAAGGACAGGGGCAGACAAAGTCAAAGGAACATATTTAGCACAGTTCATCATCATTTCCTGAATGTTAAATACAGATATTATGTGATCAAAGGTCACATCTTAAATTCACTTGTTTAGTTGATTTTGAATCGGTTTTTCTACATTAATATTTTTCATATTCCTATTTATTGATTTCATGAAAAAAAGTGAAATTCTTATTTGGAGAAAGGTTTAAGGGTAATTTTTGGCTGAGAGACTTTAAAATGGTAGTGACATGTAATCTAATAGTTCATTTTAATAGTTTTATAATAGAACTTCTAACACGACAAAAATTCTCAACACATTTCTAACTCCTGACTTCTTCAATGTTAAATTGAGATATCAAAATTCTGATTAAGAAGCTGGGCGCGGTGGTGCAAGCCTGTAATCCCAGCACTTTGGGAGGCTGAGACAGGAGGATTGTAAGTTCAAAGCCAGCCTCAGCAATGGCAAGGCACTAAGCAACTCAGTGAGACCCTGTCTCTAAATAAAACACAAAATAGGGCTGGGGATGTGGCTCAGTGGTTGAGTGCCCCTGAGTTCAATCCCTGGTACCAAAAAAAAAAAAAAAAAAAAAATTCTGATTAAGGGAAAAATAATTATAACACTTATAGGCTAGATTTTCACTCCAAGATAGAGAAACTGGTTTAAATATTTGTATTAGCCCAGATTTACACACTCCAGCTTGAAATTCTTAGAAGGATTTTGTGAAGAAATTTGGTCTGTTGTACAAACTGCTGAGTTTATTTGATATTTAATTCAACATATAGCGTATTCTACAATACAAAAGTAAAGTTCAAACATATTTACTATAATCCTCACTGACCCTGAAATTTCAGAACAATTTCACCAAATGCAAAATATACATATAATGCTTCACTTGCTCAAGATCATACAGCACATTTAAACTACACAATGAGAAAGTCAGAAAGGAGATGACAAACATTATCCAATAAGTCCTATATGAATAAACTCTTAAAGTGTTTATGAATTAAGAGTCTATATTTAAAACATTTGGATTATATATTGGAAAGAGCATTTCAAGTATATGTTTAATAATTTTTATAAAAAGGAAAGGCAATAGCTGAGCACAGTTGCCCATATCTGTAATCTCACCAATTCAGGAGGTTGAGGCAGGAGCATCACAAGTTCAAATCAAGCCTCAGCAACCTAGTGAGATGCTGTCTCTAAATAAAATATTAAAAGGGCTGTGGCAGTAGTTGGGTGTGGTGAGGCACATCTGTAATCCCAGTGGCTCAGGAGGCTGAGGCAAGAGGATCATGAGTTCAAAGCCAGCCTCAGCAAAAGCAAGGCCCTAAGCAACTCAGTGAGACTCTGTCTCCAAATAAAATACAAAATAGGTCTGGGGATGTAGCTTAGTAGCCATGTGCTTCTGAGTTCAATCCCCTTACCCACCCCCCCAAAAAAAAGGTCTCGGGGTATAGCTCAATGGTAGAGCACTTTCCTAGCATGTACAAGGCCCTCAGCTCAATCACTGGTACAGGAAAATAAAAATGGAATAGCTTAAATATCAAGTATCTTTTTGTTTATCATTATCTTCATATCTCACTTATCTTTACCATCATAATTTTTTAAATATTTTAAAATATATACATCATGTACCTATATCACTATTTCTTATCCCTACCTATGTTAAGCATGCTTGGCTCAATAGCAAGGAGATGGCTCAAAGTACCAATGACAGAGTCTCAGAAAGGGATGATCATATCCATCTAACTTCTACCCTTATGACAATACTTATTTAGAATCAGGTCTAATGCAGACTTCACTTCACTTCTATTTCTCCTGTGACTTCAATGGACTTTCAACTTTCTGGGCTATAAAGATATGAAATCTGAATTATATGTATAAAAAAACAAACTAAAAAAATTTATTAGCAATGCTGTTCAAGAAGTAGGTACTACTTCAAAAAGTAGCAAGTTTCTAATTGCTGGAAACATTTAAGTTAGACATATATGATAAAATTAATATAAATTATAAATTTAGGTTAGATAAAATTTATAGAATTGATATGTCACATATAGAATTGATATATAATCACAATTAGATATGCATATGTATATATACCTGTGTGGAGATATATATATACACACATACACACACACACACACATACGTACACACATGCCGTCTGTCTCCTTATATTCAGGTTTCCTAGGAATTTCCTACCTATAAATATGGATACTGAGAGAGTAGTCAATTTAAACAACAAAACATGGCTATAAACGATTAGTCCCGGATGGGTAATTGACCCAAGATGAGCCCTTTGTGTGGAAATAGGACTTGGAAGCCAAAGAATCAAGTCAGTCTCTCTTGAGCAAAGTCCTATAAAATTCAGGAGCTATAAGCAGTCAAGTGTTCAGCTATGTGGAGAAAGCGTGAAGTCAACAAACTAGGAAAGTCAGAGATGTAAGCTATCAAACAAATCCTGGTGGTATTTGAGTCTATTTCTCACTGAAGCCCAGTTGTATTCCAGCTTTGGGGTCCCATGAAATTCCTCACTATTCTTATGTTACATATGCCTCTTTTCTTGGTGCAGTTTTACTTGAATGTCTTTTGCTCACAACTCAGCAGTTAAATAAACATCAGGAATAATACAAAAAGTCATTTTGCTTTAGATGAGAAGCTGAAGTTCACGAATTCTAGCCCTGCTTGATATTCTAAGAATTTTATGTTTCTCTGACTGAATCTTCCATATTATGTTTTGGCAAGTAGATATTTAAGTAATTGTTTTTATTTATCATATAAAGAATATCATCTTTCATAAACAAAAAGGGATTAAGAATAAAAAGAAACAATTCAAAGTCAGTACTGGTTTATAAGAAGACAGGAGATATAGTGAGCTAAAGGGTGCCACAGGGGGTGGGGTGGGGAGGGTGTAAACTTAGGTATAGGACTGTGGATTGGAAGAGGACATATTGGTAAGTGCCCCATATTTAGCAGAATGAAGGCTTAGAGATCAAGGCTCAAAATACAAATTGTGGCGGGAAACTACTATGAATTCAAAACAGCACACGAGACAGGGCTACAGATATCAGGCTAGTTCAGTAACTTAGTATATGTTAGTCAGAATCATAGAAGTAAAAGCTGTTTATTAGAAGCCAGTAAGAGTTATAAACCAATGTCAGCCCTCAAACATCCACATCAAGACTCCCAAAAGAAAGGCCACAGAGCCGGGCACAGTGGCGCACACCTGTAATTCCAACACTTAGGGAGGCTGAGACAGGAGAATCGCAAGTTCAAAGCCAGCCTCAGCAATGGCGAGGCGCTAAGCAACTCAGTGAGACCCTGTCTCTACATAAAACACAAAATAGGGCTGGGGATGTGGCTCAGTGGTTGAGTGCCCCTGAGTTCAATCTCCAGTACCAAAAAAAAAAAGCCACAGTAGGATTATTGTAGCACTGCATCCATATTGTAAGTATGTCTGGCTTCCCAGTCACTCTAGATTACGGAGCACTGAAGTTGTGAATTAGCTATCCTACTCAAGGAAGATGCTCTTAATGGAATGCTAAAAAGTGGAGAAATATTTTTGAGTATCTGCTGTTAAAAGCGCTGAGCAAAAATGCATTCCCTACGCCACAGCAGAGATCCAAACATATATAATTGGGTTGGACACTTAAAGGGATAAATTGAGTTCAATATCAGTATTATTCTTTTCCAGAAATGCCCTATAGAATGTCCCTATTATACCTTATGTCTGGAATACGCTTGGAGGAGTATACTGCCCAGAAGAAGATGACATGTGAGCCTTCACCATCTGTCCATGTTAACAAGAAAAGCTATGGGAAGTGCACAGAAATATAGGCCCAAAGTAAAGTGACTTGTTGGTGAGTTTGCAGGTATTTTTCAAAGTTTTCAAGTGAGAGGCCTCAGAGAATTCATTTGCTCTTCAGTTTCTCTCTTTTAGGCATGAACACTCCCGACATGTCTGTGGGAGAAAAAAAATCAATCATAGGAAACAGATTTCTACCACTTTGGAATATATGTACTTTAGTTTTCACAAATATTTAAATAAGAACAAACCCCTCTGTCTACTTTGGTTGCAGTGGGTTTTAGTTTGACTCATGTTGAATGGATTATACATCAAAACAACTTGATTTACTTTCATCTGTAAAACCACTGAAGAACCAAACATGCTGCTCTTGTTTTATAGGTAATTAAGAAGAGATTGCTCTTCTTCATTATGTTTTAGGAGAAGAAAAATACCTACAATAAAGAATTTACAGTAATGGCAGTGATTCAAACAAAAAATATAATATTTCTATGAATAGTCAGAAACACGTGGAAATGAGAACTAGGGGTTCATTTCTAGCTGTATCTACATGTTACTATATTATTCTAATGAAAATTAATACTGTTTCTTAATGATGCTACACAGTTTTAAAATGGGGTTTGTTTTGTTTGGTTTGGTTTGGTTTGGTTTGGTACTGGGGACTGAACTCAGGTACTCGACCACTGAGCCACATCCCCAGCCCTATTTTGTGTTTTATGTAGAGACAGGGTCTCACTGAGTTGCTTAGTGCCTCACCATTGCTGAGGCTGGCTTTGAACTTGTGAGTCTCCTGTCTCCCAAAATGCTGGGATTACAGGCACGCACCACAGCGCCTGGCTTAAAATGGGGTATTTTAATAGCAAGCCACTACAGGCAGAAAAGGAAGATTGTAGGACCTAAGGTTATAAGCACAGATTCTAGAATCAGACTGCTTAAACTTAAATCCAGTTTTGCCACTCAGTACCTGTGTAACTTTGAAAAAAGATGCTTAACTTTGTGACTCCTCTCACTTCTGTGAAGTGAGGAACGCCAGAGAAAGCAAAAGCAGTTGGAATTGGATTGAAAAGAAAACCGGCCCAAGATGGGAAGAATCTGTTAGGAAATACAAAAAGGGGAAGAAAGATGACAGCGGTGTGCTAGGTTTTAAGGTAGCACTTCGCTGCAGGTTCCAGCTTAAGTCACGGAGAATTTTTAGAATACCACAATTAGAAGCAACAAGATGGATTGTTCTCTCTCTTGACTTTTCCATTCCTCTCCTGTCCAGTAGTAGAGTGAGGAACAAAGATGCCTAATCTGAGGAAGGACAGTAAGTGATGGCTCTTGAGTTAAAAAGGAAAGACTAACAATAAGAAAGACAGATTACACCCCCAAACCAGCCCACCCACGAATACAGCACACTCATCTCTAATAAGCACTTGAGAGCAGTAGCAGTTAAGAGAGAGACAGCAGGTAAAAATGCTTATCAGAGATTTGCAAACACAAAGCTTAAGACAACAAAGGATCACCAAATGTAGGGAGATGAAGCATAGAAAGGCTCTTGATATTATTACTGGGACAAAGTAAATGCTAACTAAATCTAGATAGTAGAAAAATGTTTAGATGTATATTAAAATTTAAGGGTGACACTTGAAGAATATAAATGTAAATGCAATTTTCAAGCCATGGGGTAAAGGGAAGTTTCAAGGAAAACATAAAATTAAAGACTTTGAAAAGAAAAAAAAATAAATTGAACACATCATAACAAGAAAACACAAACAAGTTTGCAAGTATATGTCCCAGTATATTAATATCAGAATAATTTAAATTCAGTTTACCTATCAAAATGTAGATTAACATATTGGATTAAAAAATTTTAATTGAACTATTATTCTTATAATATGAAGAAAGCAGGCACAGTGATAGTAGGCCAATCAAATTCAAGGTAAATCATTTAAAGGTACTATTTTGAATTTTTCAAAAATCTAGCCCAAAATGGAAGTCAAGCATCTTAATTCATATGACATTACAGCTTTGAAATGCATATGACAAAATCTAATACAAATATGACGTGAGAAATTGAGAAGGCAATAATCATACTGGCAGAATTAAACATAGTATTCTCAGAAATCAACCAAATCAAGTACTGAAAACATATGTAGAGAAACTGAATAACTAAATTACTTTTTTTTTAGGGGGGGGGTACCAGGAGCTGAACTCAGGCGTACTCCACCACTGAGCCACATCCCCAGCCCTATTTTGTGTTTTATGTAGAGACAGGGTCTCACTGAGTTGCTTAGCACCTCGCCATTGCTGAGGCTGGCTTTGAACTCCTGATTCTCCTGTCTTAGCCTCCCTAAGTGCTGGGATTACAGGTGTGCACCACCATGCCCAGTTTATATTCTTAAATATAGAGATGCAGATAACTCTGTGCTCCAGAAATAGGTTACATATTTATTTTGAACAAATATATAATAGTCACCATAACTGATAATGTGTTCGACCATATATATCACTTTCCAAATTCCAAACAACCAAAATCATACAGGCCATATTTAGTGAGCACAATTAAATAAAATTAAAAAGATACCCAACAGGGACTGGGGCTGTAGCTCAGTGGCAGAGCACTTGCCTAGCATGCGTAAGGCACTGGATTCAATCCTCAGCACCACATAAATATAAACAAATAAAATAAAGGCATAAAAAATACAATAACATTTAGAAAAAAAACAGCCAACAGCTGGGTTACAAATGTTACCCCAGCAATTTGAGAGGCTGAAGCAAGAGGAGTACAAGTTCAAAGCAAGCCTCAGCAACCCTATCTCAAAACAGAAAATAAAAGGGACTAGGGACATTGCTCAGTGTAAACTGTCCCTGGGTTCAATTCTTGATACCAAACCAAAAAAAAAAAAAAACAAAGCCAATAGAATTGAATATATTTGAAAATCAAGGATCAAATAAAAACAATTACATATATAAGTATTCACCCACATGCATGTACACTTCTAAATAACTCTGATTTACTGTAAGAGGAAATGAAAACAAAAAATTTAAAATAATATAAATGGATAATAGGAGTACCATATTTCAAAAGAGAACAGATAAATCAGAAGAAGTAATTGAGGTTCCTAAGTCTCACATGCTTGTATTAGAAAATAAGAACAAATGAAATCAACAATTTCAAGGCAATGTAGAAAAATAATTTAAAAAGCAACAGAGAGAAGAAATTAATAAACAGGATACAGAAAGAAAACAGCAGAGTTGACTAATATATAATACAGTTAAACATTGTTTCTTGAAAATAACCAATAAAATAGTCAAACCTGGAAGTAGAAAACAGAAGATATAAGTGAAAAGCATTAGGGATATAAACAGAATATTGGTGTAATAAATCTTTAAAAATTGTGATACAAAAGAAATGTGGAAAATTTTTTAAATCACTGAAAGAACACCATACCATCTTTAAAGCAACAAAATAAAATATTTTTCTAGAAAAAGTTACATACTAAAATTTTCCACATGAATTGCTTTGACTTGCAATTAAATCCTGAATAGACTAGAAAATGACCTTGGTTACAACCAGAGCAATGAAATGTTATCTTCCATCTGTGTACAATGAATCAAATTGCACTCTGATATCATGTAAACCTAAATAGAAGAAATAAATAAATTAAATATGAATAAAAAAAAGAAAATGACCTTGGGCAAGTCACTGGGACCCTCCAAACTTAAGTGGAGATAATAATAGGGCTAACTAATTGCTTTCTTGTTGCCTTAACAAATCACCACACTTAGCAGATTAAAGCACCATAACTTCATTACTTCACAGTTCTGGAAGGCAGAAGTCTAGGTGGGTTCTGCTGATTCGTCTTTTCTAGATCTCACACAGCCCAAGTCAAGGCATCAGAGGCCTGAGCTATTACCTGAAGGCCTTGGGCAAGAATCTGCTTTTAAACTCCTTCAGGTTATTGGCAGGATTCAGTTCCTCTTGTTAACAGGACTGAGACCCCTGTATCCTTGTTGGCTTTCAAGCTGGCATCTCTCCGCTTCTTGGCTGTATTTGTTATCACGTGGCCCTCTCCTCCCCAAAGCTAGCAACAGTGTTTTGAGTCCTTCGACCTAGGACTCCTTTGCCTTCTCATACTGCCCCCTTTCTCCAGCCAGGGCAAGTTCCTGCTTTTAAGGGCAATTATGGATTAGATTGGGCCCAGCTAGGTAACCAAAAATGTAATTCCATCCTCAGAATTTATTTTGCCACATAAGGTAACATACAGGTTTTATGGATTAGGGTGTGGATACTGGGGGGAGGACAGGTAGGTATTTTGCCTATCATATCATCTCTTAAGATTGTTGCAATAGTAAAATGAGATAATATCATTGAGTGCTAAAGAAAATATTCAATAAGGGAAGCTATTTTGGTATACCGTTTTGTTTGCTTCACAGTTTTTGAGTCATGTGTGTTTTAAACTATAAATCTTCTATGGTTAGTATATGAGGTGTCCCCTAAAAGCACATATGTTATTGTAGGAATGTTCAGAGAGAAATGATTAGGTTATGTGAGCTGTAACGTAATCTGTCCATCCTAGTTTGAATGGACTGACTGGGTGGTGACTGTAGACAGGTGGATCATGGCTAGAGAAGATGGGTCACTGAGAGTATGCACTGCAAATGTGCATATTCTCTGTGACCTCTTCCCACTCTCTTTTTGCTCCCTGGATGCCATAACCTGAGCAGCTTTCCTCCTCTGTGGCCTTTAGCCATGATGTGCTGCCTCATGCGCAGAGTAATGAAGTCAGCCATCTATGGACTGAACCTCTGAAACTGAGCCCCAAATAAACTTTCCCTCCTCTAAATTATTCTTTCAAGGTGTTCTGGTCACAGGAATGCAAAGCTAACTAAAACAATACTGTTTAGATTACATGCATCCATTCCAATCAGACTGCTTTTTCTGAGTAATGCAAACCTCCATTTTTTTTTTTTTTTTTGCAATTTGATTCACTGTACACAGATGGAAGATAACATTTCATTGCTCTGGTTGTAAGTGATATAGAATCACAACATACATGCAGTCATACATAAAGCTAGGGCCATGATGGCCATCCCATCTCATTCCACCATCTTTACTGTCCCCATGCCCCCTCCCCCCTTCCACCCCTGTGAACAGAGATCCACCATTGTTCCCGTGTCCTTCCCTACATTATGGATCAGCATCCACTTATCAACGAGTACATTCGACATTTGGTTTTCTGAGATGGGCTTACTTCACTTAGCATGATATTCTCCAACTCCATCCATTTACCTGCAGTTGCCATAATTTTATTCTCTTTTATTGCTGAGTAATATTCCATTGTGTATATATACCACAGCAAACCTCCATATTTTGCATTCATCCAAATTACCAACACCAGACCCCTCTTTTATAATCAGACTGCAAAATCTGTGATCAGCTGACATCTAAGACTTCTACTTCTCAGAACCATTATGTCCAAAGATCTGTATGGTTGCATTACAATACTAAGAAATTGGAAACAACCACAAGATATGTAAAAACACAGAAATGACTAGATAACTGATAATAGGGCATCTGCACACCTTTAAATTAGGCTTATAAAGTCTGCAATGACATGAAAATTTGTGTGTGTGTCCCAGGGATTGAAGCCAGGGGTGCTTAACCACTGAACCACATCCTCAGGCCTTTGTTATGTTTTATTTAGAGACAGGGTCTCACTG
Organism: Xerus rutilus; assembly: GCA_028644305.1. Classification (NCBI taxonomy): domain Eukaryota; kingdom Metazoa; phylum Chordata; class Mammalia; order Rodentia; family Sciuridae; genus Xerus; species Xerus rutilus. Next base: position 10,861,143 of record CM053417.1, read on the forward strand.
AGTTGCTTAGATCTTCACTAAATTGCTGAGGCTGACTTTGAGCTCACGATCTTCCTGCCTCAGCCTCCGGAGCCTATGGGATTATAGGTGGCGCCACCATGCCTGGCTTGACAATAAGAAATTATATATATTTATATGATATGTATATATACACACAGAGACACACATTTGTGTGTGTGTGTGTATATGAAGGTCCAAGGATGATATACATATGTGTGTGTGTGTATGTGTGTGTGTGTGTTTCATAAATAGCATATAACATAAAGAAACTCCTGGAAGTAAATATTTAAAACTCAATGTAGTGATAATATTTGCAATAAGATTATTTGTGGTTTTCTTCATATTTTTTCTGTATTTATCAACTCATTTACAAAATGTATATATTAATTTTATGCTAAGGAACAACTGTTACATGCACTAACATGGATGACTCTAAAAATCACTGTTAAATGGAAGCCACTAGATACAAAAGTGTACATACTGCAAGAAGCCACTCATATAACATTCCAGAAAAGGCAAACAGCAATACAGATTGGATATAGACCTATCGAGAGCTGTCAGAGACTACGTATAGGATGAGGGGATTAACTACAAAGGTACATAAGGAAATAATTTAGTATGATGGAAATGTTCTAAAAGTGGATCATACATTTCTTAAAACTCAAATTGTACATCTAAGGAGGGTGAAATTTACTGAATGTAAATTATCCCCTAATAAACACAATCTAAAGATCTATTGTTTTAATTGCCCATGTGTATGTAGCATGCTTACTACATGCCAAAAGAATATAACATCCCCACTTACACCTTAAAAATGCTTGTTGTTTAATTTTTTTTCTACAAGGCTGCAAAACCATGTTAGAACATTCCCTGTTAATAAATTTGACTAAAGCCAAACAACCAAACAAACATATAGACAACAGAAGCAATGGTGGCTTAGAAAAAAAATGTTACCCCTTGGCAGAGCCTCTAAAACATTTCCTTTAACTTTACCTTCTGTCTCATTCTGTGTTTTGCTATGGCTATTCTTGGTCTTCTTGACACACCATCACCGCCTCCCTTATCTTCCCTTTTTTTTTTTTGATCTGGGGGATTGAACCCAGGGGGTACTTCACTACTTAGCAAGCTACATCCCTAGCCTTTTTTATTTTTCATTTTGAAACAGGGCCTTTTTTTTTTTTTTTTGGTACTAGGGATTGAACTTAGGGGTGCTAGACCACTGAGCCACATCCCCAGCCCTATTTTGTGTTTTATGTAGAGACAGGGTCTCACTGAGTTGCTTAGCACCTTGCCATTGCTGAGGCTGGCTTTGAACTCGCGATTCTCCTGTCTCAGCCTCCCAAAGTGCTGGGATTACAGGCTTGCACCACCGTGACCGGCTGAAACAAGGCCTTTCGTAAGAAGCTAAAACTGGCCTCAACCTTGAGATCCTCCTACCTCAGCTTCCTAAATTGCTGGGATTACAGGTGTGAGTCACTGCACCCAACTCTTCCCTCCCTTGAAAACGATTTTTTTGAACATCCTTCAGTTAGTCACATATTCCACAACTGATTGCCACAGTTCTTCTTCAGTTAGTCACATATTCCACAACTGATTGCCATTGTACTTTCTGAACTCTTCAGTAAAAAAGTGATGGTATTAATATAACTCACTCAAAGAATGTATGTTCTCCTGGAGTAGCTTTATCTGGCAACATTTTATACATCTGCATAAGCAATGAAATTACAAAGATAGAGACTCAGAATGCAGTTCATTAAGAGTTTTAATAACACTGAATTAGGAACACTCAGCCCACTAAAAAGAAGTGGAAGGTTGCCACTGACATGCTATTGTTGCTACCATCAGAATTCCAAGGGATGTATCCAATCCCTCCACTGTGCATGCAAGGTATTTCTGTCTTACGTGTGTGGCAACCTGCAAGGTATTCAACTTCTTACCAACTGGAGCTGGAAGTGTTAGTGGTTTACTAGTAGGCTGGAAAGTATCCAAAGGATGATATCCCAATAAAGAAAAATATTAAATGGAAGTGTCCTCAATTCATCTATACAACATTTCAGAACACTGCATGAAGGATAAACTTCTCATATGCTTCTAACTATGATAGTTAATCAAGAAAATGGTAGGGGAAGGGAATAAATGGCCCTCATGTTAGGTAGCAAATGAAAACATTCTAGCACTAGCATTGATTATTTAGCCCTTTTATTTACCATCGATTTTTTTCGAACAAAAATGGAAACATTACATGCATTTCTAACATCTTCAATTTATTTTGATGATGAATGTCATATTTGGGCCTAAAGTCTATTTCTAAACCTTATTTTTTAATGCCTGAACAAGAATATAAAGTTTTAAAGGAGTATATAACAAAGCCAGAGCCTTTTTTTTTTCAAGTGAGGATAGATGCATCCATTTATATTCCCCTGTGCACGATTCACTGAACTTCATTTGAAAATGTCAAGGATAAATATTCTTCAAATGCTTCCATTAAACACATGATAACCATAGTAACAGTGTATGATTTGATCTTACCTATATTTCTGAACTACTCCCTTAAAAATAAAAAGGTATTCAAATAAAGTTTCAAATGAGAAATACTTATGTGCATTTTATACTTTGTTCATATAGGGATATTTAAAACAAAAATACAATGTTCCTCCTAATGCATTACATTAAGTGGTACCTATTGTAACAAAGTCTTTTACATTACTTTTTTCTTATCGGAACATGTTTTAACTTGACATCAACTTGAGGATGTACACAGTTCTCTACTAACATAACAGAAAAGTAGCTTTTACAAACACATACCAAAACAAATAAAACATGTAGATAAGATAGAATAAAATCTTCCTAACTATATATTGTTGAAATAGGAAGAGGACTTAAAGATCTCAAAGTCATTTTGACGGACAGGGAAAAGGCTAATACCTATGTCTAAATGTAGAGGCAAATGGTCACCTTATTTAAAACAAAAAAAATGACATAAAGAGCAATGATTGAGTCATGCATATTTAGTGACTATCTCACATTTTAGATCAATCTTGTGAAATAGGAAAATTAAGAAAGAGCCCATGAAATCAAGGGGGCCTGAAAGATACAGAGGAGGACATTAAAATTGAGGGGATGGGTCCTTATCAAAAGAGGTATTGTTTAGAAATCCTCCTTAAAAACATCTGGTTCCAGGTCAGGCGTAGTGGTGCACGCCTCTAATTCCATTGGCTCAGGAGGCTGACACAGAGGATCTCAAGTTCAAAGCCAGCCTCTGCAAAAGTGAGGGATATGCAACTTGGTGAGACCCTGTCTCTAAATAAAATACAAAATAGAGCTGGAAGTGCTGGGTTGTGACTCAGTGGTAGAGCGTTTGCCTAGCATGTGTGAGGCACTGTGTTCGATTCTCAGCACCACATATAAATAACTAAAATAAAGGTCCAACAACAACTAATAAAAAAAATTTTTTTTTAAATGAAAGTAAGGATGATGTAGCTCAGTGGTTAAGTGCCCTGGGATCAATCTCCAGTACCAAAAAGAAAATCTGGTTGCACTAATCAGGATGTTTAATAGTTACCTAAGCCCCTTCTCAACTCTCAGCTGAGATGATTAGCGTACAAGGGCAATATTTTTAAGTGAAGTGTATTGCTAGAGGTGACATCTGAGAATTCAAAATACAAGAGTTTAATTTGCAGAGCTACCAAACAGGACTTCAAAAATCCCTGTGAAATCTTTTGGCTCTGTAAGAGCACTTTATCAGATCAGATGAGATGTAGAACACATGGACGGGACGACAAGAACTGGCAGTACCAATAAAAGCAGACAGACAGTTCTCAGATTCAAAACCTTTGTCATTTCAAGAAAGAAAAAAAAAAAAAAGGTCTTACATAAAAATGAAACCACCTGGCAGGGAAGCATTATTCTGTGGAGACAATTTCTGAAAAATTAAACAGTCTACCCATGAGGTATTTTTTTTTCTAAAAAACTACACTACCCCTAGGCATGGATAAAAGCTTCAATTTTTCTGTGTTCAAAGTTCTCATTTGTTCCCAGATGAAACCATTTTAAAAGTTTTCAATGACTGGGCTTCAGCTTTCATGGAGAAAGCCTTTATCCAGGGTTCCAAAATGACATCTCATTTCAAGTGGTAACTCTTACTTGTGGAATGATATGCAAAATGAAGAGCTCTTTTAATTGATTTTTAAAGCAATTAAACACTTACTTCTAGAGTCATTCCTGTGGGCAGAGACTAGAATGGTATCATTTTCACTAACTCAACATAACTGAGAACAAAAGTAGTCGGCCTAGTTCCTATAGGAAAGACAACATACAACATAGGCTGCAATTTGAGTGTTCAGCTCAGGCTAGCTAGCCTGAGAGATTTGGTTTCTTAGCATCATTTTTCTACAATCCCATTGTAGCTGTACAAAGTTTTGACATAAATCTAAAGTCCACATTGAGCACACAGTATAAACTTGGTTATCATTGCTTAATGCTTTCTGTATACAAATATTCCATGTCGAGACAACATTCTCAAACAGTTCACTGGAATGAGATATCATTGCCGCAGACATATTGGAAATGAACACAATAAAATATGCCATTCATAACTCAAAGACAGTCTATGTACTGAAATCCTTCTATCTGAAAATTTTGTGCTGCGGCCATATGATGAGAGGGCGGGGACCATTAGCCTGCTAGGAAGAACACTATGGTAATTTGTTTTATATTTCTGGACAAGTTGCTTGCCGTTTTGGAACTGCAGATTACTTTTTTGAGAGGTAATGGAGTTAGACAGTCATTGAAACTAGTGATTGTTGATTTCAACTTATATAAGAGCACCAGGAAGTTTGTTAAACTGGTGAATCCCTGGTTTCCGTCCCTACAAACTACAGTGTGCATTTACAGCATCCATCCCAAGATGAAATCCTAACAACAGAGAATGCATTTAACACAACAATGTCCGGATGCATTAAATTACTACACCTTATTGTCACTGCAGAAGGCTAAATGTAAATAAACTGACCTACAGACAGTGACACCATCGGCCTGTGTCATGTCACAGACTAGGAATAAATATATCCTTAGCCAGATGCAGGGACACATACCTGTAATCCCAGCAGCTCAAGAGGCTGAGGCAGGAGGATAGCAAGCTTGAAGCCAATCTCAGCAACTTAATGAGGCCCTAAGCGACTTAGTGAGTCCCTGTCTCTAAATAAAAAATAAAAAAGGGCTGTGGATGTGGCTTGGTGGTTAAGTGCCCCTGGGTTCAATCCTTGCTACCAAAACAAAACAAAACAAAAGTCCTTTTGTTACTATGATGTTACAGTCACACTATTCATATGATTGAAGGCCTTAATCTTGCTTGGCAAGGGCATGAATGGTTCCTTGCTTCATACACCCCTCTATGACTAGTGGGGTGATTTGGAGAGGCTCCTGGGCAGTGTTAGTAGTACTGCCCATGACCACAGGACAAAATTGAAAGCAAAAATAACCGAAACAGACAGATCTCGACAGACCAATGCTGCTTTATTAAGCACCAGAGGGGCGCATTTTCAGGGAAGAAAATGGCAACTGGTTAGAAGAGGAGTCTGATTTTTATAGGGTTTAAGTGAGATTTGAATCATAGTAGAATGCGTCAGTTGGGCAGTCAGGGGGAACAGTTGTGCAAGTTCAAAGCCCATTATTGCTGGGAAATGGTGAAAGGCCAGAGCACATTGTTTGTCTTCTCCCCCAAGGACCCATTGTCTTCCTTTCTCCCTGGGGGTTGTTTTCCATATTCTTCAAGAATGAAACCATCTAACTTAACCAGAGACCTTGGCCTCACTAGCTCTATCTATCCATCTGGGTGGGAAAAGTGACTTGGCATATACCAATGACAACCACTCTAGGAAATATCTTGTTAATTTATTTAGAAGACTAAGGTAATGCTTTAATGTCTATACTCACTAAAGGAAGGAGGACTCAAGTCAGGTTGCTCAGTATGATCCTGATCTATGTCAAAACCAATCTGGTTTTCTCACCTGTGTGGCTTCATAATTCTTAACTTCTATGAGAACGCCACCTTACCATTTTTACCAGTCTTTCTGCTCATACAAGGACCACCTCCTTGAATGCCCAAGATAGAACTAACCTGTCTGTCCTTTAAACTACCACAGTCCTGAGATTTCACTCCTATGAGGCATTTTAAACCTTTGCAGGTCTTCCTCTATTAATTTATAGAAGAGTAGAGGAAGACCCTGAATATCCAGCTTAGGCTATTGGTATGTTTGCTGTTTTAATGATGCTATAATTATTTCCTTTATTAGATTGTAAGTTCACTGAAGGCAGGATTATAGTTTGGAGTTTTTTGTCGTATCTGTAGTATCTCACTTTGAATCTGGACCACAATCAGTATTTGAAAATGTGTTTTGAACAAAGTGACTGCATGAATGAATGATGGATTTAGCAAATCCAGGTAACAGAAGTAAAACTTTTGCCAGAAAATTTTGTTGTTGTTAAAAGTTACTATTTTGAACTTGAGATGTTTTTTCACATGGCCACATGGGATGAAAATACTGTTCAGAGATGGGGCTGTCATGAAGTCAGCATGCTCTCAGCAAAAACAGACAGGGAATGACTTTCCCACAGGACCGAGTGCTCAGGATGACTTGTGATTCCAAATACAAATATGGAGTATTCTCAAAAGTTCACTGAACAAGTCTAAGGTAAAGCAATTTAACTTTGCTTTGACGGCTCTCCAAACCCATTCTGGAGTGACAGTTCTCCTGCACTGAGGTATTGTGGCACACGTTGTGAAGCCTGCAGTGCAAATTCCTACAATTGTCCTGCTTCTGGAGGGGGTAAAAGTTAATTCACCTGAGACCCATTTAACTGCCACACAGGTAAACATTTAGCAGCGTGGTGCTGGCAAATCTCTTTAACCAGCCTACTCATTTTCCCCCAAACTGGGGAGAGAACTATTTTGATGCCCAAGGGTACTTTTGTGGTTAGTAAAGGAAAAAAAATGTTCAAGTATTGTTGTTTTTTATATATTAAATATTAATATCACCAGGAGTGATATGTTTAGTTGTCTTTGCCAAATAATAGATCAAAAACATTATGAAGAGACTAAACCAAGAGGGAAAATAATCCCTCTAAATAATACCACTAAAACATAATTTTCTCTTTACAAGGTTTATTTAATGAAGAAAACATCTTGAAATATCTCTGCTCTCTCTGCTACACACACACAGGAGGAGAATTTGAGACATATAAAACCAAAAATAAGTTTGGTGATATTAGTTTATAGTTTACCATTCAGACTGTCAGGTCTCAAAGAAATTAGAAAATTAAATGTCAATCATCAAACATTTGAAACAAATTTATGAGTGTATATCCTAGAAGTTATTCAAAAGTATGCCCTTTAAGTCTTATGGATTAGAATACTGTTTTCCATGTCTTTGAACTGAAAATTTTCATAAACTTGTTATTTTACAAAGAAAAAAAAACCCACAACAGGTAAATCAGAGATGAAGTGCAGTTTATTGATGCTCTAATTTGGAAGGTATAAATACCATACATATGTATGGATGGATACATATACACACACACACACGTTATTATATGAACTTCACTAAATTATAGCATTTATTTTTGATACTTTCACTCTACATAGAGGATTCTCTTTTCCTTTTCATAACTAAATATGGTAAATAAATACGTTATAACTCAGCTGTGAATCTAGTACATTGCTAAAGCCTAGGCAAATTATTCCCTGAAGTTAGTCATTAGTACAAAGTAGCTTCAGACCTCTGCTAGAATAAACTCAATGCAACTTCAATTTCATGGTGAGTTTTGTATTTAATATTGAAGACTTGTTTGATTAACAGGACTGGGGGATCTATTAGAAAAAAATAGTCAGGAGCCTCCGGGAGAACTAATAGCCTGAAGATCTGCACTAGGATAATTAGGGTTTTCAAATGAGCCTCCAGCTTTAGTTTGTTAGATTCCTCCAGAACTTTAATCATTACTTTCATATTCATATCTGGACTGGTAGTTTTCGATGCATGGGGAATAAATGTAAATGCATATATTTACCCATAATTGAGGACAATATTCTCCTTATACACACTACTGTATGCATTTTAGTGTATATAGAGATTGTATATAACATTTGAATTTACTGTAAAACCATAGGTTACCGTGTTTCTATTGCCCATCCTTAATACTATGAAGAACATACAGTCACCGTTTATTGTATATCTAATAATTATCTGATAATGTACTAGGAACTAGGAGGAAGGTGGGATTCAGTCAAAAATTTTATAGACCTACATATTACTTATGTGTGTATATATATAATTGCTATAATAATTATTAAATATATGGAGTGTGTCAGGCACCATAACAGACACAATAGACTCAGTGGTGAGCAAAACTGATATATACTTGGCCCTCGTGGAGACTGTGATGTATCAGGAAGAGTAGACGTTACTCTGAACGTGTCAGAGGAAAATGCCGAAGGATCAAGAAAATTTTCAGAAAAGAAGCATTATTTGAGAAGTTTATGAATGTCACCTACATTTTCAATGTTGTAAACATAAACATGCTGTTCTTTTTTTTTTTTAAAATATTTATTTATTTATTTATTAGTTTTACGTGAACAGAATATCTTTGTTTTTATGTGGTGCTGAGGATCGAACCCAGGGCCCCACGCGTGCTAGGCGAGCACACTACCACTGCGCCATAACCCCAGCCCCAAACATGCTGTTCTTTATACAAAATCGTGCTCTTGACTCACAAGCACAGATAGGGTGCACAGAAGGATTGCTTTCTACAGCTAAGACAGACCCACATTGAAGTACCACCCACTCTGAGCTCATCTCTTATATATATGCACTTATTTACAGTGCCAGGTCTAAATTAGGCTATGACACAGTGTGAAGACAATTACTTTAACCCAAAATTAAATCAGCAACTTGTTCCCTTTGGTTCACTTTAATTGAGCTAATTACCAAATAGCTAAATACATGGTCAAGCTGGGCACAGAAGATGTTAGTTAATGTCTACACACTGGTGTTTTCCAAATCCTTAAACAAATGCAAAAAATAAACAAGCCAAGGGCTATTAGTATGATGTTATAGATGAGGACACAGAGATTCATAGTCAATAGTCTATCCAAGGTCAAAGAACATAATGAGTTATATCCAAAGCTCAAAGCTCAAGATCAGCACCCTGATCACTTAGCTGATTGACATCACTATTCATATACTTTGCATCATTACATTAAAGAAAACTGCTCAGTTTTGTGTACTTTAAGCCTTTTAGATATGTTCTATCAAAGACATTATGAGATTGCTTTAATTCAAAAATACAAGTTGCATTAAAATTCATAAACCTGAGGTATTTACTTAGTAGCTATCATGACTCAGCAAGTAGTCAAGCAACATATATGTGTCACAGATACTACTAAATAGAAAATGATGCTTCCCTGCATCAAATACTGCTTTCAGGTCTATAGAGCAAGTGTCAGTTTGAAGCTTCTTTTCTGCCTCCTATTATAGAAGAAGCTGTGTAAATTTAAATAGCAAACTAGTAGCCTTTTTGTGGAAGTTGATGTTACAGATGATATAGCAATTCGCATGGATCACCACTGAAATTTGCAACTAGGTAACTGAAAATCTAACCTACAAATATCTCTAATATTTATATCAATGTTATCAAATATGTACAATGCACAAGAACAAACAAGGGGTACAGGCTTAAAACAAAGAAAGAAGGGCCACATGTGTAGCAGAAGCTCAATAAAAAACATTCCTCTCATTTTGAAACCAGAGTTTTGAGTTAAGACTAGATTCCCTGCTTCCTCAATTTCCTCCAGGTTCTTGTCTCACAAATTTTGAAGAATAAAATCCATGGACAATCTCAGAAGGGAAGAGTAAACGAGCAGGATTTATTTAAGCAAGAAGAGATAGAACTCCTGTGAGGCAGGAAGAAGCCATACATAAACTCCTAAGCTAACACACCCATTTGGGTGTGAGTTTATATATGGTTTTGGGCAGAGCATGGAGAAAAAGCTATGTAAAAATAGGTATTGAAAAGGCATCAAGACTGTCATCCAGGCTCACCCCCACTTCCTTCCTATAACATCCATCTGGGTTCACCCCCACCATCAGTTTTCCACCTGTGGGACAAAGGAGTTGGCTGGAAGTGTTCTAACAGGTGAGCCTCAAGGTCGTTTACATTTGAAACAGGCCTTGATGGTGCCATTAATGTCTACCTGTTAGCCTGCAGGTGTGGTTGAATGGGGCCCATTATCCTGAATGCCTGGTCATTTTGCTATTTATTCTAGTATATCTTCATTCAATTTTGGGTAGTGTAAACGAAGGCTGTCCCCGTCCCCAATGCCAGTCAATGCCAATTTAATAATGAGGACATGGTTTTTGAGAAAAAGGAAAAAGATGGTTTATTGCTTTGCTAGCAAAGGAGAAATGTGACTCTCCCAATCAGCAGGGACAGGAGGGTTTTAAAGGATTACATTCCAGGTGTGCTCTGGTAGGGGGTCCCAGGGCACCCTGATGGCTTGTTAGGATTCACTTGTTAATTTGGGAGATATTTGCTTCCCAGATCCTCAGCAGGCATCTCCTTCCTGTAGTGGGTGTGTTCAAGAGCAGTTAACTAGGGGAAGAAAAGATAACACTGCCTGCCTAATCTTGTTAGGGAGGGGAAGAGGGGAGAAGAGAGGGAAAAAAAAATTGGTGAAGGAGCCACTGTTATAGTAGAGCACATTTTTAATATAGGTAGAAATATAACTGAAAGCTCGGTCCCTGTCCCCAACATCAATCAATGCCAATTTAATAACGAGGACATGGTTTTGAGAAAAAGGAAAAAGAAGGTTTATTGCTTTGCTACCAAAGGAGAAACACAGGGGACTCCTGTTCCAAAAGCTGTGACTCTCTGGATCAGCTGGGACAGGGGGATTTTAAAGGGTGATTTTTTACCAGAGCATTCCAGGTGTGCTCTGGTAGGGGGTCCCAGGGCACCCTGATAGTGCCTTAGGATGCACTTGTTAATTTGGCAGACATTTGCTTCCCAGATCCTCAGCAGGCATCTCCTTCCTGTAGTGGGTGTGTTCAAGGGCAGTTAACTAGGGGAAGAAAAGATAATCCTTAAAGCAAGGAGGGCTATATTCAGAAGGTGAAGGGACCACTGGTACAGAAACAAGCGACTCTACAAGATGATTCTTAAGTGTGAGTGTGTGAATGAGTGCATACACATTCATTTTGATCTTTTATCTTTGCTAATAATGACAGTAATAATCACTGGAGAAAACAAAAATTAAAATTTAAAAAATTAAAATTATACAGTCATTCAGAAATAACTGCTACTAACTTCCACCCCATTTCTTTCCAGAACACTTATTATGTATCTAACATTTCTCAGGTGTTTTATATATTGATTATTTCCACTTTGACACCTATCTTCAGAACATATTTCATTCTCCTTTAGTTCACTCCAATATTGTGGATGTGAAGAATTTTCCCAGTTATTTTTAACTGCCAGTTTGATAGGTTGAAGCAATATCTTAGTGATTTACATTTCGTTTCTTTATTACTGAGAGTGAACATATTTCTACATGTTCTTTGAGTATTTCCATTTTTTAGTTGGTTATTGTAAGGAACATATGCCATAGACATGCCTGGACATGCCGGGGACTCACTAAGTTGCTGGCCATAAGGAACAGCAGCCATTGACTTGCTTAGTCATGCCTGCTTGCAATTGATAAGGGGCTGTACGGGGCACCTAAGCATAGGCCTGCCTGGCAATGACTGGTTACAATTGATAGGGAGCTCAGCTCCATGCACACGAGCAAAGAAAGGCCCAGTTGCAAAGAAAGGCCCTCACTGGACATAACCAATGGACATTGACTTTCACTGGGTGTAACCAACCACCAGCTCACACCACCAACTTGGAACTGCATTTAAACTGCTTGTCCTGCCACATTGGGGGCTTTGCGCCAAGGACATCAGTAAGACTGGCCACCTTGCTGTCTGTCCCTGGATCAGCTCCACCATTCCCTGATGTCCAGCCATCGGCTGAAGAGAACCACCAGACAAGGACAACGTCTACTCTTTGGCTAAGACGTTGGCTAAGAGAAGTGGCGTGGCATCGGAGGTATTTTGGGGCTTGTGGTTGCCCTAGGATTGTGTGAATTACTTGTAATGTTTAGTTGCCCTAGGATTGTGTGAATTGCTGGTAGTGTTTAGTTGCCCTAGGATAGTGTAACTTACCTATAGTGTTTAATTAGTGCACATTGAATGCTAGTTGGGGTGCTCCAGCACACCCAACACTTTTTACATTAATTAATTATATTTGATGATTGTTGTGACTGAACATACACTTGCATTTAAAGACAATCTGCCTCTGAGTAATTATTAATGGCACATGCTCTCATGACAGTTATTTGAGTATGTTCCTTATTAAGGATATTATCTTCCCTCTCTAAAAACATAACAAAATCAAAGGCAAATTACTAAGGAAACATATTCATAACATATTTGGCAAGTAAAACATTATGATGGTCTCATGACAACCTTTCTACCTTGATGACTTAGAAAAGGGGTTTTTTTCTACAGTGGTCTTCAGTAACCTGTCACCATTCCCAACTCTGCTTTAGGAGTTAAATGATAATAGTAATACATTTGAAACCAAAAGATGCAAGGAGAGTCACTGTGTCCAGCTCCTCTAGCAGAAAATACAAGCTGCTAAAATCTGATTGATGCAAAAAACTTGATTTCTTTCCTGACCAATGATTCAGCCTGCTGGCCTTTCATATTCATATTAACAGTTAAACATCTTTAAGCCATCTAGAAAGAACTTATGAATCAGAATGTGATCTTTATATCGGTGACTCATCCTATAAATTTATTTCTCACACTACAAGATTGATATTTAAAGGAATAAAAAAAAATCTCTCATTCGTCATATGTATAAAAATCTTTAAATGATACGAGAATTTCAATCTTATCATCATTATTGCTAATAATAATCATATTCCATATCAACAATTCCTAATTATATGACTATTTGATTCTTGTAGAAACTTAGAGAGCTAGAAAGAGGCCATTTTCACACTCTTCCAAAAAAAAGAAAGAAAGAAATTGAGGTCCAAAAGCCATTAAGTAAAAACAGAAATCACACATTTAATTAGTAGCACAAGCTCAAGCCTTGTCCCTTTGTTTCCAAAGTTTTTACTCATTTGTCCCTAACACTACTACTAGCTTCATTATGTTGTTATTATCAGAGTTCTAGGTCCCTGTTAGTACCTTATCTCACAAGTGATGTTCAAGTATGCATCTCTGTTTACTACCAATCTATGTAAGGCATCCTTTATCAACATGGAGAAGGCGGAGCCTCCCTTTGAAAGCTTCTTAAGGGAATCAAGAAGATAGAAAATGCTTCAAAGACAGTAAGCAAAGAGCAAGCCTCTGATGTATTTTGTACTCTAATTCACAAACAACATTTTTCATACAGTTCCTTGTGCTTGGAACGAATTCTTAACATTCATTTCTTCCCTACCTTCCCCTCTCTCATCCATCTACAACTCATTCTCCAAGGTCTACGGCATATACCATCCACTATTCCCAGTAGCTCCTGCAAATGTAATGTGGTAATTCCTGCCTCTGAACAAATAAAGGGGGCTGGGGGTGTGGCTCAGTGATAGAGAATTTGTCTATCATGCACAAGGCCCTGGGTTCAATTCGCAGTACCACCTAAAATAAAATAGTGAATTTATCTTTCATTTCAGACTTCTATAAGCTCTATAAGCTGTCTTACTCATCTATCTGATTATTAGATGCTTTATGGTTGTGCTTGGCATATACAAGCATTCAAAATCATTAAAGAAAATAATGTACAGACATAAATCTAAAGAGGCACTGATATAAACAATTGATATAGTTACACAAGCCCCTAAAATGGGCTAAAATTATACCTCCAGAACTGCCCATGAGTTTTAAAGTACAGCCCACATTCTTAATGCTGGTACATAGCTGAGAACAATCTCCAAAGACATGAATAATTTACAGTAGGGCAGGTCAGAACCTGATTACATTTCCAAAGTGCGTCCAACTTTGACTTAATGACCTCTCTAATTACTATTTCTCTAAATTCACTCATAGCAATGTGTGCCACTGCCTTCTAATTGGAGCTTTCTGTCTTTTTGGATATATACAACAGCAGAAGTTATGTAGGTAGCAGAAATAGAAGCAGAAAACACTTATGTCCAAATGGCATTTGGGACTGTGGTCACAATCTGCTCTAGGATTTACTCAACAACAGTGCTGCTATTATGACTTCCCTAACATAGATCTTCCACACTGAAAAGCTCTAATATTTTCAGTACATAGCACAGGAGTTGTAAATAACTGCTGAAATGTCAAGTATGATGTGATTCCAGACCCTAAGCAAAAAATTACATACAAAGACAAGATGACATCTCCTTCCTAGGCCTCTGTTAATTCATCTGTAAAAGTAAGGATTTTTATAAGAGATTAGGGATTTCCAAGACTTTCTGTGCAGGAGAATCACCCAGGGAATTAAAACAAAACAAAACAAAAAACCCTGCAGTCTTTTATCTTGATTCCAGTTCCACAGATTGAAAATCTCCATGGATCATTCAAATGTATCTAGTCCACAGATGCCTATTGAGAAACATTAGGCTAGTTAATCTCAAAGGTCTCAGGCATCCTTAGAGTTTTATGATCCATAAATATGTATGAAGTCCAAATGATAATAGTGATTTTTTTTTCATTATAGAACTATATGACAGGGAGAAGAATGTTGAACTGAGCATCAGGACACCTGGAATAAATGATGGATTTTCCATGACTCTGGAATCTTGGAAAAATTTTCCCCTTCTGCTGTTTTTAGTTTTCACATCTATAAAATAGAAGAACTGCATCACATAATGACCTAATTTGTGAGGCCTTGTAAGCTGTGCCTGTAGAAGATCAAGTAACACAAATGAAGTTGAAGTCAATACAATGACTTGTGTCACAATGATTCACTCACTGCTATGATACTAAGGTACAGGATCTAGTCCTCAGCCTTGTTAACTCATTGATCTCAGTTAATAGCACCCCTAGAATAGGTAGATTCCCACTGTCCTGGCTCACAAGACTGATCAGAAACACAGATGATTAATTTACAGTGAGAAGTAAGACTGTGATAGTAACCGGGCACAGTAGTTGAGATGCCTTTTCTCTATAGACTTTCTGTATCTAAAGAATATAGTGTGGGGGCTGGGATTATGGCGCAGTGGTAGCGTGCTCGCCTAGCACGCATAAGGCACTGGGTTCGATCCTCAGCACCACATAAAAATAAAAAATAAAGATATTCTGTCACCTACAACTAAAAACTAAACATTAAAAAAAAAAAAAAAAGAATATAGTGTGGAGGGCTGGGATTGAAGCTCAGCGGTAGAGCACTTGCCTTGCATGCGTGAGGCCCTGGGTTCGATCCTCAGCACCACATACAAAGCAATAAAATAAAGACATTGTGTTCATCAACAACTAAAAAAAATTAAAAAAAAAAAAGAATATAGTGTGGAAATCTACCTGTATGGAACATGCCAGCTGCGTGCAGTGGGGCTTGCCTGTAATCTCAGTGATGGGAGGCTGAGGCAGGAGGATAACAAGTTCATAGCCAGCCTCAATGATGAAGCGAGACCCTGTCTAAAAATAAAAGGGGCTGGGGATGTGGCTCAAGGGTTGAGCATCCCTGGGTTCAATCTGTGGTACCAAAAAAAGAAAATAATTGATAAAATGTAACTGAAAAAGGAATATAGCACAAGTCATTCTGGTGAGAGGAGGTTCTTCTTGAAAATAAGACCTACCTAGGTATCCTGATAATTGTTAGTACTCTCTTGTGGACCTAAACCCAGAACAAAGAGAGTTTGATTAACTGGCAAAATAAGGCAGGCACATCTCCTAGACTTGCTAGGCATATCTAATATAGATCTTTCAGATGCTGAAAAAAGACAAATAGAACAGTAATGAGGTAGGTAGTAATGAGAAATGAGTTTGAAGATAGATCATGGAGGTCTGTAGGCTTCATAACAATGAGTAGAGACTGAATTTATATGTACTACAGTGCTATTGAAAATCAACTCAGGTGGCATGTCTGACACAGAATTGAACCAAAGCCACTGGCTATACCTTGAAATGTGAGAATGGATTTTGAACCCTACCAAACATGTGGCTGGTAGTTAGAACATTCAAGGGCATGCATGTAATATCCCACAAAAATCCAGTAGCCACATAACAATATTTCAAATGGGGTACAAGTCGGAAGTGAGTATAATTTAAAGTGAGAACTCAATTTCAAGTTAAGTAAAATCTGAACAGAGACATTAACTTGAAGAAACTCTCACTGGCCAAAAAACAAAAATGGCAAAAGTTGAGTCATAATGATTTTCTGGACTAAAACACAGGAACTATATAAAACTATGTCAATTCCTAATAAAATCTAATTAGATACTATTGGAAGTTACTAAGGCATCAACTTATTGTTCTGAAACCTGGTGAATAAAAAGAAGAAAGCGTAAGCATCCATCACTCCTTTCCACATGAACTGCATATTAAAGTAACCAAATAAAATCATTGAGGGAAAGTTCTTCTAAATAGAGTTACAACCAATAAATTCAGGAGAAATTGTAAAATAAGAAAAGTCTCTATTTTGTAACCCCTAAGGGCATAATATATACTGGCAACAATTATCAATTAATGCTAAAAACATTAGGAGAAATGTTAATGAGAAATTTAATGATAAAAGAATCAGACTGACATCACCTGAGCCCACAATGATAGTTAACATTACTAAAAGTAGGACAATCTATAATGAGACATTATGTGCTTCCAGATGTGATGTAAAAGGAAGTACACAGCATCACTCACTAAATGTTCTCACTCAAAATTGTACTGAAATACAATTGAGTCTCTAATACTACTGACAAGTTTATGGGAAATACCAGAGATAAAACACATTAAGTGATGTCAGGAAAAAATCTGTCAAATCTAGAATGTGGGATGGTCTATAGCACAAAGACATGGTTTCACTCTCAAACAATTGCATAATCTGATTATGACCACTGAGAATGGGTACTGTTAGAATAAAAGACACTTAGGAAATATAAAAGCCAAAGGTAATGTCTAGATCTTGTTTGGATCCTGCTTAAAACAAACTGAAAATAAAAAGATATACTTGAGAGAACCAGGAAAATCTGAGTATACGTGGTATTTGGTATTAAAGAATTGGATTTTCTTAGACTAATTAGTTAATATTGTTAGGTGTAATGATGTATGATGATTATGCAAAATGATTCTAAATATTCTTAAGAACTGGAGATGTTTATTTCTGTATTTTCTGATAAAATACCATGATACCAGGATTTGTTTTAACCCCTCTTCAAAAATAAAACTACCTGGGCACAGTCACACACGCCTGTAATCCCAGCACTTTGGGAGGCTGAGACAGGAGGATCTCAAGTTCGAAGCCAGCCTCAGCAAAGGCGAGGCACTAAGCAACTCAGTGAGACCCCGTCTCTACATAAAACACAAAATAGGGCTGGGGATGTGGCTCAGTGGTCGAGTGTCCCTGAGTTCAATCCCCAGTACAGAAAGAAAGAAAGAAAGAAAGAAAGAAAGAAAGAAAGAAAGAAAAGAAAGAAAGAGAGAGAAAGAGAGAGAGAGAAAGAGAGAGAGAGAGAGAAAGAGAGAAAGAGAAAGAAAGAGAAAGAGAGAGAAAGAGAAAGAGAGAGAGGGAGGGAGGGAGGAAGGAAGGAAGGAAGGAAGGAAGGAAGGAAGGAAGGAAGGAAGGAAAGAAATAAAAAGAAAGAAAGAAAGAGAGAGAGAGAGAGAGAGAAAGAAACTAAAAATAGTAGTAGGAGATAGAGGAATGCAGACACAGATCTGACAGGAATAGAACAAATAGGGAAGAGTGTCCAAGAGATGCTATGAAGCAAATCAGAGACCCTTCTACTAACAGTTTTTATGCCAGCTGAAACTTTCTCTTTCATAGTACTTAACATCTTCCTACCTAAATGCCAGTTTCCATATATTATCTGCTAGTTAATTAACAGTTGTGTCTAATATCACTTCCCTATCCTTCTCCATCTTGTTCTTTTTTCCAGGAGCCTGCCTTGCTGGGGCTTCCTTGCCCTCTGGATCTCAACTAGATCTGGGCAAAGTAAGAAACTGACAAAATACGTGAGAGTAAAAGAAGACAGCTTCAAGGACATTCATTCCTTTGCTTCCCTCCCATATGGGGAACAGTTTGTAGGACTGTGTTTCTCAGTAAGTGGCTCTTGTGTTGAAAACTCCCCTAGTTATCAGTTTAGATTCCAGAAAGCACTGCTTCCCTTTATCCCTTCAAGCCTAGGACAATAGTAGGCCTTCCATTCTTGTTTATTCAGGTATGCTTTCACATCTCTTGCTTTTCTTCGACCCTGCATCTATAAATAGGCTGTTCTCCATAAAGCCTGAAATCACCCCCTTTTGAAGGTGTCATCTGCTTCTTGCAAGGACACCTGACTAATGTAGACTATAAGCTTCACTAAAGTTTAAAAATCATCTCACCCTCTTTTGTCCAGTTTGATGCCTACATTACATAGCTATCTTGCGACTAGTAGATATAAAATAAATATTAGCATAGGGAAAAAATATAAGGAGGTGAATAAAACTTCACACCAATTTAAAAAAAAATAAGAAAAAGAAAAAGGTATGCACAATTCTTTTAACAAGGTTCCATTGATTAGCCTGCTAATTAACATAAAAATTAAGTGTATTTCTATGTAAAATCTAATGAAGTTAAAAAGTAATTATATAAAAAATTAAAAGAGAGGGCTAGAATTATCATGACTTTCAAATCATGCACACATAGGCTAATAAAATCCCAGTAAAACAATGTCATTTGTCCATAAATAAATAAATCAATAAATGCAATGTAATCCATTTTATAAATTTACAATATGGTGCTAAAATGCATGAGAAGAATGAACATACGAAATTAGGAAAGAACTTCCAAAATATTAATGGGTGGGGATTTATCATTACTAACCAATAAAAAGTAATTAAAATATAAATGGTCTCTTTTGGAAGAAAACATAAATATAGGTATATAAATATTATCACAGTTCTTTATAAAGTTGAGTCAAACAATTGAAAATAATCAGGCATAGGTGATAAGACCAAGAAAAATAACAGATAATAGAAATAGATCCATGAGATCTATGTAATGGAAATATCATGACCAGACTTTAAAACAAATAGGCTTAATATATTTAAGGAAGTTCAAAACAAGATTGGGGATTTAAAAGGATAATTAATAACATTAAAACAGAAAGGTAAGAAATGAAAAAGAAAGTGCTTGAAATTCAGAGCATGTTTATTAAACCAAAGATTAGGTAGATCTTAAGATGGAGTAAATAAAGTAGAAAATGGGTCATAGGAAAGTTATCAGGATGAAACAATGTATGCCTGTGTATAAATGTACATATAAATGCATGTCTTTGTGTATATATGCACATACGGATATACATATATACACATGTATATATGGACATACATATATACAAATATGTACCTGTATGTGTATACATATGTACATACATGTGTATAAACGTATGTATATATATGCATATATATAAAGCACATAAGGAACCCAGTAAAATAGATGGAGTATCAAAAAAAGAGGAAAAGAAAAGTGGAGAAGAAATATTTAAAGCAATGAAAACAGAATTTTCTGAAATTATTTCAAGATATTAAGCTATAGATTCAAGAGTCGACACAAAATACAAGGAAAGAAAACAACTAATAATAAACTTAAGGATTTCATAACAAAATTTCTTAAGACTAGCAAAAAAAAGGGAATTTTTACAAAATGCCAAATGAGAGGAAAATTAGATAATTGTAACAGGAAAAATAATATTATACAAGACAATGCAAGAATATTTTAAAATAACTGTCTATGTTATTTCTGAGACTGACAAATGGGAATCAAAAACTTTAAAAAACTTGCAAAAACACAAAAACAGATTTTCTCTTGAGTAAACAAAAACTTGGGGGAAAAAACTTCATAAAGGTGTATTTACATCTGAAGGAAATAATGTCAGATAGAAATTGAGAGATAAAATAGGGATCGAAGCACAATAAAACATGGGGGTGAATCTAAACGAAAGTAGACTGATTTAATACCTGTACTAATATCTTCTGGGATTGAAAATACACTTAGATAAAGACAGGTAGATTACCGGTGATAGATACCTTGATAATAGGAAAAAAATCTTGAAAACATGATTCAGAAGATGAATACATGGAGTTAGAAGACTTCAAATATTCAAGAGTTTCTGTACTATCCAGGAATATAGAGAAAATTTGGACAAAGCAACAATGTACTTTGTAATCTCTAAAGTAAATTGTACAAGAATTGTAAAAGCATATATAAACTATAAAAATAAAAAAGGAAGCCGGGCGCGGTGGCTCAAGCCTGTAATCCCAGCACTTAGGGAGGCTGAGACAGGAGAATCGCGAGTTCAAAGCCAGCCTCAGCAATGGCGAGGTGCTAAGCAACTCAGTGAGACCCTGTCTCTACATAAATCACAAAATAGGGCTGGGGATGTGGCTCAGTGGTCGAGTGCCCCTGAGTTCAATCCTCAGTTCCAAAAAAAAAAAAAAAAAAAAAGAAAACCAAATGCTAGCATATAATAAAAAACAAAAGCAAATAAAATGAGTAACAGAATATAGAATAATTGAAACAAGTATAAAGCAAATAGTAAGTAATCCCAAATATGTAAGTAATAACATTAAATGTAAATACAGTAAGTACTTCAACTGAAAAGCAGAGGCTGTCAGCATATAAATTACAAAGCAAATCATAACTATACAATGTTCACAAGAAATACATTTTACACACAGGGGTGGAGAAAGTTTGAAAGTAAAAGGTGAACAAAATAAATTATGCAAACATTAATCAAAAGCAGGGCTGGGGCTGTAGCTCAGTGGTAGAGCGCTTGCCTAGCATGCGTGAGGCACTGGGTTCGATCCTCAGCACCACATATAAATAATAAATGAATAAAATAAAGATCCATCAACAACTAAAAAATATTTAAAAAAAAAAAAGCAAGGTGGTGTTACTACATAAAAAGAAAGTAGACTTTAGGAATAATTATCATTCAATAATTTCAAATGTATATATGCGTAATAACTTCCCTCAAAATATGAAAAGCAAGCATCACCTAAGTAAAAGACGTATAGGCAAATACTTTTTTTTTTTCCAGTACTGGGGATTGAACCCAGGGCCTCACGCATGCTAGGGAAGAAATCTACCATTGAGCCACATCTCCAGCCCAACGTAATTGTAATTAAATATTTTAATTACAGTTATTTTTAAATTAAATATTTAATTAATTAATATTTTAATTAATTTTAATCAAAATAATTAAATATTTTAATTACAGTTATTATTCAATTACAACTATCAGGAAAATATCTTCTTAATTTAAATATATAGAACACTGCAACCAAGAGTGTCAAGCTAAATATTATTTTCAAGTGCACAAGGAACATTTTAAAAAACTATAGACATGCTCTTCTAGAGATCAACTTTCAAAAATTTTTAAAGAAATAAATATTATAAAAATATATTCTCTACATAAAGTGATATAAAGCAAGAAATTTTAAAAATAGCTATAAAGTCCCTAAATGTGTAAAATTTAAGCAATGGACTTTTAAATTACCCATTATTTAAAGATAGAGTAATAATAAGTTACGTAAGAAAGGATTGCAGAGTAATAGGACAAAAAAGAGGGTAAGAAGAATCTAGAGTGCTCAGCATTGGAAAGGGCTTCAATAGTTCCCATGGTTATAGGTAAAATGCCATGGAGCCTATGTGGAGCAGGGGTCATTGGTTGACCCAGATAGACACCAATTCAAGACATGACCTACTTAAAGAAAGCATTGGTGGGTATAACGTTGACAATACTTTGACAAGAGTCAAATATAGACATGAGTGTTCCTCTCTGAGGAGAAGCTATGTGACAAAGGAGTTGGATAGGCTGAGAAACAGCTAAAGGAAACTACACACAAAACTATGAGAAGACTACAATACTAGAGTAGGCCACCAGTAGATAAAAGCAGACCAAACAAGAGCAAGACCAAGGGAGGCTTTCCATGCACCTACAGGTACAATGTGGCCCACTGGTCCCTCTCTGTGTTTTCCACCCTAGAGGAGCCAGATACAGAAAACAGAGAGGAGAAGCAGCATCCCTGAGCTAGCCTAAATGCTGTGTGCAGGTAGGAATAAAAGAAGAGATTGCTGTCTTCTCACCACCTCCAGGGACATATGACTTCAAACTAAACATACAGCCTGTCCTGGGGCAAAGGAAGAAGGTGAAATTATATTTTCATTAAATTAGTAATTAAAACTACAAACTCCATTGGGTTGAAAGTGATCAGAAAGTTGTGGAATCTACCCTACATAGCATTTATGGATGGGAGCGAAAATTAAAAGCAGTGATTGAAAAAATTCAACCATTTCATGTTTATTCTCCCTTGAACTAAGAATTCTTTTTTGTTTTGGTACTGGAGATTGAACTCAGGGGTACTCGACCACTGAGCCACATCCCCAGCCCTATTTTGTGTTTTATGTAGAGACAGGGTCTCACTGAGTTCCTTAGCGCCTCTCCATTGCTGAGGCTGGCTTTGAACTCGTGATCCTCCTGGCTCAGCCTCCCTAAGTGCTGGGATTACAGGTATGCACCACCACCCCCGGCTGAACTAAGAATTCTTAATAAATTGGTTACATTGATTATACTCAATGAAAACAAAACATACTTTGTGTGATGCATGTAGTAAATTCCATGTATAAATAAATATGTCAACATTGATACTGGTACATGAATTGTGAGGAAAGGCAATCACATACTTGTAGTGTTTCTCTCTTCTCTTGACCAAATAAGAATGGGTCTTGGGCCTGGAATATTTCCATGCCAAGAAAAAGAGGCCACATGGCCTCTGCTGGAGTTAGCAACTTGTGTCAAAATATCGTTCTCTCTTTCATACTCAATATGTACTGTTTTGTTATGGTCAACTGCTGTGGGGAGGGAACAGGGTCCTTCGGCTCCAACACAAGAGGATCAACTGCCCTGTGTCAACTGCCAGAGGAACTCACTGGCCATGGGGGACTAACTGAAGCTGATCTTGCTATCTCTTCTCTATATATCACAAGTACTTCACTGCTCTGTGTTTTCTTTGGTGACTCTGATAACTCAAGATGCAATGGGAAGAAACAGAAAATGATAACAGAAACCTACCTGATAACAGAAAATGGATATCATTTACATGCCATGAAAATAACCATCAGCAGACATTAATGTTCAATGAATACCTTGGATGTGGTGATAGTTACCGCACTAAATGCTTATTTAATCCTCAGCCTACTTTGCCAATGAAAGCAGGCTCAGGTTGATTAATTGATTTACTTGAGGGCTCATATTTTGTATGTGATAAAAGCTGGGTCTCAATCTATGTTTCTCTTATTTCAAAGTCCATGTGAAAAAAACAATTGAAAATGAAAGATACTTTTCATTATGTAGTGACCTTCCTGGAAACCACATGGCCATATCTGACTTTACCTCACCCTCATTCCACTTTCTCTTTAAAAGGAAGCCAGAAAGAATTGATTTTAAAAAATGCTGTTAGATATTCATGGTGGTAAAACCAACCAACCTATTATGAAGTTGTAGAATATTACAGAGAAGTTCATCCAGACTGGAGAAGAGTTTAAAAAGTTGTCTTTCCTGGGCTGGGGTTGTGGCTCAGTGGTAGAGTGCTTGCCTAGCATGCATGAGGTACTGGGTTCAATCCTCAGCACCACATAAAATAAAATAAAATAAATAAAATAAAAAATAAAATAAATTAAAAAATAAAATAAAGGTATTATGTCTATCTACAACTAAAAAAAAAAAAAAGTTGTCTTTCCTCAAATGGTACATATCATTCTAGAGAAAAGAATCAGGTCTACACAGCCTGGTTTCTGTGTCCTCTAGATTAGCAGTTGGAGACCTGCAGCCCACATGCCAAATTCTGCTTCCTCTGTTTTTGTATGGCTGCTGAGCTAAGAATTCTTGTTTACCTTTTTAAATGGTTGAAAAAAATCAAAAGATGAATAATATTTTGTAGCACATGAATATGATATGAAATTCAAATGCCACTGTCTTAAATAAAGGTTTGTTGGAATCCAGTGACACCCATTCTTTTCTATACTGTCAATGGCAGTTTTTGTGTGAATCAGCAGAGTTGCATATTTGAGGAAAAGATCGATTAGCCCATGAAGTGTATCTGGCCCGTTACACAACATATTTGCTGACCTCTGCAGTAGATCATACTGGATAACAGTCACTTTAAAGGAGAAGGGAGATGAGCAGTCAAGTGCTTTATTTCCACTTGTAGCATTTCCATATATATTACCATCATAAAGTCTCAGAAGAATCCTAAAATGTTTACACACTTATTTTGACATAGAAGACCTTACTTTTCTTTTTTTTTGGTACTGGGAATTGAACTCAGGGGCACTCGACCACTGAGCCACATCCCCAGCCCTATTTAGTGTTTTATGTAGAGACAGGGTCTCACTGAGTTGCTTAGCACCTCGCCATTGCTCAGGCCGGCTTTGAACTCGTGATCCTCCTGTCTCAGCCTCCCAAAGTGCTGGGATTACAGGCTTGAGCCACCGTGCCCGGCCTTACTTTTGTTTTCATTTATTTATTTTTTTAATTGACCACGTTCTCTTTCTCCTCCTCCTTTTTTGCTATTAACAGTCCATAGAATCTCATGAAATAAAATCTAAGGAATCTCATTTCTAGAAAAACTGAATCACTGACAAATTCTTATCCTTTGACTTTTTAATATTTTTCCACGTCACTGCAGATCTTTCTTCTGCTGGTATTATATTATGTAAAATATGATAATTACCTTACAACCTCTTCGCTTGGATTTTATGTGTAGCCTTTTTTTTTATCAAGAAAATAAATGATAAATAACATGCCAATGATTAAGACCTGTCCATTGAAAGTGTAGAAGTTTAATCAGAAGGCACAGTTCATGTGTCACACATGGAGAAACTACAATGAAAGATTAAAATCATAAATTGCAATATCTTGTTGAACAACTGCTTGTCAAATTCAAAAGTGGGTATGTCTTGCTTTTATTATCTGAGGGGTATTTATATGACTAGATCAGTTCTGTGAAAGCTTTGATGGAAGAAGCAATAAAGAATGTTAACATTCTTTTTGCTTATGACTTCTAGCAATTTGAATTTATGAGGTAATTAATGAAGATTAAAGAAAAATATGGAAATTTTATTTTAATGAAGCCAAATAGCTAACTCAGGGAAACCTGTTGCAGAAATTAATTTAGCTATCTCCTTACTTTAACAACTACCATATTGGACCACTAGAGGCATCTCACCAGTATCATCTGGAATAACATCATTGGAAGCCTTCCAAATTTGATGGTAAATTCTTTAAAACAAGTGTCATGCTTTACATAGTCTGGTAGTACCTTCAGAGGCCAGCATAGCACTAAAAACAGGCAAGTCTTCAGTCACTTCAGTATTTTAAAAAATTCAGATTTCCTTTATATGCCAACTCCATATTAAAATTATCATACATATGAGTTTTCAAGAACAATAACCTGTTAGAGCCAGGTGTGGTGGCACATGCCTGTAATCCCAGCACTTAGGGAGGCTGAAACAGGAGGATCAAGAGTTCAAAGCCAGCCTCAGCAATGGTGAGGTACTAAGCAACTCAGTGAGACCCTGTCTCTAAATAAATCACAAAATAGGGCTGGGGATGTGTCTCAGTGGTTGAGTGCTCCTGAGTTCAATCCCTGGTACGGAAAAAAAAAAGAAAAAGAAAAATGACCTGTTGGAAAATTATAGAATCCTGATTCAATAAACATTCAAGTCAATGCTATCTAGTGATAAAAATCATGTATTATTCTCAGAATTGTTCTATTATTTGGGGAATAAAAGGCCAATAATTAGTAGATTTATATTCCATTAAATATCTTTTATCTTGTATGTAAGTAGTCATCTGTAAAGAAAAATAAATAATATATAGGTATATATGGCTATTGTTTTTGGCTTACTTGGACAGGTTTTTTTCTTTCCTTATTACCATATTTTAGGAAACTTGTATAGGAGATGTGTCTTATAAAGGACTTGATCTATAAATAATACATTACCTAACAGAAGTCATAATATTGTAGAGGATGTTGACTCAGTTTCCTAATTTTTCCATCTATGATATTCCAAATGATCAAAGAATGAGGAAATAACTGAATATTATGTTCATTATTAAATATCATTTATAGTATATCTCTAATCAATGTTATCTTAAAAGTTTTAACAGGTCAATTAATAAAGGTATTATTAGTGTACTATTCCCCTTCAAACTATTTTGATAATCATTTTTATGAAGTCAGTTATCTGTTAAGTCATATCTAAAACATCCTTTTATGAATCACACTCAGGAAAATATTCTTGATGAAATATATAGCACATGAGGGAATGGACAGTAGTTTGATCACAGAACAATATTCACCTAAGACAATCACTCTTCAAAACATTGGAAGTTAGCCAGGCTTGGTGGCACACGCCTGTAATCCCAGCGACTTGGGTGGCTGAAGCAGGAGGATCACAAGTTCAAAGCCAGTCTCAACAACTTACCAAGGCCCTAAGCAACTTAGCTAGATCCTGTCTCAAAATAAAACAAAAATAAAATGGGCTGAGGATGTAGCTCAATGGCTAAGAACTGCTGGGTTCAATCTCTAGTACAAAAGAAAAAAAAATTGTTGGATTCAGCTGCCTGAAAAAGGTAATCCAAGCAATATGGTCAACTCATGCCTTATGAAGATCAATTCAAGTGTGAACTGAATATGATGAATTTATTAAGGTTGGCAGATAGCTTAAGAAAATGGTGCTTAAGTCACAGCTTTCAGGTATCTATTGGCCTCAGGCCATGGGAATTCAATGAGAAATTACAGAATTCTTAGCATAAATTCCAGTCCTTATCCAACATCGGGCCCCTCTGACACTGATATCCAACTGTGTTCCACTCAGATTGTATGTCAAGCCTGTGCATTTGTTTTCACTTGATTGGGAAGAAAAACATATGAATGATAAGTGGGATGGAAAGGTACTGGAGATGAATGGACAAATGATTTAAAATTGTAGTCAGAATGTGTCAAGCTGTATCACCCAGATCTAGAAGTAGATATAGCTAGCTGAGGATATTGCTATGATTAGGTCATAAGCCTAACTCAGCTTCATTAATGATGCTCATGTTCAGCTGCTGTGTACTACTGAGAATGTCTTGGGATAATAACTGACTTACCCTGGCATGTGGAAGAAAGGATAGTGTCCAGGAGATTTGGCTTTGATTCCCAGGTCTACAATAGATAAACTGTGTAATCTAATACAAGTCAGTTCCTCTGTTGTTCATTTTCCCTCTGCAAAGGGTGGGGAGTTGAAGAGATGAACTCAAGATTCCTTTTCTTCAAGTCCTAAGATGAGATAGACCTGAAATTTTCCTATATGAGCAGGTCCTAGGATTAGAAGGTAATGGTGGCTGATAACTTATCAATAAGCGATTACAATAATAAGAAGAATGAAATATGGGCTAAGTGTAAGTTAAAGCAAAATTCCAATGGCATATAAAACAGAGAATTTATTTTGGTAGAGGTGCTGCAGTATATGAAAAGAGCAAGGAAGTTTTTCTTTTTTGTTTTATTTTTGCTACGAGAATTGAACCCAGGGGCACTTAATCACTGAGCAACATCCCCAAGCTCTTTTTTATGTTTTATTTAGAGACAGGGTCTTACTGAGTTGCTTAGGGCCTTGCTGAGTTGCTGAGGCTGGCTTTGAACTTGTGATCCTCCTGCCTCAGCCTCCTAAGCCATTGGGATTATAGTAGTACATTACCATACCTGGTCCAAAGAACTATTAAAAACAATTGGGGGAAAATTTGATCTGTAAATAAGGAGTACTAATGCATCCAGGGGTTGATAAAAAGACAAGCCAATATATGGGCATTTGAGGTAAAGATATTTAGGTCATGGCATATAGGCCACTATCGCCTCTCTATCAAAAATATGCAGGTAATGCACTGCCTCTGGAATCAAAGTAGCTATTACACGATCTATTTGAACTTTGTCAAGTTACATAGCCATTTGAAGCCACAAATTTCTCATCTCAAAAATGAAAGTTAAGAGCATTGATGTTAAGGTTAAAATAGTTAATATATATAATGGATCTGAAAGAATTAATGCCCCGTTGTAAATAAGCATCAATAAAATGGACTATTATTATTATCACTATTATTCAAAGGGATGATATTGGAGAAATAGTTTGGAGCCAAATTATAATTGAACTCTGAATGCCAAGATAAATAATTTGGCTTCTATAAATAAGAGGCTACTGTTTTGAGAAATGAAGCAAGAGAAAAATGACAAAAGAAAGAGAAAGAAATTATATACTTTCACTGAAGAAAAGCTTAGCAGTGAAGTTTTTAAAAAGTCTATTCTTTAAAAGAGTCAACCAGTCTAGACAAGTTTCCAATAAGAAACTCAATTTAAATATTAATAGAACACCTCTGAGTCATGGCTCAAGTTCCATTTTTTTGTTGTTTCTCAGTTACAATCCGTGTTAATATGAACTTTTGCAACACACTAGAGAAATTTCATTTTTTGGACATCCATGGTGGTTCCTATGAGGTATGTAAATGAAAATATAGGAGAAAAAATTTGATGACTGACAAGTCAAATTCAAAATCAATAATCCATAACAACTTCAAGAGACCTTAAGAAATAATTCTTGTTTCACTGTAGCCATCATCAGTACCACATTGGGACACAAGTTCATTTTCATAAGGATGACTTATGTTTGAAAGGATTTTCATTCTAGAAAATAAAAAGTTGTTAAACACCACGAGTACACAGTGGTTGGCTATCTTAAAAATTTCTTTGTTTCCTTACCTGACTCAAACATACTGAGAACATTTTTCTAATTTCTCCAAATGTATGTTTTTTTAAAAAAAATCAGTATTACAGAGGAAGTCTGAAAGAAGTCTAAGAGATTTCACTGAATAATAACTAAACTACTTTGAGCATTACAAAAAGCTAGAATCAAATGTCAAAATATAAACAAAGTGAACCACATTTGTAGCTCATTAAGAACTGATGTGGAAATTCCAAGTTACAAACAAATAAATGGAGGAAAGGCTATAAAAAGCTAATTCATTCACATGAACTATAAAATGTCAGTGAAGATACAGGGAAATGTTCGGCTTCACTAGTGATCATCACACCTAAAAAATACTCTTAGCACTTCTATACTATTAGTTAAGCATTTTATAGTAATTAAATTTCAGTTCCTATCCTTGATTTGTTTTCCATGTAAGGTGAATAACCTAGCACACACTTAAACTTCCTCCTTCGTTGAAAACTGTGTTTTCTGTTTTAAAGATGTCTAACACCATCACATTGAAGGGTAGACTACATTTGGCCAGAGTGATGGGAAAGTCAGTGCCCAACACTAACTGAACATGAAAGATCACAGGAAGCAAGATCAGAAACAAGCAGTGGGAACCAGGGTTTAATGTTCTACAACAGTGTAAAGTGAAGTCATCCCTTAAGTGAGTGGATCGCAGAAGCAGACTTCCTTTATGAAGCTGGGGCCTACAAGTGTACACTGTGCCCATGTATCACAAGCAGATATAACTGCCCATCCAAGGTGGCCTGTGGCACAGGAAGGCAGCTGAAATCCTGCCATGATATTGGCAGCGCAGCCTGTGGGACACACACATGATGACTACCAGTGTCTTATGCAATTCAAGAGTTCCAAGCTGCTCCCAAGGCTCTCTTTGGAATCCGAAAACCTCTTAACATCTGGCAGAGGCAACAATGGCATTGCCTAATATGGAAGGACATGTATGATTTAAGACTAAAACAAAACAACAGCAACATCCCAGACTAGAGAGCACTCCATCAAAAATTAAAAATGCAAAAAGAAGCCAGGCGCAGTGGTGCACGCCTGTAATCCCTGCACTTTGGGAGGCTGAGACAGGTGAATCAAGTTCAAACCCAGCCTCAGCAACAGCAAGGCGCTAAGCAACTCAGTGAGACCCTGTCTCTACATAAAACACAAAACGGGCCTGGGGATGTGGCTCAGTGGCCAAGTACCCCTGAGTTCAATCCCTGGTATCAAAAAAGAAAAAAAAAAAAAAACTGCAAAAAGAAATCCTGATTGATGAGAAAAATCTAAATCAAGAAAATAGGGATATTAGAAGAAGCTGTCTCCTTAGAAACACAGACATGCTCATGACTTTTATATTTTAATAGAAGCATTATTGGGATAAATATCATAAATTTACACTTGCAAAATGTATGCTTAAGTGATCATATATATATATATACATATATATTATAGTATTCATAGAATTCTGCAATAATCACCACTATCTGCTTTTAGAAAATTTTCATTAGGCCCAAAGGAAACTGCATATCCATTACTAGTCACTCTCCATTTCCTGTTCCACCTTTCTTGTAGTAGATAACCATTAATGTAGTTTCTGTCTCTATAGATTTGACAATGTGTACATGTCATGTTCATGTGTCTAACTTTCACTGAGCACACTGCTTTCGAAGTTTCTCCATGTGGCAGCATGTATACAATACTTTATTTCTTATAATTTCCAAATTGTGTTAGATATACCACATTTTGTTCATCCATTTATTAGTTGATGGACACAGGTTATTTGCAATTTTGACTTATGAGTAATCATGCTAGGAATGCTAGGAACATCTGTGTACAAGTTTCTGTGTGGATATTGTTTTTCACTTCTCCTTGGTGTATTCCTACGAGTGGAATTTCTGCATTCTATGTTAACTCTGTGTTTAATGCTTTTAGAAACTGCCAAACTGTTTTCCAAAGTGGCGGCATCATTTTAAAATCCCAACAATAATGTATGAGAGCTCCAATTTTGCCACATCCTCACAAACACTTCATAACATCTCTCCATTTTATTCAAGCCTTTCTAGTGGGTGTAAAATAGCATCTCATTATGGTTTTGATTTGCATTTCCATAATGACTAATGACACTGAATATCTTTTCATGTGTTGCTTGTCTTTCTACATTTTCTGAAAAATTGTCTATTCAAATCGATTGCCCACTTTTTAAGTGGGTTGGTTTTTAATTGTTGAATTATAAGGGCTTTGGTACATCCTGGTAACAAGTACCTTTTCAGATATGATTTGCAAATATTATCTCCTATTCCTCAGGTTATCTTTTCACATTACAAATTGTGCTCTTTGCAGTACAAGAGTGTTTACTTTTGATGAAGTTCCATTTATCAATTTTCTTGTTACTCATGTTTTGATGTCACATCTAAGAAACCACTGCCTAATTCCAGGTCACAAAGACTCACATGTATGCATTCTCCTAAAAGTTTTATTGTTTTAACTCTTCCATTTAATTTTTATATATGATTGGAGATGAGAATCCAACTTCATTCTTTAGCAGGTAGATATCCAGCTATCCCAGTAATTTTAGAAATTTGTTTAACTGATAAACCATAAGAAAAACTAGTTAAATGTTAAAGTGTAAATTAATAGAACAGGAAATGAAAAAGAGCTCACCAATCCAATGTGAAAGAATAAAGCAGAACAGAAGATGTGATGTGGAATCATGGTCTATGCAAATACATAAAATAGATCTGTGACCTCAGTAAATGGAAATCAATTAAGCATGCCTATTAAAAGGCAAGTATTTAAATTAGAACCAAAATAATTCCCGCTATATACTATATTCTAGAATCATATCTAAATAAAATGACAAGCAGATTAAAAAAAAAAACAGGTAAATTACTAACAGAAGAAATCAAAGCAGTATCAATATTCAGCAAAATAAAATTGAAAGTGAAAAAGCATTAATGAAAGCAAAGGCAGAGATTCTACACTGATAAAAGAAACAATCCAGTAAGAAGATGATAATCCTGGGCCAGTATAGACCAAACAGCACAGACTTAACAATAAGAAACAAAAATATAAAGAATTGCAGAGGAAAACTACATTTCTTATCTCTTCTCAACTGTTGTAATTCACATTATGATAACATGTCAAGTATGATCTGGAAGTCACCTTAATTTATTGTGGCATGGTGGCATAAAGATGTGTTTGACTAAACACATGAGAGACAAATTATAACACTAATATATTATAGTCTACCTTGAAAATCTGTAAATGTCTTTTGAAATAATAACATTCAAATGATGCTGACAGCAGTAATGAATAAAGCCATAGTAGCCAGAAGCAAAAGGAAGAAATTGGACCTGGCCTTCATTTGAAATGTTATTTTGTTCATTATTGGCTTTTGCAATAATTTTGGCTTTTCAATATTGCATTTAAATATTATTCAAATCTTGGGTCCAAGGTGAGTAGCTCACCCCAGTACCTAGTATCAGCTCCTAGTAGCATTCACAGTATTTGATTCAGTTATTCCACATCTGGAAAGTGAATCTAAATAGAAAATATGAAGGAAGGAGAATAGGGAAAATTCTTTTGGAAAATAAATCTTATTTGTAGTGTGTGTGTGTGTATATATACACAAATCTTATTTGTAGTGTGTGTGTGTGTATACACACACACACACATATATATGTATGTATAAAGGAGCCTAAAAAATTATCAGATCAACAAGATAAGATGAGCTATAAAAGGGGATGCTGTTTGGTCTATACTGGCCCAGGATTATCATCTTCTTAGTGGATTGTTTCTTTTATCAGTGTAGAATCTCTGCCTTTGCTTTCATTAATGCTTTTTCACTTTTAATTTTATTTTGCTGAATATTGATACTGCTTTGATTTCTTCTGTTAGTAATTTACCTGTTTTTTTTTTAAATCTGCTTGTCATATAAAATTGTATGTTTTACAATTGGATCAGTATGTGTCTGTGATAGATTAAGCAGCCCTGGGGAGGTATTTAAAACAGAGGTCCTAAAAGTTGGGTTTGTGGATGAGAGTGTAGGAGATTCACCAGGAGAATATACGTAACAAAATATTTAGCAAAACTGCAGATTTTCAGAAATATAGAGGTGGGATCATGGTATCTATTTACACTTTTAAATGGTTCTACAGAATATTCTATAACCAGCCTGACATTGGACATTAGGGAGCCTTTTTTTTTTTTTTTTTTGGTACTGGGGATTGAACTCAGGGGTACTAGATGACTGAGCCACATCCCCAGCCCTATTTTGTGTTTTGTGTAGAGACAGGGTCTCACTGAGCTGCTTAGCACCTCGCCATTGCTGAGGCTGGCTTTGAACTCATGATTCTCCTGTCTCAGCCTCCCTAAGTGCTGGGATTACAGGCGTGTGCCACCGCGCCTGGC
The DNA here is from genome assembly GCA_028644305.1 of Xerus rutilus. Lineage (NCBI taxonomy): Eukaryota > Metazoa > Chordata > Mammalia > Rodentia > Sciuridae > Xerus > Xerus rutilus. The sequence continues at coordinate 10,894,611 of CM053417.1, forward strand.
TTAGGGAGCCATTTTTTAGAATAAAATTTGATCAGGTTTTAATTACTTCATAGATGCTTGTGAATTAGAGAAATAAAAAATTTCTTATTTTACAAATGAGAAAACTAAATCCCAGAATGATATAGTCTAATATTACAAAGCGAAACCAAGATAGCAATGGAAAACTCTCTGTTCTCTCTATTAGGTCCTGTGAGATTTTCCTGAACATGTGAAGGTTGTATAGTATAAAAAATTACTGAGTTCCATTTTCATAAATTGCACCTTTAGAGACCAGGGTGCACCTATATTGATTTAAGTCTTCATCCCCCTTTGAGACACAATGCACAATGCCTAGTATTCTATGAGAATTGCAAAGAAAACCATCCAAAGTTATATTTTTTCAAAACATATATATTCAATAGCAGTTAATAATGCAAGCTTCCTTTAAAACTTTTTTATAATGAAAAGCTTTTAAAATGATTAGAATGGTCTCTTGATTCAGACGCTAAAAATGAAATTGCAGGATGTTTTCCAGAACATCTGCAAATCAGTGAACACACAAATGGAATACTTAAAATGGCTCTTCCAATATTGGTAATTGTATCCACCGTGTGTTAACATTCTGTCTGCTATCTCCTTTCATTCCAGCCCACCCTATACAACTGAGTACCAATTTCTTGCCACATCTGCTGGTATACTAGACAGACATTTTATTGAACGAAGGACAAAGGATGATTCTCAATGTGAAAATACTCTGAGACATGCTAGACCACACTTAAGACTCTGAGGGTCACTGTTCAATAGAAAAAGAAATTCACCCTGGGAGAAACATAACGAGCATGCCCTTATGGCACTGGGGAACTTATTCTGAAGTATGGGTGTAATTTTGAATCATCAAGTAAACTTTTTCAAACTACAACTCTTGCCCCAGATATATCTGAGGAGCAGCTAGCCTACCTGTTGAAAGATGCAGTTATACAGCAAGATGCTTTGGATCTTTTCTCCCCCTGATTACATACAATTATCATGCGCCCATTAATGACTGCTAAGAAATAATTATTCACTCATATATTCATTTAAAAAAATTTACTGAGGGGCTGAAGTTGTAACTTAGTGGTAGAATAATTGCTTCACATGCGTGGGGCACTGGGTTCAATCATCAGCGATACATAATAAATAAATATAGGTATTGTGTCCATCTACAACTTAATTTTTTTTTTTTAAAGAACACTTACTGGGAGCTTACTCTGTGCCAGGTATTATCTAAGAAACTATGACTATAGTCATGAACAAACAGACAAATCTCCCTGCCTTCATACTGCTTATATTTGAGGATTCTACTTACGAATATGTCTCATCTCGGGTAAGTGGAATATGATATTGTTTTTTGAGGGGTATCAGGGATTGAACCCAGAGGTGCTTAATCACTGAGCCACATTCCCAGCCCTATTTTTTATTTATTATGAGACAGGGTATTGCTAAGTTGCTTAGGGCCTCACTAAATTGCTGAGTTTGGCCTAGAACTTGGCAATCCTCCTGTCACAGCCTCCAGAGTCACTGGGATTATAGGTGTGCCCCATGGCACCAAGCTGATATTTACTTTTTCTAAATGCATAATGTCCATACAAGTCTGAAGCCATAATGAATGGTCTGTAACAGAATATGGTAGCCAATAGGAAGTTCAATAACATAATACCAGTCTTCATAAATTTAAATCTCAAAATCTGTAGTTTCACACTAAATAAACCAATTCTCAGTTTCTAGTTTAGATTAACATAGTCAAGATTATAACCACCCTTATTTCATACCTCATATCTACTGTTAAATTATATTTTAGGTATTCTGACTGTCACACTAGGGCAATGTTTGGAATTATCATATAAATCAAATTTATATTTATTTTGTTGTGTTTCAATGGTAGCTTGCATGTGATACTTATTTTATAAAATGGATATTTTTTTATAATGAGCACCTACTTTGTGATTTGGGAAATATCTTTCTAGGGGAGACCCAAAGGTTACCACAGACATGTCTCCATGTTAGAAATCTGAAGAAGTAAGCAAAGTGAATTGGGGTTATTCTCACTTATGTTGCCTTGGTGGGAAAAGATGCTTGAAAGCCAGTTGTTCAGAACTAGAGGGGAAAAAGACAGAAAATGGTGGGAAAGAACCCATACAGATAATAGTTTGGCTAAAAAACTAGATGGTCAGGGCTGGGATTGTGGCTCAGTGGTAAAACATGCTTGCCTCGCATGCATGACGCACTGGGTTCAAACCTCAGCACCACATAAAAATAAATTAAGATATTGTGTCCATCTACAACTAAAAAATATTTAAAATAATCAATAGCTAAAAAATGAATCTTCCTACTAAGACTTTTTGTCATTAATGGATCACTTTTAGTCAGCTTGAAGTATTTTTGCATCAATTTTTATTCCTTAAATAGAACATAGAAAATGTATGTATATTTAAAATTAATACTTCTTTACTCTCCATCTCCAAATGTAAACTGAGTCCAAAGTCCACTTTCATTTTAATAGGAGTTTGACCATTGCCAAGTTACTTCTATTCAGCTTCTTGGTTTCAAAAATGATGCTAGCCGCAGGAAATAAAACCAAGAACAATAAGTGGTATGCCATCAAGTGATGCATAAAGCTTCTGCATAGCAAAAGAAATGATTGAAAATGTGAACAGAGAGCCTACGGAATGGGAGAAAATTTACCAGCTACTCGTCCAATAGGGGATTAATATTCAGTATATATAAAGAACTCAAAAAATTTAGTACTGAAAAAAACCCAGCAAATAATCCAATAAATGAGCAAAAGAACTAAACAGAAACTTCCCAAAAGCAAGAGTCAACAAATATATGAAAAACTGTTCAACATCCCTAGCAATCATGAAAATGTAAATCAAAGCTACACTAAGATTTCATCTCACTCTAGTCAGAATGGCAATTATCAAGAATATGAACAACGATAAAAGTTGGCAAGGTTGGGGGTGGGAGGTACACTTGTACATTGTCAGTGACACTGAAGTACAACCACTCTAGACCAAGCTATCCCAGTCCTTGTTGTTTATGCAAAATATCTAAAAATCAGCATACTTTAACAATACATGCACCTCAATGCTTACAGCAACACAATTCACAACATCTAACTTATGGATTCAACCCGAATGCCCGTCAACAGATGAATGGATTAAGAAATTGTGGTATATGTACACAATTGAGTTCTACTCAGCCATAAAGAAGAATGAAATTATGGCATTTGTTGGTAAATGGATGGAAATGGAGAACATCATACTAAGTGAAATAAGCCAGACTCAGAAAGTCAAAGGTTGAAAGTTTTCTCTCATATGTGGCAGCTACAGCAAAATGGAGGAAAGGATAGGATCTCATAAAGATAAAGGGAAAATCAGTAATTCAGAAGAAGATCAAGAGGCAGAGTAGAGGGATGGGAAAGGGCAGGCAATGTGGAGTTAATTATTTAAAAATCATGTTACAGGCCAGGCACGGTGGCACATGCGTATAATCCCAGCACTTTGGGAGGCTCAGGAGAATCATGAGTTCAAGCCAGCCTCAGCAATGGCGAGGCGCTAAGCAACTCAGTGAGACCCTGTCTCTACATAAAACACAAAATAGGGCTGGGGATGTGGCTCAGTGGTTGAGTGGCCCTGAGTTCAATCCCCGGTACCAAAAAAATAGTTGTGGAATGTAGTTTGAAAGTTCACAAGTAAAGGTAAGCACACTACAATGTTATGGGGCTGGGGTTGTGGCTCAGTGGTAGAGTGCTTGCCTAGCACATGTGAGGCCTTGGGTTCAATCCTAAGCATCACATAAAGATAAATAAATAATATTTATTAAATATAAATAAATAATTTTATTAAATATATATTTAAGAAATATATTGTGTTCATCTACAACAGCAAAAATTTTTTAAAAATCATGTTATGAACATGTATAAATATATCACAGAGAATTGCATCTTTATGTAAAAGGGAAAAGAACAAATCAAATACAAATAGATGAGCAAAAGGAAGTCCGTCAGAGTAGAGGAAGGACAATGAGGGAGGGGAGGGAAGATGGGAGCAAAAGAGGGGATGAATGGAGGGGGGGATCATAAACTGAAATCAAATTCCATGCATGTATGATTTTGTCAAGATAAACACAACTATTATGTATAATTATAATGCTCTAATAACTTTTTTTTTAAATGATGCTAGCAAAGTCATTACTTCAGAGTCACTGTGAAAACTAATGAAATGATTTATAGAAAGCACACTACATGATTGCTGTCTTATGTAAGTGATACCTAAATGTTAACTGTTATTATGAGTTATTAGGTTTACCTCTCAGTAATTTTCACATAACCAGGCCTACTGTTGGTAATAATGAAAGTTTGGAAACAATCAGAATATTCAATTAAAGTGATTTGGTTCAATTATAATTTATCTAAATAATTGAATGCCTTGTGATTAAAATGCTGTAATATAAAAATGTTTGATAACAAAATATTTTTGATTTATTATCTGTCAACATGAAATTTGACATGTTCACAGAAAATCAAGATAAAATTACAAACACTGGAAAACACAAACATGATTTGGGATGTTATGATTGGAGTTCAGGCATTTTAATATTCATGTATAGTTTGAGAAAAGAGAAAGATATTGATTAATTTTAGAATTACATTATTCATGCACATTATTATTTACAAATGAACTACTTAAAAAATTAAAACAGAATGCACAACTTCAAAACCTAATAATGAAAAATGAAGTCAAGGGAAAGAATCACAATCAAACCCAAAGCAATCAAATAAAGAAAAAAGAAAAACAAAAACAAGGAAGAGAAAGAAAAACTGAAAATACTAAGGTGACAGAAATAAAAATACTATAATAAGGGGCTGGGGTTATGGCTCAGTGGTTGAGCGCTTGCCTCACATACGTGAGGCACTGGGTTCGATCCTCAGCACCACATAAAATAAAGATATTATGTTCATCTACAACTAAAAACAAAATATTTAAAAAAAAAACTATAATAAATAATACTATAGTTTATAATTATAAAATACTATAATAAATAAATATACTAGTGATCACAAACAATAGAAAACAAACCATGCTCTCCAGGTAAAATATTGTCCAATTATATATTTTAAAATATATTTATACATTGTTTACAAGACATTTAAAGGTAAGGACACAAATAATGAAAAAGATATATAAAGTAAATGTGAACCAAAAGAAATTTGGTGCAGCTACATGAATGTCAGACAAAATAAAACACTGGCAAAAATTATTAATTTACATATAGAAGGTCAATATGTATTTATTAAAGTACCAATTCAATATGGAGATTAGGTAATTCTAAACTTAATGGAACCTACCTCCTCAAAATGGTGTGAAAACAGAATTTTTTGTTGTTTTTTTTTGGTTTTGAGAAAAGATGTCATTAAGTTGCCCAGGCTGTCCTAGAATTTGCAATCCTCCTACCTCATCCTCCCCAGCAGCTGGACTATAGGCACACGCCACTGTGCCCTGTCAATCTGGAAGATTTTAGCATATCTCTGTAACAGATAATGGATTAGCCAAAAAATATCAATTTTGAAGAACTAATAACGTGCTTAATCTAATGGATATAATAGAACATGGCATGTAACAAATAAACAACACAAATCTTTAAATACAACCAACAGGGCACAATGGCACACACCTGTAATCCTGGTCACTAGGGAGGTTGAGTCAGGAGGATCTCAAGCTCAAGCGAGCCTTAGGAAGTCATTGAGGCCATAAGTAAATCAGTGAGCCCCTGTCTCAAAATAAAAAAAAGTAAGCAAAAACGCCTGGGGACATGGCTTACTGGTAAAGCACCTCTGGGTTCAATTTCCAGTAACAAAAACAAAACAACACACAAAAAACTATGCAACATTAATGTAAACTGACCATCTATTAGTCCTTAAACTAATTCTCAAAAAAATAAAAAATAAAAATTGGGAGACATGCTCTACAAGACAATGATCAATTATGATAATGTATTCTGGGCTCAGGGATAGAAAATGAGAACAATGAAACTAGAGATCCCCAAAGCCAATCTATATGCATACAATCAACATGGACTAACACTAATTTGAAAAGATAATCCACAACCTGGGAGCCTGTGTATGTAGCATATAAAACCAACAATAGTTTACTATCCAGAATATAGGAAAAAAATCTTCCAAAATGATGATTACAATGGAAAATAACAGGCACTTCAAATGAATGGGCATATTGCAGATGAGGAAATGCAAATGGTCCACCATCATTTGAAAAGATAGTCAACTTCCTTAGTAAAGTTGGAAATTGATTTTCAAATCACAAAGACATAATATCATACTCATCAAATTGGTAAAAGTTAAAAAATCTGAGAATATTATGTATCAGTAAAGATGCCAGATGATGAAAGCTCTCATACAACTGTGAATAGATATATGATACCATACAACCAATCTAGAAGTAAACTAAACTTGCTTATTTTCCATGACATACCAATTATACCTTGAGATATCCTAGATAACTTCCTAAATATTCATGCCATTAGAGTTGCCAGAATTAGCAAGTAATAATACACGACTACCAATTAAACTTAAATTTAAAAAAATACGTTTGAAAAAATTAGCACATATGTGCTATGCAATATAAAGGACATGTACTGATTTTTTGTTGTTGTTGTTTAGCTGAAATTCCAATTTAATTTTGGCATAATATTTTTTCTTTGACAAAACTGAAGACACAGGCAGTCAGTATAGATAGACAAATCAGGTCATATCAGATCAAGGAGGCTAATTTGGGTCCAGGGAAGTTGGAGCCCAAGGGATTGAAATGCTAATACCTTCAGAGCCCTTCCTCCACCCTTATCAAGATAACATGCTCTAGCTCTAAACTGTTGCTAAGGTGACCTGTCTAAGGGATTGTCCCTCCCTACAGAGAGTTATAAAAGTTGTTAATTACACCCCCTTCCTGCCCAGATCACTCCACCTTGGCCCCTCCAGCCCATCTGCTTCTCACCTTTTGGCCATCATTCCCCCCACCCGACCCAGGAGCATTTCCTGGGCCTAGTCACTTATGCAGGAAGGGGAAAGGTAAGGGGAAGAGAGCAGGAGAACACAGGGAGCCTAGGGCATACAAAAAAGGCTCTCACTTTTTGGAATACCAGGATACCAGCTATGGCCCCCTTCTCCCTCCCAGGAGAAGTCTATGTTACCTCTTTTTTTTTTTTTTTGGTACTGGGAATTGAACTCAGGGATACTCGACCACTGAGCCACATCCCAGGCCTATTTTGTGTTTTATGTAGAGACAGGGTCTCACTGAGTTGCTTAGCACCTCGCCATTGATGAGGCTGGCTTTGAACTCGTGATTCTCCTGTCTCAGCCTCCCTAAGTGCTGGGATTACAGGCGTGCACCACCACACCCAGCTTATGTTACCTCTTTTTAAATAAACCCTGGTTTATATGCTTGCCTCAGCATCCTTCTCTAATGCTATACTTCAACATGTGAGGAAGCAAGATTTGTCACCAACAACTGGCAGTATGAAAACCATGATATGTGTACAGAAATAGTCACAGGAGCATTGTTTGTGCCATCAAAAAATGGAAAACATAAAGCCGGGCACAGTGGCTCAAGTCTGTAATCTTAGCACTTAGGGGGGCTGAGACAGAAGAATCGCGAGTTCAAAACCAGCCTCAGCAATGGTGAGGTGCTAAGCAACTCAGTGAGACCCTGTCTCTACATAAAACACAAAATAGGGCTGGGGCTGTGGCTTAGTGGTCGAGTGCCCCTGAGTTCAATCTCCAGTACCAAAAAAAAAAAAAATGGAAAACATAAGACCCAAAACTTTGAAATTACAAAGAAAAATATAGTGGAAATACTTCAAAATAATGGTATAGGCAATGATTTCCTGACTAAGACTCCAACTGGTTAGGAATAATAGCAAGAATTAACAAATGAGATTACATTACATTGAAAAGCTTTTGCACAGAGTGAAGAGATAGCCTACAGAATGCGAGAAAACCTTTGCCAGCTATTCATCTAATAGATGATTAACATCCAGAATATATAAGAACTCAAAAAAGCCAACAACAAAGGAACAGCCAATCTAATCCATAAATGGGCCAATAACCTGAACAGACACTTCTCAAATGGAGAACTATAAATGGTCCACATGTATATGAGGAAATTCTCAACATCATTAGCCATTAGGGAAATGCAAATCATAATTTCATTGAGAGTCCATCTCACCCCAGTCAGAATAGCTATTATCAAGAAAATAAAAAATAACTGTACAATTCACACGACCAGGAGATTAATTAAGCCACTCGGCCATGCTTTATTGGAAGGTGAGCCCTCGGACCATCTCCCCGTCCATCAGAGCTGGTTGAGAGAAATGGCGTCGGAGATTCTGTGCATAGAGAATTTCAAGAAAACCCGGTCAGGAAGGGGAGGGGTTGGGTACAGGAAGAGAAGGCCATAGTCCTTCCTGATGGGTCAGGAAAACTCGCTGATTGACAGGAGGCGTGTCCACTAGTGACGTCACATCTGGCTTGCAGCTCTGCTGACCAGCTTCCTTATTTGGGCATCTTGGACCC
>CM053417.1:10903312-10937735 GCA_028644305.1 Xerus rutilus
AACAAATGTTGTTGAGAATACTAGACAAAGGTGACAAAACATACATTGGACAAAAGATAGTCTGTTTAATGAATGGTGCTGAGAAAACTGGGTATCCATATGTAAATGAATGACATTTAATCCCTGTCTCTCACTCTGCAAAAAAGTCAGCTCAAAGTGGATCAAAGACCTAGCAATTAGGTCTGAAATTGCAACTGCTAGAAGAGAATGTAGGCCCAACACTCTAACTTGTTGGCACAGACATCACCTTCCATAGTAAGACCCCTAAAGCATAAGAAATAAAATAAAAAATCAGAAAGCAGGTGACATCAAATTTAAAAGATTCTGCACAGCAAAAGAAACAAGAGCATGAATAGACTACATAATGGGAGAAAATTTTTGCCACGTGCTCCTCAGATAGAGCCTCAAGCTGGGCATAATGGCACATGCCTATAATACCAGTGGCTCAGGAGTTTGAGGCAAGAGGTGGGAGGCAGGAGCATTGCAAGTTCAAAGTCAGCCTCAGCAACTTAGTGAGACCCTGTCTTAAAATAAAACAGGCTGAGGATATGGCTCAGTGGTTAAGTGCTCCTATGTTCAATCCCTGATACCCCCAAAAAACTCAAAATATTTAACTCAAAAAACCCCAAACCAACCCAATACATAAATGGGTAAAAGAACTAAACAGACACTTCTCAAAAGAAGAAATACAAATGGCAATCAAATATATGAAAAATATTTAAACCTCTGTAGCAACTAGGGAAATGCAAATCAAAACTACATTACAATTTCATCACATTCCAATCAGAATGGTAATTATCAAGAATACATATAATAATAAATGCTGGTATGGATGTAGGGGAAAAGAAAAGGTACACTTGTACATTTTTGGTGGGACTGCAAATCAGTGCAACCACTCTGGAAAGCACTATGGAGATTCCTCATAAAACTAGGAATAGAACCACCATCTGACTCAGAAATCCCACTCTTCAGTATTTATCCAAAAGAACTAAAATCAGCATACCACTGTGATACAGCCACATCAATGTTTACAGCAGCACAATACACAATAGCCAAGCTAAGGAAGCAACCTAGGTACCTTTCAACAGATGAATTAATGAAGATAATGTGATATAATTTATATATATGTATATATATATATGTATATATATATCTCACATACATATACAGTGGAGTATTAGCCAGAAAAAAGAATGACATTGCATTTCCAGGGAAATGGATGGAACTAGAGTCTATCATACTGAATGAAATAAGCTGGTCCCAAAAAGTCAAAGGTGGAATTTTTTCTCTGACATATGAAAGCTAATCCTAAATGAGGGGCGGGGGCAGATAAAAAATAGAAGACAGACCTGTGAAGTAGATAAATGGGATTCAAGGGGAGAGAGAAGGAATGCAATATATCTAAAAAGAACCAATGTAAAGTGTTAGGTCAGGGTGTCTGGTTAGGGGAAGCTGGGGCAGCTGCCACATGCGCAGAGGAGCAGCCAGACAGATGCTGACGTCAGCAGTAGAGGCGCCTCCTGTCAATCAGCAGGCTTTTCCTGACTTATCCAGGAAGGACTCTGACCTCAGCAGGATTCTCTTACCTTCTCTTCCTGCCTTAAGCCCTCCCCTTCCTGACTGGGCCTTTTAAAATTTTCTGTACCCCGGAACAGGGGCGCAATTCTCCCGGACACACTCTGGTGGACGGGAGAGTTTAGCCTGAGAGCGTATTTCCAATAAAGCCTTGCCCAGCGGTTTTAGTTCACCTCCTTTTGATCATCTGGCTTTACATAAAGAAAAAAGAAAACAAAAAATGGCAAATGCTAGAGAGGATGTGAAGGAAACTGAGCCCTCATCCACTATTGGTGGGAATGTAAATTAGTACAGCCACTAGTGATCCAGCTATACCACTCCTGGGTATATACTCAAAGGAATCAAACTCAGCATACAAAAAGAGTACTTACTTACCTGTACATATTATGGTACATTCATAATGGCCACATTAAGGATTCAGCTGAGATGCCCATCAACAGAAGAATGCATAAAGAAAATGTGGTGTATATATACACAATGAGGTATTCAGCCAAAAAAAAAAATATGTCATTTATAGGAAAATGGTTAGAATTAGAGACTCTCAAAGTCAAATATCATGTTGTCTCTTGTATATGGAATATATAAAAAAGGGAGGATGAAAAAAGAAAAAAGATAATATGAAAGTGGAAAGAGAACTATTGGGGAAGAGAAAGAGAATTAGGAAAGCATAGTGGGGAGGGTGGATACAATCAAAGCATGTCATATGCATGCATGAAAATGTCACAATTAAACTCATTAATCTGTACAATTAATGTGCACTAATAATTAAATTTAAAAATATCAATTAAGGTGCCTGGCACAGTGGTGCACATCTGTATAATTCCAGCAGCTCAGGAGGCTGAGGCAGGAGGACGGCAAGTACAAACCCAACTTCAGCAACCTAGCAAGGCCCTAAGTACTTAGTGATACCCTGTCTCTAAATAAAGTATAAAAAAGGGCTGGGGATGTGGTTCAGTGGTTAAGTGTCCCTGGGTTCGATCCTTGGCACCAAAAACAAAACAAAACTAAACTAAACTAAAAACCCAAAAAACAATTAAGGATGGAATCAACCAAAAGATCCATGGTCAAAATGAGTTATAGTCTTACAATAGGACACTACACTTTACAAAAAATACAAGTAATATGGCTACTTGCATCAATATGAAGACAAAAACATAATGTGAAGCACAAGTTGTGGAAAAAGATATGATACAAACAATATAAAGTCAAATCCAAGAAAAACCAAATACTATGTTGTTTAAAGATAAACATGGGCTGGGTATATAGCTCCATTGGCAGAGTGCTTGCCTCGCATGCACAAAGCCCTGGGTTCAATCCCCACCAACACACACACACCCACACAAAGATATACAAAAAAAAAAAAAGATATACAGACACATAAAATACAAAGGAGAACATGGAAATAATTACCCTAATATGCAGAAGATTTGTGACATGAGAGAGAACAGAATAAAGTCAGGAAAGAATATTCAGAGAGCATCACATATATTGACAGAGGGCCAAGGAGGCTATCTCCTTCCATTTTTACAAAGTGAAAAAAAATCTCATCAAGTATTTCTATACATTTGGGGAAACTGAAAATGTTCATTATAAAAGCATATGTGCATCAGGTAAGTAAATTACACGCATTTTTATAAGTGTTGTGGATAAGTTTTACAGAACATTTACAGGTAAGTTACTTGAATTTTCTTTAGTAATAAGTATATGAACTAAAAGGAAGTTGCCAACGTATACCTTTGCACAGTCTGCTAAATGCACAAATAAATGAGTAAAGTCTAATTTGCATCTTTCTTTTCATGTGTCCTATAATTTTATTAAAATCTTCATAGAAATCAAGGAGACAGTTGGAAACTCCATAATTCAAATCAAAGGCTAGAAAAGACTAGTTGCCATGATTAGAGACATCAATTGATAAACTGTAGTAATGTGATTCTTGTTAAAAAGTGACAGAATCAGTTGTACTCTAAGGACAGAATACATCTGTGATCAAACACCTTTGTTCATTCATAAGAATTTTATTGGCAGGCAGGGGTTGTAGTTCAGTGGTAGCGTGCTCACCTAGCATGTGTGAGGCACTGGGTTTGATCCTCAGCACCACATAAAAATAAATAAAATAAAGATATGTCCATCTACAATTTTAAAAAAAATTTTAAAGAAAGAATTTTATTTGCAACTTCTGAATCAGGAAATGTAAATTTATTTAGATTCACAGAGTGATAAAAGGGACAATATGATAATGGGTTTTGTTCCATATGTTATGCCCAGGCTAATTCAGTGGCTGGTATTTTTGACTGAAAATTGGTGTCTTTTTGGGACACAAAAACTTTTCAAACGTGACTCAACACAGAATTAGAAAATCTGTTCTCCATATGTGCTTTCACGTCACCTTCTCCACCAGGCTCAATCTCAAATTATTCTCTGCATATTTTACAGTATTCTCTGAATTAGTTATTTACCTCTATTATGGTTTGGATATGAGGTACCCCCCAAAAGCTTCTGTTAATGCAGGAATATTCAGGTTGAAAAGATTAGATGAGAGCTATAACCTAATCAGCCCATCCTAGTTTGAACAGACTGACTAGGTGGCATCTGTAAGCAATTGGGGTGTGGCTGCAGTTGATGGGGCACTGGGTGCATTCTCTAGAAGGGTGTTTCTTCCCTGCCCCCCACCATTTCCTAAGCCATGCAAGAGCTGAGAACTGTTCTCTGCTGGGCCCTTCACTCATGATGTTCTGCCTCACCTCAGGGCCCAGAGCAGTGGAGTTGGCCCTCTGTGGACTTAGACTTCTGAAACCTTGAGTCAAAACAAAGTTTTCGTCTTCCACATAGTCCTCAAGTGTTTTGGTCACAGCAATGCAAAACTTGACTAAAACACCTCCCTATCCTCATTGTTTGAGCCTTCCTCTCAGTATTAAAATCACACAGGTGGGCTGGGATTGTAGCTCAGTGGTAAAGCGCTTGCCTCACATGCGTGAGGCACTGGGTTCGATCCTCAGCACCACATAAAAAGAAATAAAGATATTGTGTCCATCTACAACTAAAAAAAATTTTTTAAAAAATCACACAGGCATTTAGCCGTTTTTTTCCCAGTGATATCCAGGAAAAGTTTGCATTAGTAATCATCTCAAGTTTATTATTTAAACTGTTAGAAAACATGGTAACAGTATTCACATATTAAAAGTTAATATTTATTTTAATACAAAGCACAACTATTCTATAGGCAAAGTAAAAAATGGAGTCACCATTAAAATTACAGTGCACTTAAGTTGGACACTCAAGTACTATCACTCAGAGTGAGACAACAATAGATGAACCATTATTGTGTACCACAAATCACAGCTGTGACATCGGCAGTCAGGGGAAAGAAGAATAGCAGCAACCACAGAAGGCAGATAACTGGAGCCTTATTCATTTATCACTAGAAACAGCGTTGCTTTCAACCTCTGTATTTTGAGCCACTCTGGCAATTTGCCCCCATTGATAATGGCAAACCTGCCCCCCACCCCCAACTAATAACCATAAATCAGAACTTCTCACCTCCTGGGGTGAAAGTTTCCTGGTAGGCAAGAGCTTTAGGGACAAAATCAAGATAGTCTCAGTGAAACCAGTCCATTCAGTCACTGAAGTGACAGGTTAAAATAAATATCATTTACTCCAATCACATTTCTTTCCCAGTGAGGGAAGAGAGGCTTACAAAGAGCAAGTCAAGGTTATACAGCAAAGTAATGTCAAATGTAACACTCCTCGTCCGGCCTCTGAGAACAAAGCTCTTTCTGGCATATCAACTATTTCGAACGATTCAAATCTAGCTTACTGGGTAGAAGTTGAGTAGAGTAAAAACTGGTACTGTATAGGCAAATTGTTGCGATTTCAAAAACAGATTTCTGGTCATCTTTATAAAGGGATATAGGAAGAATAAAAAGTAAGTCATTTCTAATTACAAAATTATTTGAAAATGTTTGAAATTCTTTCAATAGTATTTAGCTTAAAAGTTCAATACATATATAGTTTCCACAAGTTACGGACTGAGTGTTTGTGTCTCATGAAATTCATGTGTTGGAGCCTTAATTTCAACTGTGGTCATTTTTACTGACATATGTGTTGTATAATGTGTTGGTACTTGGACACAGGGCATTTGGAAGGTAATTAAGTTTTTAGATGAAGACATGAGGATAAGACCTCATGATGGCATCAATGCACTCATAAGAAAAGACCTATTGGACTGGAATTGTGGCTCAGAGGTAGTGTGCTTGCCTAGCACATGTGAGGCACTGGGTTCAATCCTCAGCACCACATAAAAATAAATAAATAAAATGAAGGTATTGTGTCCATCTATAACTAAAAATATCTTTAAAAAGACACTATTTGTCCATCTCTCCATCTCTCTCTCCATGTTTGTGTGTGTATGTGTGCATGCTTAAAGAAGGGTAGTGTGAGCACCCAGTTATGTATCAGCTCCCTACAAGCCGAAAGTAGAGGTCTCAGAATTAAGCCTAATTTGCTTACACCTTGATCTTGGAGTTTCCAGCGTCTAGAAATGTGAAAGATACAATCTGGTGCTTAATCCACCCAGTGTATGATAGTCTGTACGGCAGCTTGAGCAGACTATGACACCGTGGGTTCGGAGCAAACCATTAGTCTCCTCAAACTATATAGTATTTGCTTTCTAATAATGTTATCAAAAATAACTAGATATTATAGTGGAAGAAATGACACAATATTAGGTAATTTCCACATTGATTACAAAATTTGCAAAAACTTCTAGAGAAAAAATAGAGTGGGTACTATAGATTAATGTGTGAGTGTCCGTGTCCGTGTGCGTGTGAGTGAGTGAGAGAGAGTGAGAGAGAGAGAGAGAGAATTTGAAGTAGTAATCACATATTCAGATCAACACATGCCTGGTTTGTTTACCACTATGTTTTGATAACCTTCCCGTTCCTGCCAGCTCTCACCAACATGAACTTTTCTTTGAGACAACTACTGATTTGGCTTCAGAAATACAATTAATTTAGAAGCATGAGCTGGAAAGTCCTGACTCTCTTATTCCATATACCAGTAGAGCTCTCCCTGCACCACGGATGTACACTAATGTGCAATCCTAATTCTCTTCCCTTACCCACTGGATTATGGTCACATGCATTCTCTAACCTGCCACATGATAAGTTTATCCATAGTGAACCCACCAGAACATTCCAGAACATTCTTAGTCCTTTCAGCCTCTCTACACATCTTAGCCTTTGACAGATGCAGGAGCACAGTCTCTATATCAAGGATTCCATTTTACTAGATTTTTTTGGTGTCACCCGCTACTGCTATCCGAAAGTCCCTACCCCTACTATGCTGTCCATTTACTTTCCCTTTGCTCTTCCAAATTCTCTATTTCCTGTTTCCCAAATCTTTCCAAAAGTCAAGTTTTGATGTTCTTGGTTTCCACCATGGATTGCTCTGCATTTTATCACATTCTTACCTCCATACCATCCATAGAAACTGTGGAACATGGAAATTAAGAGTAGAGATACCAGACTAGAACTAGTCTCCAACTTCCTACTTCTATGACCTTGAGAAAAGTTACTTAACCTCTCACCATGCTGTATTTTTCCTGTTTCTAAAGTGATGATATTGAAATGGCCTTGCTATGATGCTGGGAGCATTAAATGAGATGACCCGTGTAAATCACTTATGTACCTGGTACAAAATAAGTGATGAATAAATTGTTACTGTCAATAATCTGTTCTTTTTACTATCTCCAAGCTACAGTGCTAGGTGACGTAGGTCAAATTTGTGATTTCAAGGTATTGCATGGTTAGATTACAGCAATTTTGACACATGCCCTAATCCATTTGTTCTCTGGAATATACTGCTACCAATATTTACTAAAATGAAGTTAGTAAGTCTAAGTCACATTGATTAAAACAATATCAAAAGAACTAATACTAGACATATAAATATTTATCTTTAAAACTACTTCAGCTAAATCAGTTAAGACTTGACTTTTAGTATTGCAACAGTCATTAATATCTGTATAGCCTTTAGTATATCACTTAAATTGAATGGTAAGACCTTCACGTGAGAAAATGATAAATTCATTCCAGCAAATATTTGTTGAGCACCCACTATGTGCCAGTGTTTATAACAGATGACTTCAATTAATTATATAATTCATTTGTATAGCAGTACTATGGAACAAGAGAGATGAGCTTCATTTTGTAACAGAAAAAGAAATCTGCTTATCTCCAAGACAATGAAATAGGTAAACGTATGACATTATTTTATAAACCAGAAAGCACTTCCTATAGTATTACTTTAAATTTAATGTATTTCTTTTGAAAAAGCACCACATTTCCATAATTAAATTCTTGTCTATTCTTTTCTCCAGTGTTTTCATGGGAAATCTGAATCATCAGAACCATTGATAAGTGCTGCTAGATTTATGGTGATCAAGTTAGAATTTTTACAAGACTATTAATGGAATACTAAAAAGAAGCTTTAGAAAAATAGTTTTAGACTGGATAAATGTCACTATTCTAGAAATATGTATATGCTGTTAAATCGTATGCCACAAATTAAAACAGTCAATGTTAATTTACATTTCAAAATATTGAGATCTTTTCATCATAGTACAGATGCTGTACAAAAAGGATGTTTGGAACCTATGGAATAAATTTGACTATTTTTGAAAGTAGAAGATGCCAGGAAATATTCCTGTGAAATTCTTTTACCTGTGATAGAGGCTCACATTCATTATTTACCACCTGGGGATTTCCTTTTAGAAGAAAGTGATGATATAGACAGTAATCTAAAAGTGCCATGTCTTTGCCACGGATATCCAACTATTTTTATTGGACAAGTGTCACTTTTAAACTTGATGAAGTGCAAACTTGAAGTAGTAATACCTATTATTGAAAAATGAAGCCACTGAAGAAGGAAGAAATAATAGATAACTTGGTGTTTTAATAATATAAAATGTTCATAAATGAAGATGCCCTCTTTGATGCCCCCATTTTGATTTGTGGCCTGTAACTCTAGGACACAATTTTAGATTGACCTTTCTTTATAGATAGAATAAAAATAAAATACCTCATTTCCACCTAGAAATCTCCAACATGACCATATAAGTATGTTTGTGGGCAATTGAAACATATTCCCTACTAGTACTCCATAACACTCTGCAGGAGTCCATTGGGAGCTGGGATTTGGCCTACAGAAATTTGTAATAGCAATTTTAAGCACTTGTAGGATAATGAGAAAATCTAGGCATTCTCAATAATATCACTCGATGCAGTGTATCTTCATTTCTTTAA
Source organism: Xerus rutilus (assembly GCA_028644305.1). Taxonomy (NCBI): domain Eukaryota; kingdom Metazoa; phylum Chordata; class Mammalia; order Rodentia; family Sciuridae; genus Xerus; species Xerus rutilus. Next base: position 10,912,189 of record CM053417.1, read on the forward strand.
TAAAAAAGGAAATTCCTGCTGATCAAGTGTTACATAGCTTAAGGCTCATTTGGGGGAAAGTAATAGCAATGCCTAATTTATGTTCTTAGGGTTCATCTCAATATTAACCTTTTATGATTCCAATGGGGTTAGAGACTTAATAGAATGAGGTGAAGTTATTAAAACATATAACTCTATAATACACACATTTCTGACTGTTCCCTAAAGAATGTAAATGTTGCTTTCAATCTGAATGAGGTAGGGAAAGATTTATCCATGTGATCCTCCCAGTTTGCCTTTATCTTTAGTGAGAACTTTGCCAGTTAGTTTACTTTTGTCATTAATGACAGGAAAAACAACAATAAAAAAGAACAATAAAAAACAGAGCCAGTATGCATGTGCTGGCAAGCCACAGTCCTCCTGTGAGAGAGAGAGAGAGAGAGAGAGAGAGAGAGAGAGAGAGAGAGAGAGAGAGAGAGTGTGTGTGTGTGTGTGTGTGTGTGTGTTAGAATCGCAATTCATAACTTTGTTCTCCAATGTTCATTACTTAAAAGTTTGGCTGAAATGCTGCCTAAATGCTTTCTGAAGGTCAAGTGAAAGTGAGTCTGTGACATGGTCAGATAAGAGGACACTGCCTAGAGCCCTGTTATTCACATCATTAATCAGAGAGGGAAGAACTTAGAAGAAGTCAGCCCCGAAATATGAGTTATGTGGGCTAGAGAAGAATGTATAATCCCGTTCAGTAGAGTGTGAAAGTTTCCATATATCTGCTGCTCCTAAATCAGTAATAGCTGAGGATGAAGCTTTATGAGCTTTTTAAATAAAATGGTATTCTTGATAATATATGCCAAATCTCTCTGAAGCAGAATCCAAGGCCACAGTAAGTCACCACTCCAATTGTTTCAGTAAAGGCATTCTTTTGAATTTTGAGATAACTATTGGTTTGCCATGTAAATTTGCTTGAATTTGGATCATTAGTGAAAGAAGTAAAACATCACCAAATATTTCATATTGCTCTGTATTCTCACACAATGTTAACTATTTAAGGATATTGGAATGGTTGGCTGGGGGAAGGAGACTAAATGAAAATAAAGCTGAAGTCCTACTGTGTGCCAGAGTGTTTTGATTTTCTCAGTACACACACATATGAACACACATATGAAACTACTGAGATAGAGGTTGTAATCTTCTCCAAATTGTGACCTGAAGCAAAATAACTTGTCTGAGATCCAAAAAAACTATTAGGAAGTCAGGTTCACTGTCATACACCCAGAAGCCCAGCAACTCAGGAAACTGAGGCAGGAGGCTGGCAAGTTCGAGACCAGCCTGGGCAAGATAGTGAGATTTTAATCTCAAAAGAAAAAAGGGTGAGGGATGTAGCTCTGTGGTAGAGCATCCCTGGGTTCAATCCCCATCACTTAAAAAAATCTTAGCTCATGCAGTTCATCTTAGCAGCCTTACGACACCTGGCTCAATGTTGTGCAATAAGCTTGTGATCACTGAAGGAGGATTAGTGATTTGCATTAAAGAATGCTGATACCAAGTACTGGCACTAAAATGTAAGTGTAATATGGTGAATGAATGTATTCTGGAAAATTAATCTTCAGGTACAAATAGAAGGATACCAAACTTGCCATCAGTAGTACAGGTTTGCCAAGCTATCTTTATTCTGTAGTTGGGAGGAACTTACAATTGGTCTCTCATTCTAGCACCAATAGCAATATGGTAACAAGAAATAGCAGTGTGGCCCTTATTCAGGAAGCAGAACTCATTGTACTGACCCAGGTAAGCATCATGCAAAATTGAAGTAAAATAGAGACACTGGTGGGAAAAGATAGAATTATCACTCACTATTCTCTATGCTTCTTCAGGACGGGCATCACATCTTAATTATCTCTGTATTCCTAGTTCAGTATGTGGTACAGTATAGGGACCCATTTTTTCTAAGAACAAAATGAGAGAACTGTATAAACTCAGATCACTTTGGATTCTCACCCAACATCAAGACTTCATACATGTTCTTTTCTCCATCGTGGAATGCCTTTACTGTTCTCACCTTCTCTATCTACTTGGCCATCTCTTGCTTATTTTCCCATCTCACAGGTTAGGTCTTCTAAGTAACTTGCCCTCATTCCTCTAGTGACAAGTTCTCCTTTTCCTATACTTTCCGTGTGCCTGGAATATACCTCTAAATGATGCAAGTAATGTTTCTACACAACTGGGTTGGTTTTGAATTGTGATTCCACGATTAATATTCAGAAAGTCCTATGACTTTTTATATTTTATTCTCCTCAACTAGCTATAAGGAATTTGATCCAGTTCACCTCTAAGATCCAATGTTGCCTTAGCTGAGCAGGGACAGGGGTAGAATGGTCAATCTCTATAGTGAGAACTACTAAGAATTCGGGCTAAGGGACAATTCACATTGAGTTCTGTTGGTGTGTCTTCTGCATCAGTGCCTTTTTCTTATTCTACCAAGGTGTAATGTTTTTTGGGGTTTTTTTTTGGTACCAGGGATTGAACTCAGGGGCACTCGACCACTGAGCCACATCCTCAGCCTTATTTTGTGTTTTATGTAGGGACAGGGTCTCACTGAATTGCTTAGCACCTCGCCGTTGCTGAGGCTGGCTTTGAACTCACGATTCTCCTGTCTCAGCCTCCCAGAGTGCTGGGATTACAAGCGTGAGCCACCATGCCCAGCTGGGGTAATGCTTTCAAGGATAAAGGATTCTTATAAACAAAATCCAAGTTAGTCACTGTAATACTTGATTGCCATCAATCCAGAGAACCTTTCTAGATACCAAGAGGGAAAAAAAAATTAGTAGGTAATGCAAACCAAGCAGCCATGATGGAGGTTTTCATTTCCCTTCTATGAACAGAACAATATAGTTTTGGATCCATGGCTAAGCAGAGGAAGCCATCTGATGAATTTGGAAAACCTATAGTGCCAGCAACCTTCTCTCTACCTTGTCAGGCTGCCCCACTTGCTGTAGGGACTAGAGAGTTTATGTTGATTCTATTTAACTAACCCTTTAGAACAGGTACCTGGAAGCTCCTCTCTCTCATTCTTTGGCTCTGCCTCCTGAGTTTTAGTAAGGTTAGGCAAAGCCTTGAGGTGTCAACATTCTGCAAGGAAATATACATAAGAAAAGCCAATTGTTTAAAAAAATACTTTTATGAAAGATACAAGCTTATATAAGATAGACTTCTTAACTCTTTTATATGTTGATCATAGAAAATAATTTTATTTTTATTGTTTTATGTACTATTTGATAACTCTTGCTTCTCCTCCCTTTTCTATTCATTTAATCTGTTTTCTACATTGCCTCTACATTTCTAAAATGTCTGATGATCTTTGTGTTGCTAATTCGCATTTAAGAGTAAAACAAAACACACACTGAGAGTACTGTTTGCCCTCTTCTTATTGAGGGCACCACTGAAATATCAGTATCTGGATATCATTTTTATGAGGTCACTCAGGTTCTAAGAGACTAATCCACCAATATTATGCTGCAATGCCATAACCTGGTGCTCAGGGAGGGGAAAGGCAGAGAGAGCTGTGTCTCACTATGCACGTTTTCACTTAATCATGTTCTGGATCATTCTGGATCTTACTGCTGCCTTCAGTTAGGTCTCCTAAGAGCTTCTTAAATTTCACTTTTAGAAACAAAATACTGGGCCTCTGATCGGAGGGAAGTAAAAAGTCAGAAGTTACTGTGAAAGGTGAGGGCAGAGACCCAGGCAACCAACAGCTCTAAACACAGTCATTCAACAATCTCCTCCTGTTTTAGCAGCTTTTTCACTGCTGTGACTGAAAGACCTGACCAGCACAATTGTAGAAGTGAAAATGTTTATCTGGGGACTGATGGTTTGAGAGGACTCAATCCATAGACAGCAGGCTCCATTCCTCAGGGCTCAAGGTAAGGCTGATCATCATGGCTGAAAAGTGTGGCAGAGGGAAGCAGCTTACATGATGATCAGGGAGGATGGAGGGGGAGGGGAGAGAAAGAGAGAGAGAGAGAGAGGGAGGCTGACTCCACTTGCTAGATACAAATACAAACCCCAAAGCCACATCCCCAGTGCCCACCTCCTCCAGCCACACCTACCTACCTTCAGTTACCACTCAGTTAATCCCATCAGGGGATTAATTCACTGAATGGGTTAAGGCTCTAGTAATCCAATCATTTCTTCTCTGAACCTTCTTGCATTGTCTCATATGTGAGCTTTTGGGGGACACCTCACATCCAAACCATAACACCCCCATTTTCATTCCATCTTTCCATTCCTATCTTCTGCAGTGTCTGACAGGTGTTTGGGTCATATTTTTCACTGCTGTGACCAAAAGAACTGATAAGAAGAGCTGGAGGAGGAAAAGTTTATCTGGAGCTCATGGTTTCAGAGGTCTCAGTCCATTGACAGCCAGATCCATTCATTGGGGCTTGAGGTGAGGCAGAACATCATGGCAGAAGAGTGTGGTGGAGGAAAGTGGCTCAGCACTTAGTACCAGGAAGCAGAGAGAGAGCTGTGCTCAATAACAATAAAATATATACCCCAAAGTGATGCCCCCCCCACCTCCTCTAGCCACAACCTACCAGCCTACAGTTACCACCTAGTTAATACCTATCAGGGGATTAATTCATTGATTGGGTTAAGGATCCCATAACCCAATAATGTCTCCTCTAAACTTTCATGCACTGTCTCACACATGAGCTTTTGGGGGATACCTCATATCCAAACCATAACAACAGGTCAAAACCGGAGTCTTTTTAGTTTCAGTATAACAAATCACCTTACCTCTTTTTATGTCTGCCCCATTTTAGTTTTGTTTTAACTTCATCAATTTTGCTAAAAAAATCATCACTTTCTATCAGTTTTAGGCTTCTTTTAAATATACAATCACTCCACTGGAAAAATCTGGTATATGATACCAGAGATTTCTGTCTGATTTAGCCTCAGTATCCACCTGGCACAAATCAGCCACTGAAGATATATTTGCTTAATTGAATGAATAGTAAAATATCTTTTGTGCCACTTTTTTTTTTTTTTTTTTTTTTTTGGTACTGGGGATTGAACTCAGGTGTGCTAGACCACTGAGCTACATCCCCAGCCCAAATAGTTTTATATAGAGACAGGGTCTCACTGAGTTGCTTAGCACCTCACCATTGCTGAAGCTGGCTTTGAACTCAGATTCTCCTGTGTCAGCCTCCCAAAGTGCTGGGATTACAGGCATGCACCACCACGCCCGGCTGTCACATTTATTTCTCTTATTTTCTTTATCCTCTGGATTTATGCCATTTTTGTTCCTTTATAGTCATTCCAACAGTGTTTCTGAAAACAGAGAACTGGGAGAGATGACTGGTTAATCCACCCTGTGAATAAGTGGAACATTTATAAGGTGGAAAAATTAGATTTTCTGAGCATCTTTTGGAATAACATCAACAATCTTCACTTCCCTGGCTCCTTATGAGCTGCATGCATAGCCCAATCTAGCCCATGCTGCTTTGCAGATATCATAGCTTCTGTTCCCATTTATTCCTTTGCAGTTATGCATTGGTTTATCTATTCTAGAAACACTAAACATCTACCTCATCAAATGTCTATGCCAGGGATCCAATGATATATCAAGCATAGGCTATACCCTTAAGTGCTCACACTTCCAGAAAAGAGGCTAGCAAAGGGTTGAGAGACCCTCCAATTCCGTGTTTTTAGCTAGCACATGCCTCTAATGAGAGAATTCAGGTTGTATCCAGGTCCCACTCCACTAGAGGACTCTTGGTGGTTAAATGAAAAAGAATTTCCCTATAATAGTGCATACACACATACATGCTCACACAAAGACACAAACCCATGAGGGTCAACAGGCACTTTCCCCTACCATTATTCTGGACATATAAGCTATTTTCCTTGAGTTATGGTACTTCCATCTCTACATATCTATAGAAGAAAAGAAAACAGGGGCTACAACATGAAAAACAATTTAGTACAAATAATGGATTGAAATCACTGCGATTTACTTTAGGGAAAACAAATAATGAGTGAGGTGTCCTAAATGTACACCCAAATCATCTCCTCTCTGGCCTCCTCAAAACCCATGAAGTTGCAGTTTTCATCAAAGGGAAAAAATAAAAAAACTACCAGAGCATAAAAGGGATAGAGAACTGTGGGTATAAAGAATCTGGAAGATATTGAAAACAATGCTTCTACATCAGAAGCTCTTCTAAAAGTACTTACCTAACTCTTCCCAAGGCCACTCTAAAAAGGGTCACAACCATACACACAAAAAAAAACCCCCACATTTACTAGACCTTCTGCTGAGTAAAACACAGAAGCAGGGAAAGCAGACTTTTAATATTAGGACAAAACCTGCTAGGGTAGCTCTAGCCTGAATCTTGCACCATGCACACAGGAAGAATACCAACCAAAACAAAATACTCAAAGTATTACCATTGTCAAGGATTCGTTAAGATACTCATTAGCCAACTGCCATGGTTTTTCTTTAGAAAGGCAGATTGGGAAAATAGAAATAATTTGGAGAATGATTTGGAAGCAATAATTTGTAGTCAGACAGATTCAAATCTGTTCCACCTCTTACTGGTAAGTGGCTTGGATTGAGTTGAACTTTTGGAGCCTTGATTCTTCCTTATGTTAAAATAGTATAACAACTTTACTGCTTCACTAGGTGGTTATGAAGTTTAAATGAGAATGCATATAAGAGTGAACCAGCAGTAATTATATTCATAACTGATATTTTATATACGTGACTGGTACAATCAATTTGCAATTATAGTTCTAAAGGATAAATAAAGAATACAACTTAGGCAATGAATCTTTAGTCAGGATTCTATAGAAAAAAAATCAGAGAGAGACAGAGAAATCTAGTATAAATACTTGGCTTATGTGATTATAGTAGCCAAAAGTTCCACCATCTGCTTAACTGATGGTATAAGTTCAAGTCTGTCTTTTTCTTTTTTTTTGGTACCAGGGATTGAATCCAGGGCACTTAACCACTGAGCCTCATCTCAACCTCTTTTTGTTCTTATTTAGATACAAGGTCTCACTAAGTTACTTAAGGCCTCACTAAGTTGCTGAAACTGGCTTTGAACTTGAGATCCTCCTGCTCCAGCCTCCCAAGCTTCTGGGATTACAGGCATGCACCATCCTACCAGGCCAATTCAAGTGTTAAAGTGTGAAAACCAGTAGCAGTGATGATGTAAGTCCCAGTGTGAAAGCCTTATTCTGTTTGTATTATTTAGGTCCTCAATTGATCGAATGGTAGTTACTCACCTCAGAGAGTGTGATCTGCTTTACTCAGTCTCCCCATTCAAATGTTAATCTCATCCAAAACATCTTCAGAGACACACTCAGTATGATATTTAACTGAATACATGGACACCCAGTAACTCAGTCAGCTGGACACTTACAACCATCATAGGCACATTCTAAATTTCAGGCATAAACTTAAAAAGTGGAGCTGCTGTCTTTACTGTGTAGGTGTTTTGTAGAATGTATTAATTAGTAGAAGGTGATCATTTTGTTTTTGTTACATCATTTATCATATAAATGTTACAGATTGCCTTAGAATTTGCCTTGGCTCTGAACTGTGTCACAGTTACTCACAGAATTCCTCATACTTTCAGTCATTCATGTTCGATTTCTCCTGGATCTAATGCTTATTCTCTTCATTGGTGCTTTACTCTAGGTTTTTCTCCCTGAATTCTGGCAGACTTCATGCAGTAGATTGGGCCCAGAAGTCAGTGAAAGCAACACGGGGCAGCACAGACTAAGGGTTGGGGCCAAAGATATGAAGATAAACAAGAGATACTGGTGACTCTGGAATACAAAGAATTAAAGGGCCAAGAGTCAAGAAAAGAGGGATAATGGTCAGGAGAAGAATGCTCAAGGAACTGCATTCTATTTATGGAATACTTAAGTGTAGGGCATTATGGGAGGTACTTACAGTCATGGTCTGATTTAAGACTCACCAGCAACCTATGAGGGAAGTACTGGCATTATATATCTTCCCACTTAGTAAATCACCACCCATGATAGAGCACCAGTCTATAGATAAATCAAAAGTCAGGACATGGTCAGAGGGAGTGTAACAAAATAAAAACAATAATGACTTTTTCAGGACACGTGCATTTTATTCTCAGCTTCATCATTTTTGCTACAACAGTGTTAGTTTGGACAAATCCCTAGGTTATCTGAACACTGAGTTCCTCATTGGGAGAATCTAGATAATAAGCCCTGCCTATCGGACCAGGCTACTGTGCATCACATTCAAAGTGATATGCTGGCACTGCTTAAAGGTGTGGAGTCTAGGGTACCCGGCTGGCCTTGCAAAGTGCATAAGTACTGTAACCTTGAGCAAGTTGTCTCTCATCTCTGTCCTTCAGTTCCCGTTGTCTCTAAAGTAAGGATAATAATAGAAACTGCCACTAGTTTTGTGGAAGAATTAAATTAGTTAATACATGTAAAGTCAATTTGGACAGTCCAGTTTTTACTGTTCTATTAATAACTCATTGGCTAGTAAGAAAAGAACACTTTCCAAAGGATAAATGAAATTGTGCCATATACTGGCAAATAGATGAAACTGAAGAATAATTACGCTAAGTAAAATAAACTAGATTCATAAAGCAAGGGTTTCATGGTTTCTTTCATATGTGGAAGCTAGAGAGAGGTGAAAAGAATTTAAAGAAAAGATATTTTTTGTTTGTTTGTTTTTTGGTTTTTTTGGGGTACTAGGCATTGAACTCAGGGGCACTCGACCACTGAGCCACATCCCCAGCCCTATTTTGTGTTTTATGTAGAGACAGGGTCTCACTGAGTTGCTTAGCGCCTTGCCATTGCTGAGGCTGGCTTTGAACTCGCGGTTCTCCTGTCTCAGTCTGCCTAAGTGCTGGGATTACAGGCATGCGCCACTGCGCCCAGGTTACAGAAAAGATCTTAAAATATAGGAAGGAGACTAATAGAGGAAGGGCATCAACAGTGAGGGAAGACTGAAGGGCAAGGGGAAGTACTAGGGAATAAAATATACCAAGTTACGCAATGTCCGTGTCCAAATAAACCACTATGCATACATATATATGTATATACACACATCAGATATATATGTATACATGTCATAGTATGTATATATGCGCACACGTATCATATCTATGTTGCACTAATTTAAATAATAACAATAATAGAAGAGAAATCCAGTCTGTTCAAATCAACAGATTAGAGGGGAGAAGGAGAGAAGGGAAAGGGAAGTACTGGGGAATGAGCCTGATCAAGTGTGTTATGTGCATGTATGAATATGGCATTATGATTCTCACTATTATGTATAATTAGAATGCACTGATGACTAACAAAAATAATGACAGGAATGTTTAAATGATACTATATGGATTATTACACTATAAAGATTATTCTCTTTTCCATATTTCATTCAAGCCTGATATTCTTTTTTTTTATTTTATTTTTTTGCTTGTAGATGGACACAATGTCTTTATTTTATTTATTTTTATGTGGTGCTGAGGATCAAACCCAGCGCCTCACGCATGCTAGGCAAGCGCTCTACCACTGAACCACAATCCCAGCCCACCTGATATTTTATACAATACCTTATGACAATGGTTTACATACATAATGATAATTATGTGGCATACTAAGTGACTTGGCTTCTCAATTTCTGTATGTGAGAAAATCCCAAAACAAAAATGTGAATTAACTCAAGTGTCTCATTACATGGAGATAGCAGACACCATCCACAGTCTTTTCTCCCTGGCTAATGCCTGCCATTCTTTGAGACTGAGTATATACTCAGTATTGGTAAAATGGGAAAGACTAAAAAGGGCCCCAAAGTCTTCTCTAGAACTTCTGGGAATGATGGGGATATTGTGGCTGCTTTATTCATCTTTTCATCACTGTGACAAAATCCCTGAGACAAATAATTTGAAGAGGGGCATATTACTTTGGTCCATGATTTCAGAGGTTTTGGTCTATGGTCAGCTGGCTCCCCTGCTTTTAGACCTGTGGCAAGGCAGAAAAATTATGGTGGAAGGGTGTAGCAGATGGCAGCTGTTCACCTCATGGCAGCCTGAAAGCACAGAGAGGAGGTGGCAGAGGGGGTATAGGAGTCAAGGACAAGATATAGTTTCCAAGGGCACATCCCCAAGGAACCACTCCCCTTAACTAGATCTCACCTCCGATAGTTTCCCCCACCTTCCAATAGTCCATTAAGCTATGAATCCAACTATGAATCCACTGCTGAGGTTAGCTCCCTGGTGTGATCATATCACTTCCCAAGAGCCCCACTGCTAAACACTACTGCATTAGAACCAAGCCTTAAACACATGAGCCTTTCGTAGACATTCTAGATCCAAATCATACAATGGTATTTAGAAAAAGATCTCTAACAGTCACCAAAACAAAGAAAACAAATAAACCTTCACCTTGACCAGAACAATCACAGGCTCATACCACAAACTTCAGATAAAACTGGTCAGGTATTATACACTATGGACCAAAAGAAGAGAGGATATCACTATCTCTAGCTTTTCCATGCCATATAATACTATTATGCAGTATGTAAGTGAAAGAAGTCCTTAATATATCCACTGGTAACTCTCAGTTTCAAGGACTGAGACAGGAGGCAAGAGAAAATTTTAAGAAATACTGAACACATTGTGATTTTATTCTTTGGCTTCAGCTGTCTATAGAAGAGACAGACCTAGAGGAACAACCACATGTCTAAACATGCCGTAGCCCAAAATCCTCAAGACACTGCTTGACAAAGTTCTGGTGCCTGCAATGGATCCGGGTGGAGAGATGCACTCCTCAATATATTTCTTGTTGGGATGCCCCTTCTTAGTTTGATGAAATTAATTGTGCTTGCCTGTGTCGCTATTCCAATTCCTGGAAAGACAGGATCAGTCAATCCTGGTCCCCTAAAGTCTCATGTAATTATGGAGAGACATTTGACCACCCAGGAGAATAAACAAGAAAATCCCCATCAGGATAGTACTACTGATATGATGTTTCTTGGAAGTAATTCTAAAAATTCCCCTGATGATAATTTCACTTTAGATATGATATCCAGAACATCTCGGCCCATAGTTTCCCCAATTACATTTGGAAGTGCTCTCGGGCCTGGCTGCAGGAGGCTGCTTTGGCAACTTCAATAAAGTGAGCTATGGGAAACTACGGCTCCAACTAGTCCCATGCCTAAAGCTCAAATGCTGGTCAAGCCTTCTCGCAGGCCCTGACCAAAATGGGTTCCCCCTATAGTACAATCCAGTCCTAAGGTGATATTTGACATGGGTAAAGGCAGAAGACAGCAGGTGCCCAGGTATAAACAAAATCTAACTTAGGACTGGACCCTCCCCTACCATATACAGGAGCCTACATTAATGGAGAAAGAATGGTTTGGATTAATGGAAAACATGTTAATTGTAGTTCTTCGTTTACATGAGAAAGTCTTAAGAGACAAAGGCCTCCATGCCTGCCCAGAGAAAATGAACTCAAATTATGTAGACAATGGTTGCTACAAAATAGGGCTCGGGGCAGGTTCAGGGAATGGTATTTTAATGACGTATGAAATAGTTAACTTAACCTACAGCTTTAGGCAATTCTAACTTAAAATAATAAGATATTAGCAGAAACCACTAACTACATGTGCGCCAACAGCTATGCTAAAATATCACCCCATGTTTTTAGGTATAGTTACTACAATGGTCTATTAATTTATCACCTTATCCCACCCTCATAGTTGAATATATTTTTGTTAACCTCACCTTGTTTATTGGGGACACAATAGGAAGTTAAGTAACCTCTAGTTTATTAATCTTAAAAAACAGGATATGTGGACCCTTATGCTTGCAGTTTCTAGTTAAGATTGAAAAACTCTTTGAAGCTGATGTAGATATCCAGGACAATTATAGATGACCACTCTGTGTTTATGAATAACTCATGATGAATTGTAACCCCTTTTCTTTTCTTTTCTTTTAATCAATGGTCATAAATCACTATAAATAAAGTGCTGGTCTAAAGTTAGATAGACACAGCTTGCACCAAACCTGGTCTCTGTGTCTCAATGCTGCTGCCTTCGCCGACACCACTCATCTCACCTCAGGAACTGACACCCTGCGGAGGCTGGACCCCTGCATAAACACATCCCCAATATTTTTTGACCCAGTTTTCTAAAAGGAAATGGTGAAGACTTGAGGCTATTTCTTTAGGGCTATAAGTCAGAGGTTAATGTGATGAGAAAAATATATTCTTATCCATACAGCAATTGATAATTATGGGATACCCACACACAGACACACAACTTTGAAAACTGAGAGAAATAGTTGATGATAATTACAACTTAATATAAAAGGGCAAGTAGCCAAAAATTTTCAAATAAAAAATGGAGATATTTGGGACCAGTGTGGAGGAACAACTGTGAATACATATGAAGTAGGCTGCTATTCTTTCTTCTTAATTTCTGGTTATAATGAAGGGTCTGCCTCTCTGTGAGTTGAATTCCTTTCATCTTCAGCCTTCTAAGGGAATCAACTTTTAAAATAGCCACTCTTTTATCTCCATTACACTGTGGATCTGTGTCATCTACATATAAATATATTAATATCTTTTCCATCTTAACCTTTGCCTCCAAACAAATCCTACTAACTACTGCCCTATATCCACCCTGGGTCTTAGTTGCAAATTGCTCCACAGCCAACTTCCTACTGGAATTGGGATTCCAGTTTTACTAGTCCTCTGAAACTGCTCTCATAAACTCATCATAGTATTTTTATACTCCACAGTCTGATCTATGTTCACTTTTCATGGTGCCCTAAGCAAACTCAGATACTCTTGTGGATTTAATTACCATTGATCCAATAATTTCTTAAAAAGAGACCCTAGAGGAATTATCAAACTATTCAGAAGTGCGTGGTCAGAGGGAGAATGTTTAGCTTGAAAACACATATTGCAAATGCAAACATTGTTGAATATGGACTTTTGAATATAAATAGTAAAAAAGTGGATAATTGAGACAGAGAAAAGACAGAGTCAGAAACTAAGGCAAGAGTTATATATTTGGTAAGAGTGAAGAAAACTAATGTTAATGAAGAAGAAGCATACGCTTGTGATGTCCTTTAGACCACTCCCTTTCCTTCCAGCCCCTATACTGAACTGCCTAGCAGATAATCTTGAATATCTGGAAAATCTCATTGGCACTTCCAAATCAACAGCTTGACATGAATTCATCTTCTCCCCTGAGTCTATCTGATTTATCTTCCCATGTTCCTCAGTATAGTAAATTTCAAAACTGGGCCCTCATGTTTCTCAAGTTAGGACCCTGGATATCAAAGAGATCTTCCTCCCTTCCCTCTCTGCCACAAGAAATCAAGTCTATCATTTCTTTTCTCTCATAAACTGTTTTCTATAATTTCTTGATTTTAACACTTTTATTGAGGCATAATTAACATGGCCTGAAACTCACCAGTTATAAGTATACAATTAAATGATATTTAGTAAATTTATATGGTTGCGCAGCCATCATAAAAATCTGGCTGTAAAACATTTTCATTGCCTCAAAAAGAGTCTTGGTGCCAGTTTCCAGTTAGTGGCTTGCTATTCCTTTCCCCAGCCCCAGGCAAAAGCTAATCTGCGTTAAAAAATTCATTGAAAATTCCACACTATCTCATACATTTTTATGCTGTATTCCATCCTCTGTGTCTTCTGAGTCGGTTCATTTTCACTGAAAAATAGCTAACTACAAGGGTTAATATCACTGTATACAGGATCTCCCTCTTCACCTTCTGTCTCTCACCCTTCCACATTCTTCTTGGATGATATTTGAAGGATGCTGTGATTTTATTCAAGCATTTGAAAAAATGTGTGAGGCATTGTCTACAAAGGGCTAATTGGATTTTTCTCTCTTTTTCCTTTTTTTCCCACATTTTCTACTGGTGCAATATAGTTTAATCTTTACAAATTTCCCTATTTCAAATAAATGGAATTATATAATATGTAGTATTTTGAATCTTGTTACTTATACTTAGCATAGTGTTTTTAAAGTCCTGTTATGTTGTAATATATGCCAGTCTAGCTAAAATTTTATCAATGTTGTTGATCTTTTCAAATAAACAACCTTAGTTTTCACTGATTTTCTCTACTTTTTCTGCTTTCGATTACACTGATTTCTGCTTGGATCTTTATTATTTCTTTCTTTTGCTACTTCTGGGTTTAATTTCTTCTTCCATTTCCAGTTTTCTGTAGTAAAAAGTTAGATTATTTTTTAAGAACTTTCTTCTTTCCTTAGTTTTTTAAAGTATAAATAAAGCTGGGCACGGTGGTGCAAGCCTGTAATCCCAGCACTTTGGGAGGCTGAGACAGGAGAATCGCGAGTTCAAAGCCAGCCTCAGCAACAGTGAGGCGCTAAGCAACTAAGTGAGACCCTGTAAAACACAAAAGAGGGCTGAGGATGTGGCTCAGTGGTGGAGTATTCTTGAGTTCAATCCTTGAACCAAAAAAAAAAAGTATAAATAAATATCCATCCAAACAATAATGCCTTAGCTAGAGTGAAACTGTTGAGTTAATCTTTTCATTTGAACATATGCTCTAATTCCACTTGTAATCACTAATTTGACAACATGTGTTATTCAGTAGGTTTTTAAATTTGTTTTTAATTTCCTCTAATTTCTTTTTTGATATTAATTTCTGATTTAGTTCTATTATGGCCAGAGAACACATTTTGAATAATTTCTATCATTTTTGATTTGTTAAGACTTATTAGAGAGCCTATCATGTGATGATTTACTAATGGAACTTCCCACCTTCATGCCCTAAGAGTATTAGACAGCACTTAGATAAAAGGCTTTACTATTGTTTTTAATATCTTTATTTTATTTATTTAGTTTTATGTGGTGCTAAGGATTGGATCCAGCGCCTCACACATGCGAGGCAAACACTCTACTACTGAGCCACAACCCCAGCCCAAGTCTTTGCTATTATATATTACTATAGGTGCCTAGTGATCTGGCACGAGTTATGCCTCCATCTTCATCAACTATCACCTATCTGATACTTTTCTCAACTCTATTCTCAGCTCCTTTCATGACACTAGCTCTCTTTTATTTACCTTTCCTGGAATATCCTTTCCCCCTACTTTGGTAGCTTATCAAATCCTTATTCACTTTTTAACTCTCTCATTAAACATCATTTTATCCTAAACCTTTGCTATCCTCTTAGATTAGAGCTCTATTTTTGAGTAAACCTCTCCACTATTCTCCTGATATAGTTATCTAGACCAATCATTAGTTTTTAAGTCACCAGGAACAAAATCTACCTTGCTCACTGCTGTATACCTATTACATAGCACAGTGCCCAGAGGACAGAAAGTGCTGTAAACATGGCTCTTAAATGTGTGAGCATAGGAATGTATTAATAAAGGAGCAAATGGGAAAATTTGATTGAGTAATATTGGAAGTATATCAGGTAGGGATCTAACTGGGATCATGCAATATCAGTATGGAGAACATTAAAAAGTCTGAGAAGAAAATTTGTAATGATAAAGGATCCAGAAAAAATGAGATGATAAATGCCATAATAAACATACACAGACTAATATTACATCAAAATATGTAAGGTACGTGTGTAAAACATAATAAAAAGTGATTGATCTGGGCATAGTGGCACACGCCTGTATTCCCAGTGGCTCAGGAGGCTGAGGCAGGAGGATTGTGAGTTCAAAGTCAGCCTCAGCAATGGCGAGGTACTAAAGCAACTCAGTGAGACCCTGTCTCTAAATAAAATACAAAATAGGGCTGGGGATGTGGCTCAGTGGCCTAGTGCCCCTGAGTTCAATCCCTAGTACACCTCCCTGCCAAAAAAGTGATTGAAACAAGGCAAAAATTGAAAATTCTAACAGATCACTCACACCATAATATATTAAAGTAGGTACAAAATAATGATAAAATATCAAATTAAACAAATACTGCTTTAATTAATTTATATACATATATTTGAGGGGCTATGCACTTATAATAGAAGATACCCCCCCAATCCTCATTTATGAATCCATGTAATATTTAAAATACAACATGATTCAGGCTACAAATAATATTGAATGCCTTCCATAGCACCGTAGTGAAGTCCAGATTTTATGGCCACAATTCAATAGGATTGGAAATAGGAAAGTAGAAATCTCTGGACCTTCATTCATCCAACAAGAACACAGATTCAGATCAATTCACGTGAAAAATCCAGAAACTAAGTAAAAGGCTTTTCTAATCCAGACAAATGCAAAACCAAAGCCACTGAAACTTGTAGGAAGACTCAGGACACCCTGAATAATACTGCTAAGACCAGTATCTCTACCTCTGGTACAGCATCATATAATCCGAAAGAGACCCTTTAGCTCCTTGCTTCTTCCAGAAAAAAAGGGTACTGGTTCATGCATCTAGTGCCTTAACTTTTATAAGGAGAAACCCAAGAGGGTTCTTTTCTGTCTTGCCATTCTTGGAAATCTGACAGGACCACTATAGTCTCAAGAATGAGAATAGAGATGGCAGCCTGGACTGGTGGATGCCACTTATCTTCCTACTTGCTCAGTACACAGTACACTTACAAAACTCATAGCTCTCACAATACCCCCTGAGAATGGAAAGATTTGATCCATGTGTCCTGCACTCCATCTTCTCTGGGCTGCCCTAAAAATAAGCATGCAAATTACCAGTCTTGGAGATCTGACAAGCCTAGCAAACTCTAGATGCCTAATCAAAACAAATGGTAGGGTGGAATGGTAGATGCCATGGACCCTCAAACTTGCTCAGTGCAGAACAAGAAAATATAAGTTCCAGCTCTGGGTGTCCCTTTAGGGAGGGAAGTTATTCACTGTGTCCAAGGCCCCAACTTCTTGAGGGCTGCCCAAAGAACTTGCATGTCTTATCATTCTTGGAGCTCTAGTGGGTCTTCTATAATCAAGTTCTTAGGGAAATGGAGATAGCAGTTAAGACAAGTAGATGTTATAGCCCCAACCCAGCTGCCTGTATCTCCCTAGAGAAGGAAAGAGTTGGTAGAGTCCCCTAGAGTTTTTCTTTGAGCTGATTGGTGGAGATCTTCTCTTCTACAAGGTCAGTCCATGAAGACAGAGAAAGCTGTCAGCTTTGCCTAATGCACCAACACCAAAGAAAATGAAGAATTAGACAAAATGTGCAAATGAGAAACAAGATGTATCTACAGAAACTGACCTTACAGAAATGGTGTTATATGATTTATCTCTCAAAGAATCTGTCATGAAGATGTCCATAAATGTCAGGAGCATAATCCAAAAACAAAATTGTAATTTTAACAAAAATATAGAAAATACTAAATGGTATTAAATGGAAATCATGAAACTTAATAACTGAATTGAAATTTTTACTAAAAGTGGGCAACAGCAGACTAGATAAATCAGAAGAATAAGCAAATATGAAGATAATCACTGGAAAGAATTCAGTTGCATAAGAAAAAAAAAGAATGAAAGAGTGAAGAAAGCTTGTAAGAAACCATAAAGTAGACCAATACACAGGTTATGAAAGTATAAAAAGAGAAAAAGTAAGGGGTGAAGGTCCAGAATTTTTATTCAAATAAATAATGAGCAAAAACTTTCCAAATATGAAGAAGTAAACAGCCACACACCCAAGAATCCCAAAGGACACTTTATTAAATGATCCCGAAGAAATTCACAGTGAGACACATTATAATCAAATTGCCAAAAGTACAAGACAAAGGAAGAATTTTGAAAGCAGCATGAGAAAATCAATTTGCTACATACAAGGGAATTTCAGTGGATTTTTCAGCAGAATCCTGGCAGAACAGAAGGGAGAGGAATGATATATACAAAGTGTTGGGGGGAAAAACCATCATCTAACAAAACTTTTCAAAAACTTAACATCAAAAAAACCAAATAACCCAAGTAATAAATGGGCTAGGTAACTGAACAGACACTTCACAGAATACAATCATTCAACAAATACACGAAAAAATGTTCAACATTTCCAGCAATTAGAGAAATGCAAATCATAACTAAGATTTCTTCTCATTCCAGTCAGAATGGCAGGTATCAAGAATACAATAAGTGTTGGTAGGATATGGGGAAAATGGTACACTCATACATTGCTGGTGGGACTGCAAATTGGTGCAACCACTATGGAAAGCAGTATGGAGACTCCTCAGAGAATTCGGAATGGAATTACCTTTTGACTCAGCTATCCCACTCCTCAGTTTATATCTAAAGGGCTTAAAATCAGCATTTTACAGTGTCACGGCCAAGTCAATGTTTATAGCAGCTCAATTCACAATAGCTAAACTATGGAACCAATCTAGGTGCCTTTCAATAAATGAATGGATAAAGAAAATATGGTACATACATTTGATTGAATATTACTCAGCTTTAAAGAAGAATGAAATTATGGCATTTGCTGGTAAATGGATGGAGTTAGAGAATATCATGCTAAGCAAAATAAGCCAATCCCAAAAAACCAAAAGCCAAATGCTTTCTCTGATACAGAGCTACTTTAGATTAGGTAAAGGGGAGGAAAGGGAGGGGAGGGGATATGAGGACAAGAAGGATAATAGAATGAAACAGACATTATTATCTTATATATGTATATATATGACTACATGACTGATGTGATTCTACATGTACAATCACAAAAATGAAAAATTATATCCCATTTCTGTATGATATATCAAAGTGTATAAATGCATTCTACTGTCATGTATAACAAATTAAAACAAATAAAAATATTTTTTAAAAAGTTAAGGAAAAGCCAGGCACAGTGGCGCAAGCCTATAATCCCAGCACTTAGGGAGGCTGAGACAGGAGAATTGCGAGTTCAAAGCCAGCCTCAGCAATGGCGAGGCACTAAGCAATTCAGTGAGACCCTGTCTCTACATAAAACACAAAAAAGGGCTGGGGATGTGGCTCAGTGGTCGAGTGCCTCTGAGTTCAATCCCCAGTACCAAAAGAAAAAAAAAGTACCAGACAAATAAAAGCTGAAGGAATTCATCACCACTAGGCTTACCTTACAGGAAAGACTAAAGGGAAGTCTTCAAGTTGAAACGAAATGATCTAAATAGCAACTCAATAGTGTAAGAAAGTATGAAATGTACTGGTATCAGTAAATCTACAGACAAATACAGAATACTACACTACTGTAATTGTGGTAGATAAATCAGTCTTAAGTCTAGTATAAAAGTTAAAATATGAAATTATTAAAAACAACTATAACTATATTAAAAGATATACCATATGAATAAATATTTACTGGGACAACAATAATATACAGTGTGTTAGGGAAGAAAATAAAGTATAGAGTTTTTGTATATGATTGAAGTTAAGCTGTTATCAACTTAAAAGTAACTGTGATAACTATATTTTATGTTAAAACAGAGGAAACCACAAAAAAATACATATAGAAATAACACAAAAGAAAAAGGAAAGCAATGTATATTCAGACCAAAAAGAGCAGTGGGAAAAATGACAGACAAAAAATTTTAAAAAAAGACAACCAGAAAACAATGGACAAAAATATGTTGCATGCCTGTAGGCTGAAAATGAAATCTCTAAAAAGGAAATTAAGAAAATATTCCCAATTTACAATAACACCAAAAATAATAAAATTCTTACAAATAAATTTACCTAAACCAACAAGAAACTTGTATAATGAAAAATACAAAACACTGATGAAATTTAACAAGGCACAGATAAATAGAAAGATACTCCATGTTCTTGGATTATAGTAACTAACATTGCTTGTATGTCCATACTAACAAAAGTGATATACAAATTCAACACAATTTATTGACTAAGAATCATGTCCAAATACATGAGAAAATTGCCCACTGAACTATTTAATAATTTAATAAATTTATCACATGTATTAAATATGGAAACTACAGTGTTTAAATACAAAAACCTTACTGTATAAAATATTTAAAAGAAAATATTTGTAAACCAATTACACATATGATGCCCATGTAATTGTTGCTGTGGAAACATGTTCACAGTGTACTGTTTTATGTGTAAAAAGATCAAAACAATTTATTTAATGGAAAAAAATAAAAATAGTAAATAAAGGTTCCTTTCTGTTAGCCTTGGAAAAAGAATGTAAAAGAAAAATTTTACAGAAATAGACAAAACAATCTTAGAATTCATATAGCACCACAATGGTCATGCATAGCCAAATAATTTTGAAAAAGAATAACAGAGCTAGAGACATCATACTGCCTAATTTCAAAATATATTACAAAAGTACACTAATCAAAACAGTACCTTGGGGCTGGGGTTGTGGCTCAGTGGTAGAACGCTTGCCTAGCATGGGTGAGGCACTGGGTTTGATCCTCAGCATCACATAAAAATAATTAATAAATAAAGTATTAAAAACCCAGTATCTTGTCATCATAAAGACAAAGACCAATGGAACACACTAGAGAGCCTAGAAATAAATCCATATATACATGGGCAAGCTATCCTTAAAAAGGGTGCCAAGAATACACAGAGGGAAATTATCAAAAGCACACAGTGAACATATATAAAGAATGTGGAAAAAAGAGATATGTAAAGAATTAGAAAACTTAACCTAATATCTAAAAAAAGATAGCATGGAATAAGAAGATGAGAAGCAATATTCAGAGAAAAATGGCTAAATATTTTCTAGAATAAAGTGATAAACTTGAATCCTTATATTAATTAATCATATCTGGGCATATCCCAGTTAAACTTAAAAAAAAACTAAAGACAGGGCTGAGGTTGTGGCTCAGTGGCAGAGCGCTTGCCTCACACGTGTGAGGCACTGGGTTCGATCCTCAGCACCACATAAAAATAAACAAAATAGACTGTGTCCAAGTATAACTAAAAAATATTAAAAAAAAAAAAACAAAAAACTAAAGACAGGGCTGGGGATGTAGCTCAGTGGCAGAGCACTTGCCTAGCATGTATGAGGCACAAGGTTCGATCCTCAGCACCACATAAAATAAACAAATAAAATAAAGGAATCTGTCCATATACAACTACAAAAAAAAAATTTTAAAACTAAAGACAATGAAATCAAGGAGAATACATGATTATCTACAATTTTACAATGAATTTGTTAAGAGATCAGAGAATCATATCAGAGATACCAAAAACAAAATCACAATATGTGGAACTCTGATAAGTAAGAGATGTGGTGTTATAAATCTGAAGGCAAATGTTGGACTGTTTTAATAAGTGATGTAAGAAAAATTGATTTTTTACATGGAAAAAATAGTTCTTCCTTATACTATGCAAAAATGTCAACTGCTGAGAGATTAAAACCTATAAGTAAAGTCCAAGGTACATAATTAATAAAGTGAACAAAAAGAAACTCTATGGTGTCAAGTTAGGAAACCTCTTAAAAGAGCATACCAAAGTACAAACTACATTATAATGTGTACAGACCTTGAAAACATTATACAAATTATAAGTAGCCAGTCACCAAAGACAACATACATATGATTATGGAATGCCCACACAGAGAGACTTACAGAGACAGAAAGGAGATTACTTATTGCTCAGGGCTGAGAAGATGACGGTTTGAGGAATCTGCTAATTGGTATAGGTTTTCTTTTCAAGGAGATGAAAATGTTCTACAACTGCAGTGATGGTTATATATATCTATGCCTATACCAAAAGCCATTGAATTTTACAAATGAAACAGGTGAGTTGAAAATGGGCGTTGTGACTTAATAAACTATAGAAAGTAAAGTCAAATGATAAATGAATCAAATGAATCAAATTTCAGTGCTGACAGCTGAAATTATGGAAGTTATGTGAAATAAAACCCAACATAAATCAAATGAAATGGCAAGCTACAGGCTGAGAGAGGATATTTATGATGCACATAACTAACAAGGGTAATTTGAAGAAAAAAAGAACAAAGGATATGTACACAAAAAAGTCAGGAGACCAAATGGAAAATAGGCATATGGAATAATGTTAAATTATACTTGACATCAGAAAAATGAAAATTAATACTATAATGTGGCAAAATAGAGAATATTTGACAATATCAAGTGTTGACAGGATGTAAAAACAGGAATCATGTAAATTTCTGTAATCACAGAGGAGGGTTTTATTTGACAACACTTAATTTTAAAGATACACGAAGCCTATTATAATCTAAATATTGCACTCCTGTAAATTTTTCAACTGTATTGGATAAAGTATATAATTATGCAGCATTGTGATTAAAATTATAAAATTGAAAATAACACAAAAACAAGATTAAATGGATCATGGTCCACTTAAAAGAATAGTAAATGTTCTTTAAGACAATGATAGGTACATATATTACATTAATAATCTGAAAAACATAATATTTTTTGAGAACTGCAAGTTGCAAAAAGACATTAGGGGCTGGGGTTGTGGCTCAGTGGTAGAGCACTTGCCTAGCATGTCTGAGGCACTGGGTTCAATTCTCAGCACCATATATAATTAAAAAAAAATAAAAGTCCATTGACAACTGAAAAATATTTTTTAAAAAAGACATTAGAAATAATATTTCTGTAGAGAGTTACAATATACAAAATAAACCAATGTTGTTTATGGATGCATTAGTCAGGATGGTATAGGTTATGCTGTGGTAAAAACAAGGGCAATAATAACCTCAGAAGCTTGTAGCATCAAAACTTTGTTTCTCATTTGTACTGCATATCAATTAAAGGCTCACACAGTGTTACTCTCCCACAGTATCCTTATTTGGGGGCTCAGAAAGATAGAACAACCACTAGCTGGAAAATTATAGGTTGCCATGAGTGATGGGAATAGATATTTTGAACATATCAGATGAATAATTAAATGATCTGGCCTGGAAATGACACGTGTCACCACTAATCATAACTTAACAACTAGAAATAATCATATAGTAGCACTAAACCACAACGTGGGCAGTGAGTGCCACCATGTTCTATAGTCAGATGTCTGAGACCTGAAAATATTCAGTGAACAGAATTAACTACTAACTTGAGTATGTGTAGAATCAAATTCAGAATACCACTACAAAGCATGGAAAAGGAGTGAATAATGGAGGAGTTCTTGGGGGGCTTCATTCTACCTTCAATGTTTTGGTGTTTGAAAAAGCAAAGGGAAGCCTAAATGAAATATATCAACACATTGAGACTTGTTAGAGTTGGATGGTAGGTAAGTACACAGGTATTTTTTTTTTTTTTTTTTGGTACCAGGGATTGAACTCAGGGTACTCGACCACTGAGCCACATCCCCAGCCCTATTTTGTGTTTTATGTAGAGACAGGGTCTCACTGAGTTGCTTAGCACCTCGCTGCTGCTGAGGCTGGCTTTGAACTCACGATTCTCCTGTCTCGGCCTCCCTAAGTGCTGGGATTACAGGCTTGCGCCCTCACACCCAGCTCATAGCTATTCATTTTATTGTTCTTTATAATTGTGTGCATGTTGGAGCAACTTTTAAGTTTTAATACATAATAAAATATAAAATAAATTAATAACTATCATATTTAGGAAGGAAAGAGAAAATGCTAGGCAAGAGAAAGGCAAATAACCTCAGTTAAAGAGATCATTGAAACAATCATAAGAAGATACATTGTATAGATCTAATGTATTTTAAAACCTTATGAGAATAATTGTGTAGAGAGAGAAATTCCCCAAATGATTCCAAGATCCAAAATCAATTGATAATCATTATAGAAACTAATGAAGATATGAAGATATCAGAGTGTTACATTTTCTTCTTCACCAAATTATCGGGATAAGATGGCTCCCCAGGTAAAATATGTCATACTTTGGGAACTTGGTAACATGACCATCATTTCCTTTTATTTGGATGTCTGCCAAAGACACCTATTTGATGTGTTTTATTATCATAACTGTTTTTAAAATGTTGAAACAGAGTAAGTGTAAGTAGAGCCAGATTTTGAGTCTCTTTCTCTCCAGAGATTAATCCTTTAGCCACTATATGTAATCTGTAACCTTACCACCTGTTAAACTCTTTCAGAGTATAAATGATAAGAAAACTTTTCCAATTAGTTCATTAAGGCAGCATTATATCAGTTCCCAAATTAAACCTGATGACAAGAAAAATATGCAGAAAACTACTGAAAAACATACATTAAAAACACTGGAAATGAAATATAATAGTACTGATCAACAGAATAAATATAATGATGAAATGCAAAAGCATTCTAGTAAGACAAAGAGTTCAGTAACAGGAATCCTGTAAGGAAATGCATAAATACAATTTTCCATATTAAGAACTCAGAGGGGGAAATAAAGTCATTCTTGTAGATGCCAGTGAAAAAATGAATTTATCAGAATCTGTTATTAAAACATGAATGTTTCCTTAAAAAACATGACTAAAATTAAAAGCTTTTTGTTTAATTGTAAAAAGTTGAACAAATTAAAATTGCAAAACAAAACTAAGATCCTAGTTTCTTCACAGCTATTTAAAATTGTTTTAACACTGCTAGAAAAAGCATTTGGATAACAGAACAAAATAAAATCTTACTTATTTAAGTGAAAATGATTGAAAAATTAATATATGATTAATATCTTCCTTTTATATCAAAAAATCAAGATGTAATGAAAAAATCCACTTAAAAAATAGTCAAAATAAAATATGAAAATAAAAGGGCCAGGCGCGGTGGCACACATCTGTAATACCAGCAGCTCAGGAGGCTAAGGCAGAAGGATTGCGAGTTCAAAGTCAGCTTCAGCAAAAGCAAGGCTCTAAGGAACTTAGTGAGACTCTGTCTCTAAATAAAATACAAAATAGGGCTGGGGATGTGGCTCAGTGGTTGAGTGCCCCTGAGTTCAATCCCTGATACTCAAAAATAAATAAATACAAGGGGATACATTGAATAAGTAATAAGCAATTTCTTCTAAATGAAAAAATCTACCATATAAAACTTTACAGAAAAAGATCAAAATCAAATGACCTGAATAAATGTAGAGAAACAGAAAAAAAGATATCAATTCTCCCTGAGTCTGTAAAATGGAGATTAAAGTAAAATATTGTTGAATCTTCAGATTAACAACTCTATGTGTGTGCATGTGTGTGAGTGTGTGTGTGTATTAGTAAAAGGGAAAGAATATGAAGAAAGTCGCTGTCAGGCAAGTTGTGCCATGTGGACATACTCATGCAGAAGGTTATAAACGCAAATTGTTCCAGCTTTTGGGGTAGGCAATTAGCAATGGATTTCTTAACAAGTTAAATATATGACTCAAACTAAAAACTCCATGTGTGATCATAAAAATATTTTTTTAATTTCAAAATTTATTCTAGGAACAAGATAAAAATGCTTGCTATTATATAAAATTGTTTCAAGAGACTATGCAATCTTTTTTTTTTTTTTTTTTTTTTTTTTTTTTTTTTTTTTTTGGTACTGGAGATTGAACTCAGGGGCACTCGACCACTGAGCCACATCCCCAGCCCTATTTTGTGTTTTATGTAGAGACAGGGTCTCACTGAGTTGCTTAGCGCCTCGCCATTGCTGAGGCTGGCTTTGAACTCGCGATTCTCCTGTCTCAGCCTCCCTAAGTGCTGGGATTACAGG
>CM053417.1:10937835-10980927 GCA_028644305.1 Xerus rutilus
GCTGAGACTATGCAATCTTTTTGGAAAAAATACCAAAGAATATTTTACATGTCAGAAATGAAGGTAGCTGATTGCCAAATTAATATGCAATTAATATCTTTGTATATAAATTAGCTTTAAATAGTACTAAATGAGGTATTTTACATGTGAAACTTGATCCAATGATTCTAAAGTTCATCTAGAAGGATAACATGGTAGAACAGTCAGCTAAATATAGGAAGAGTAATGGTAGGGAACTTGCCACACCAGATATGAAAGCTCTCCTAACATTACAGAAATGATGTTATGGAAATGTAGACAGAACAGTGTAAGAGATTAGAGAGTTTACACATATGCTAATCATATACTGTAATTAAGAATACAATGAGGCTGAGGATATAGCTCAGTTGGTAGAGTGCCTTGCATGCACAAGGCCCTGAGTTCAATCCCCATCACCACTAAATAAAGAAAGAAAGAAAGAAAGAAAGAAAGAAAGAAAGAAAGAAAGGAAGAAAGAAAGAAAGAAAGAATATAATGAAAGCGCTATTTTTAATCTTTGGGGGAAAAGTGGACTAATCAAGAAATCATTTGAGTAAAAGTAGTAATCTACTTGGAATAGTAATAGTAATAAGACTAAGTTCAGTTGATAGTAATTATATTCCAAATTATGTTCTAAATTCTTTGAACAGATTCTTTCATTTTCATCACAAACTTGAGTTAGGGAGTGTGATTGCCCATTTTCACAGATGAAGAAACAGGTTGCAAGAGGTTAAGTGATTTTCTCAAGGTCACTTGGCTATTAAGTGATAGAGCCAGACCTTAATAAAAGTCTTTCTTACCATTGAGCGTAAGCACTAGCTGCTAAGCTTGATTACTACATCACAAAGCCCTCAAATAAATTCTAGATAGATCACATACTTAAATGTTAAAAATTAAATTGTAGTTGAAGGAGATAATGTGTGAATGATTTTATGATCTTAATGTGGCCCATACCTTTCTAAGCCTCACTAGCATATCAAGGAGCTATAAAAATTGATAAATATGATGCTATAAAAATGTAAAGCTTCCTTTTAGCTAAAAAATACCATAATGAAAGTTAAAAGACAATCTGGGAGAAAGTATTTGTTATATACTTGACAGACTGATTTCCTCAATATTCAAAGAGTTGGTATAAATCAAAACTAAAAATATGAGCAAAATTATTTTAAAGTAGGCAAAGAATATGAAAAGCCAATTTGAAAATAAGAATTAAAAACGGTTATTAAAAATGAAAAGATGCTCATCTTCACTAGTTATCAAAAAGATACATTAATATGAGATACTTTTTGCCTTTCATATTGATAATGAGGGGAAATGGCAATGGAGATGTTAAAAAGCAAGAGGAATCCCACTGTCAGGAAAGCCATGTAATGTGGGTATTTTTAAGCACTAGTGGGAATGCAAATTTTTCTAGCCTTTTTGAAAGAGCAATTAACATTGTGCCTCAAAGTTTTAAAAATTAAACATCATTTGGCTCAGAAGATCTTCTAGGAGTAATTCCTAAGATACTAGCAAGAAAAAAAAAGGATAAAGATGTATGCAAAAACATGATCACTGCAGCAGTATTTTAAATAGAAAGCATTTGCTAAAAAGAAAGCAAACAAAAAACCCACCTAACTGCCTATCAAGAGAAGTATGGCTCCCAAAGAGCTGAGAAACTGAAAGACAAGAATGTTCACGACTTAGGAAAATGGTGAAGTTGAGTGGACAGAAAAAGGGGGTTACAATACATTGAGTGAGGAAAGCAAGACACTGGACACACACACTACAAACTTGTTTGTGCAAAAGTACATGTGTGTGTACACACATGTGTACAAGCATTCGTATGTATGCTTAGCCAATCTTGACCATTTGTTTCTCTCTTTAAGGATTATTTCCACAGGGTATCTCATTTAACGAAGCAAGAGTCTATCATCTCAAATATTCAAAAAGCAACACTGCTGGTTACTTCCTATTCTTGAAAGACGCTCTAGTGAAAAATACATTCATAATTCAAAGAAAAATGTAAAGTAAGCTCCCTCTCTCTTCTTCTCTGCCTTCCTCTCGGTCTCTAGTGCTTCTTCAGTTCATTTAATTGGAAGTTCATTCTTAGAAGTCCTAGGTACATTTAATGGTATAGGTCTAACAGCCATAGAGGAAAAAAAGAGAAAGTGTATTCTCACTCCCAGTATCTTTGCTTGCATTTCCAGGGATCATGTTCATACTGAATTGACATGGCAGATCCTCCATTACCCAAGTGCAGGTGCTAAAGGGATGAGGCAGGGTTGGGGAGCACAATTAAAAGAAATAATGCCCAGCATAGATACAACTATAAAGATGTACAAGGATAAATATATATTCTTAATGAAAGTTTCCCGGTCATTTCCCAAGGAAAAATGGATTAATTTGGGTGCATTGCAAGGCTCCCTACTTTAGAATGCTGTAAATACAAAATAAATATGGTTTTATCCCATTATTTTATCCCATACCTGGTTGTTTGCAACCAGAGAGATGGAAAATTGAGCTCTATATGTGTACTATGACTTGAAATGCATTTTAAAAAATAATAAATAAATAAACACTAAAGAGGCAAAATAAATACTTCATAAAAATTTTTAAAAATGAGTGCAAAAAAAAAAAAAGAAAAAAGAAAAAAAGGTTTAGCACTTTCCTGTAAGCCTTTCCTATATGCACTGTAAGGACTTAGGTTAATGATCCATGATTTCATATAGAATCACTTGAATTACATGTGGACATTTTTATGCCTTTGGTCTATACTAGAATTTCCCAACCTTGGCATTATTGGCAATTAGGGATAGATAATTATTTTTCACAGATAAGGGAGGGGCGTGACATGAGCCCCATAAACACATTAGCAGCATCCCTAGCCTATACGCATTAGATGTAAGTAGGACCTCCCCAGAGTCCCACCTCACTCCAGATTGTGACAGCAATGTCTCCAAACATTGCCAAATACATCACAAAGGGCAAAAATGTACCTCATTGAGAACTACTATAACTGACACAGATGTCCTTGTGGGACACAAGATTTCAGTAGATGTAGATGTTCACACACACAAATGTGCACGCACACACACACACACACACACACACTGACATATCGAGATATATCAATTGAGATGTATATCAATGTATGTATATATTTTTTAAATAATTTTTTAGTTGTCAATGGACCTTTATTTTATTTATATGTGGTGCTTAGAATTGAACCCAGTGCCTCATACATGCCAGGCAAGCGCTCTACCACTGAGCCACAACCCCAGCCCTTGTGTTTACTTTTGACAGAATCTAGTTATGTTATTTCACAAATCAGAAAATAAATTTATCATATGATAAAAAATAGGGCTAGGATTGTGGCTCAGTGGTAGAGCACTTGCCTAGCATGTGTGAGGCACTGGGTTCGATCCTCAGCACCACATAAAAATAAATAAATAAAATAAAGGTCTGGTGACAATTACTATTTTTTTGAAAAAAAAGTAAACACAATGATGTTGACAGTCATACAATAAATACACATTTATTTCTAAAATTCAAGAAAGGCTGATCAGTTTAAAAATCATGAGAAAAATATCATAAGAAAAAACAGCACTGATAAAAATGGTAAAGAGACATGAAAAACTATCAGTATGAGGAACTGACAGAGTTCAGATAAAATCTAATTAGAATTGTTCTACAGAAATGAAGGGCTACTCAAATTTATGTTTTAATTATTTTGTTGTTTCTTTCTTGAAGGCAGAATCTGCTTAACTCATACAGGGCTTCTTTCTGTATAATTCTAGACTGATGGAATGAATCAGAAAATTGCATGAACTCCCGAGTGAATTCACCATCTGCCCATGCCCTCTGAATATTTTCTATGACTGAACTCACTGAACAAGTGAAGTTAAAGGCACAGCTGAATAGAAAGAAACAATGAAAATATAAAATAAAGAGAGAGTGCAAACATCAAAACACTTGCCAATTCAGAAGCCCATACTGGAAACTTGCTTTGGGGAAATTGGTCAGTGTTCTGGAAGCATCCTCTTGTTTTCAGAACTTCTTACTGTAATGAAAATCTTTGGTGATACACTGGCACCAGACCCACCACTAGCAGCTACCAGAATTAAACAACGGTATAAAGAAAAAAAAATTCAAACAAGAAGAGAGAAGAAAAAAGAAAAAGGGAGGGGAAAAGGAATCCCAGTGATCCTATTGGGGGAACCGGCCAAGCCACATATAAGGAAGGCTTATAGCGCACATACTCAAAGTTAAATCTGAGTTAAATGCTGGCTTTGATAGTGAATTTCAGGCCACTTTCTTGGGACAACTGCCCATCTACCATCTTCAGAAATGCATGACAACTCTTAATCTCCCTGTGCTTTCCATACTCTGTAAACTATGTTCTTTTTTAAAAAAATATTTTTACTTGTGAATGGGCCTTTATTTATATTTATGTATTTATATATGGTGCTAAGAATCGAACCCAGTGCCTCACACATGCTAGGCAAGTGCTCTACCACTGAGCCACAACCCCAGCCCTGTAAACTATATTCTTGTAGGAGAGAAGTCACATTGACAATCTCCGCATATCAGAAAAGTCATATATTTGATAACTTAAAATGTAGTGTGATGTAGGCTTGGATGGGAATACTGTGTGCAGGTGATATAGTCAATTCAAATGTTAAATATATATTAAAACTAAAATAGACAAAAATAAGATCTGAAATCTATCTTTTATTAAACTTTTATTCATTAAAAGTTCCTATCACATTTGGGTAGAGTCATATAGTCAGTGTTCTTAATAATCTGAAGCCCAAACCCATCCCATGCAGTTCTCCAAATTCTAAATTTATTCAAAAAATTTTTAAAAAGATTGAAGCATATAGATAACCTCAGCTTCAATATAGAAACATCATTACACTAGGCATGCATGAAATTAGACATTTTTTAAATGCCTTTATTTTATTTATTTATTTTTTTAATGTGGTGCTGAGATTGGAACCCAGTGCCTCCCACGTGCTAGGCAAGCGCTTTGCCACTGAACCACAACCTCAGCCCATGAAATTAGATCTTGATGGATTAGTATGAATAGGAAAGAAGCAAGTGCAGAATTGACCACCTAAAATCTGTCCTGCTGCATAGTCCATCAAACTAAGTTCCATGGGCCAAATTGAAGTAAATTACCTATTTTGTAAAACAGAGTCTTACTGGAATACATCCAAGCCAGTTCATTTACATATTGTCTACAGCTGTTTTTGTTCTATAAAGACAGAGTTCAGTAGTTGTGATGAGACACTGTGACCTCCAAAACCTAAAACATTTCATTCTTATCCTTTCCAGAAAATAGTTGCCAATTCCAGGCATAGACTATCCAAGGTAAGAGTCCGTGGAAATAATCCAATGCTCTTATTTTTTATGGGGGAAACTCCATAGCCCTGCTGGGAGTACATGGTTTGTCCAAAGTCACACAGCTTATCAACAGCAAAATAGTTAATAGAAATCAAATTTCCTGATACCCTTTAGGAGAAAAGAATTCAGCCTCCAAGAATTATAATTAAGGCCCACAGTTATCCAGAGTTCATAATTAAGTCAATTAGATATTGTAAATATTTTTGCCTTTTGAATAGAAAAGCAAAATGATGTGAGCTAAAGCTCCCTTACTTCTCTTCTGAAGATTAGTTGAGATAACATACATATGTGTATAGCCTAGCATGTAATATGATTTAAGTTCCTTTCTACCTTAATTTTTCAGATGAGGAAACCAGGATCTGACAGGTGTAGTAGCCTGTTTTGAGGGCATACAGGCAATACTACTTAAAAGTAGAATTCACCTTTAAAAATTAGGATTCTAAGTCCTGTCTTCTTTCTAGAATGCCAATGAACAATCTAAATATGGACCACTAGGACTTAGATCAGTTGGGGTAACTGGTTTTCTTTTTGCTGCTTATGAATGCCTTTTTTTTCCACACTGGAGGTGTAAAGAGTCATCTCCCTCTTGAACTGCCACATCCTGTGTCCTGTGATAAGAATGGGAAGCAGAGATGTACCCACAGGGCTGTCAGTTGTGGTGAGAATCAATATGCACATGCTTTACACTTGTAGTTTCTAAACAAAATAAAGTATCCTGTCTGGAAACAACAAGGGTAATTCAAGAGGAC
Source organism: Xerus rutilus (assembly GCA_028644305.1). Lineage (NCBI taxonomy): Eukaryota > Metazoa > Chordata > Mammalia > Rodentia > Sciuridae > Xerus > Xerus rutilus. The sequence continues at coordinate 10,943,991 of CM053417.1, forward strand.
AAATGATCCAAATGAAACCAAGCATACATGGACATAAAGAAATGACTTCCCCCTCCATTCTCATGGCTCTTCCCTTCTAATTCTACATATTCACCTATATGATTTCATGTCATTTTAGAATAACAGATCATTTTGCACAACTGTCAACTATGGCTTAAATGTGGAATGCAATAAAACCAGCAAAGAACACTCCAAATATCCAGCAAAGAGAGAAGGAGGTGCTGAGCTCAATAAAACTGAAGCTAGAGAAGAAGAGCTTCTTTGAAGATATTAACCCATTAAGAATTTAACTCCTTTCTAGAACAACATGGTCATGGTGGGAATGATAAGTGAACAAATATTTAAGAGGTAAAATCCACAAAACTTCTGGTTATGGATGAAATAGAGATTAAGGAGAAGTAGAAAGAAATGTCAACGATCACTGTAGCCATTTGTTAATGCATCTGCAACAAATAACAGACAAAATAACAGAAATTTAGTACCTCATAATTCTGGAGGTCAGAACTCTTACATAGAAAGTATCAAAGTGCATAAAGAGGTATTCCTTTTGGAGGATGCAGAGGAGAATTTATTTCCTTACCTGTCCATCTTTCAAAGGTCACCTGCACTCCTTGGCTCAGGGTCCCATTCCTCCAACTTCAGGCTTTCTATGCTACCATCTGTCCAATTGTCTCTTATTCTACTTCCTTATGTAACTCTTAAGAATCCTCCTCATTACTTTGGGCATATTTATATAATCTCTCTAACAGCCAATTTGCACCCTTAATTCTGTTACCTTAATGCTCCTATGTTATATAATATAACATATTCACCGATTACAGAGAATCAGACATAGACATCTACAGACAGGAGGTCATTACTCTGTGTTATCACAGTGACTACCCCAAATTGTCTTTAAGTAACTAAAATATTATTGTAGCTTAAATTGTAAGTCTCATGCTGAGTAAAATATAGAGCCCTGAGAAATCAATCTATGCAGTTGAGGACTATGGCCATGGAGACAGACTCAGCTGGAGCTGAATAATTATTCTGCTATTTAATGGCTTTGTAAACTTATTAAAAATGCATCTCAAGGGCTAGGGTTCTGGCTCAGCAGTAGAGTGCTGGCCTCACATGTGTTTGGCACTGGGTTCGATCTTCAGCACCATATAAAATAAATAAACGTAAAAAAAATGCAACTTGGGCTGGGGTTGTGGCTCAGTGGTAGAGCGCTTGCCTAGCATATGTGAGGCACTGGGTTTGATTCTCAGCACCACATATGAATAAAATAAAGGTCCATCAGCAACTAAAAAATATTTTTAAAGAATGCATCTCATGGCCAGGCACAATGGTATCCATCCCAGCAACTCAGGAAGCTGAGGCAGGAGGATAAAAAGTTTGAGAGCAGTCTTAGAAACTTAGTGAGCACTTATCTCAAAATAAAAATCAAAAAATGACTGGGGATGTAGCTCAGTAGTAAAGCATTCATGGGTTAAATCCCCAGTACCAAAGAAAACAAACACATGCTTTTGTGCGTGTGTGTATATGTGTGGAGAGATATATATGTAAAATTGCAAGGTCTACAGCCTGCATTTCCTCATTTGAAAATGTAAAAAACAGTTATATCCAATGAACAGAGTTATGGTGGTGATTAAATAAGACACTGATGATAAAGTACTTAGCATAATATCCAGCTCAATGATTTTTTTTTTTTTTTGTACTGGGGATTGAACTCAGGGGCACTCGACCACTGAGCCACATCCCCAGCCCTATTTCGTGTTTTATGTAGAGACAGGGTCTCACTGAGTTGCTTAGTGCCTCGCCATTGCTGAGGCTGGCTTTGAACTCGTGATTCTCCTGTCTCAGCCTCCCAAAGTGCTGGGATTACAAGCATGAGCCACCACGCCTGGCTAACTCAATGATTTTTTTAAAATTTTTTTAAAATTGTTGATGGATCTTTTTTTATTTTATTTATTTATATGCAGTGCTGAGGATCGAACCCAGTGTCTCACGCATGCTAGGCAAGCACTCTACCATTGAGCCACCACCCCAGCCCCAACTCAGTGATTTTTAAGTACTCATTAGCGCTAAATAGAAATGCAGATGAAGAAAAGTTTGATTTTTGACATAGGTATTGGAGTTTTTTGAAAACCATACAGTCCCATTTATCTCCCTAGTATGTTCTTTCCCACACTCCTAGAGTAGGAAACATGTCATATTTCCTATTCTCTCCTCCAACTAATTTTAACACCTCCTTGCCCATACTGATACTCTGCAAAATAAACAGAGCTTCCCAAATCTCCCTCTTCTTCATCTTCATACCCTCCTGTGTCTGTGGCTATGTATTCTACCTTCTTTCTCGCCACCATGAATGAATATCCATTCTTCTAAGTACAACTCCTTTCACCCTCATGCACTAGACTTCATTCTGTATTGTCTGCTCCAGCAATATCCCCTCTCTTCTGCATCATGGCCTTCAGCATAGGAGTATTTCCATATTCCTGTCCTTTCTTAAAATTTACCTCTCCCTTGCAGGTGCAGTGGCACATACCTATAATCCCAGGGGCTCAGAAGGCTAAGGCAGGAGGATCACAGGTTAGAGGTCAGCCTCAGCAACTAAGCAAGATCCTAGGCAACTGAGACCCTGTCTCTCAATAAAAAATAAAAAGGCTGGGGATATAGTTTAGTGGTAAACTGCCTTTGGGTTCAATCCCCAGTAGAAAAACAAAAACAAAAACAATCATTACATTTAGACAATCAACAAAACAATAATTGAGCCCTTATTTGAAGTATCTTCAAATTTCCATAATGTAAATATCCCAATGGTTGAATTCAATATGCTGTCACTAAATTCAGAGACAGAAATAGATGATCCTTATACCCTGTTATATGGTATTCCTACTGTATAGGTATAACAGATCTATAAGAGTTATCGTCATAGTCATAGGTTATAGGACACATATTAAAGGCTATTCCACTGGAGAAAAGGTAAGCTACTGCCCTCAAATGGTGACAGATTGGAAGACATACTTGATTCTGACATCACTGCAAGGTGTCAGAATCAAACTAAGAAGTGCATGACATTGAGGCAGAGGCTTGAGCTTTAGGAACCAGAATTCAATTTTACATTTCTAGAATGTAATCCTTTTCTGATTTTTGTAAGCTTTTGGCAAAGTTTTGTTAAATTCTATAATCCAGCCTCTGCTAACACTGTTTAGAACTGAATGAAAGTGTTTTTCTCCCGTGCTTGTGGAAAAACAGTAACAGGAAGTATGACCACAGAGCAAAGGATTTAGGAGATGGTATAAGTAGACAGAAATCTGGAATCAGACAACTAAGACAGAAAATGACAAAGTAATCATGCAGAAAATTATCAGATTCGTTTGGGATTTCTAGAGCTGCATAAGGACCAGAACTAGTGGAAATATTAAATTTTAGTTAAAAGGATAATGGGATAACACCTGATCATTTATTTTAGATATAAATTTGGTACATCAAAACCCAAATCTGAAGAAGGAAATAGCCACACATCTAAGAATCCCAAAGGACTTGTGTATTGGGAGCATGGAAAAAAATGCTCACTGAAAACCAGACAAACTGGTTACAGAATTGAAATGAATAAAAAAGTCACCATATTAAAAACTAAAAAATAGGTATGATTATCTCAATAATGTTAACATGAGATTTGATTTGATGTCATATATACATACACAATAAATCAAATTTCTAAATATATGAAGATATATATTTTGTGTATATGTGTATGGAAATGTGTACATGTAGCATGTACATATTTACATATATATAAAACATAATGGACCAAACAAATCTATTATAAAATGACGGGTACACTCTTAACCTAAGAAACAGTGTATAAAAATAACATTCAGGATAGAAAAGTGATTATCAAACTCTTTATGTCAAGAGCGTAACTCTTCATTAGTAAAATAAAGCAATCAATAAATTACCATATAAAAGCTATTAAATTTCCCGAAGGAAAATATGACAATTACAAAAATAGTCATGTAGAAAGCTCTTCTTGGAAGACAAAAATTTCCAATGCTACAACAGAAAGATAAATAAAACAAAAGACTCATTAGTCTTGTCTTTTGTAGCATCTGAAATTACAGCTCACATGTAAAATATGTTTTTAAATTTCTTTTTACAAAACTATGCAATAAAAAAATTAAAAGACAAACTAAGATATACGACAAACTAAGATATACATGTGGCACACATGACAAAGAGCATTTAAAATTATTAATTAAAAGGTCCACCTAAAATAAAACATGTAAAATTTTATGAAATTTCATTGCATTTTTAAAAATGCTACTGGCTATAAACGTATGAAATTATGCTCAATCTAATAAAGATCTCATAATCTATCAAAATGCCAAGGATTAAACAGTTTGAAATATCCTGTGAGGTTCTCCCTTTCACTTTCAATATAGCTCACATATGATGTGGCAAATTCCATGAACACTTTAAAAGCATGTAATCCAATAATTCTCAGTTTGAATTTATTCTCAGATATATACACATATACAGAAAGATGTACATACAATGATGTAGATGTAAGGTCAGACCGGTGGTAAAGACCATGACCCCTAGCCGAAGGGGTAAAAGCACGGCTTTATTGGGGTCTGCTCTGGGGCAAGGTTCATTGGTCCACCAGTGTGGGCCAGGGAAGTCGCACCCAAGACCGGGAGAGGCCGCTTTTATGGGTAGGTTGAGGGAGGCGGATTCTCATGAAGAGGCGTCTCTTGGTTGGCTGAGGCCCAGTGACAGGTATGGGCCAATTTCAGAGGTCAGCATGTTCACTGATGACTGGTTGATGTCAGAGTGGTGAGCAGTTGACCGTTTGCTGTGCATTTGGTGAGCAGGTAACTTCAGATGCCCAGCCCCCCTTGTCTAGCTGCCATCTTTCTACCCAACAGTAGACAGTGGTGTTATGACCTCAAATAACTATAATAACATAAATGTTCAAAATTGGTTAAGGAAATTATATTATACTCATATGGAATAAACTATCACCATTTCAATGAAGGTGGCAGGTCTTTACAAGATGATATTGTAGATTTCAAACTATATTAACTATTATAATCAAAGTATCATTCAGTGTCTACAATATTTTTTTTTTTTTTTGGTACTGGGGATTGAACTCAGGGGCACTCGACCACTGAGCCACATCCCCAGCCCTATTTTGTGTTTTATGTAGAGACAGGGTCTCACTGAGTTGCTTAGTGCCTCGCCATTGCTGATACAATATTTTTTCTTTAGTATTATTGTTAGCTGAATTGTGTCCCACCTGGCAAAATCTTTCCTTGAACTCCCAAATTCTAGTACCATGGAATGTGATTATTTGGAGAAAGGGCCTTTGAAGAGGTAATTAAAGGGAGCTGGGGATATAGCTCAGTTGGTAGAATGCTTGCATGTCATGCACAAGGCCCTGGGTTCCATCTTGAGCTCCAAAAAAAAAAAAAAAAAAAGAGGTAATTAAAGGAAAATGAAGTCATATGGGTGGGTTCTAATCTGACTATTGTTCTTGTAACAGGAGATTAGCATACAGGCAACCCACAGAAGGAACACCATAAGAAGACAAAGGAAGAGAAGAACTCTACAAGGCAAGAGAGGCCTCAGAAGAAATCACCTGTTGACTTGTTGCTTTAGCCTTAGCGAGCTGAACTGTAAGAAAATCCCTTTCTGTTGTTTAAGCCATCCCATCTGTGGTATGTTGTTACTCCATATATATATATATATATATATGTTTAGTTGTAGATGGACACAATACCTTTATTTTATTCACCTATTTCTATGTGGTACTGAGAACGGAACCCTGGGCCTCATACATGCGAGGTGATCGCTCTATCACTGAACCATAAACCAAGCCCCTCTAACTTGCTCTTATCCACTACCTCAGTCACAGCTACAAAAAGCTCACTGTGACAGGTACACAGTAAACTGTTACCAGTTGTAAAATTTAGGGAGTCAGGATAAAATTCTGGTGTGGGAGAAACGCTTTCTTCTGTCGTTTACTTTTTTTACCATATGTATGTCCTGTTTTAATACATTTTTTCAATCAGTAAAAAAGGAAAATCAACATGCTATGACAAATTAAATCTTATGAACAGGCCATTGACAGAAAAAGAAATACAAAGAATCACTCAAAATTTGATAGAAAAAAAATCATCATACAAATAATTAAGGGTCAAGGAAAAATGTGTTTCATTTCATCCATGAAAACGGTAATTTTTTAAATGGCAATAAATGCAAGTGTGAGGCATGGTTTAAAAAAAGAAAAAAAACTTGGGTTTGATTGTGCTCTTTTAATAGAACTACCTCTTTTCTTAAGTATCTCTATAAGGATAGACACAATGATCCCTCTCTTTATATCCTCTATATCTCAAGATTTACACTCAATGTTAAATGCCCTCCTCACACCTTACATTGAGGCTTTTTCTTGGCTGATAGGGTGGTCTGATGGGAAGGTTCCCCTTAACTGAGATAGAAGACATTCCCCTGTGTCTGGATCTGTATGGGCCACCAACCGCTGCAGCCAATCTAGCAGGTACCACGAGGGGCGAAGGGGGATAAGAAAAATAAAGACTCACGGAAGCAGATTTTGAGGTAACAGCTGGAGTCAGGTGGAGCACTACTCTCTGATGGAGAAGCAGTTCTAAAGGATTATGCCAGCAATCTTTATTTATATGTCTTATTATCAGATTAAAGACTATGCAAGCATTATTCTTTGTATTCGGAAAGTTACAGAGTTAGCAACATTCTGCAGCTTATTCTGCAGATATATTCTACAGTCGCAATGTGCAATGTTAGGAGCTTTGTGTAGCTTTCAAGAAAGTCCATTGTTGAAAGTTACTGTTATGTGGACAGGTCCAGGAGCTGCGGAACTTGGTGAAACATTGTGTTTGTTTAACAAGAGAGTTCCTCTATTCCCAGGAGCTGAGTGTCTGAGATCAAGGTCAAGGCTGATAAGACTCTAGCACAGAGCCTCCTCATGGAGGGCATTACCACCGCGGGGAGGCATCCGGTGCCTTTGTACAGAAATGTTCCCAGGCACCAAGCATGCCACAGCCATAAGGTCATTAGAAATCCCAGTCTCAGACACTGCTCTCCCATTCTCTGTCACCACTCTCCACAGATTTGATAATTAAACAGACCAGAAATCTTCTAATTAGTAGCAGAGGAAATTAGTTTCTGACCCTGTTTCCTCAATTGTAAATAAGGATAAAAATACCTAACCCATGAAGTCCTTTTGAGTTACAAATAAGATAAACATGTAAAATGGCCAATCCTTAAATATTAATAAATAGTAACTATTACTTAACTTTAATATTAATATTTATAACAATAATACTTAATATTAACTTGAAATAAATGTTAACTATTATCTAATGATAATGTTACAGAGAAACCAGTACTCTTCAATACTGCTAGTACAAGTATCAGTGGGCTGGGGAGATAGCTCAATGGCAAAGCACTTGCCTAGCATGCATCAGGCCCTGGGTTCAATCCCCATTACCACATAAAACATAAACAATAAAAAACAGTATCAGTTCACAGAATTATTAGAGAGAGCAAATGGTAATACTTACCAAGAGCTTACAGTATTTAATTTCCTGAACTTGGTAGTTTCACTTAATTTATTATAAGGGAATATTGAAAGATATACACAAAAATTTACATTCAATATTTCTAATAACATTATTTAGAAGCACAAAAACATAAAACCAATCTGTATCATGCATGTTAGATTAGCCAAATGAGATACAACAACTACCTAGATATTATAAAAAGAATATTTTATGGCATGGGAAATTTATAGAAATAATGCAAATTATTAAAAGTACAGTACAAAATTCTACATACACCATGACTCTAGTTTTTTTAAGACAATAAAGACAGCAAAATTATGAAATGTCAGCATTGGCTATAATTTGGTGGCAGAACTGGATGATTTTTCAGTTCTTTTCTGAATTTTTTCAACTTTCTAAGAAAAGTTAATTTGCTATGATCATGTTTTTAGAAACTCTGCATTTAATATAATAGAAATGCAGAATACTAAACACATCATAAATGCTTATCTCGATGAATTTTTTAAAAACAAATGCACTCTACTAACTTGCATGATGATCAAAAAATCAGCGCGTGCGCGCGCGCGCGCGCACACACACACACACTCTTCTAGGGTCACCATTATCCTGACTCTTACATCTTAGTTTTTACCTGTTTATGCTGTTTACACATTCTGTTATAGCATTACAAAATGCACTAAGAATAAAAGAAAAAGTTCTAGTTGAAAACAGCACTTTATGCTTGTCTTACGTAACGTTCTTGGTAAATGAGTAATGCACACAACAGCTATTCTTTCAGAAGCGTCAAGATTGTAAAGTTTCTACTCAACTCTTGTCCAAATCATCAGGAACTAATAAATTTTAAAAACTACTATTAATATTATTGTGGCTATGAGTCACAATAAACCTTTCCTCCTTTAAATTGTTTGTGTCAGGTAATTTGACAATAATTTTATTTGACTCAACCCTTCTCCAAATCATTAGAAAGTGATAAATTAAAATACTCCTACTAATAATAATATTGTGGCCACAAGCCATAATACATCTTTTTGACAATAACTCCTAATAGTAATAATAAAAATAATAAATCATAAAGCCTTAAAGAGGAACAACATGGTCAGTGGGAATTTATTTTAAAGTTATGGATTAGAGTCTAGGTGAAGATAAACTGGTTTGGAGTGGAGTAAATCAATAAAGGTTATTTAGTAGCTACCATTTATATGTACCTATTATATAGTAGGCATTTTGTATGTGCTGTCTCATTGTTAAAACCTTCACAATAATCTTATAATTATTTTCATAGTACAGAGAAAAATACTGAGGCTCTGTGTTAGTTAGCTTTTCACCAAAGCAACCAAAATACCCAACCCAAACGACTTACAGGGAAGATTTATTGTGGCTCATGGTTTCAAAGGTTTCAGTCCATGGTTGGCTGGCTCCATTGTTTTGAGTTGAGGTGAAGCAGAGCATCATGGCGGGTAGGTGTAGCACAGGAAAGCTGCTCAGCTCAGGGCAACCAAGAAGCAGGCATTGGGTGGGGTGGGGGTGCCAAGGAGAGAGAAGATACAGTCCCCAAAGGCATTCCCCTAAGTACCTACTCCCTCCAAAGGAGGTAATACCTCTCTTGGTTTCCACCACCTTCTAATAATCCATTTGGCTTTGATTCTTTCCATGAATTAATCCACCAATGAAGTCACAACCCTCATGATCCGTACTTCCCAAAATACCCACTTCTGAACGTTGTTGCATTAGGGAATATGCCTTCAACACATGAGCCTTTGGAGGACATTTCAGATCCCAAACATAATCACCTCTGAAAGGTTTTCTACCCAATATTGCTCAGGAAATAAATGCAGGATCTGTTATGTAGGATTTCAGGGACTCCAAGATGGCAGAAGCAGGGTTCAAGAAAAATGCTGCTGGAGGACATGACAGGGAGATGAGTCATCATGTCCCCCTTTTACAACAAGTCCCATTACCATGACAACTCCCATCACTGAGGACTTATGACCTGTGATAACTCACCTCACAAGTTTGGTATTCTAAAATGACCAATGGGGGTAAAGTGGACAGTATTCTAATCAGGTACAATAAGGTAGCCAAGAGGAACAAATGGGTTAAGGTCTTCAATCTGGTATGTATAAGAGAAAAGAATGCCTCATAGCCCAGCATATAAGATACTAATTTCCAGACAGTAGGCCCTTGAGCCTCTCTCTCGCTTGCCCACTCTGCTCCACCTTACAGAGTACTACCTTCATCTTCACTTCAATAAATCTGCACTTTGCCTGTTACTTCTGTGTATCTTGCTAAATTCTTTGTTCAGGACACCAAGGACCAGGACCCCAACTGGACACCCCAACAATAACAGATCCAGTATAATAACTGAGGTTTGCCTGATTTCAAAACCTCGTCTGTTTTTACCATGAGGCTTAGTGTTCACTCTGTGAGAAAACTGTGCTTTTCTTTCAAAACTTCCTTTTCAGCTCACATAGTAGCATCTAATTTTGATTCAGTGTGTCGTTAGCCCAAGGTACACTGAGCAGTAACAAAGGGCTGATTGCCAGGAAGCCCTGCTGATACCTTGCCCATTTGACTTAAATTAGCAATACACTTATTAATTATGAATTCATTAGTACTGAGAATTAAATTTGAATTTTTTAAGCAGCTTGGATTGAATGGAAAGTAAATGCACTGTTTGCAATTAGGTTTGGCCAAAATGAATGCTCCAAATTATTGCAGTGACCCTTCATTTCATCAGAAATCCCAAGCAGGGCACATCACTTTTAATGCTCAATGAATAGCACAACTTTTCAGCTTTGTCCTGCTAACTGGCAATCTGTGTTTGACAAATGGTTTCCTAAGTGTGAAGTGAGGCATACCCATCTAAAACTGAGAAACACTTGCATCTCAATCTATCATCCAAACACTGCATATTGCCACCAGGAAAAAACACACCCATTGTCTCGAGAAGACAGTACAGATTATTTGCAATATTCTATTAATTAAATGGTAGTGTCACTATTTTTCTAAACATAAGAGATTTGTACTATACTTTTTAATTCTTAATTGACACATAGTAACCATGCATATTTATGGCATACAGTATAACATATCAATACATGTAGCCAGGCATGGTGGCGCACACCCATAATCCCAGCAGCTCAGGAGGCTGAGGCAAGAGGACCGAGAGTTCAAAGCCAGCCTCAGCAATGGTGAGGTGCTAAGCCACTCAGTGAGACCCTGTCTCTACACAAAACACAAAATAGGGCTGGGGATGTGGCTCAGTGGTCGAGTGCCCCAGAGTTCAATTTCCAGTAACAAAAAAAAAAGTTTAAAATTTGGGAGATTTTATTTCTGATGAGTTATATGATATACAATAAAATTACAGGAGTGGCTCTAAGGTGAGTCAGAGCTCTCGAAACAAAGGAACACCATGTCCTAGGTGAGTACAAAATGAAAACCACAAACATACAGCAGTTTCTCAATGTTTGGTCCAGGGACCCCTTGCAAAAGAATCACTAGGCATGCAGGGTGAATATGCAGAGTTCTGACTGATGCAATTCATTGGATTGCATAGGCGACACAATGGAATTTCCATGATTAAAGAGCTCTGTCAAGACTAAAGGATTTCTCTACCTGGCCACTACTGACATTCTTGTTTGGATAATTTCTTGTCATAGGGAGCTATCCTATGTACTATAAGAAGTTTAGTACTATCCTGGGCTTTTACTCACTAAATGCCAGATAATCAAAAAGGTCTCCGGAAATTTCCAAATGTTTTTGAGTTGGGGCAAAATTGCCCCTAAATGATACAGTTCTCTAGAGCAAAGCTATCTCAAGTGAGTCATTAAAGAAATGGTTTTCTCAGAAAACTGAATAAACCCAGGAAACCTTCAACTAAGGCTAATCAGAGGAAGTTATCTAGATAAACCAAGGCAATGGTATATGTGTTTTGTAGTCCAGTACTCAGCAAACATTTATTGTGCTCCTGTTAATACTGCTTTCCTTCCTAAATAATTTCTAATTTCTAAGGACTAGCTCTTAAATATCTCCCGACAGGAGGATGGAAACAGGTGGGTTGCCTCTGTCTAGAGTTCCATCTTAACTTTGTGGTTCTTCATTTCAATTTAACTGTCTAAAATTGAGGACAAGCTCCTGCTTTGCAGGCAGAATCATTAACTGTGACCATCTTTTAGCACATGTCAGTCCCTCACACTGAGAGAGATGGACTTTGGGTAGAGTGAGTATTAAATGTGTCAATACATTTAAAGTGCTTAACACAGTTCCTGGCTCATAGTAAGTACTCAATGAATGCTGGCTATGGCTGAATTTTTCAGAAGGGGGTCTCTCTGAGCTCTCTCCCCTTTGTCATTAACATAGACCACAGAAAAGACAGCAACAATTCAATTTTCTTTGAGGAAGAAGGGCAAACAGATAACCAGAGAGAGAGAAGTGAGAGAGAAACTTTAAAGCAGGTGCCATTCGTTTTCTCTTTCTAGGGAGAAAGCAATTAGAGACATTGAAGCTACCAAAAAAGAACAGAGCACAAAAAAGCTACAGGTCAGCAGCCTCCTTTTAGAACATGGCAATTACTATATGTTACAAATATTTTCTCCCTAGAAACAGCTTCTCATTGGCTACAATTGTACCAGGCATCTCCTCTTTCAGATTTTGCTAACCTCTATTTCTTTGGCAGTAATACATGAGGGAGAGTGATTCTGAGTTCTTTGGTCAATCAGCTTCTGATTCTCCTGGCCTTTAACCTCAGACCAACAGCCCTGACCATTCCTACTCAGGTTTCTGTGCATCCTGTAAGCCCTGAAGTGATAGGGTCTACCCCAATACGTGAGCCTAAGCTAAGTCTAGGAAGATTGCAGACTATACCTGGTTTTGTAGGCTCAGCACTGGTTGACATTTTAGGACTGATTCTTTGTTCTGAGATGTTCACTTATTGTAGCATACAAAGCAGCATCCCTAGCTTATATTGATGGGAAGTCAGCAGGGGATGAGGTGCTGGAGTTGGGTGTAGGGTGGCAGGATTTTTGCCTTCCCATCAGAGCACCAGATTCTGCATCCAAAAGCAAGTACACATGCTATATACATATACTTGGAAATGGCTGCAGCTCACACAAGTTCCTGAGAGGAGAATGGGCCATGGCCAGGGCTTTCTTGAATGCTTGACTATCACAGAACAAAATGACATAAAGGGGCATGTGTTAAAAATTCCAGAGACAAGCGGTTTTCTATAATCCCTCCATGTTTCTCAGTTAATATCTGCTTACTCATTAAAAGTATACAACTGTTTCCCAATATGGTATATTCCAAAAAACAATGAAATTTTCACATTAAATTCAGTTCAGTTGATAAAATGTGTTAATCTCTTTCAGGCAAAATAGGTATGTGCCTAGGTATGAATGAACTAGAAGGCTTCTTTTAATGGCTGTATCAGATATTGTGTGCTGAGTTTCTCCGTGTAGAACACTACTACAGCTTTGGGACTCCCAACATCCTGCAGAGAGGAAAGAGTGAATGGGCTGGCTTAGCAGGAACTTTTTTGTGCCTTAGTATTATCTCATTCTCTCAGCAGCCACAGGCAGCTCACACTGCTGAGCTCACACAAACATTACCATCCTTTATTCTCATGGATCCCATATCATGGTTCTGGCATACTTTCAAAGCATCCAACCATTGTGTGTACTTAAAATCATGGACTCTATAGCTAGACAGTCTTTGCTTGAATACTAGGTCCACCACTTACTAAGTAACATGAATAAGTTATTTATCATTTTTGTACCTCAATCAGTAAACACTTCATACCCATATAAGCCAAGAACTGTTTCCTTGTTTTTCTGAGAACTAAATGAGTTAATACTTACTAAAACCTTTAAAAGTTTTGGATACATATGAAGTGTAATATGCATAAGCTAGTATTATTTTAATCAATCATTATTTTACCTGACCCCTTTCCTTTTAGCATACCCCAAATCTAATTCACCAGCAAATCCCCTTGGCTCTGTTCCAAAACACTTTCAGAACTGGCCCACATCTCACCACCTATACCATTAGGCAACTGGCCCCAATCATCCCTATCTCAGCCCTGGATTATGGGAACAGACTCCTAATTGATACACATGCCACCATCTTTACCAACCTACAGTTTATTCTGCACACAGCTTCCAGAATGATCTTTAAAATTTTTATCATATTATTTCTTCACTCAAAACTTGCAATGGCTTTGCAGTGTAGTCAAAGCAAAAAATGCATTCTACATTTCTGGACCCAGCAACCTCTGTGACCTTAGCCTTCATTACTATGGCTCTTTCTTACTCTTCTTTAATTTACATGACCTCTTTGTGGCCCCTTCAGTGAGCCAAGCACATTCCTGCCTCAAAAAATCTGTACTTGTTCATTATTTATAAGTTGCTTTTTCCACATGTGTCCACCTGACTTCCTCCCTAACTGTCTCCATTTTTCCCTTAAAGATTGCTTTCTCAGTGAGGTCTTCCTTGAACTTCCTAACTCAGCAGCCCCTCAGCACCACCAGACCCACAATTTCTGCATTATTTCTCATGCCATACTTCATGGCCACCTGACAGTGTATATGTAGCTCATTTTTGCTTATGGTCTACCTGTCCCCTAAAACATAAGATACATGAGGGCAGGGACAGAGTTTGGTCTCTTTGTTTACTACTGTATCCATAATGTTGAGAACAGTGTCTGATCCAAAATATGTGCTCAATAATATCTGTGGGGGCTGGGGTTGTGGCTCAGCGGTGGGGCGCTTGCCTCACATGAGTGGGGCCCTGGGTTTGATCCTCAGCACCACATACAAAGCAATAAAATAACGACATTGTGTTCATCTACAACTAAAAATAATAATAATAATAATATCTGTCCTGTCCTCAGCACCACATACAAAGCAATAAAATAACGACATTGTGTTCATCTACAACTAAAAATAATAATAATAATAATATCTGTCGAATGAATATAATAATATAATAATGCATGTAATAAATGATTTAAACTATGTCTTGGAGATGAAGTAGATTGCAGGTTGGAGGAAGATGACTGAATAGAGGAGGTCACTTTCCTGATGGCTCCATGTATGAAACCAAGAAAGCAGACAGGTAGCTTCTCAGCAAGGTGGGTGGAAAAAAAAAAGAGAGAGAGACTTTACTGGAAATTAATTCTGGACAATCAAAGCAGATCGGCGACTCAGGAGGTTGAATGTAATAAATTAAGGAAGAAATCTCCAGCACAGCCACTAGCAGTGCCTACTTGGCAGTCCCCCCACCAAACAAAAAATGTGGAGGGATAAGGGCATTAAAGAAACCCACATTTCTAGGAAGCCTGAGGCGTGTCTGAGTATGGAGAGATCAGAGATCAAAGACACTGAAAGGCAAACTATACTATATCCTTGTGCTGGAAAGAAGCCACCATCTCTCCTGGCTGAGGGCAGAGTGCAGAGGACACAGGAAGTCACCATCTTGCAGATGCAGTACACGGGGAGCAGATTCCTGGCAAACTCAAGTTTGGCCCAAAATACAGGCCTGGCCAACCCATATTCCAAGACATGGAGTGTGTCTAAGTGATCAGGAGAAAATCACATGTAGAGTTTTCACAAGGGACAACTGATTGTGGAAACCCACCTGGCTCTCCCTCTCGTCCTCCAATATGGCTGCTTACAGGACCTCTGGGAGAGCCACACCTAGCCACAGGGCAGTGGGAGAGATTGAGTTTGGAAATTGAACCCCAGACACCAGAAAATATGGGGTCCATGGCTGACAGAGGGGACTAAGGATTGGCTCCTCCACGACACATGTAGTATTACATGTGTACATGCACACAAAATAACAACGTAAGTTGACCAATATCAATCCTTAGCACCTCACCCTTCCTCCCCACCTCCCGCCCCTTGGTCCTTTTCCTCTACTGATCTCCTTTTATTTTCATAACATTTTCCCCCATCCTTTTTTTCCTCTTTCTAGGTCTTAGTAAGAATTTCTTGACTGTCTGTTATGGTTTAGATATGAAGTGTCTCCCCACAAAAGCTCATGATACAATGAAGGAATGTTCAGAGGTGAAATTATTAGATTGTGAGAGCTGTAACCTAATCAGTGGATTAATCAATTTGATGGATTAATAATTTAAATGGATTACTAGGTGGTATCTATAGGCACGTGGGAGTATGTCTGGGAATAATATTTTGTCTGTCTCCCCCTCCCTTCTCCTTCCCAGCTGCCATAAGGTGAAGAGCTCTGTTCTACCATGATGTCTCTGCCATGATGCTCTCCTCATCTCAGGCCCATAGCAACGGGGCTGGTCAATCATGCATTAAAACTTCTGAAATGGTGAGCCACCGACAAGTTGTTCTTCTAAGTTGATTTTCTCAGGTATTTTGTCAAAGAAAAAAACAAAAAAAATGGTTAGCACAACTTTGTGTGTGTGTGTGTGTGTGTGTATGTGTGTGTGTGTGTGGTGCTGGGGATTAGAACCCAGGGCCTTGTGCATGCAAGGCAAGCACTCTATCAACTGAGCTATATCCCCAACCCGACTAGTACATTTTTATGCCATAATTAAGAGTTCAAATTTGCCAAGAGGCAAAGAGTATCACAAGCAAAAGGACCAATGGCCTGTGCAAATAGTAGGTGTGATAAAGAGCATGGATGAATTTAAAGGAATCAAAATTTGTTTCTAAAAAGATCAGGATGGAACTTCTAAAGAAATTTGTATCTTTTTTTAAGGTTTTGGACTTTGAGGGCCAATGATGAAAACTCAGTGAAGTAATTTACTTTGGAAAACAGCAGGATCATATTGACAAGTCTGAAAGATCTTGCTGGGTTTGCTGTGGTGTTTAGGTTGGAGGAAAGCAAGAACAGGCACAGGGGACCACTTAAGAGACATTCTGTATTCCCAGGACTGAAAACAGGAAGATCAAAATTGCATCAGTGGTGGAAAGCATACAGGGTAGGGATTGTATTTAAGAAACATCAAGGATGTTGCATCAATGTCATTTGGCAGCTGGTTGGATATGGGAATTACGGTGAAGGAGAAACACATAATGATGCCAAAGGTCAGGCTTGGTAATTACATGGATGGTAACGCCATTCTCTGAGGCTGGAAATATAAAGAGCAAATTTAGCAATTGAGAAAGATGAATTTATTGTGGACACAGTGAATTTGAAATGCCTATGAGACTGACTGGTTGAGATATCCTAAAAGCAATCTTAACATTACAAATCTGTTAACGTATCACAAACATTTCTGTCACAAACCTAGAGTTAATATCATAAGGTGACTTGGAAAACCTAGAGGGATAAGAGAATTAGAAAATCACCATAGAACAACCTATAAGGAAATGCTTCAAGCAAGAATCATTAATAGACACAGGAACCATTAGATGAGCAGTTGATAGAGAACTGGAGTTTCTTCTGGTGCCCATGCACTGCTCGTCAGATTATTTTCAAGTCAGAAAGGGGAAAATATAGTCAGTCTATGGCTACTTTAACTTTTGCATCTCTAACAGTGGAAAAACAGTATATGCCTTCTGATGTGATATGTACCATCTAAATGTGTCGCCCATTTCTCCCTTCAAGAGAAATTCCCGTAAGGAATGGCATGGGCTGCCAGCCTCCAGCTATCACATCTTCAGGATGCAATTCAGTGTTCACACTGAAGTGATGTTTCCAACCAAACATGGAGCCCTGCAGGAGTACTAAAGTCAGGCCATTTTGGCACACTGAGAATCTTCTAATGGACAAACTGCTCTGTGGTTTCCCCACCAACCCTACCTGATCGAGACATTATCAGAGTTGTGCTGCCAGGTAAAGGTCTTCCTTTCAACTGAAAGGATTGATCAGATAACAATTATAAACACGTTAAACGGTATGTTGTATTGCATTACATGCCATTTCTGGTCCTCGGGGAAGCAAACGTCAGACAGAATGAGAAGAATAAAAGACTTATTAAGGACAATGCCTGTGGAAGACATAGGGGAGAAGGACTAAGAGCAGACAGAAAGAACCTCAGACCCCATTGCAGGTCTGAGTTCTCTGAAGAGAGAACAGGCAGGACTGGGTAGGAAGACCATGAATAAATAATCACATAATTCCAGCAAGTGGGATTTTTTCCCTCCTATGTCATTAAAAGAAAGGTGGAGACAATTCCAGATTGAATCTTAAGAAGTATGACTAAATGAAATGTATGGTTCTTGATGAGATGTATGTTTTAGCAAACCAACTGGAGCAAAGTTTTCAGAAAAATTTAAATATGAACTGAATATTAGGAGACACTACTGAACTATTATTACTTTGGTTAGCTTTCTAATAGTAGTGTGCTATAAATAAAATGTTACTTTTTAGAGAAGGATATCTGTAAATTAAGGTATAAAATGTCTATAATTTTCATTAAAATTCTTCATAATAGGACTATGGTTGTGACTCAGTGGTAGAGCACTTGCCTAGTATGTGTGAGGCACTGGGTTTGATCCTTACACCAAATCAAAGTAAATAGAGAACAATGAAGGAACTTTGGTTCTTGCAGAGGGGAGCAAGGGGAGAAGGGGCTGTGCGGATGGGAAGGACGGTAGAATGACAGACATTATTACCCTATGTACACATATGATTACACTACTGGTGTGACTCTGCTCCATGTACAGCCAGAGGAATGAGAAATTGTGCTCCATTTGTGTACAATGTGTCAAAATGCATTCTACTGTAAAATAAATAGATACATAAATAAATAAATTAAATAAAGGCATTTTGTCCATCCACAACTAAAATATTTCTTCATAATATAAGATGTAGATGAAACAAATAGGGAAAAATCACTAAGGACTATTATTCCTAAAACAAAGGGAAAAAAATGAAGAAACTTACTTGCACTATTATTATTTGTATTTTCTTTGGAAGTTGTAGCCAATAAAGTAATACCAACAATAAGCTTGTCATAGTGCTTGATATGTGACAGGCGCTGTTGTACACATTTTATGCCATTTAACATATTAAATTGTCAAAATCACCTTATGAGGTACTAAGTAACTGTAAAATCTTAATTTTCCAAAATGGTTGAGGTAAAGAGATATAAAATAATACAGCACATAAACAGTTAAGTCACTTCAACACATGAGTTCTGGTTCAAATAAATAAACAAACAAATTTTTACATATCTGTATATGTATGGGTGTGTATATTTGGTATATAGTTATTATTTTAGTTAGCTTTTTTTTTTTCTGTGGTGCTGGGGATTGAACCCAGGGCCTTGTGCATGTGAAGCAAGCACTCTACCAACTGATGTATATCCCCACCCCTTAGTTAGCCTCTTTTGTCACTGTGACCAAAAGATCCAACAAGAACAACATGGAGGAAGCAGTTTATTTCAGGCTCATGATTTCAGCGGTCCATGGTTTCTCAGTCCATAGGTGGTCAACTCCATAGCTCTGGGCCCAAGGTGAGGCATAATATCATGACGGAAGGATGTGATGGAGTAAAGTAGCTCATGACAAGGCAACAAGGAAAGAGAGAGAGAGCTTCTATCACCAGGAACAAAATATAAACCTCAAAGGCACGCTTTCAGTGACCCAGCTCCTCCAGCCACAGCCTATCTGCCTTCGGATACAAACCACTTAAACGCATATCATTGGATTAATGCACTGATTAGGTTAAGGCTCTGGAAGTTCAATCATTTAACCTCCGAGCTTTTTTTGCATTCTTACACATAAGCTATTGGAGAACATCTCATATCTAAGTCTTAACAGTTATAGATTTTACTTTTACATGTTACTTAGAGAATCTAGTTGAATTCATGCTATATATTTTCACAAATAATTACAGGATTGGTAGTGTTAAAGGGGGGCATATTTATCACAGTAAACAACTAAAAAGCACATTTAGAAACAATCTATGTAAAATTTTTGCATGTCTAATATGATTCTGTTCTTAGAGGATCCAAAAAACTCCACCAGAAAACTTCTAGAATTAATAAATTCAGCAAAGTAGCAGGATATAAGATCAATACCCATAAGTCAAATACATTTTTATACATCAGTGATGAACCCTCTGAAAGAGAAATTAGAAAAACTACCTCATTCATAATAGCCTCAAAAAAAAAAAACCCTTGGGAATCAATCTAACAAAAGAGGTGAAAGACCTCTACAATGAAAACTACAGAACACTAAAGAAAGAAATTGAGAAGACCTTAGAAGATGGAAAGATCGCCCATGCTCTTGGACAAGAAGAATTAATATTGTCAAAATGGCCATGATACCAAAAGCACTACACAGATCCAATGCGATTCCAATTAAAACCCCAATGACATTCCACATAGAAATAGACAAAGGAATCATGAAATTCATTTGGAAAAATAAGAGATCCAGAATAGCCAAAGAAATTCTTAGCAAGAAGAGTGAAGCAGGAGGCATCACAATGCCAGACCTTAAACTTTACTACAAAGCTATAGTAACAAAAACAGCATGGTACTGGCACCAAAATAAACATGTAGACCAATGGTACAGAATAGAAGACACAGAGACAAACCCACATGAATACAGTTACCTCATATTAGACAAAGGTGCCAAAAACATACATTGGTGAAAAGATAGCCTCTTCAACAAATGGGGCTGGAAACACTGAAAATCCATATGAAGCAAAATGAAATTAAGCCCCCATCTCTCACCATGCACAAAACTCAACTCAAAGTGGATCAAAGACTTAGGAATTAGACCAGAGACCCTGCGCCTAATAGAAGAAAAAGTAGGCCCAAATCTTCATCATGTTGGATTAGGTCCTGACTTCCTTAACCAGACTCCTAAAGCATAAGAAATCATATCAAGAATCAATAAATGGGATGGATTCAAACTAAAAAGCTTCTTCTCAGCAAAGGAAACAATCAATAATGTGAAGAGAGAGCCTACAGAGTGGAAGAACATCTTAACTACATGCACATCGGGTAGTGCACTAATCTCCAAGATATATAAAGAACTCAAAAAACTTAACACCAAAAAAAAAAAAAGTAACCCAATCAATAAATGAGCCAAGGAACTGAACAGACACTTCTCAGAAGAAGATATACAATCAATCAACAGACATGTGAAAAAATGTTCAACATCTCTAGCAATTAGAGAAATGCAAATCAAAGCTACTCTAAGATGTCATCTCACTCCAGTCAGAACGGCAGTTATCAAGAATACAAACAACAATAAGTGTTGGTGAGGATGTGGGGAAAAAGGTACACTCATACATTGCTGCTGGTACTGTAAATTGGTGCAACCAATCTGGAAAGCAGTATGGAGATTCCTTAGAAAACTTGGAATGGAACCACCGTTTGACTCAGCTATCCCACTCCTTGGTCTATATGCAAAGAACTTAAAAACAGCATACTACAGTGACACAGCCACATCAATGTTTATAGCAGTTCAATTCACGATACCTAAACTATGGAACCAACATAGATGCCCTTCAATAGATGAATGGATAAAGAAACTGTGGTGTATATACACAATGGAATATTACTTAGCAAAAAAAGAGAATAAAAGTATGGCATTTGCAAGTAAATGGATAGAGCTGGAGAATATCATGCTAAGTGAAGTAAGCCAATCTCAGAAAACCAAAGGCCGAATGTTCTGATAAGTGGATGCTGATCCTTAATGAGGAAGGGGCATGGGAAGAATGGAGGAACTTTGATTGGTCAAAGCAGGGGAGGGAAGTGGAAGAGCCATGGGGGCAGGAAAGATGATGGAATGAGATGGACATCACTACCCTAAATACAAGTACCAGTGCATATATGGTGGGACTCTACATTGTGTACAACCAGAGAAATGAAAAGTTGTGCTCTATTTGTGTACAATGAATCAAAATGTATTCTGCTGTCATGTATAACTAGCTAGAACAAAAAAGAAACAATCTATATAAAATTTTTACATTTCCAATACATTTCATGTATAATTTTTAATTTGTTCCAACCAAAATTCCATTTAAAATAAAATGGCATAATGGTCAAAAACAAACTTGGAACAATAGATGACTAGAGCTAATATACTTTTAATCAAGTAGAATGAGGAAGAGAATTCCTAACACATACCAATATCATTATACAGATGGAAAAAAATAATCAGTTTGGTACTGGCACAGAGCAATAGCTGAATGAAACATAATGGTCACTCTGTTACTGGACTCAAGAATATGCAATCTAGCATGATAAGTTAGCATTTAAATAAACAGAGAAAATGTCAACTATTCCATTTGGTGTGGTGTGATTATTGGTTAACCATACTGAAAAAAAATAAAAAATTGCTTCCCAAGTCACCCAAATTAGTGTAGGACATGTTAAAAACTTTAATTTAAAACCTTAAGTCAAAGATGAAGTATAAATAAATGTTAGTGACTCAACCACCAATTATCTTTAGGTATAGAAGTTATTCCAAAGCACTTAAGTGAAAGTTTTAAAGCATTAAAAAGATTAATAGAATTAAATATAAAATATGACGTCTATAAGAAAAAGAGAACAAAACAAAATGAGTGTAATTATAAATAACTAATAGACCATTAGCAATGCCAGTAAGAAAGGGTTAACATTCTCAATGTTCAGAAAACCTTTTCTATTAAAATGATTATCCTCAAAGAGAAAAACAGAAAAAATTGCCTAAAAAAGAAAAATATTGGCAATAAATATGAAAATAGTTTAAAATTAAAAGGTAATTAAAGATAATTCCTTATTTGTCAAATAATTATTGATCGTTCATATTATACATACTTGTTTTCCTCTATCTGGGATGTGCTCCCTCTAGATCTTCAATTGACTGGCTCTTTCTTAAGATTAATTAACATTTTCTCATTGAAGCATTCCCAAATCAATAGCCCAACTTAATTATCTCCCCCAACAACGTCCTACTGGTTTCCTTCATAGCAATCATTATCATCTGACCTTATCTCACTCATTTAGTAGTTTACTATTTACACTCAAAATTTCCTAGGGGGGCTGGGATTGTGGCTCAGCGGTAGCGCGCTTGCCTCGCATGCTTGAGGTGCTGGATTCGATCCTCAGCACCACATAAAAATAAATAAATAAATAAAATAAAGATATTGTGCCCATCTACAACTAAATATATATATATATATTTTTTTTCAAAGTTTCCTAGGAGTAGGTAGGTATTCTAAAAGCCTAAAATTGAGCCTAGACCATAACATATGCTCAATAAATATGTTACCCATCACCCAATGAATAATGGCCATCCAAGATTCCTTTGAGTCTCAAGATTTGGGTGATGACAGTACATAGAAATAGGGAAAGTAGGAAAGGTAAGCTGGGGTAAGGTTGGCCCAAACGTCTATTATCACATCCACATTAGCAGAATACCACAAAACCAAGATGTCTTGGGAATCTCTCAGCTAAAAGAACCACTTCCCCAAAATGAGTAAAATAGTAGAGAAAATGTATTTCAAATGATGCATGTCATCTTTGTTATATATTAGCCCCTCTCTTATATATAATTGAGCCAAATATTCATTATCTAAGCAAGAATTCCAAAGATGGTGGGGAAATTTGAGCAATATCTCCAAAGTCAGACATTCTTGACAAATTAGGAAACAAAAGTTTCTGTGACTGTATAAAAGTGTGTGGCAGCAGTTTGCAATTTAAATAAGAAGGTGTCTTAGTGATAAATAGACACCTAAAGCTTTTGTCTGATGGAACTAGAATAAAATATGAAAATTTTCTATGGAAACCTTGAGGGAATAGGAGTGGGGTGGGTGATTTCACTATGTTACCAAGTGGAAATGCACTGGAGTAATGACTAATGTTATTTTCGGTGTTCCTGGGAGATAACACAATTGCATTCCAGCAGCTTTTAATGAGTTTTCACTTGTGATACAGTGGGTACATTTGCGTGTCAACTAACACAGAGACCAAAAATATATTTCATGTCATCACTGTAGGAGGAGAAATTGTTCCTGTGTTCTATAAAGTAGAAAGAAAGTAGATTCCCAAATTGCCTTCTGTATTAAAGAGAAATAATTGAGTTCAGTTAGCCTAATCATACTCAATCTGAAAGGAAAGCCTGAGTCCAGTGCTGCCATTTTGAAACAGTTTGTTTTTGGCCCAGGTTGACCTGAAACTAAGAACAGGCTAGTAGACACACATTGCTTATATTTGAGGCAAGAAAAAATGGTAAACAATTTGAATTCAGTGACCTGCCTTGCTATCTGTGTTCAAACACATGAAAATGTATCCATGTTTTGTTTCAAATGATGGTTTTGAAAGTCACCATGTACCTTTCCTTTTGAACACCTTTTCAGAGTTTTATTTGTGATTAACAGAAGTTTTTGCTCTCAGCTATAAAAGCTTAAAGGGAAGAGGACTCTGTCTGTTAGGAGTAAACACTTAAGAAGCTATAACTGCAAAGTCAATAAGAAAAACTAAAAGATTTATATGGCATTCCATTAGTCTTTGCAATAGCTTCAAAAATGCAAGTGCCCAAACTACTTCTGGAATACTAATCTCTGTAAACTTTCTAAATAAAAAGCACAAGGTCATCATAATTTGAATATAAACCTGATATTTGTTAATACTGTCATGGCACAGAATTCAGAATAAGATGGGCTCTTGGATTTAATCTAAGAGGATTTACTTATTCAAGCATCACAAGGTCTTTTACTTGCTGTTTTCTTCCACCTGTCTGATGATCTTATAGCAAGGATCCCAAGGTCACAGCTAAAGTGAGACTCTTATATTGTGAAAACACAGCTGCATCATCTTTAGTTCTCTCTGCAAATATCAGACATGTCCAGCAATAAGCATTTCACATACCCAGTGAACTGGCATCAAACATTTAGCCCAAATCAGCAAATCCTTCTTGGTTCAGACAATGTAAGTACTTCTGAAAAACAGCATGATGATCTATTATAAACAGAATTACATATTACATTGTACCAGGAGAAATTTTGATCTCATGTAAGTACTTTTCCTTAAAATGAAGCATTATTTTATTGTCCATTTACATATTTACCTTCGGTTTCCATCAGCATTCATTAGGTTTTCCTAAAACAAGGCTTCTTTAGAATATTACAATAACAATATTAGAATATTACAATTAACCTTCCATTCTCGAAGTTAGAATTATATGTGATCATTATGTCTAACAATTACATCATAACCCTGATTCATGCTTGTCCCACCTCTGCTCTATGGCATCATCATCGCCTAGAAGCAAGTCAAATCTTAAGTCTTTTCCTAACCTGATGTATGCACACCATTTAGAATTTGTCTCTTGTCATTTCTTGCCTTAAAGCTACACACATACCAAGTATATCCAGTTACTGCTCAATGTTATGGCACTCTCTAGGAGATTTATTCATGTCTCTGCCCATTTGTACAAACTACCTCCTCTACTTAGAGGCCCAAATCATACCTCATCTCTTCAATGGAAAGCTTTCCAATCAACTATCCACACGCACCCTGCACTGAGCAGGACTAGTTGTTCTTCCTTCTGATGCCTTAAAATACTTTCTACGTATCTCTATTATTACATTTCTCCCACTGTAGGTCACATTAAAATATCTGCCCTCCCAAACAAAATGTTGGCAGTTTAAATTTCAGTCAAGAAATGTATCTTAAAAGCTGGGCGCAGTGGCTCACGCCTGTAATCCCAGTGGCTCAGGAGGCTGAGACAGAGAATCCAGAGTTCAAAGCCAGCCTCAGCAAGGGCGAGGCGCTAAGCAACTCAGTGAGACCCTGTCTCTACATAAAACACAAAATAGGGCTGGGGATGTGGCTCAGTGGTCGAGTGTCCCTGAGTTCAATCCCTGGCACCAAAAAAAAAAAAAGAAAGAAAGAAAGAAATATATCTTAGGCATCTTATTATTCCCTAGTGCAGCAGGCTCATGATTGACACCTAGGAGAAGCCCACTGACTAACAGACTTAATTAATACACCTTGTGATATAACTCATTGTAATCACTACAGCAGGTCCTGTGAGTGAGGTCAAGTGAGGAAGTGCCACCAGAAATATAGAGATATGATTGATTTTTATTTATCTGGTGGAATTAAAATGCAAGAAGAGAATTGTCTTGGTAAAGGGGAAAGTATACACTGCAAAATATGCAAATTATATGCTTCCCGGCTCCAGAACATATCACTCACCATATATCAGATCTACTTTGTAAAATTATAGTGTTGATACCTTGAACCGTAAGTTTTCTCTACTTGTTACCATATCTAATTTTTGTCTCTCTTCAGTTTTTCACATTCAGGATTCAAACCATTTTGTGCATTTCCAGAGCACACTGAGATAATTCTGCTATCTTACTGCTCACACTCACTCACATATTAGAACAAAATCGTCTCCTCTGTTGCTGGATGAGTCTGAGATCCTTTTGAATGAAGGAATCATTCTTTTATCTCCTTTACAGTACTCAGGACAGGGTATGACAAAATGTGGGGACTTATCACACAAAAGTTTCATTACAATGAATAGTGTTCAATTTCTTTGTGCCGAATTCCACTTTACTGTGTTATCAAGCCAGATACAGAGACTGTATGAATGAAGGTGAAGTATGGCTAATCAGACTACAATAGAAGAACCTAATTGTGTAGATCAACAACAAGGAACAATGTTCAAGAGCAATTGTACTTATACTGAGAACATGATATTTGTATGTTATTTAGGACTAAAATCATCTACAAATCATGTTCCTATGGCCAGAGTGATTGACACAGAGGTGAGAAAATAACCTAAACTGATAGAAATGAATGATTTCTGGAACATTAAGCTGGGAATACTTCGATTGACACTTTTCACCTTTCCATTGGAAAGATACCTCAGGGTTTGTAAATGGATTGGAATGGAATCAATCCAAAAGAATAAGGTCAAGTAGTGTAAGTGGTGCTGAAGACACCATTTAATATTCTTTTCCTAGGCACATCGAATATGATATACATTTCTTAAATGCCCAGTTACTTAAGCCAGTATGTCCCCATCTTCAATTAAATTTGGGACCAGATTCAGTCAGTTAAAGCAGAATCCTTATGTGCAAATGAACATATTTATAATATTAACTCCCATTGATTATATATATAACATATCCTATGCTTAGTATTTTGCTTTTAATACTCTATTTAATATCAAAGATAACCCTATGAATCAAGTACTAATTTTCCTAATTTACAGATGAACAAATCATTTTATAAATGCTACTGTGGCTCATAGTCATAACGATAGCTATTACTTAGTAAGCACGGAGGCATACAAAGTTTTCCTAGCATATGAAGGAAATATGTGCATGTGTGTGTATGTGTGTGGGAGGGACTTAACAACAGGGATACATTCTGAGAAATGCATCATGAGGCAATTTCTTCAATGTGCAAACATCATAGGTAATGCTTACTCAAAACTAGATGGTATAGTCTACAACACTATAGCCTATTAGCCTATTGCTCCTAGGCTACAAACTTAGAGACCATTTTATAATACTGAATATTGTAGGCAATTATAACACAACAGAAAGTATTTGTGTACACCAACATGTCTAAAAATATAAAGAGATGCATTAAAAGTATGGTATGAAAAATAAAAACATGGTATACATCTATATAGGACCCTTACCCATGAGGGGAGCCTGCAGGTCGTGAGTAGTGAGTGAATGTGATAAATACTACTTTAGACCTTATAAACACTGTACACTTAGACTACACTAAATTCACAAAAATGTTTATTTCTTCAACAATAAGTTAACCTTAGCTTACTATAACTTGTTTACTTTATAAGCTTTTTAATTCAAAATTTTGGGCACTTCTAATTGCATGGCATAAAACACAAAGATACTGTATGACTGTATAAAATATATACTTTATATCCTTGTATAAACTTTTTTCTATTTTTTTCTTTATTTGTTCTCTTTAGTTATACATGACAGTGGAATGTATTTTGACATATCATACATATATGGAGTCTAACTGCCCATTCTTGTGGTTTATGATGTGGAGATACACTGGTCATGTATTCATATATGAACACAGGAAACTTATATGCAGTTCGTTCCACAGTCTTTCCCATCCCCATCCCCCCTCCCTTCCCTTCATTCCCCTTTGTCTATTTTTAATGAATTTTTTAACTGTTGTAACTCCACATCATGTACAATCACAGGAATGGGAAGTTATACTCCATGTATGTATATGTCAAAATGCATTCTACTGTCATGTATAACTAAAAAGAACAAGTAAAAAAAATTTAAAAATAAAGTTTTGGTTACAAACTAAAATACAAACACCTGCATTAGCTTAGGCTCACACAGGATCAGTAAAATCAATATCACTAGCTTCTATATCCACATCCGTTCCACTGGGAAAATCTTCAAGAGCGATATGATGCGTGGAGCTGCCATCTCCTATGATAACAAGGCCTGTCAGTCTCATTGCCTTCACTGAAGTCGATCCTTTAACAGCTTTTGTCATCTTGTTCTTGTTCTCCAAGATGGTGGAATGGAACATGATTGGCAAGCAGTAGCCATCACTGATTTTCCACTCCTTAGTCCTTAATCACTTTTGATTTTGTTTCTAGATCAATCACTCAACGTGGCCTCTTACTAAGGCAACATTAGCAGTAGATTTTGTATAATTAAGGGTTACGATGAACAAAACAACGTAAGATTAAATTAAGCCCAAGAGAAAAAGATGCAATCAAGAGATGGTGGAAATACAAAATATGAGGCTACTGCTAGGGTAACATGGCATACTGTTTGCTGTACATAAGCAGAAGGTTGGACATAAGTAAGCAGTTCATAAGTAGAAGGCGTATAGTCTAAAACAAGAACTAAAAATATAATATAGTAAATATACAAAACAGCAACATAGTTGCTTATTATCAATATTATGTGCTATGTACAATTGTGTGTGATACATTTATATGACAGGCATCTGTACATACCAGCAACATTGTAAACATATGACTAATTGCATTATGTTTTTTAAAATTTTTTTATTTTATTAGTACTGGGGACTGAACTCAGGGGTACTCGACCACTGAGCCACATCCCCAGCCCTATTTTGTGTTTTATGTAGAGACAGGGTCTCACTGAGTTGCTTAGCACCTTGCCATTGCTGAGGCTGGCTTTGAACTCATGATTCTCCTGTTTCAGCCTCCCAAAGTGCTCGGATTATAGGCATGCACCACCTCACCTGGCTTCCACCATAATCTTAAAGTACCACTGTCATATATATGGTCAGTCATTAACCAAAATACTATGCAGTGTGTGTGTGTGTGTGTGTGTGTGTGTGTGTGTGTAAAATTTCACCACCAAATAGCTCATTGAGATAGGCATTATCATTAGCCTCAACAAAAAGAAAACTCAGAGATTAAATGACTTGTCCAAGGTCACATATATACTAACCAACACATGGAAAATTGAAATAATGTCTGATTGACATTTATTTGAAAGGTGTAATCATTTTCAGAATTGAATTCCACCCCTACATCCAACTCTTATTAATTTTTCAAGTCAATTCATTTGTCTCTTATTTTCTTTACAGTAAAATGAGAATAATAACTCAGTACATTCTCCTACCTTCCAAAGATGATATGAGACTCAAATTGGAAACTGGATATAAAAGTAAGGTATAACAGCCCATATAAATATAAGTTTATATGATTATCCTAATCTAATAATAAAAATGGGCTCCACAGTCACATTATAAACATATCAAGAATTAGCTCATAAGCCAGGCACAGTAGCAGACGCCTGTAATCCCAGCACTTTTGGAGGTTAAGACAGGAGAATCGTGAGTTCAAAGCCAACCTCAGCAATGGCGAGGCGCTAAGCAACTCAGTGAGACCTTGTCACTAAATAAAACACAAAATAGGGCTGGAGATGTGGCTCAGTGGTCAAGTACCCCAGATTTCAATCCCCGCTACCAAAAAAAAAATTAGCTCTTACTGATGATATTTCTTGTTTGGATGTCTTAAGTATTCAGAAACAAGTTCAATGTCAAAAGTCAGAAAGTTATAGAATATACTTTTCCTCCTCCTGCTCTGTTGTTTATCAATATATTACAATATCATCATTTATATTTGGGTAATGTGTATACACTGAATTTAGTGTTATTCAATTTACCACAAAATGGTGCTATATTATGTCTCTTAATTTCAATTGTTTTCACTTTTACCATTTTTGTCATACAATTTTATTTGTTTATAGCCAGGAGATTAGATTGCACTGGGGTCTAAAAGCAAGACCATTGTAAAAAACAAAAACAAAAAAAAATCAAGTCTGACCTACCTTAGTTCTCTCACTTACAAGCTGTGATCTTGATCAAAGTACTGATAAATTATCAGCCTGTGTTTATATTTTTAGATTAATAATTGGTGATAATGCAAACTAAGAACCCAGAGATATTACTGGAGAAAAATAAAATAAGTATAACAGTAATGAACATGCTTGGAAGAAATGGAAACAGTGGAAGAATTCTCACAGGAAATAGGTCCATTCACACCAGAATCCTGTTTCTGATTGCAGTTCTAACAAACAGGGCTAGCACATGGACCACTCTCAGCTTCTATGAGAAGGAATGCAAAATTGTGGCTATAGTCAAGATGGAAAAAGTGTAGTTTTCTGACAGGAATAATCAGTGGGCAGTTGCCCTCCACTGAGAACAGACCATTGGGGCTAGTGGCCTAGTGGACAGAGATGAGAAAAGGGATCACCCACTGCATTGAGGCCACTGAGCAGGAACGCTACAGGGAACATTGCTATCCGAGTACCTCAGCTTGTGGGTACCTCCTATCCCATCCTTTTGTCCCTGGTCTGGGCCAAAACAACCTCAGAGAGGTCAACTGAAAAACTGATAACCAGACAGGAAGCAGAGGATGGAATCAATGACCTGTGGAGTAAGTCAGAAGGTTTTCCAGAATCCACTCTCTCTATTAGGATGACTCCTTTGGAACTGAACCAGAAATCTTTTCACTATTCAAATGGCTCACTTTCTCACCTCCATCTCAATCCTTGTTCAACTGTCCCTTCTCAATAAGGCCTATGATGACCATCCTATTTAAAACAGCATCTTTCCCCTGTATACTCACCCCCCTTCCTATCCCTTTTATCCTGTTCTATTACCTTTCCTTTTTCCATAGCATTTATCACATTTTAATATACTTAAAATTTTAATTACTAATTTTGTTGACCTCTTTTCTATCCCCTTCTCCCAGTGAGGATTGATATACGTCTACTCACTGATGTATCTCAAATATCCAGGAGTAATAAAAAGAAGAGCGGCCCTGACAGATTGCTGATTTGGCCCTATCAGCTTGGCCTGGGTGTAGTTAGGAGCAGGCCTGGCACTGACCGCAAGGTGTTGGTCGTCTTCTGTTGAACATGAGCAACTGCACAAAACGTAACAGCAAATAAGGCTATTCTGTGACCATGATGGACTGAGACAAAAAAAGAGAACTCCACAGTCACAGCTGAACACACACGATACATTAACATTCTACAAATCACAAAAACAGACCAGCTATCCCCTTATCCTGGCTACTAGGATAAATTACTGCCTCTTTACCAATTATAGCTTTACACTTGCTTGAGTTTTCCTTTCTTCTCTAGATGACTTATTGAGATGGCTAATGGTGAAATTGCTCATTTTCTGACAGCATCCAAAGTAGAGTACTGCCCTGCTTCCTTACACTGTCTTCCAAACCCCCTAATGTGAGTCTGAATTCTATAAAATAAACCATTTTTAAGACCTTACTGAGATAACTCAAGATGTGAACTTCCCCTCCTTGATGGAATGAACAATAAGCCCAAGTGTTCCAACTACAGGAAGGTTCCTGGTCTTTGGCTGGATGGCATTGATAGTAGGAACACAAAAATTTTTCCAGTGAATTTTTCTGTGTTTCCTACTTAAACAAGGGTCTAAAGTCATGGCTGCTACAGATACAAAACTATGTTAGTGCTCTCCTGCTGGAGATGGCATTGCCTTATATAGTGACCACAGCAAATTAGTGACAACAATCCTTTCCATTGTCTTAGAAGGATGTTTTGAATATTCCTATAGTAAATCTGTAATCCGATGATATACTGATGCTGATATGAAGAAGGGACCCACTCACCAAGTTGCGTCGTGAGCTAGAATTCTTCAATGCACATGGGAAATGTTGAAGATCATAACCTCAGAAGAGTCATCAGAGGAAAGCTATTGGAACAGAGGGTATAGGGTTCAAAAGACAAAAGGAGATCACTGTGATAACAAAATTGCTCCTTTTTTCTTTTTAAGTAATGTTCTCATTTTGTGAGAGGGAATTATTGAAATCTATAGCTGGCAAGGGGCTGATAGAAAGAGAAGCGTGCATAATATGCTGAAAGACATATTTTTCATTGCATCTAAAATTATGTCAAATATTTACAACCTCAAGTGAGTGAATGAACGAGCAATTCAATGAATCAACATCTACCCCCAGAGCCCACACTTGTTTTACACTGCTGTGGTCTGAATGTTTGCATCGCCCTAAAATCCATACACTGAAAACCTAGTCACCAATACAATGATATTGGTAGGCAGAGCCTCTAGGAAGTGATTAGATCCTGAGGGTAGGGCACTCAGGAATGGGGTTAGTGCCCTTATAAGAGCCCCCAGAGAGCTGTCTTGCCCCATCTACTATGTGAGAATACAGCAAGAAGGTACCATCTATGAACCAGAGAGTGGGCCCTCGGCAGACCCCAAATCTGCTGGCATGATCCTTGACCATTGACTTCTTAGCCTCCAAACCTATAATAAATACATTTCTGTTGTTTATAATCTATGTGATTTCCAATATTTTGTACTGGCAACCTGAATGGATGAAGACAGACATCAACTGTTCATCCCTCAAATAATAAAGTATGGAGTAGAATCTGGTGACCTGAGATGAACACTCAAATTTGAAACTTTGAGGTTACACAAAATTGCAAAAATGACTGTATCACTAGGTCTACATTATCTGGACACTCCATTTTTAAAAAATATTTTCTTAGTTGTCACTTGTCTTTATTTTATTTATTTATATGTGGTGCTGAGAATCGAACCCAGTGCCTCACACATGCTAGGCAAGCGCTCTACCACTGAGCCACAACCCCAGCCCATGGACACTCCATTTTTTTATTGCTCTTATATTAACACAGAATTTTAGCTAGGTGGGAAAAGAAAAAACCTGCAAGTGACATGAAAAAAATCCTTCCAGTAGATTGGCTGTTACACTAGAAAGAGGACATGAGTTCTAAGCCTAAAGAGGCAAGGTTAGACACGAGGCAGCAAGGAATGGAACCAGGGTTGCATTATGGAAGGAAAAAATTTCTCACAGATGTGTATCTCAAGCAGGTCTAGGAAGCCAGGCACCTGGATACTGTGAGCTTCCTCTCCCTGGAAGGCGTCAACTGAGTCTAAATGGCCACTATGGAGGAGTGACCTAGAGGAGGTTCAAACACTAGATGACATTTCCTCGCCCCTCAAAGGCCTAGAATTGTATGACATGATGAAAAAGAACAAAATGAAAAGTGGCACCAATTGAACACAAGTGAAGTGATTATACTTTATACTTGACCTCATGCAATTAAGAATGACTTTGAGCAGAACAGCAAGCTTTTCAGCATCTCTGGCAGCTCTCAGGTGTCTAATGGCCAGAAGGTAAGGGCTATTAGAATGTCCGCTTCACTGTGGAGTTAAAACAAACTTCGTAAAAAATGAGTCCCCACTCCAATGTTTCTCGCCTGGGAGCACAGCTGCTATTTGACAATTTTCCTTTTCATATTTCTTTCGTCTTTTTGGACTTCAGTCAAAATCAGCACTTTAAACTTGGTTTTTAAATGATAGTACAGTAGTTAATACACAAAAGCAAAAATTCATGAGGAAAAGCAGGCTTCAAAGGAAAGAAGGAAGCATGAAATTGTGGGGGGTGAGCTGGGGGATGATGACTACTATCTACTGAATGCCTGGTCCCTGGGCTAGGCATAACTAGGCATTCAGCAAACAGTAATCTTATGATCTAAGATTCATGGTCAGCCTGTGAGGTTAGTAAGCTTGACTCTATTTAACAAAAATATACTCTGAAGTGACAATGCTGTAGCTCATATTTATTGCCCTCTCATTACCTGGCAGGCACCATCCTAGGCACTGTGCATGCTCTATCACTTTTCATTCTCATGGAAGGGGAGAGGGTGCAAATTACATATTTCTAATTTTCCCATTTTCTAGATGTAAAGACTAGGGTCCCGAGGGGTTTGGCAATTTGCTCATGGTCACACAGCTCATTAAATAGTGGAACCAGGATTTATAATAGACACAATCAAAGGAACCAGAGGTTTAAATTCTCCAGTTTAAATGATTAATGTGTGTGTGTGTGTGTGTGTGTGTGTGTGTATTCAGTGAGGTCAGAGGATGATAGGTGGGATAAAGCAGTGAATGGGAACTAAAATATAAAGGGTAGGGCTGAAGGAAAGATATTTTCAAATATAGTGACATCGCCAGGCATGGTGACACACACCTGTAATCCCAGCAGCTAGGAAGGCTGAGGCAGGCGGATCGCATAGCCTCAGCAAAAGTGAGGCACTAAGCAACTCAGTGAGACCCCGTCTCTACATAAAACACAAAATAGGGCTGGGGATGTGGCTCAGTGGTCGAGTGTCCCTGAGTTCAATCCCCAGTACCAAAAAATAAATAAATAAAATACAGTGACATTACCCAAAAGCAAAGAGCAGAAGCCTGAGTGAAAGTGAATATCTTACATCGGGTCCAAAATGAACTTGAGAAAACACTTGAGCGATTGCAGTTTCTTTTTGATGCCAGCTTGAGAAACAGAAAACCAATGAAAGATACAGAGCAAAGGGTAGGTTTCAGGAAAAAAAGGGCCTGTAGTGAGGTTGCTTCCTTTCTGCCTCCATGTTGAGGCAGACTGAAAACCTAGTCACCAATAAGTGACTGAAGGTGGATATTAGGAGGATCTATAGTCCTTGTCTTTGGTGGTGCACAGACTGGGAATCAGGAGGAAAACCCCACTGCTATGTATTTCAAAGCATGCTATCCTAGTATTACATTGTTCTTTACAAAATGATCATAAAGGAAAAAAAAAAAAAACCCTAATGGTAACTTTGCTAAAAAAAAAAACAAAAGAATTGCCTGGTTTTATGAATTCTATGGAAAATTGAGTGCAAAGGAATCCTTACATCAGCCATTAACTGCAGGTGCAGAGCAAGAGAGTGATGTTTAAGAAGCAGAGAGGTAGCATATGCTAGTTGGCCAGAAAAGGTCTCTTACTAGGACACCATGGTCACCTCCTTCGGGAACGTAAGCTGTCTTTAGTTAAGCCACTTGAACCGCATGAGGTTCTTGCTCCAGCACTTTCTCCACGAGAAGGAATGGGACTTGACTATAGTTAAGACTCCAAGTAGAGCAGTTAAAATGATAAAGGTTTCCAGGGCTAAAGTGGCAGGATTCAAACTGAGCTTTGATGCCCCAGCTCTCAAACAGCAGGAACACCTGGAGAAAGCAAATCGAAATTGCAGGAGCCTGGTTGAACTGCAAATAAGCAGACTCCCAGGGAACAGAAGAGAGAAAGCAGGATATAGCAAGCCACAACATTGAGTGAGTTACCGTGTCATTATAATCAGAAATAGAAACAGATTGCACTAGGTGGGGTTTGGACCTTAGGCTATGCATTCCCATCTCTGGGCCTTGGTTTCATTATCAGTAAAATGATAATAACTCCTCTCTATGTAGAATTATTGTCAGGCACAAGTGAAAGTGTGTGCTGAAGCTCTTTAAGAATGGTAAAGTGCGTTAACATGCTAATGAAAACACTTGATCCTTGTGTTTTCCTTCTACTGATTTCTTCTCCTAATAGCAGTCTCTTTTTTTTTCTTCTTTATGTAGTAATATTTACAGAAGAGCTAAAATTAATTGGATTATTTAGTTAATGTTTGGGTCCCTGTAAATTTAGCAGGGAGTGATTAAATGTTTAGTTAGAGGATCATTCAGTGGACGTTCTGTCCTTGAATGCTAAGGGAGGGTAAGAGAAGGGCTGAACCACAGAGAAGGCAGAGATGCTCCAGGGAAAACCCTGTTGCTCATGGAGAAAATGAAAGAAGCCAGCAACAGAAGCCAGAAGTCCCAAGAAGGAATCAAAGCAGTGGAGAGGCATGAACTAACAAACATCCACAGATATAGATAAAAATATAGATATACGGGCCAGGTGCGGCAGTGCATGCCTGTAATCCCAGGGGCTCAAGAGGCTGAGGAAGGAGGATCACAAGTTCAAAGTCAGCCTCAACAACAGCGAGGAGGTGCTAAGCAACTTAGTGAAACCCTGTCTCTACATAAAACACAAAATAGGGCTGGGGATGTGGCTTAGTGGTCGAGTGCCCCTGAAGTCAATCCTTGGTAATGCCCCCCCAAAATACACACACAAATAGATAGATAGATAGATAGATAGATAGATAGATGGAATTGTATCTGGAATCTCTACATCATTCTGTTCTACCTAACCTGGAATGAAGAAAACTAAGGTCTATAAGAAGCTATAGGTCAGAGAACATATGACATTTTCATAGATCAGTACAGAGGATCCCAGGGACCAGCGGGAGCCGCAGAGGAACCAGATCCACCCTCAGGAAACTCCACGGGTGTCCAGCCAACATGAGACCAGGGACTGCTAGCCTCTAGCCACTGGGGAGCCCAAACTCAGGGTAAGAGTCCCCGCAGAGACCCTAGCTCGAGGCAGGCCCGCTCAAGGGCGGCCTGGGTCTGCCCCAGTTCCGCTCCAGAGTTCCTGTGGTCAGGCGAGACAGAAGGCCCAAAACCACCCATAGGGAATGCCAGGGGTGCCCAGTTGAAGGCAGATCAGAGCCTGCTAGCCTCTAGCCCCAGGGGAGCTCACACTCACTGTAAGGGTCACACACAGACTCTCCTGCTTGTGACCCTGCCTAAGTGAGACATGGGCCCACCTCCAGTTCTGCTCCAGAGTTCCTGTTCACCAGCAGGAGTGCAAGACAGGGGTAAAACAGCCCTCAGGGGGCATCTCAGGAGCCCAACCAAGGCCACTCCCACTGCCCACTAAAGGTACTTCCACTACCTCTGCCACCAACTTTAGTGGCAGTAGTGCCCATCTGGGGACACTGGTGGAACAGAAGTAGCTCCAAGGTGAGACACAGGTAATCTGGATTGTCAATACAAGATTATAGGATAGAAGCCGCAATACCTCAGATTGGTATTTCAAGAAAGGAAGATACACAATCAACATGAAAAAACAAGGGAAGAAAGTGCCCCAAAGAAACCTGGATACCACTGTAACAGAATCCATTGACAGCACAGTTGATGAAATGTCAGAGAAAGAATTCAGAATGTACATAATTAAAATGATC
>CM053417.1:10981427-10999751 GCA_028644305.1 Xerus rutilus
CCCAGGAGACTTAAAAACAGCATACTACAGTGCTGCAGCCACCTCAATGTTTATAGCAGCTCAATTCACAATAGCTAAACTGTGAAACCAACCTAGATGCCCTTCGATAGATGACTGGATAAAGAAATTGTAGTATATATACGCAATGGAATATTATTCAGCAATAAAAGAGAATAAAATTATGGCATTTGCAGGTAAATGGATGGAGTTGGAGAATATCATGCTAAGTGAAGTAAGCCAATCTCAGAAAACCAAATGCCAAATGTACTCGATAAGTGGATGCTGATCCATAATGTGGGGAAGGTCATGGGAACAATGGTGGAACTCTGTTCACAGGGGTGTAAGGGGGGAGGTGCATGGGAACAGTAAGGGTGGTGGAATGTGGTAGTCACCATAGCCCTAACTTTATGTATGACTGCATATATGTTGTGATTCTATACAACTTACAACTAGAGAATTAATATGTTATCCTCTATCTATGTACAATGAATCAAATTGCACTCTGTTATCATGTAAGCCTAAATAAAACAAATAAATAAATTAAATATGAAAAAAATAAAATAAAATAAAATAAAATTTAGGATCCCAGCAGCAAGAGGAAAAACAATAGATCAGTACAAAAGGATTAATAAATTTAGAGTCACTGATTCATTTGCAACTAAGTCCAGGGTCAGAATACTCGGAACAGATCTAGGTCAGCAACTCAATGTGGCAAGTTCAGAAGAAAAATTGCACTAATTATTTTAAAAATCACTTCCCCAGAGTAGTCTTCCCTGAATTATCACTATCACCCAATCAGGTTCCCTTATCATCTTTCATTGCACCCATGACTATTGTTTCATATTGTTAATTAGTGTGTAATGATATTTTAATGTGATTATTAATTGAATATCTGTCCTGTCCCACCATTAACCTATAAGCTCCTTGAAAACAGGTATTGTGTTTGCTACATGAATAAATGAACTAATTAAAAAATAAAAATCAGGCCACAAATGAGGACTGTCTTTTGAAGTTGACAATTCAGTCATGGTGGGAGTGTAACCTTGTAGAAAACAGCTTGTGCCTATTGATGCTTGGAGAAAGGACACAAGATCAAAAAGAGCCATTGTCAGAGTAGGTATCCAGTGCAGAATGTCCTAAATTTTCTGAAGATGAGAATCATCTAGGGATACTTACCAAAATAAGGCTGGGGGGGCTGGGATTATGGCGCAGTGGTAGCGTGCTCGCCTAGCACGCATAAGGCACTGGGTTCGATCCTCAGCACCACATAAAAGTAAAATAAAGATATTCTGTCACCTACAACTAAAAAATAAACATTAAAAAAAAAAACAAAATAAGGCTGGGGATGTGGTTCAGTAGTTGAGTTCAATCCTTGGTACCCCACAAAAAAGGGGGCTTTTAGGAAATGTTATGAAATGCATCAATTGTAACATCCTGAAAAATTTTCACCATGACAGACCTAAGACTCTCAGATTATCTCCCATCTCCATACACTAAACTTCTCCAGCTCCAATGATCTTGTTTTCCATGTCACCTCAGTGATATGTGCCCATGATTGTTCCTTAAAAGTGATCATTACTTACAATTTTATCTTCCTTATGTGTCCTTACTTCCCACTTCCTATTCTTGTAACTTATCCCACTTTTTGCCCTGAAAATAGCAATTCTTCAATCACTCTGGAAGTGCAAACCCATTGACTGTACTCCATTAACTATCCATCACTAATGTCCCTCCTTCGTACTCAACTCCAACTATTTTGTCACATTTCTGACACTATTATCTCCTCCATGTCTTCAGAGTAAAACCTTTCAAAAGCACTGTCTATATGTTGCCTCTAATTGGCTTTTGGGTCCACTTCAGTCAGGCTTCAGTTCTTACTCTTCCACTTAAACAGTTCTTGCAAAGGAGACCCAAATGCTCCTCTTGCCAAATCCAAACAGGCATGTCTCATTGTTCACCTTGTTCAACTCTTAATTATTCCTAACAAAACTGAGCACACCCTCTTTATTGAAACACTATTTGTCATTTGGACCGCTAGATTTTTTTTTTTGTTTTTGGGAGGTGCTAGGGATTGAACTCACGGGCACTCGACCACTGAGCCACATCCCCAGCCCTATTTTGTGTTTTATATAGAGACAGGGTCTGAGTTGCTTAGTGCCTCACTTTTGCAGAGGCTGGCTTTGAACTCGTGATCGTCCTGCCTCAGCCTCCCAAGCCACTAGGATTACAGGCATGCCTCACCGTGTCCAGCTTGGACCACTATTTTTTTGATTCTCTTTGCTGTCTACATTCACTCCTCGGGTAAACTCAACAAATCACATAGCTTTAAACACCATCTGCATTCTGGAAGCTATCGATTTACAAATGTATAACATAGCCTATAATCCTCTCCTAAATCCCAATATGCATATCAGGGTTTCTGATTGACATCTCTATTCAAACTTCTAATAGGCCTCAACAGCCTGACAAGGTCCAAGCCTGCTCCCTTCACACCTCCAACCCCACCAAAAATTCTGCCCTGCCCACGGTCTTTCTCATCTCATTGAATGTCATCTCTATGCTTGCAAGTGCACACTAAAAACTTGGAATGTTCTTTTGAACTTCCCTGTGTGTGTGATACTCTACATGCAGTACATCAGCATATCTAGTCCAGCACCTCTTCAAAATACATTCAGAATCTGATGGCTTCCACTATCACCCAAGTTCAAGTGATCGTCACTTTTGATCCGGATTATTTATTCTAACAGTCTCTGAATTTGCATTTCACCATTCTCTAGTCTCAATCTATTCTATACACAATGTAACTAGTTTGGCATTTGTTTTGTTTTTAAAGGACAATTGATGTTATGGTCCTCCCTGTTCAAATATCAGCTGGCTTCTTATTTTAACAAAGATCAAATTCAAAGTCCTCAAGCTGGTGTCTGAGGCCCTGCATGATCTGACCCTGTACTAAAGATCTAGGCCACTCTTTCCACTCTCCTGCTCACTTTGGTCCTGTAGCACTGAACTCCTGGCTGTTGACTGAACTGGGTAAGTGCATGTTTACCTCAGCCTATGTGCTTTTTGTTCCCTATGATTGGAAATCCCTTTCTCCAGATAAGCACTTGGCTTCCATCATTCAATCAATGTTCAGCATGATATTTTCAGAAAGACATTTCTTAATGCCCCCTATGTTAAATAGCATCCCCTCAACATCCATCATCTTAACCATTTTTTTTCTGCATAGCATTTATAACCACTCAATGTATTATTTACTTATCGGATTGCTTATTGTATGTCAATCCTTGAAGAATTTTAAGCTCCATGAAGGCAGGGAATTTAATCTATCTTATTCACTGCTAGGTCCCCAGTATTTGACACTTGGTAATCATCTACTAAATATCCCTTAAATGAAAGTATGAATAATCCAAGAAGACATCTTATAATTGAGAAAACATAGTGCATAAATGGATTTAAATAATGCAGTTATAGAATGCTACAGATTTAATTGATCAATTAGGTTAAATGCATCAAAGATTTTAAAGAATCTGAGGGTGAAACTGTGAAGCTATTAGCCAAAAATGTCAATAATCATTAAAAAATGCTTAAAGAATGACAGTTGGCATTCATAAGAAGAGTTTTTGCAGGGATTCTCTAAGTGTCACCTGCATATTGGGCAAGTTAATGGAAGATCAACATGTAACACAAGAACACATAACATACTCAGCAAAATGGAATACAGTTTCTATAATAGGAATCATACTCAGTTAATCAGATTAAGTTCTTCATGGATAATTAATAATTGGAAGAAAATAGAACAAACAGATGTTGTTTTCATTTTCAAAGTACTTTCTTCAACGGGAGTTACCATTAAGTTGTGAAGACTATTTTCGTCATGTATAGAGAACTGCCTTACAGACAAGAAACAAAGAGTAAGGGAAAATTTGTCTGGACAGAAACTATAAATGGAGAAATCTCCTAGGGGTCAGCCTAATCCGACAGTTTTTATAAGTGATTTGAAGGAAAAAAATGCAATTGACACTAAGCTCTTCTGGAGATAGTGAGATGCCAAACTGCCAGGGACAAAATGTAAGAAAATTACGTGAGGCTGTATAAAAGGAAAGAAAATGATAGATAAGTTTCACCATGGACAAGGGCAAGGAAAAAAAATCACACTACTTTATTTCAAGCTATGAGTTATTATATTTTTACTTGAGGAAGATGTGTGGGTCTTTGGGTCTTATTCCCTAGAACCAAAAAAGTATCTAGAAAATATTAGAAAAATGTATCAAATGAAACCAAATCCAGTATTCAACTGACATAAAGGATTGTGGTGTGTTCACACCAGGAATATAGTGTTATCACATCTCAAATAAGACACAAAAGAGCTAAAGGAAATCCAGAGGGAGGCCACAGAAATGATCAGTGAAAAGGAACAATTGCCATATGAGAAAAGAATCAAAAGACTGTGTTTCGTCAGCCCTGAAAGGTAAAAATACTGATAGTATATTATTGAAGTTTGTAAGATCTTCAAGGGGATATGGCCATGTTCAACATATTGTAATATGTCAAAACCAGCAGGGTTGTCTTCGAGCACAAAAAAAGTTAATTTTGAGGCAAAGAAAAGGGAATTCTACTGCAGATATCAGATAGCAAACCTATTCATGTATTAGAAGACTTCATGAGTGCCTTCCATGCACCAGATAGCCCAAGTTATGAAAAAAATATTTTTCATTGAATATGCTCAGTTGGAAGTAAAAATACAAAGAGGAATAAGACATAGATTCTCTCTTCAACAAGCCCCAGTCTGAAATGGGATAAAGAGAAGCAAACATACAATTATAGTGTTCTCCTACCAGATAGACCTGCAAATATCTCTTTAACTCATCCACTTACATTTCTATAGCTACTACCTTACGCCACCTCTTCATTCCTTGCTTGGATCTCCTAAACATTTTTTAAGAAGAACATCTTCCTCTTTCAACACTCTCTAATGCTTTCTCCTTACAGTATCTAGAATATTTAAAAATCCAACCACATCATGACACACTCCTGTATAAAAGGTTTCAATACCTCAAGACCACTTCCCATAATGACATGCATAGCTGCCCTACTGTCCTGCCTTATCTCATATAACTCTGCTTTTTGGTTTTGTTTTGGTACACTGGCTTTTTTTGCTGTTCCTATATTATACCTATTTCTTTCCCACCTTTGACTATTGCACATGTTGTTTCCTTTGTCTGGAATATTCCTGTCTCGGAATGACTATCTCTTTCTTATCCTTCTATTCTCAACTAGTGGTTCTGCCCCCGTGGGTCATGATCACAGAATTGTGCCTCCTCCTTTTGTTGTTCTCAATATAATCTATATGTTCAACTATTTGCTTCTGTAAGTTCCACTGGGGAAGATGCCATACCTGTCTTACTCATCTTTGTGATTCCAGGACGAAGCTCCAGTACCTGGCACATAGTAAACACTTCAGAAATCAGAATGAAAAATGAGTATGATAAATTCTATAAAAATGATGTAGGGCTTCTTAACAACTTAGAAAAGACAGCATAATTCATGGCTCATCTTTTATGTATTCATACATTTTGAATTGCTTTTCACATAAATTAACCTTGAAGACTGGGGCTGGGAAGGAAGAGGAAAGTGGCCATCTTATGAAAATTCATTACATTAAGGGGTGATGGAGAGTGAAAAGATGCTCAGTGAACTCCACAGATAAATAACTATGACGGGTTGTTAACAGAAACTGAGATGTTTAGGATGACATCCTAGTCTTTGAGGTCAGTATTAGGAGGACAGCCAGATCCTTAAACAGCAACCTTTTAGTTCCCTATGGGTGTGACCTTGGCAGGAAGAGATCATTTTGTGATCTTGTACTCATTATATTTGCTATTTTTTTTCCTTCCAGCTTTCCATAATTGATGACATACCCATAAACATTTGCATTCATAAGAAAGGACAAAATAATTTCCAGATAATGGTCAACCTAAGAGTTGAATATTTAAAAGAATTTTCGTTCACACCATTTTTCTTATATTTTTTAGTTGTGAGTGAATCTTTATTTTTATTTATTTTTTATGTGGTGCTCAGAATCAAACGCAGTGCCTCACACATGCTAGGCAAGCGTTCTACCACTGAGCCACAACCCCAGCCCCACATCATTGTTTTTGAAGAAGAGTCATATTAAAATGTGAAACATGTTTCAATATTACACTAGAGCAGACATATTTCCCTCAAAACTCAAGCCACAATCTCTGGGAGCTGGAAGAAAGCTCTTCTTTGACCTCTCAGAATATTTGCATGCTCCTCTGTTATGAAGTCCATTTGTTCATTCATTCAGGAAATACTCATTAAGTCTATGATTAAAGCTATTCATAGACAATGTGTCTACTATGTCCAGGTCCTTCTGGTGAGGTCCAGGGCAAGGAAGACCTTAGAATATTATTCTGTAGACAATCTAACTCTGAGGCTATTCCCCTTAATATAGAATGTGTAACTAGTTCTTCTCCTGTACCTCTGACTGACAACTCTTAATGAGGTGCTTGACATATATGAAGTAGCCAATAACCAAGAACTAACTTAATCCAAGTACTCCAAGAAGTTGGATCTCACACATTAGCTGTACACTTAAACTCTACAACTCACGTTGGAAACATGTAAAGCCACTTCTGATGAGCATTTGGCCTCACATTCACCTCAGGAAAATGAATCTAGAAGCAGGTTTAATGAACATGGAACCCTCACACTGACATTACAAATTGGGGAGTCAGCCAAGAAAACCTTTATGATGCTTTATAAAATGGTTATTCCAGCACAACAAAATTGCTATTCTGAATTACCGATATCTCTTAACCTATGAAATGCACTGGACCTAATTAGAGTATATTAGAAAAATAAAATGACCAGGGGAAAAAAGCTTTTAAAGGACCCTAAAACATGTTTATATAATAGTAGTTAATGGTTCCTGCGATATGGCTAGAAACTTCCAAATGCACATTTAATACTTAAAATGACCCGAAATTTGGGTTTTCATGAGAAACTTTAATGGATCACATGGGAAAATTAAAATCCTATAGGTAACTCTGAGCAGTTTTACAAGCTTCTCATTACACATTTGTTAAAGGCCAAACAGGCACTTTAATTACTGACACAGTAATCTGAACAACCAGGTACTTTTAAACAAGTACAGTTTAATTGTTCAATCTCTACTACATTTTTTAAAATTTCATTTCACAAAAAACATGATTCTCAAGGCATTTGAAAACTACTGAGTGCCCCCATATTTGACAAATAAGATGAATAATTTTCAGTCAGAGACCATTTGACTGTATATTATAAAGAAAACAAAGG
This sequence comes from Xerus rutilus, assembly GCA_028644305.1. Taxonomy (NCBI): domain Eukaryota; kingdom Metazoa; phylum Chordata; class Mammalia; order Rodentia; family Sciuridae; genus Xerus; species Xerus rutilus. The sequence continues at coordinate 10,988,766 of CM053417.1, forward strand.
TGCTTTCCCCTTTTTCAGTTTTAAAAAGTAATATGTCCACTTACCTATATTTAGAAACAATTTCATCTGAATTAAGATGACCAGATAATTATAGAGAGATTCAATGCAATTAAATTGTACACAGTGTTTATTTAGATTATCAATCTTTTCCTTAATAATCTGACTTGCTTTTCATTATCTCAACTACTTTATCAAAGCTGTAAAGTCAAGTCTTCATAAATTCCCACCTTAACAGCTATTGTTTCTTTTTTTTTTTAATATTTTGGTTTTTTTAGTTGTAGATGAACACAATATCTTTATTTATTTTATGTGGTGCTGAGGATCGAACCCAGTGCCTCACATATGAGAGGCAAGCGCTCAACCGCTGAACCATAGCCCCAGCTCCCAGCTATTGTTTCTTAAAAAAAAAAAAAATATATCACTAAATTGGGTGCAGTGGCACACTTGCAATCCCAGCGGCTCAGGAGGCTGAGACAGGATGATGGACAGTTCAAAGCTAGTCTCAGCAACTCAGTGAGACTCTGTCCCTAAATAAAATACAAAAAAGGGCCGGAGATGTGGCTCAGTGGTTAAGCACCCCTGTGTTCAATCCCTGGTACCAAAAAAAGAAAAAAGAAAAACAAACAAAACCCCCCACTAACATCCAGTTACATAGAAAAAGCAGCATATTTTATTTTGTATATTGTTTTAGGATTATAATTCAAAATTTATTTACCTACTTTGAATAGACTTTACCATCAATTAACCAGGTAATGAAGTGAAACATCCTTCTATTTTAATTATACATTTCTGGTTCCTTAATATCAAACTACTTCAATTCACTGTGAACTAGAGGAGCAACTCTACTACAGGCAACCTGATTAGAAATATTAAATGCCCAAGAGCCTCAACATGATACAGACTTTACAATATTCTGCTAAATCAATTCAGAGAAGTCTACTTGACTAAATTGATAAGATTTTTGCAAAGTAAGAACAATTAACATGAGATCTACCCTCTTTAAAAAATTTATCTACATAAGGGTGGAGGTTGTGGCTCAGCGGTAGAGTGCTTGCCTGGCATGTGTAAGGCACTGGGTTCAATCCTCAGCACAACATATAAATAAATGAATAAAATAAAGGTCCATCAACAACTAAAAAATATTTCAAAAACTTTATCTACATAATACAGCATTATTAAACACAGGCCCAATGTTGTACAAAACATCTCTAGAACTTATTCATCTTGAGTAACTGAATCTTTACACCACTGACTAGCAACTCTTCATTTCCAACCTTCCTTGGACGCTGGCAACCAGCCTTCTACAATCCCTTTCTGGATTTGATTATTTTAGACTCCTCACATTAGCGAATTTGTCCCTTCTATGACTAGCTAATTTCACATAGCCTAAGGAGTTTGCTTCATTTTATAATGCCAAGTATACTACATACAGTATTGCTTTTCAGAATCCACTCACCAAATAATAAGCTAGTGTAAAATTATAAATGTATGGTAGGGAAGATATCCTTTCGTAAGAGTCATGCTGAAACAGGAGCAATTCTTCTGTGGAAAGAAACCTAGAGTGTAGGACATCACTTTGTAGACATTTTCATCTGTATACTCTTACATTTTTAAACCCTAAGTGATGTGTTATGGGGCTCCTGGAAGTGTGTCTCCATCCAAATTTCCATCTGTGATTTTGGTAACTGATTTCAAAGTCATGTCAAAATGTCTGTTTTCTCTTCAGCCATCACTCAGTGATCCTTTTCTTCCTACTGCCACAGCCTGTCTTATTATTTCCCTTGCCCTTCCCGCCAGTCATTCCCTCTTCCCTCACGTCCATCACCAGCCCTCGGATATTGGACAGAAATCCCCAGTATTTCAAGCATAGAAGACATGATCATATTCTAAAGGTTGAAAAACTGCAAGCTTCCATAGCATGCCCACACACCTAACGCTTGTGCTCCAGATGCACATGCTTTGCCTATGTCCACAACTACAAAGTCAAGACCATCTTAAAAGAGATCAACTTAATCACCTACAAGTAAGCAACTGCAAGACACAGAACCGCTCACAAATATGGAAGGCAAGATAAATCAAATCATTTAATAATGCATGAAATGTCTACAGAAATTGGACCAATTATGAACAGACTGAAAATAAAAAAGAACATCAGGGAATTAGAATGACTGAAAATGAGAAATGACTTTTAATATATTTCATTCCAAATTACTTTAGAATCACATATTGTGAAAGCTTGGGCGAAATGAATGCTGAGTTCTATTTTCATTTTTGTCATTTTGCTGATGAGGTCCAGAGAGGTGATTTCACCAATGGTTAAGCTGTGTAATCTTTAAAACTTGGCTTTAATCTCTCTAGGCCTTTGGTTCTACATCCATAAATGGGGAGAACAGCTAGAATAAGTAAATGTGATGAATTCCATGCCTGATGGGTCACACTGTAGTGTTGGTGGCTGAGTAGTCAGTCTATACATAGGAGGGTGTTTAATGCTCATGATGAATGAGTAAGCATTTATCTGGGGAGCAAGGCACTCCACCCTCAGGAAACATAACCAAAGAAGCAGGGAAATGCCCAGGGAATGAGGAATCATACCACATGGCTAAAGCTTAAAAGAGTGAGGCACTGAAGTGTGGTTGTCTGCTGGCTGTGGCATGGGAGAGTGGAGGGAAAGATAATGCAAAATAAAACCATTAATCAAACTAAAGCAAAGCACAGTTTCAGCACAGTAAACTAAGAGCCATTTATCCTCAGTCATCATTAGGTATATTGCCACAGTCTTCTCATGGCTACCTGGAACTGGTCACTAAGCAAGTACATTCTTTACCCAAGTAATTATCTAATTTCCAGGTCCTTTCGCTGCCAGACATGATACACTCAGATTTCCAGCAAGAATTCACAGATTTCCAACTGAAAAATGTTTTCAGAGTAAAGGAGATAAAAGTTTGGCTTTATTGACCTTCAATGAGGACCTTTTTTTTTTTTTTTAAATATTTTTTAGTTGTTGATGGATCTTTATTTTATTCATTTATTATTGATATGTGGTGCTGAGGCTAGAACCCAGTGCCTCACGCATGCTAGGCAAGCGCTCTGCCACTGAGCTACAGCCCCAGCCCCAATGAGGACCTTTTAAAGAAGTCTGGATACAGCTGGAACATTTTTCAGTGGGTTAGAAGTACAAGGGTTTCCTCTACCAAGCAGAAACAGGCAAGATGCTCCACAGATGCTATGTTGATGTTGAAAAAGATCACTTAGTTGCACAAGTATTTATTTTTATTTTAAATTAAAGTGACCTTTCAATCCCTCAAATGTCCACAATCACAGAAGCGTGGCATATTTTTTCCTTTTCTGTTTTTTTTTTTTTTGGTACCAGGGATTGAACTCAGGGGCACTCGACCACTGAGCCACATCCCAGCCCTATTTTGTGTTTTATGTAGAGACAGGGTCTCACTGACTTGCTTAGTGCCTCGCCCTTGCTGAGGCTGGCTTTGAACTCGCGATTCTCCTGGCTCAGCCTCCCAAAGTGCTGGGATGACAGGCTTGAGCCACCGCACCCGGCTCATTTTCTATATTTTGTAATAATCCTCTAGCTCAAATTCCTCCTGCAAAGGAATTACAATGATAAGGTGGTTTTTATTGTCTTTTCCTCAGCCTGAGGTTATCAGTGGCCTGAGCTCTGACTTTAAACAACCAAGAGGATGGCTCATCTCTAATGACTTAAATTTGAAATGAAATTCAAACTAATACCTGAAGAATTTCTGGTTCATTTTCTGATGACAGAAATTACTTACCAAAATGATGATCCCGACAGCATCTGCTAAACTTCTGAGCTCTGAAGGGCCAGTAAGAGTGTCTTGGACTCCAAGTGGACTCCTCTTATGCTTAGCTGATCTATGTAGGAACAAATAGATTGGTTCAGTGAAAAATGACATATTCAGATATATCATAGGGCTATGTAATCAGATAACTAGTGGTAATTTAATTACTATCTGTATGAATTTAAGTAAGCCACTGAACCTATGTGTGTCTCAATTTCTTATCTGTAAAATGGATCTAATAATAGATATGGAGAAGTAATAGATATCTAATAATAGATAAGGAGAAGACAGCAATCAAGAACAGCACTTTTAACTATTCCTGGCACTTGGCATGTGCCATGATAATGATTGTTATTATTTCTCTGGAGTGACCATACAGAAACACCACAAACAAGACAGAATTCCTTAAAAAAATCGTTGAGTCATGATAAACTCAGGTACTCTGAACATTATATAATCCAATAAATTCTTACTGTGGATTTACAATGCATGTGGATCAGCGGCAAAGAAAGTTGATTCAGAAAATTTTTATTCCTAAGGAGCTTACAATCTATGGATAAAAATAGATCCAAACATGGATAATTTGACACAGAATGGTCTAGCAAGGCTGCCATATTAGATATGGCAAGGGGATTGTCTCTGTTAAAAAGTTAAGGTGGGTCTGGGATTGTAGCTCAGTGGTAGAGTTCTCGCCTCGCATATGTGAGGAACTGAGCTCGATCCTCAGCACCACTTAAAAATAAAGATATCGTATCCACCTACAACCAAAAAAATATTACAAAAAAAAAAAGTTAAGGGGTAACCTTGCAACAAACACTGAAAATCTTCCATGGACTAGGCTATGTACTAAGTACTGATTATACGAAGCAAAGAACAAGGTAGAGATGACCTCTGCCCTCATGAGATTCACACTGAAGAATGCAAGAAGCTTTGGTTGGGTAGGAGAAGATAAACTCACTTGTAAACATTTGGAGTTTGAGCTTAGTATAGAACATTTAGGCAGAGATGTCCATTTTGCATTAGAAATAATGAATGTGCCTATGCACGGTGGCACATGCCTGAATCCCAGAGGCTTGGGAGGCTGAGGCAGAATGATCACAAGTCTGAGGCCAGCCTCAACAACTTACCGAGGCCCTATGCAATAGTGACCCTATTGCAAAATAAAAATAAAAAGGGCTGGGGATGTGGCTCAGTGGTTAAGCACCCTTGGGTTCAATCACTGGTTCAAAAAACTATTATATAATAATAATAATAATAACAATTATTATTATTATTATTATTAGATGAGGAGTGGAAAAGAAAAAGACTTTAATCTCCTTGAAAGAAGGAATTTTGTCATGCACAATTGTATCCTCACACCAAAAAAAGCCTGGCACATAGTAGGTAGTTGATTAAATTTGTTGAATTAATTGATACAAAAAGACAAAGACCCATTACTCTTATTATAATTATCATTATTGTTTCTCTATAGAGATTAGGCAAGAGCACTCAGAAACAAAGCCCCCTGGAACTGGTCTAGGTGAAACATGGAGATTCAATAAGATTCAATAGGATGCTAATGTTTTGAGTATGCAAATGTACATAAGTACTTTTGTATTTACATTTTTCTGCATAAAATGAAGACATTCCTATAAAATGATTCTAACCCACATTTTCTTCTTCATTTCCTTAAGGAACATTTCTTGACTACCATCCTTTACCAATCACAATGCTAACTGCTGATGACATAAAAACAAGACCTTAACTGTCTTTAAGAAGTATGCATTTTTTGAATGACATAAGTGACATCAAGGACGGAGTGGAAGGAGAGTATAATCAAAATATAAAAAGAGAGAACAACAAAGGAGAGTAGTAGTACATCATACAAGAATTATTAAATTGCTGTTTATGTCGAAGCACTGTGCTTTTAGACTTTCAAGGACCAAATGTAAAATCCATCTTTGGAAAAAAAAAATCCCAATGTACTTTCCTCATTCAGCTATCTGGATATAATAGAAAAACATACTCAGATAGGTACTGCTAGAAGTGCAGGGAGGGCTGCTTTTCATGTTCCAGAATACAGCTTCATTATTTTGGAGTGATTCAAGATTCATTGCAATGAACTCAAGTTAATGGACCAAGCCTTTAAGTAAAGGTAACAGCAGTGATTAATGGAAATGATAAAGTGGTCTTGTGTTTTTGTACCAGCCTCTTAAAGATGCACAAATAATGAAAAGAAGTGCTCAGCTTGCAAAGTGGCCGCACATCCAAGCTTTCCCATTAACTGTATGATGACAAAAGTAAAGAATTGGTTTTATGCTAAAACCCAACTCCTTCTCAATTAATTGGGGACAGGAATAGAGGGAGGAGGGCATAAGCATAAGGAACCCCATGAACTGGATTAACCTCATGGCTGCTCAAGTTTCAGGTAGTTGGCCTTCAGAAATGAGATTCAAAAGATGCTATGATCATGATGATAAGAAATTAAAACAGCACTTTATGACTACTTTTGTCAATATAAATTTTCAGGATAGGAAGTATTGTGAGTTGCAGGATAGAACTAGATATGTGTATCACTGCATTCACAACACCTTTCCTTCTAGGCTAAAGATGTCACCTACATTGTGACACACGTATACATACATAAGCATGTACAGACATACCAACTCTCAAGGATAGCATGATCAATTTGCCCCAATTTCCCAGAGCTGTCCTGCTTTTAAAACTCAAATTTTCATATCCCAGAAACAACTTTAGTCCTGAGAAAAGTGGAACAGTTGCTCATAGAATTCATCAGTTATGGAAATGGCAAAGCTAAACTAAAATCTACCATGCTTTTGAAGTGTAAGCAGAGTAAAACCTCAACAAAATGAACATATATTCATCACCATTCTCTTCATGGGTGTCCAAAATTTTAGGATTACTGGATGACCACGATTTATGCTGTTTCTTGCCAAGAGTGGTTTAGAGATCACTTTTCTTTGGTGAACAGACAAGAAGAGATTTCAAAAAACATTTGTAAAAAATCATTGTCATAAATCTGCTCAATGATGCCTGATACAGAGTAAGCCTTCAATAAATATTTGTAGACGGCAATAACTTAATATTTCCACTTGAAAGGATTCCATTTGTGATAATCTTGATAATTTGCAAGATCACTGCACTGGCCAATCCACATAATCTGATTTATGATAAAAATGCATTTTCCCTACAGCTAGAATTGAGTTTTTTGTGGCTCGTTTCTTCTGGCAATTCTTGGCACTTTTGTCAATATTCACAGTGATAATAATTTCCTTCCTGATGCATTTACCACAGTACACAGTATGTTTAAATTTTCATATATATTCTTGAATGAGTCCAGTGATTCTGGGAGGTTAAGTACTGTTATCTCATTTTACAAATGAGGAAACTGAAATTGAAACTGAAATTCAGAAAGAAAAAGTAACTACTTTAAGTTCACTTGGAAGAAATTAAACTTGTCACCTACATTTATCTAACTACTTAAACATACTGTCTATTCAAAATGTATTTCTTATATTAATTATTGATTCATTTGGTAAATATTAGTTGAGTACTTTTTACATTCCTCACACTGTTATAAGCAGTGGGAATATAACACTAACTCAAATAAAGTAAATATTCTTGCCTGGTGCGGTGGCACATGCCTGTGATCCCAGGAGCTCAAGAGGATGAGGCAGGAGGATTGCAAGTTCAAAGCCATCCTCAGAAATGGTGAGGCCCTAAGCAACATAGAGAGCCCCTCTCTCAAAATAATAAAAATGGCTCAGGATGTGGCTCAGTGGTTAAGCACCCTGGATTCAATCCCTGGTACCAATTTTAAAAAACTAAGTATTTTAATGGCTCTAACACACTCATAGGGAGAAGACAAAAAGCAAATAGTAGCCGGGTGCAGTGGCACAAGCCTGTAATCCCAGCACTTAGGGAGGCTGAGACAGGAAAGTCACGAGTTCAAAGCCAGCCTCAGCAATGGTGAGGTGCTAAGCAACTCAGTGAGACCCTGTCTCTACATGAAACACAAAATAGGGCTGGGAGGTGGCTCAGTGGTCAAGTGCCCCTGAGTTCAATCCCTGGCACCAAAAAAAAAAAGCAAATAGTTATTTCATATGATATTAGCAAATGCAAAGATCATGAAGAAAATAGAGCACATTAAAATGATCATTCTGGAAAGGAGTTTGGTATTACAGATTAAGGTGGTCAGTCAAGGATGGCCCCTTTGTGCATGCTATTGGAGTACAGGGGAGAGGCAGACAAACAAGAGTTAAAAGGATCACAGGCACAGAGAACAGCAAGTTCACAGACCTAAAATGTGAACACACTTGACAAGATCAAGGAAGAACACACCCTAAACAGAGTGGGTATATAACAATATTAGGAAAAAAAGATGCTTCTCTTGCTCCTGATATATTCTAATACACTATCCAGGCCCCCAGCCAATTCCATCTTACCCCCATTTCATCCTCATTTTTTCTATAGGTCCTTTTTATATGTAGGCCAGACAAAGAAGGCCCACTGCCAACAGCTTACATAAGGGTGCGCATGCTCACAAGTTAATGTTTATGACCTTGAGTACATAAGTTGAATCACAGTGTTTCTGGCCTTGACAAACCATAACATAGCTAATTCTGAGACCTGGTTACACACTAAAAACATAACATACCCTGCCAGAACCCTTGGTAAAGGATCTTAACTACAGCCATTTGGTATATGCAGTGCCAATCACAATAAGAAGAGACTTCCTATCCCAGCTATTCTATCAGTTGAAAGAAGACAGTCTTTGAATAAAGGTACTATGTATTTTCTAGAGTCTCTATTAGGTGGATGTGCCATTTTAAACCTTGCATGTGGACATTATGGTTTTTGTTACATTTTCCCTATGAGAAAATCTTCTTTACTTAACAAATGTCTAGCTATTCCCCAGAGCACTGGGGCCTCCCTGTCACTGTTATTTACCAGAAGGAACTGAGTCAGGTCTTCTCACTCCTTCTACCACTTAGCACTTAAACTGTCCTCAGAAACCATGTCTAATAGCATATCCCTGCATTCAAGTTCATTTTCTTCCACTGTGTAAAATAACATGCCATTACTTAAACACTAGAAAAAACTAAAAACTAAATAGTACATCCATATCCTATTTCTATAGTACAAATCTATGTTGGTGCACACATTAAAATAAAACAAAGTAAACTGAAAGCATTTTATCTAAAGATATGATCTTCAGTTGGTACTTCAGATTAAAGCAAGTCTGTGCCCATTACTAGGAATTTGTACAAATGGCAGTTCCGCTGAATAAAAAAAGAAACCTGATTGGAGAGGCGTTAGTATACGTGCCTTATTTTGCACAAGGACATTACTGAGTTACAGAAATAAGGAGGAGGAGTTTTGTACTCTTAATACATTTTTAAATGCTCTATAAAGTAAGCAGGGAAGTAAAGTCAGTCAAAATATTGTGAGAAGGGCAGCCTCCAATTAGTTAAATGGAAAAGAAGGTGAGTAAAATAAATAATAAAATATTGAAGATACACCATATTTTAATGGCAAAGTAAACATGATCACTTGAAGTAACACACAGGTGAATACAGACTTCAGCAGTCCAACTAGCAATGAGGATGACAACTTGAAGAAACTGCATCACAATATAGAAACAGAGAATAAAGTAATGCAAAATGGAGAGAGAGGACAGTAGATATGTTCAGATAAAAGAAACTGGTGTTAAGCAATCTAATCAAGAGCAACTTTTCTCAAGTGCTCAATAAACACTTTGAAAGATCTTCACATATGCCAAAAAAGAAAGAAAGAAAGAAAGAAAATGCGAAGAGAACCAAGTCTAGACAAATACTGGCAAGGTTTTTTGTTGTTGTTGTTTGTTTTTTAAAGGTATCAGAATAAGGAGGTTCCAAGATGGCGGCCTAGACGGTCTACTCTGTGCTAAGCTCCCCAGGACCGAGGCTGGAAGAGGTGGAGGAGCCGCTTTCCAGCCAGCTTCCTGGCATCGTTCTGCGGCTCACCATCAGCCTCAGGAATTTCGCTCGCGTGTGTGGGTGCAGGACCACCGGGAGGCAGCGGTAGCCGAGGGCATTGTGACCTCGGCACCAACTGCGGAGCACAGTTGCAGCCGGGGCCTCGGCCCAGGGCTCAGGCTCTCCAGGACCAAGGCTGGAAGTAGCAGAGGTGCCGTTTTCCAACCAGCTTCTCGACATCATTCTGCGGCTCACCGTACCACGCAACAGTCTCGCTCGCGTGTGTGCGCTGTGGCAGCGGTAGCCGCAGCGGGGTGACTTCGGCGCCCACCAGTGGAGTGCAGTTGCAGCAGGGGCTCTGGCCCAGGGCTCCAACCCGGACTTTGCCCCGAGCATGCCGGGCCTGCTTCCACACAGGGTGCCTGGCCTCAGCGCCCACCCAGCCACGCAAGGCCGCTAGCACTTGCTACTGTAGACGGACTGTCTCCTGAGTGGACCTCCAGCTATTGTTCTTTGTGGACTGCCTTCTAACACAGCGGAACTTCCTACACACCAAGGGGCGCAAGTGAACACCTGGGAGCAAACTTTGGCCACAGCGCAGCACACGGTGGAACAGCGACTTCACCAGTGGCCCAGAGATTCACCTTGCCATGGGACCAGCACCCAAGACACCAGCGGGGAAAGTCCAGCAAACAATGGACAACGCCACCTACTGGAGGTGAAAGGAACCATACCTGTTTATTTACATTGAGACTTTTTACATTTCTTTGTTTATTTTAAATTCTATCCTTTATCTTTTTCTACTAATAGTTCTATTGTTTAATATTTTTGTTTTATTTCTCTGCTCTCTTCTTCTTTCCCTTCTTTCTTTTTCCTTTCCTCTTTTCTCTCTCGCTCTTCTCCTACCCTCTAATCCCCAACAGTTGTGACATCAAATATCTGCTATAGAGCGGGATATGGTAGATTGGGATTTCTGAACTGTATACTAGAGTGGTATTGTATAGTCTTATAAATTCCAAGTGCATATGTTTCATTTGTCTTGCTATCATCTATCCTCGCCATATTCTTTTCTTCCTCCTTACTGGTCTTCCCCAACTATATGTCGCTCTTTCTAGTAACAGCCAACTCCTCTTGGATTCCTTTTTTATGCTCTCAAAGATTTAATAACCATATCCTCACTTCCTACTAACCCAACATTCTGTCCTACATCCCAC
>CM053417.1:11000251-11027960 GCA_028644305.1 Xerus rutilus
GTCTACAATGTTACCCAGCATGCTGTTGGCATTGTTGTGAATAAGCAAGTTAAGGGCAAGATTCTTGCCAAGAGAATTAATGTGCGTATTGAGCATATTAAGCACTCTAAGAGCCGAGACAGCTTCCTGAAACGTGTGAAGGAAAATGATCAGAAAAAGAAGGAAGCCAAAGAGAAAGGTACCTGGGTTCAGCTGAAGCACCAGCCTGTTCCACCCAGAGAGGCACATTTTGTGAGAACAAATGGAAAAGAGCCTGAGCTGCTGGAACCTATTCCCTATGAATTCATGGCATAATAAATGTAAAAAATAAATAAAGGCCCATGACCTGGAAAAAAAAATAGATATAATTCAGCTAGAAACTCAGTCATGCTCATATATGTTCATGTTACCTGCAAAAACACAATGTGAAATTTTTCCAAAAGAGGTCTTGAGGTATATATGTATTTTGTTTTCTGCATAAATCATCTTTTAAAAGGTGAGCTAATGATCTGATTAATATTGTTATACTAAAATATTCATAATACATTTACAGTGTATGAATACTTATTAAGTGCTATGCAAATGCTAAGCATTTTATATGAAATATTTTCTTTAATACTTAAAAACCTAAAAGATAAGCACTATATTCACATTTTAAAAATGGAAAAAATTAAAGCTCTGACAAATTAAGCTACAATTACCCTGAAATAACTGACTGTAGTGAACTCAAGGAAATTTTCATTGTCTGTATGCTAAGAGTATACTTATGCTCTTAAGGCAATAATATTTTGCCAACTAGCATATTCTCAATTTGAAAATCAAAATAATTCTGAAATAATAGCATTATCCATATTTAAATACCGAACTGCTAAGAAGTATAAGGATGAAACATGCAAAGATTTTTAAATAATATGTGGAACTGTGTTTTAGTGAGCATTCTCACTGCTATGACTAAAAACCTGACAAGAACACTTAAAGGAGGAAAAGTTTATATGGGGGCTCATGGTTTCAGAAGCCTCAGTCCATACATGGCTGACTCCTTACTCTGGGCCTAAAACGTGGCACAATATTATGGCAGAAGAGTGTGAGGAGGAAAGTAGCTCAGGATATGGCCACCAGGAAGGAGAGAGAGAGCATTCTTCTCTCCAGAGAAAAAATATATACCCCAAAGCCATGGCCCAATGACCCACCTCCTCTAGCCACACCTCACCTGCCTCCAGTTACCACCTATTTTATCCCTATCTGGGAATTAATGCATTGATTAGGTTAAGACTCTCATAACCCAACCAGAAACCTCTAAACTTTCTTGAATTATCTCATACATGAGTTTTGGGGGATGCCAAATATCTAAACCAAAACAAACTGTCTTACCCGGGAGGAAAGTTTCTGTCACTTGTAAAAAGCTCACATAAAGTTCCCTTGCCAGCTTACTCAAGAGTTCTAGTAAGTAAACCATAGCATATCATTCCATGAAGCAGATGTTCTCTTCCCATGAGACTTCAGAGCAAATCTTATCTCCTCGTGCTATTTACTGTCACCAGCTCTAGATTTTTAAAAGGGCAGCTTCTCTCATCAGCCATCAGGACTGAGAGCTCTATCCATGGTTTATTGGTCCATGGAAAGCCAACGTAGGAACAAGCTCCTGTTGGAATGCATGAAGGATGGGAGGATGAAGCCAGGGAGAACTAACAAGAATTGTCCTTTAAGAGCATAAAAAAATGCAGAAATACTGCCTTCCTAAAACCTTGTTTTATTAACCTTTATCAACTGCTGAGAAACTGGGACATGATGGAATTTTTGAACTTTCCTGTCAACAGCAAAAGGGTAATGCTTGTTGTGATTGCTGTTTGGCAAAAACCTGGCCTCTCATTGCAAAGGTCTCAAATTAACATCATCCAAACTGATTAGAGAGCACAAAGATTACAGGGTCTTATTTTTTGTTCTTGTTGTTGTTGTTGTTTTTGTCACTTCTGTATGAAACATAGGTGAGTAATATTTGTTGGTCTTGATAAAGAACAACTGATGAATGTTGGTCAATAGCTATACACTATATAGTAACACTTACTTAATGCACAAAGTCACAGGGAAGTCACTGAGAAAGCATTAGCCCTGAAATGAAAATGACGAGATGATGAAATTTCATGTTTGCCCTGCTTTATTTGCCAGGAAGGAAAAAAAAAAAAAAAAAAGCATGTAGCTGCTGACATTTCCCTACAGAGGAACTGCTTATTTTAACCCTGTCAATGAGGACAGTGGTTTCCCCTCCCAATGGTAACACATCCTATTGCATAAAGATGCAGACAAACATACCTGCCTGTAGATATGTCTCAAAGAAATATTTTCTTTAAAAAGTCAAAGGCAAGCCAGGTGCGGTGGCGCACACCTGTAATCCCAGCACTTTGGGAGGCTGAGACAGGAGAATCGCGAGTTCAAAGCCAGTCTCAGCAACAACGAGGTGCTAAGCAACTCAGTGAGACCCTGTCTCTACACAAATCACAAAATAGGGCTGGGGATGTGGCTCAGTGGTTGAGTGCCCCTGATTTCAATCTCCAATACCAAAAAAAAAAGTCAAAGGCAAGGCTGGGGTTGTGGCTCAGTGGTAGAGCGCTTGCTTGGCACATGTGAGGCACTGGGTTCGATCCTCAGCACCGAATAAAAATAAATAAATAAAATAAAGGTATGATGTCCACCTACAACTGAATACACACACACACACACCCCTCAAAGGCAAATTTCTATTTCAGACTCTAAATCTTTCCAAGTATCAGGCTTCAGATTTTTGTACTGTAGTGTGGGTTCTGCTTGTGGAATTGAGAGTCATTCTTCCAGGATTTGAATATTGACTCTGTTGACTGCAAGTTCTTTACCCTCTCACTCTATTTTCTCATGTGCTAAATGGAGATAATCATCATATACTACATATGAGATTGTTGTACAATTAAATGTGCTTAACACAGTGACATTATTCTAAGAGTGTTTGCTATAATTGTCACTAATAAAAGAGGCCACAGAAAAGAGTGATCTAGATTTAGGTTCTGGCTTAATTTTACCATTTGTAACCTATGTGACCTTGAGCAAAGTATCTCACCTCACCTCTCTGGGTCTCGGGTTTCCTATCTGTGGCTGAGAGATAATGATGTATACATCTCACAATGCTGTTTGCCAATAATATGAAATAATTATGGTAAACCGCTTAGCATAGTATCTGGCATCAAGCAAGCCCGGGGAGTGATTTATCATTAATGTACTTTTTATGTAAGAATTATTTATATATTTGCAAATATGAATAAGAAAAAAATTTCATTTTCCGGACTACAAATAGGATTAACCTTTTTTGTATATGCTAGTTTTTGCATGCTTTCCCCCTGAATTATCTTTTTATAACCTTTGTCCGAAATTGTATTATGTTTGTTTCTGTTTTCATCTTGATTTGTAAATGTGTGTATATATCCAACGTGTATGGCCCCAAAATATATTGAAGCCCTGAGGCCCTATGTGGTTGTTATTCGGACATGGTGCCTGTAAGGAAGTAAATGATGTCACAGAGGTCAGGTCTTGGTCTGATAAAATTCCTGTCCTTTTAAGTAGACACTAGAGAATTTGCTCTGTCTTTTCCATATGAGAATGCAGCAAGAAAGCCCCAGTCTGTAAGTTAGGAAGATAGCTACCACCAGAACTTACCATAGGGCACCTTGATTTTGGACTTTGCAGCCTCCAGAACTGTACAACAAATTCCACCCCTTTTGTGGTATTGTGTCATGGCAACACAGACAGACTAATATATGTTACAGCAGCCCAGGAAGACTACCACATAGTTCAGAGTAGGCAAAAAACTGGAATCAGCCTGAATGGGGGAATGGTTTAATAAGTTATCCTTCATTCAAACCATCACATTTTACATGAGTACTTTAAAATGTGCAATATCTATACTCGATGATGGGGAAGAATTTGCATCAAGAGTTCTAAGTGAGAAAAGCAAAATGCATTAATAAGTAAAACAGTACCCCTGTACAATTGTATGCATATTATGTTAATATAATGTTATCATATGAACGTGGACGAAAATACAGAAAGACTCAACCAGCTGTTGAACATTTGTTTTCCAGTGGACAGAAAAGTAAAGAAATACAAAATTTCTTCAGAGGCAAAGGCTTTCTCTTTCTGGTGTGTGTGTGTGTGTGTGTGTGAGAGAGAGAGAGAGAGAGAGACAGACAGACAGAATGTAAGGGTTTATAAGCATACAATTACATACTAAATGGTAGTTATCAAAATTGATCATATCGCAGGGTACATTAGGTTTTTTTTTAGTGTTTTAGATGTCCTTTAACCTTTTTTCCTTATCGTTTGAATTTTTTTACAATAAAATTTATATATTATTTCAAATTTTAATATTTAACATAATAGTTAAATGTATCTGGCACCAAGCCACTTAATTGTTAAATACAATCAAATAACAGTTATTTGTCTATTTAAAAAAACGTTACAGCTGGGCATGGTGGCACATGCCTGTAATCCCAGTACTTTGGGAGGCTGAGACAGGAGAATCCTGAGTTCAAAGCCAGCCTCAGCAATGGCAAGGCATTAAGCAATTCAGTGAGATCCTGTCTCTACATAAAACACAAAATAGGGCTGGGAATGTGGCTCAGTGGTCGAGTGTCCCTGAGTTCAATACCGGGTACCAAAAAAATAAAAAAATAAAAAGAAAGAAAAAAGAAAAAAGCATTACAGAGCAAGTTAAAGAAAAGATCCAGTATATATAAAATGAATATGATCATATTGTCTTAAACTTGTTCATCTAACATGCACTGAACAGTAAGTATGATGTTGTGTTTGATGCTTTATGATAGCTGGGAATGCAAAGATGCTTGAAATATGCTCCTTGCTGCTATCAACTGTATATTGGGGGAGACCAACACATAAATGGAGAATTCTAATATAACATAGTAATTGCTTTAATATAAGTTAGTAGGACCATAGGAGGTGCTATCTGATGGGGATTGGTGGGCAACATCTGTCTTAGCTATGGAGAATGAGTAACCTTCCCCACTTGCCAGCCCTAGGAGTAGAAGGGAAAGAGATTCCTTTAAAAAATAAGGAATATAGTGGATGCACCACCAGCTATCCCACTTGTTAGTTTATACCCAAAGGACTTAAAATCAGCATACTACAGTGGCACAGCCACATCAATGTTTATAGGAGTTCAATTCATAATAGCTAAGCTATGGAACCAACCTAGGTGCCCTTCAATAGATAAATGGATAAAGAAAATGTGGTACATATACACAATGGAATATTACTCAGTCTCAAAGAAGAATGAAATTATGGAATTTACCAGTAAATGGATAGAACTGGAGAATATCATGCTAAGTGAAATAAGCCTGTCTCAAAAACCAAAGGCCGAATATTTTCTCTGATATGTGGATGCCAACTCACAATGGGAGGGGCAGTGATAGAGTTACTTTGGATTAGGAAGAGGGGAGTAAAGGGAGAGGAGGGGGAAGGGAATATAGGGATAGGAAGGATAATAGAATAAATTTGACATTACCCTACGTGCATATATGATTACATGAGCTGTGTAACTCTACATTATGTACAACCAGAAGAATGACAAGTTATACTCCATTTATGTATGAGGTGTCAAAATGCATTCTACTGTCATATATAACTAATTAGAATAAAATAACAACACCAAAAAAGAAGAAACAACATCTAGCCCTGTTGCACTTGTTCATCAGGGACGTAAAGGAGGTGGTAAACAGTTTGTTAATTATAGCTCTAAATTATAATAATATGGAGAGAGAGCCATGTACTAAAGAGAGAAAAGAAAACCTCCAAGGGACAAAGGGGTTTTGAATGATTTCTCATCAGGAAGTAATAAAATGAGGACCTGCTTCAAAAAGGTAAAGATTGTCCAGAGGGAAGAAACACTCAATCTACATTTAATGGAAGAAAGCAATAGCCAAAGCAAGCTAACTAATCTCACCAAGTTATGTTGGCAGTTAGGTTACATTGTTCAGGCTTGAATTCAAATTTCAACTCCTCAAAGATTTCCCCACATCTCCTAGCTGAAAGCACCATCCTCCGCCCAACCTCAAAAAATCTCTACCACCCATTCACTCAACTGTACAACTATACACTTTGCACTTTTCACTGTGAGCACAGGAACTAAAACAAAGTCTGACATACACTAGGCGATCCAGAGGACATTTCTTCCTGAATTATTAGTATCTTTCTAAAGTGTTGTACCCATATGCCTATTTATACACATGTACACACACACACACGTGGCATTTTTATGTGTAAACACACACAGTATTAGTTTTCTGTGAAGTATGTGAGTCTGGTAGTCACCCAGAAGTAGATGCAGGGCTAGGGAAGTAACTCAGTGACAGATCACTTATCAAGCATATGTGAGGTCCTGGCTTCCATCCCCAACACTTAAAAAATGGAGAAGGAAGAGGAAAAGGAGAAGGTAAATATAAATCCCACATCCAAATTTGGTTTCATTGCTGAGACTGATGAAGCAACACAGGCATCAAGACAGTATAAAAAGGATTATTATTCACATAATGACTCAGACATCAAACATGAAGTCAGATCATCACAATTACCCCTAACATCTGACTGCCAGTGGAATGCTAAATGTTTTATTTACTTTGAACTTATTTAAGTAAGCCAGTAGGCCACTCCACAAAGCCTAAGCCCACTAAGAAAGGGAAAATCCCACTGTCTTGTTCAAGAGCCAAGCATTGTTTATTTTCAAAAATAAAATAAGTGCCTGGGTCACTATCAATGAAGTCTGGAACTCCAAAGCCCAGATGTCCAATGACAAAGGATGCCTAGGTGAAACCTTGTATTGTGGCTTTATTATGCACTGGGAAATGCATGACCTGGATTTATATTCTGGGCATCTGTGAATCAAGGGATGCCAAGAATTTTTTACCCCAAGTAGGGCAAAAAAATGGAAATGGAATTATTGTTTGCACTGGCCAGAACATAAGGTCAAACAATTGGCAGTGGGCCAATGTTTTAGTCAGCTTTTTCACTGCTATTATTTGAAGGACCCAACCATAACAACTGTAAAGGAGGACAAGTTTATTTGAGGGCTCATGATTTCAGAGGTCTTAGTCCATAAAAGGCTGGCTCTATTCCTTGAGGCTTCAGGTGAGGCAGAACATCATGGTGTAAGAGTGTGGCAGAGGGAAGCAGCTCACATGATGATCAGAAGCAGAGAGAGAGAGAGAGAGAAAGAGAGAGAGATAGATCTCCACTTGCCAGATACAAATATATACCCCAAAGCCACACTCCAAATGCCCTACCTCCTCCAGCCACACCCCACCTGCCTTCAACTACCACTCAATCCCATCGGATGACTGATTCATTGATTGTATTAAGGCTCTTATAGCCCGGTCATTTCTCCTGCAAACCTACTTGCATCGTCTCACACGTGAGCTTTTGGGGGACACCTCACATCCAAACCATGACACTGAAGGATCTGTAAACGTGCAGATGAGGCCAATTTTTGGCCAAGGTATCTTAGTGCTCAAGATGACTGACAAAAGTATGGTTAACTGAGTCTTGGGTCCATTCCTTAAAAGGTAAGTCCTGATAAAAAGCAGGGGTTCTCACGCAAGCTCCATTTGGTGTGATAATGGTGATACTATTTGTAAACATGAATGAGCAAACAAAAATAGAAGGGAGATCAATAGAGGAGAAGATCCAGATAAAGGAGGGGAGAACATGGGAAAGTACTAGGGGACGAAATCTACCAAAACATGCTATGTCCATGCACAAATATACCTCAGTGAATCCCAATCATAGATATATAATTATAATGCATTACTTAAAATAATAATAGAGCAAGCAGATTGGGGGGAAGGAGGAGAGGAGTGAAAGGGAAGGTACTAGGGAATGAGATTGATCAAGTTATGTCCATTAAATATGGCATAATAAATCCTACTATTATGTAAATTATAATGTACCAATAAAAGATAATTTAAAAAAAAAACACTCTTTGGTATTCACTTTAGTGATGACCAGGAGCTCCCAGTTAGCAAAAGAATCTGGGAGAGGGGTTCACTCCTCTAAGTCTATGGCATAAGGTAAAGAACTAAGGTCAAAGGAAGCTACCTTGTCCTGTAGATGGAACCTACCAAGGGCTCAGGTTTTGTTCTATCCTATAGTGAAGAACCTCACAAG
Organism: Xerus rutilus; assembly: GCA_028644305.1. Lineage (NCBI taxonomy): Eukaryota > Metazoa > Chordata > Mammalia > Rodentia > Sciuridae > Xerus > Xerus rutilus. Next base: position 11,008,430 of record CM053417.1, read on the forward strand.
CCATGCTGAGTTTGTAGGGCATTGCTTCCATGACCCAAGCATAATGCACAGTTGGATATGGTAAGAGGGTCAGAGATTCAGGGCCTCACAGAGCTTTTATTTCCAGGAAAGCCTGATGCATACCACCAACTGCCACACAAATGACATACAGCATGGGGCCGAGGAGGGTTCGTTTTTGTTTTTGTGTTTTGATGGTACTAGGGATGGAACCCAGAGCCCCTAGCAAGCTAGGCAAGTTCTCTGCCACTGAGCTATAGGCCCAGCTCCCGTAGTAGTAGTTCCCTCTACCAAAAGCTCAGAGGCAACTAACTCATGGCCATGATGAATGATCCAGTGACTTCAGGAGATAGGAAAGGAGGTTGCTAAAACTTCCAAAGTGAAGAAGTTTCTGAGGGGCCTTAATAAGTTAGACATTAACCAATTTGCAAGAAAGAATGAACTTAAAATCAGAATCCAAAAAATGTCTGAAAGATACTGGGTTTGTTTTAACAATATGGATGCTGAGAAAGTTAAAAGCCATTACTTGACAAAGTCAGGATTAATGTAGCCCTCAGTTTACCAAATAGTATTCAGGAATTTATTGGTTTGTACTGGGGGGTAAGGCAATGAATAATACCCTGTCAGCTCTACTGAGAAGGTTTCTGATTCCTGAATAAGTGTGTAATGTGAATTTACTCAGAGGAGGGTGTCTTCAGTGTGATATCATACTGGAACCTCTGGAAACAGCTAGATTATCATTTAGATGCTGACCATGAAGAACACTTGAGATGATCAAAGTGGAAAGGCATCCCACGGAGAACACAGATAAAGGTCCACTATGTCCCTTTGAAAGTGAAGGCAACCACACTGCAGCGGAGAGGCTGCTGAAGCAGGCACTGAACAGGATGTATTTTCCAAATCCTTTGGTGTGTATGCAAAGTGCTTACCAGTTACTTATTGGATGGAATCACTAATTTTTATAATACTGGGTAAGGAGCCTGATGCATTTGACCATAGTATTAAGGTTACAAAATCTACACTAAAGCACTATCTCTTTCTTCCAGGTATATGAATGAGCCAAATTTGGGTGTTAAATGCATAAGCCAAAAGGATAACAATTCTCTCTATAAATAGGTCTTACATATAATGATTTTTAATCAAAGGTCCTAATTTTCGTTAAATTGAGCCATTTTTTTAAACTGGGGAAGAAGGTGTTAATTATTAACTTTTAACTGAGGAATGTGGACGTAGGGTATCCTTTTTTCAAACTGATTATATAAAGATTTAATTTTAATTTATGATTCAATGGGTCAGATTATCCATGCTCACTAGGATTTATTTTAGAATAATGAGGAATTGAAAGAACACAAAAGTTCCAATGGTCTAGGCTAGACCTGTATGTTTTTTTCCTCCTACTTTGCGTTCAATTAATCTGCTTTTATCAGGTTGCCCAGATGTGGGATAAAAGGGGAAGAGGAGGGCTGGCGATGTGACTCAGTGGTAGCGTCCCAGCAAGAACAAGGCCCCAAGTTCAATCCCCCACACAGAAAAAGGGGCGAGGGGGTATGGATCTTAAAAGCTGTCAATACTTCCTATGGTTTGAATGCCCCCACTGGAACTCATATTGAAATTAAAGCCCCATTTTAAGATATTAAGATGTGGCACCAGGTGTTAATAGGTGTTTAAGTCATGAGCACTCCCTCCTGAATGGGTTAATCTATTCATAGAGTACTGGGCTTAATGGGGAATAGTTCATAAAAGCCACTCCTCTGGCTCTTTTATATGCCCCTCTAAACATGTAGTGCCCTGTCCTGATTGGGGATTCTTCAAAGTCTGCACCAGCATGAAGATCATTGTCTAATGAGGCCCTTTGACCTCCCAGCCTCCAGAGCTGTTACTCCAATAAACCTCTTTGCCTAATAATTACTGTCTGTTGTATTCAGTGATGCAACAGGAAAACAGACCTAGGAAGCAATCAAACATCAAAATGGAATCAGGAGCTGGAGTTGTGGCTTAGTGCTAGAGTAATTGCCTAGCATGTGCGAGGCACTGGGTTCAATTCTCATCAGAGCATATAAATAAATAAATAAAGGTCCATCAACATCTACAAAAATATTTTAAAAATGGAATCAGACTCATTACACTACCACCCTACACATATCATACTTCTCCCTATCTACAATCCCACCCCACCAGCTTTCCCCAAGAAATGCCACCATTGTAAAAAAAAAAAAAAAAAAAAAAAAATGTATTGAGGATATTTGACTTCAATATCCAGTCCTTCTCTTGTCCTTATTTACTATGAACTTGTAGGTCCAGCCTCCAAGCCTGTGGCCCTCCACATGTCTTCTCTCTCAAGTACTCGCCCATTCCCTTCCTTCTGTCCTTCTCCCCCTCAGAGAATACCATAGAGACAAACTCAACTCCTTTTTGCAAGTTATTTGATCACATTTTAATCAACATCCAACTATCCTTGCCAGTATAATATTTGGTCTCTCTACACCCCGCCCCCAGCCCTACAGCTACTTCTACACCGAAGGACTAATTTTACTTCTCTGATTATCTTGTGCACCTGGTAATGAAACAGGGTGAGTCCAGAAAGACATTGGTTTGGCGGGGAAAATGGGGAATGGATGAGAATGGGGACTTTATGATAATGGGTGTGGATTGAGGCATGATTTTGTGCCAGCAAAGAACAGGGTAGGAGTCCTGGGTTGGGGATTCATGGGGAAGACGAGGAGGCACATAAGCAGGATCATCTGATGTTGTGATTTTTTTTTCCTCCTGTATTGTCAGGGTCTTTCTCTTCCTCCTTTCATTGATATTAGCATTCATTGTTTTGTGCTCCTGCTTGGTTTACCTGCATGTGAGCTAGACTCCAGTGGTTACCTCAATTACTTCTGCCATGTTTTAGCAACAGTAGCCTACCCCAGGTCTCCTGAAGTCACTCTATGTATTCTCCTCATGACAACAACTAGCCACACCTTTCATCTTTGGCAAGCAAGAACTCCTCTAGCCAATGGTAGCCCTGGGTAGCATAGACATCACAAAGCTATCACTCGTAACAATCCCATGGGGGAAGGATGAATTCTAAATGTTCTGGCTAGAGAAAAGGAGAGTTGCCTCAACAGCCTCTAAAGAATCCACACAAAGCGATGTCTCACTCTACCTCATCTCCTCCAGTTGAAATGAGATGGTCACATGGTAGAGTATTTCCCCCAAGACTTTCTCCATAACACCCATTTAGTGGTTCACTGAGTTGTGTCCTAATCCTCACAAATACAAAACATTTTGGATGTCTTATCTAAAATCTCTCCAAGTTAATGTGTCCATATTTAATTCACAGTAGAGTTTAAGTTCTCTCACTTCCCTCTACTATTTGGCTGTACCCCACAACCTTCCTAGGGTGTCTGTGGGAGGAAAGGAGAGTACTATATATATTTCAGGAGTATTTCTCTATACCTCATTCATATTTTTGCTTCTTCTTCCAGAGAAGCTATCAAGGTTTGGGGGCCTCAATATCCTCAGGTTTAGGGGCCTACACTATAACAATGTTTGAATTAATTCCTTGGCTTTGTGACAAAGGTATCATAGATATTTGTCTATAAAACTCTTTATGGTCAGGATCTTGTTTGTGATAGAAGTATGAAAGTTTCAGCAGAAGCATTTTTTAAAGTTCCTAGTGAGTTATTTGCTTTTCAGGGTGTGACCTCAGCACTTCACACACAAATTGCTCTTCCTCCACATGAGTAACTCCCAGTGCAAGGGCCTATACATGGAACACTCATCAGCCTTTCCTGTGCTGTCACAAGGGGACAAACACCTGGTTGAAATACAAGTAGTGGAAACAAAAAAAGAATCTTTTCCTTGAGCCCAGAGTCAGACACATCACATGATGAAATTGAGACACATGATTCTAAGACTCATATATAGGTCCATGTTGGGGCACAAGGGCTAGGGCTGCTTTAAGAAGGGCTCCAACCTCAAACTCTTGTCACTAAATGCCAATTAGCTACGCTTCTGTCTTGTATTGGTTAAATCTTTATTGGAGGTCTAGTAGGCCTCCATCAATGCAGCACAAATTAGGTCAGTTCAAGGCACAAGTTAGCCAGTAGGCAGAAGTTGGAATTCCTCATCAACAGGCAGCGATAGAATTTAGGAGGCCACACAAGTGGGAAAAAGATGCTTGGTATTAGTGGATGGTTCTTAGCTACCATGCTACAAGGCCAATTGGGAGATCGCCCCATGAAGACAGGATGGATTCCACACCCAAAATTTGGTACGTATATCATGAGGATACATGAACTACAAAGCTATGAAAAGTGTATTATTCACATAATGAGTCTTTTTTGGAAAACTATGGCAGGTGTCCAAGCAGGTATGCAGAGAGAAATGTGGCTTGGATTTTATGGTAGTCAGGGGATGAAGGTGGCATAAAGGTTTCTACACATGAGCCAGGGCTTGAGTGGCTCGAACTTCACATTGGCCCTAAAAAGTGGAGTACTTCAGTTTTCTTATCAAACACAGGTAATGAGGAAAAAAAGATGTAGTGGAGTTTGAAAGTTATCAGCAGTCAAATGTAAAACACAGTCAGATTCTTTAGTACAGAGCTCTTCTATAGAACAGTATTGTATAAATGCAAAATGTTCTAGCACAATTTAGAATTTTCATAACCATTATAACGAAGCTTCTCAGATTGTTTTTATTTAAACTGCATTTTAGAAGATTAGCATTTCCTAAATTATGTTGCTTTGAATATTCTTTAAGGTATCTTAGAATTATCTTTGTTCTTCAACACACAGACTATGCAGAAAGACAATGACTTGTAGCATCAGCAAGCGTGACACTCTATCAAGAGGAGTGCTGTCCTGACTGGGTGATCTGATGTACTATATGGAATTTATCACATGCTTCCCATCTCAGATGATTATAAGAGTATCAAAAACCTATGACAGTGATTGGAGAAACTAACATTTACTGACAACTAAGTATATGCAGGAATAATGCTAAGTACTTTTATTTATGGTACGATAGCACATCTGACACTGGGTAACTTATAAAGTACAGAAATGTCTTTTGTCATAGTTCTGGAGGCGGAGGGCACAAGAACAAGGTGCTGACAGGTTTGGTTGTCTGGTGAAAGCTGCTCTCTGCTTCCCACATGGTACCCTGTTGCTCTGGAGGGAAGACCAACAAGAAGGCAGAAGGGCAAGATAGCCAATTGCTGCATGAAGCCTCTTTTATAAGGGCCTTGATCCCCTTCACAAGGAAAGGGACCACATGGTCTGTTTTTAAAGGACTTTTAAATCACTTTTTAAAGGGTCCACCTCTAATACATTATCACATTGCCAAGAGCTGAATTTGGGAGGGGACACATTCAAACCATAGCAATAATCATATTCATCTTTAATCCTTGTCACAATCCTATTGAGGTAAGAGGGAAAATAATACTTTATACCACCTCTGTTGGAACTCCTGATAGGATAACCATTTCAACTGCAGAAAGGGACTTTTGTCACTCCCACTCACATTTAATTGGCAAGAAATCTCAATGCCAAACAAACAACATAGAGTCTACCCAGAAGAATAGGAGAAGAATATTGATCAGTTGGTCATTGCTGCCATGCTGGCCTGCTCATCACCAGTGCTTAGAGTAGGACATGATACATAGTAAGTGGTCACAACTATATCTACCAGCTGAATAAATGGGTTTGACTGTCTTGGTCACATTTATGGAGACTAGAAACCTACAACTTGGTGGAGTATTTTATTAGATTTGCCACCAAAACACAAGCTACAAAGTAAATTGGACTATATCAGAATTTCTAAAAAGTAGTCTCTTCATGCCTATAATCCCAGTGACTTAAGAGGCTGAGGCACGAATATTGCAAGTTTGAGGCTACTGTGGGCAACTTAGAAAGGCCCTAAACAACTTAGTGCGATCCTGTGTCAAATGTCTCAAAATAAAAAAAATTTTAAAAAGGGCTGCAGATGTGGCTCAGTGGTCAAGCACTTCTGGATTCAATCCCCAGCACCCCCACACACACACCAAAACAAACAAACAAAAACCACAGTCTCTTCTGAAAAAAAAAAAAATCCAGAAAGTAAAGCGAAAAAGCAACCCCAAAAATGGGAAAAAATATATTTGCAAATCATATATTTATTTGATGAAAATCTAGTATCCAGCATACATAAAGGTCTCATACATCTCAACAACAAAATGATAAACAACTCAATTAAAAGTTAGGCAAAGTACTTGAATGTACACTTCTCCTCAGAAGATACATAAATAGCTAACAAATACATGAAAAGATGCTCAACATCATTAGTCACTGTGGAAAATGAAAATGAAACCACAATGAGATACCATTTCATGCCCAATAGGATGGCTATAATAATTTTTTTGAAAAGAAAATAATGAGTATTGGCAGGAATGGGGAAAAATTGGGACCCTTATATAGTTCTAGTGAAAATGTAAAGTGGCGCAGGCCCCATGGAAAACAGTTGGCAGTCCAAGAAGAAGTTAAACAAAGTTGTATCATATTATCCAACATTTCTGCTTCTAGGCATACAACCAAAAAAGTTGAAAATTGGAAAGAATAATTGAATGGAGCATCACAAAAGTAAAGGGCAGATAATGTTTCAAGAAGGAAAAACATGGTCAACTGTCTTAAATATTTTTCAGAGGTAAGATGGGGACACACAAATGACTATTGAGCTTGGTAGTATCAAGTCACTGGTAATACTGAAAAAAGGAGAAACTTTTAAAATAAATCTGAGTGATGTGTATTAAGGAGATGATGTGAGGTGATACAGTAGGGAGTGAGTAGACAATTTCTGATGAGAAGTTTAATGCTAAGAGGAGGAGAAACACAAGAAAAATAGCCAGAAGTGGATTTGGTATCAAAACAAGATATTTTTAAGAAGATATATATAAAGAACATCTGTATGCTGATGTGAATGAATTAATGAAATTGATAGTATGAAAGTGCAAGGATAATTTCAGATGAAAAAATACCGAAGAAGCACGAGGTGTATTCAGATCACTGTAAATGGGATCCATAGTAAAGGACAGAATTCCCTTATATATCCACCACCAAATCCACCATCACATATGCATTCACAATCATTTTTCTTGTCTTTAAGATAACATGCAGCAGGGCTGGGGATGTAGCTCAGTGGCAGAGCGCTTGCCTAGCATACGTGAGGCACTGGGTTCGATCCTCAGCACCACATAAAAATAAATACATAAATAAATAAATAAATATCCATTGACAACTAAAAGATATTTTAAAAAAAGATGACATGTAAACATCATCTGTTCTCACATTTTTTCAGTGAAGGAATAGAAAAAGTGATCAAATGACTAGAGAGAGGGTAGTGTTTTGAAGAACTGAGGAAAATCTAAGGTGTTGAAGATTTGTCTTCAATGAGGAAAAAGGAAATGTAACAAAGAAATGTTGCTTATTTGAGAACTGTGGTCAATAATGCAAGGTGAGATCAGTCAGCCCAGTCTTATAAGTTTCTATAGCAACACCCATTACATGTGTCCAGGAACAAACTAAGTCAGTGGTTAGGTTTAATGAGGGTTAAAGTTTTGCCAGAAAAGTAGTATGTGTGTGTGTGGGGGGGGGGACTGGGCAAGGAGGGGAAGGTTATGTAAATGAGTGATGATGATTATGGATATGAACTCATAAAGAAGTGAGGCACATGAAGGGTGTATGATGGTTAAAAATAGTAAAGTAAATAAACTGGGGGGTCTCAAAATTGAAGAACCATTATATGTAGGGTCTATCTATATTTATTACATGTATTTAAGGGAGATATTTTGTCAGGGAGAACAGATAGGTACTGGAGAATAGCCAGAGAGAGGTACGCTTTAAAAATCAAGACTTCACAGTTGGCACAATTTTGGAGAATAACAATTTCTAGAACAAAGGCAATAAAGTGAGTAGCTTAAGTGTGATAAAGGAAAATAGCATTGGAGATGAGAGCATGATGGATTTGAATAGCCAAAAATGTTAGATGAATATCCACATAAACACTGCAGATGCCCAAATGGTGGCAGGAATAAAAGCAGAAGAGCAGTGACTGGGGGACTACAGTGTTTAAGGAATGAGGACAAATGACTCAGGTAGACAGTAGATGAAAAACATAAGGAGGAAGCACATGATAGAGTCTAATAGCAGCAACTTCAAATGAGCTCTGGGTTTGAAAGGACAAAGAAATATTAAATGGTTTGAAAGTGACAATGAGGAAAGCAGCCACCTATTCTACCTATGTCTCTGTGCTATGTGAACAAAACTAGTGTTCACTTAAGAGACACAGAGAAGAAATGATCCCCTACGGCACAGCCATTTTAGAGCAAATGAGAAGATGAAAGAAATATTGAGAGAAAAATCTGAAACTACAAGGGAATCTCCTAACAATAGACTATGAGTTACAGAGCGCAGAGAAGATGGGCTTATCATGATGGAGAGAGAGAGTTGGGTCTAATTTTGTTATGTGTAGAAAAATATGTGGATAAGGGTCCAGGTAACAATGGATAGTCTGCACTATAGTGACTTAAGTAAACATGGTACAACAAAATGGAATTAATCCTGCTGATCTCAGCAGATTTCTGTTTCAGTCAGATTTTTTGCTGCTGTGACTAAAAGACCTGACAAGAATAATCTTAGAGGAGGAAAAGTATATTTGGGGGCCCACAGTTTCAGAGGTCTCAGTCCATAGACAGTCAGCTCCATTCCTTCAGGCAGAACATCATGGCAGAAGAGTGTAGTGGAGGGAAGCAGCTCATATGATGATCAGAAAACAGACTCTACTCACTAGATACAAAATATATACCCCAAACACACACCTCCAGTGCCCACCTCTTCCAGGCACATTCCATCTGCCTTCAGTTACCACTCAATCCCATTAGGGAGTTAATTCACTGACTGGATTAAGGCTCTCATAGCCCAGTTATTTCACCTCCAAACCTTCTTGCATTGTCTTGCATATGAACTTTTGGGGGACACCTCACATGCAAACAATAATAGTCACTAACCAGCTCAAATAATAGTCCAGAGTATTTGGAGTATAAGAGATAACTAAGACTATTCTTTTCTACGTCTTATAATTGTACTACAGTCTGAGAAGTACAGACTGAGGAATGCTTAATTAAGACCTAAGCGTCTAGAAGAATCCAAAATTACCAACAGAAATGCTTCCTCTAACTACTACATATCCTGAACAATAATCCAGCCTCCCAACGATGAACTCCTAGAGTATTGACAAAGACAATTTTTAAAAATTTATTTATTCTACTTAGGTATATGGGATAGCAGAATAAATTTTGATTCATTGTACACAAATACAGCACAACTTTTCATTTCTCTGGTTGTACATGATGTAGTCACACTATATGTGCAGTCATACATGAACTAAGGTAATGATCTCCATCTCAGTCCACCATCTTTCCTGCCCCCATGTTCCCTTCTCTCCTCTTGATCCCCTTTTACCAAAGTTCCTCCATTCTTCCCATGCCACCTCCCCCATTATAGATCAGCATCCACTTATCAGAGAAAATATTCAGCCTTTATTTTGGGGGGATTGGCTTACTTCACTTAGCATAATATTCTCCAACTTCATCCATTTACCTGCAAATGCCATAATTTTATTCTCTTTAATGTTGAGTTATATTCCATTGTGTATATATACCACAGTTTCTTATGGAAGGGCATCTAGGTTGGTTCCTCAGTTTAGCTGTTGTGAATTGAGCTGCTATAAACATTGAAGTGGCTGCATCACTGTAGTGTGCTGTTTTTAAGTCTTCTGGGTATAGACCGAGGAGTGGGATAGCTGGGTCAAATGGTGGTTCCATTCCAAGTTTTCTAAGGAATCTCCGTACTGCTTTCCAGATTGGTTGCACCAATTTGCAGTTCCATCCTCAATGTATGAGCATGCCTTTCCCCCACATCCTTGCCAACACTTGTTTGTATTCTTCATAACTGCCATTTTGACTGGTGTGAGATGTTCTGATTTGCATTTCTCTAATGGCTACAGATGCTGAACATTTTTTCATATATTTGTTAACTGATTGTATATCTTCTTCTAAGAAGTGTCTATTCAGCTCCTTAGCCCATTTATTGATTGGGGTTTTTTTTTTTTTTGGTGTAAAGTTTTTTGAGTTCTTTATATATTCTGGAGATTAGTGCTCTATCTGATATGCGTGTGGCAAAAATTTGTTCCCAGAATGTAGGCTCTCTGTTCACCTCATTGATTGTCCTTTTGCTGAGAAGAAGCTTTTTACTTTGAATTCATCCCATTTATTGATTCTTGATTTTATTTCTTGCCCTTCAGGAATCTTGTTAAAGAAGCTGGGGCCGAATCCAACATGATGAAGGTTTGGGCCTACTTTTTCTTCTATTAGGCACAGGGTCTCTGGTCTAATTCCCAGGTCCTTGATCCACTTTGAGTTTTGTGCATGGTGAGAGGTAGGAGTTTAGTTTCATTTTGCTGCGTATTGATTTCCAGTTTTCCCAGCACCATTTGTTGAAGAGGCTATCTTTTCTCCAAGACAAAGACAATTTTGAAAGGAAAAGAGTGTGTGTACTCAGGAATGTGGGTGAGTATGAAGATGATTAACAATAGGTGCTATTATAGGCATATGGAACTGAGCACTGCCTTTGGACAACCCAAATGCCTGTACAGGGGGCCCAGATGCAGGGACCAATACATAGTGTCCATCTGCAAAGCCAAAGCTAGGGAGGCAGAGAAGCTAAGAGGAAGCATATTATCTCATAGGAATACATCTACTTAGACCTCCTAAATGTCAGGTGGGAAAAAAAATGGAAGAAAGGTAAGTGAGATTTTTTTCCTAACTTCTGACTTCAGGAAGAAGCTCTTGGAGTTGTGTTTCCTACATAAATTCACCTGCTAAAACTCCAGGGAGCTCATCAGTGGGCAGATGTTCCCACCTAAGTATGGTTACCAGCAAACATTTAATCAAAATCATGGCTGCATCTGGCTCACATTAAAAGGTTTCTCTTTGTCACTGTCTTTTAAAAGAACAATTCCCCACACTTATAAATCCTGACTCAGAACATCAATTCAGCCTGCCTCTGGGGCTTTGCGGCTACACCTTCCTCCTGAGACTCAGCACAGTCCCCAGAGAATCAATTTGAGGATTATTGTCAAAGTGGTTTTCTTTTCAATGTTTATCCATTGGAAGGTCTTGGAGTGAAGCACAGGCCTGGTAATGCAATCTGAAAATTCAATTTCTTTCACCAAATGCTTATGGTGAACACAAGCATCTAGGCAGGAGATGGAAAGCACTAATTGAATTCCCAGTGGAGATCTGAGCTCAAATTCTGGAATCATCTCTTATTATTAATATAAATCAGAAGGGCTAGGGTATAGCTCTGTGGTAGAGTACTTGCCTAGCATGCACAAGGCTGTTGGTTCAATCCCTAGTACCAAATTTACATAAAAGTTATGAATTAAAATTAGTACTTACCCATGCCGAGCCTATTTTCTTATTCATTAAAAAAAAAAAAAATTGGTGTTAGGAAATGTCTAATTCCTCACAAGACTGCTGCAAATTTAAAGAGTGTAGCACAACAACCCACAAAAGTAGAGAAAATATTTGCAAGCCATACCCCTGGTAAGAGAGTTGTATCCAGAATATACAGAGTATACTTAAAACTCAAGGATAAAAGCACAAATAACCCAATTAAAACTGGACAAAGGATCTGAACATTTGTCCAAATAATATATATAAATGTCCAATAAGAACACTGAAAGATTCTTTACACCATTAGTCATGAGTGAAATGCAAGCCAAGACCACAGGGATACCACTTCATGCTCATTGGGATGGATGAAAACAAAAGTCACATAATCACAAATTTTAGCCAGGATGTAGACTGGCTGTGAGACTAGCACTGAGAACGTAAAATGGTAGAGCTGCTTTGAAGAACAGTCTGGCATTTCCTCAGAAAGTTAAACATGGAGTTATCACACGACTCAGCAATTCCACTAAGTATATATGGAAGATAAATGAAAACGTACATCCAAACAAAAAATTTTACATGAATGTTCATAGCAGCAATATTCATAATACACAAAAAGTGGAAAAATCCAAATATCCATGTATTGATGAATCCAAGACAAACAGGTGATGATCCATATCATGGAATATTACTCAGACATCCAGAAGAATGAAAAACTAACACATGCTACAACATGGATGAGCCTTGAAAACCCTAAGGGAAAGAAGCTGATCATTTAACATCACATATTATATTGAGGTCACCAACAATGTGACTCCATTCATATTAAATGCCCCAAACAGGGAAATCTATCGATACAGAAAGAAGTTCCACAGCAGCTTGGGGCTGGAAGTTGGTGACACTGGGGTTTGATGGCTCAAAGGTACAGGGCTTACTTTTTGAGGCAATAAAAATGTTCTAAATTTGACCGTGGTGATGGTTGTACATTATCTCTGAAAATAGTAAAAACATTGAATTTTAACTTCAAATGAGTGAACTGTATGGTATGTTAGTTATACTTCAATGAAGTTGTTTTAAAAGCCCATTGTAGGCAGGAGGGGAAAAGATCCCAGTTACTCGGGAGGATGAGGCAGGATTCCAAGTTTTCCAAGTTCAAAGCCAGCCTCAGCAACTCAGATTCTGCCTCAAAACAGAAAAAAAAGGCGGGGGGGGGGGTGTTGGGGATGTAGGTCAGAGGTAAAGAATCTCTGAGTTCAATTCCCACTACCAGGAAAAAAACAACACAATACCTGGAATATAATAAATACTAAGTTGCGATTATTATGCTACCATCATTTATTGTACTTTTCTAACCAATATACTTAGTCTGGTTCAAAATCAATCTGTAGATAAATCCTAATGATTAAAAGAATGATCTTTAGAGTCAGACAACTATGGAACTACCATCATTAACATGATCTTCATTTTAACTCCTCAGTTTCCTCATCTATAAGATGGAGGTAATAATAACACCTGCCTTGTGTAAAATATCCGTTATTCCAGTGGACTTCTTTTTATCCACATTGTCATCTGCACTTAACTTGTTGATTCATACGTGTCCCTGATGCTGCTTGGGTTAGTAGGTACTCTGTTTTAACCAGTCACTGGTGTACCTTTGCTGCTCTCTAGCTTCCAATAAGAAAAATTTTCATTGACGAGTCAATGGAATAAATGTAACTCAATAAATATGGCTTCCAACATTAGAAGTAGAAACTGCTACCAGCAAATTCAAGGCTGAGCTATTATGAAATCTTTCAGTCACAAGGCTTCTTTGTGCTGTTGTTGTTTAATTTTGGATTTACTCAATTTCAGCAACTTTAAATAACTAAGGAAAAAATACAACAAGATGTTAAAGAACATGTCAAGATGTGCTTGAAAATCAATACACGGTTGCTTTTAATATAAAGAAATGAAGTTGAAGCCTCTACAAAATCTCTGCTGGAACAAATCATGTTCTTCGCTCCAGGGACTGAAGAAAAGAGTAATTTTGTCACAACTATATATCATCTATCCAGATGTGTGACTTTTTTCAAATCCATGAAACCTGCTAAATTTCACTCTATAAACGAGGAACACATTCACTGAATTTAAAGATAACCATATGTACTTTTGTAATCAAGCTTAAATTATTCTACAGTGGAATAAAACACATTTTATACCTCAGAACTTTATTCAGAAATCCAGCATAGGAATTGGCTATAAAAGTCAAAGATTTCATATATAGTTTCCAAAGCTAAGCTTTAGCTCTGGAATTTTAACTGTTTTAAACTAACTTAACAGAAGCATTAACAAAAGCAAAACATCTGTTACAGGCTGTTTCGGGGTAGCTGTGCCCTACAGCAAGTCTCTACACAGGGAATGGCACATGTCAAGCATGTGGCCTTCTTGCCAGGGTATAAGCTGTGACAGGTCAGTGTGAGGGTTTAAATTCTCAGAAGAAATGTCATGATGCTGCTTCTAAGAATAGGCTGACCTTAAGGTCACAGAGATTGTCCCTGTGAGGAAAATCTGTTCAAAGATTCACTCTGCTCGGGTAGCACTATTTCTGTCCACTCCTCCTCTTTCCCATGTTATTTCACTACAATCATGCTTGTGGAATCAGATCCGCCCTATTCTCTCCTCAGCTATGTCTCCTCTGAAGTGAGTCTTGTCCACTGTCTTGCTGGGCCATGCCAATGGCCACCACTTTTTAGGAATTGTTACTGCAGTTGGCTTTTGAGATCTCCTTCCCAATGATAAGTCTTGGTATCTTAGTGGTGAGGATCCACTACCACTCTTCTCCAAATCACAGCACTGAGTATCCCATCTCCTCCATCCAAGGCCACACCACTTAAGGTGCAGCTTGGGAAGTCACTAAAATGCTTGACATTGGCAGAACTCATCGTGCCATGTCTTAGCGTGAGAGCACCAACCCTCCTGGTTGGGACTACTTTTCTTCTTAAGCTCTTCTAATCACAAACCCTCCAAAGCCCTCCTCCCCTACAAGGGTTGGTCAGACTTCATTTCTTCTTAGGTCTAGAATACAGCTCTATTAGCCAAAGGTACAACAGGCCAAACTTTAGTTCCATAAGCCAAAGGAAGATACCTTTTGAAAACTCTCACGTTGTTCTATTTTGTTTTATACATAGCAGTTTTCCCAAAAACTAAAATATAGGAGCATCTCCATACCTTCCACCCCTCTCTTCCATCTTTCCCCATTCTATGCTAATAGACTGTGCTCTTGCCAAAGAGCACCCCTTTGTTTGTAACCTTTGGATCTGATTGGTCCAAGAGTGTATTTTAGCTTCTGTAGTTTCTAGAATAAATGGTGTTTTTCTGCTCCTCGCCCCGGTGGTGTCCCCTCTTCTTGTCTCAGGTGTCTCTGTGTCTCGCTGGGGCAGAGCAGATTTTAACCTACACCCCAGAGCCTGGGGAATTTGGCTCCGCGGATCGCCACCATCCAGAAAGACTCCATATTGTCTAATCCGGGGACCCCTTCTTTCTTCATCTCTCTAGACTCCAACTCATCGAGAAGCCACGTGGTTCCCTTCCCTCCCCTTTAATTAAAGCGATAGTAAAAATTGGGAGCTTTCATGTAAAAATGCACAACTAACTTTTACTGTCCCTGCCTCTCCCAAAGATCTGGCAGCACTAAATCACATTTCTTGCAACAGAACAATCAAGTAACTGCTATCTCAAGACAGGTCATACATACTCCAGGTCACTACCTGCCTGCTTCATTTCCACAGATAAATTGTCTAAGTTCCATAGGTATTTGTGACTTGGAATTTAGGTTACCCAAACAAAGATCTATTTAGAGCTGATTCCAGGGCACCTGAAACTTCTGTTTGTTTGCTTTTTTTTCTAGCATCGAGAGTTATCAAAAACATAAAAGAGCAGTTAATATACCCCTATCCAAGGAGAAGCTAGCTTAGATAGCAGAAAGAAAACCTTGGCTAACACTGCTAGGGGTAGTACCATACCATGCCTAGCACACGGTGCTAGACATGGTATGGTACTACCCCTAGCAAATACAATTAAATAAAAAATACAATTAAATACAATTAATCAAATACAATTAAAAAATACAATTAAAAAAATACAATAAAATACAATTAAAAAAAATACAAATACAATTAAAAAAAAACCTATCATTTGTCTGAAAATAATCCCATTACATCAGTAAAATCATAACACTTTTATGAATTGGCCACATACATTTTTTTTTTTCCTGGAGTAATCTAATAAATGCTTTCCCATTTTCCTATAGGGAAATTTATATATTTATATTGTTTTCAAAAATTCTTTATAGATTAATCAATTCTTTTAGGGACATTGATATTTTTATATTGTTTTCTAAAATATCTTTATACATAAATCAACTTTTGTATGATACAAAAATCGCATATTTTTCTTGATATTTAGTTAAGGTTTTATCAATAGTATGGTTTAAATATGAGGTGTCCTCCCCAAAGCCCATGTGTGAGACAATGCAAGAATGTTCAGAGGTGAAATGATTATGAGAACCTTAACTTAATCTGTTTATTTTATTTTATTTTATTTATTTTTTTGGGTACTGGAGATTGAACTCAGGGGCACTCGACCACTGAGCCATATCCCTAGCCCTATTTTGTGTTTTATGTAGAAACAAGGTCTCACTGAGTTGCTTAGCACCTCGCCGTTGCTGAGGCTGGCTTTGAACTTGCAATTCTCCTGTCTCAGCCTCCCTAAGTGCTGGGATTACAGGCTTGAGCCACCGTGCCCGGCTTTAATCAGTCTATTGATATGGATTAATTGGATGGTAACTATAGGCAGATGTGGCAAGGCTGGAGGAAACAGGTCATGAGGAGGGTGCTCTTGGGGATTATATCTTGTCTCCTGCTCCCAGATCTTTCTCTCCCTCTGTGCTTCCTGGCTGCCATGAGCTAAACAAAATTCCTCCACCATGCCCTTTTACCATAATGTTCTGCCTCACCTCAGGCCCAGAGCTAGGGAGTTAGCCGACCATGAACTTAAACTCTGAAACCATAAGCCAAAACAAACTTTTCCTTCTCTAAACTCTTCTTGTCAGTTTTGGTCACAGCAACAAAAATCTAACTAAAACAGTAGGATACTATATAGAGAAGTTTTAATGATTTTTATTCAGGAAGAGCTTTGCAGTTTGGGAGCATACTTACGCCACAATATCAGTAAAACTAATAACAACAATAGATTTTTGCCTTCCTGTTTTACTTTCACTACCACTGTAAGCAATGGTAATGACAGACCATTCTAAACTGCCAGCTTCTAAGTCTGTGCTTAGTATATACAATTTACACAAGAAATTAAGAGAGTGAATTTCTGTTCTTCCTCAGTTCAAGGTTCCTTATAGAGTGATGCCCAAAGACAGAAGAGGTCAGACAATATATATTTCTAATGATATAATTTCTACACTAGCTTTTACCAAGTCAATAGAAGCAGCAACTTGTCAATAGTACCCAGAATTTCCCTCTAGAGCCTGCACAATGGTGGTCCTAATGTCAATGGCACAAATCCAACCAAAATTCCTCTAAATATCTTTCCCCTAAATGGAATTCACTTGAACAAGTGTTCCTCTGCTTCTAATTATTTTACTTCCAGGGATGGCCAACTGTTTTCTAAAGGTCCTGATATTAAATACCTTAGTTTCTGTGAACCATAAAATTTTGTCCCCTCTTCTGTCCCTCCTGCCTCTCTAGTTCTTCTTTTTTAATTTTTTTTTTTCAGTTTAGTCTTCTTGACAACACATTCAACCTATTTTTTATTTTTATTTTTTTTTTTGGTACCAGGGATTGAACTCAGAGGCACTCGACCACTGAGCCACATCCTCAGCCCTATTTTGTGTTTTATGTAGAGACGAGGTCTCACTGAGTTGCTTAGCCCCTCGCCATTGCTGAGACTGGCTTTGAACTCACGATTCTCCTGTCTCAGCCTCCCTAAGTGCTGGGATTACAGGCTTGAGCCACTGCGCCCAGCTCCTCATGGTTATTTTGTAATTTAAAAAATATAGAGGATAAAGGTTATAATTTCACAGATTAAAGATGTAAAGGTAGTTCAAAAGGC
Source organism: Xerus rutilus (assembly GCA_028644305.1). Lineage (NCBI taxonomy): Eukaryota > Metazoa > Chordata > Mammalia > Rodentia > Sciuridae > Xerus > Xerus rutilus. The sequence continues at coordinate 11,025,999 of CM053417.1, forward strand.
TCTAGAGAATGGAAAATGGGGAAAACAGAATTTATCCAAGGTAATAGTATTATATAAAGTAATGATTGTTAATTAATTAATTTTTTTAAATTTAATTATTTTATTTAAATGTGTTTCAAGTAATAGTATATAAACAGAGCTCAGTTTTTTCATTTCTCTGGAAAAAACCAGAGTCACACCATTTGTGTCTTCATACCTGCACCAAGGGTAGTAATGACCCTCTCAATCAACCATCATTACTATACCCATTCCCCTTTCCTTCCTCCCACCTCCCCCCTGCCGCATCCAGAGTTCCTGCATTTCTCCTATGTTTCCCGTTCCCAACTCCCTTATGTGTCCCCATCTACTAATCAGAGAGACCATTCGGCATTTGGTTTTTTGAGATTGGCTTACTTCACTAAGCATAATGTTCTCCAATTCCATCCATTTGCCTGCAAATGCCATAATTTTATTTTCTTTTATTGCTGAATAATATTCCATTGTGTCTATGTACCACAGTTTCTTTATCCATTCATCTATTAAAGGGCATCTGGGTTGCTTCCATAGTTTTGCAATTGTGAATTGTGCTGCTATAAACATTGAGGTGACTACTTTACTGTAGTGTGCTGTTTTTAAATCTTTAGGGTATAGGCCAAGGAGTGGGATAGCTGGATCGAATGGTGGTTCCATTTCAAGTTTGTTTTTTTTTTTTTTAATTTTTTTTAGTTGTAGATGGACACAATGTATTTTTTTATTGCTTTGTATGTGGTGCTGAGGATTGAACCCAGGGCCCCATGCATGCGAGCCAAGCGCTCTACCACTGAGCTACAGTCCCAGCCCCCATTCCAAGTTTTTAAAGAATCTCCAAAGCGCTTTCCAGATTGGTTGCACCAATTTGCAATCCCACCAGCAATGTTTAAATGTACCTTTTTCACCACATCCTCGCCAGCACTTATTGTTGCTGATATTTTGGATAGCTGCCATTCTCACTGGGGTGAGATGAAATCTGAGGGTAGATTTGATTTGTATTTCTCTAATGGCTAGAGATGTTGAATATTTCTTCATATATATATTTATTGATTGTATATCTTCTTCTGAGAATTTTCTATTCAACTCCTTAGCCCATTTATTGATTGGGTTGTTTGTTTTTTGGTGTTAAGTGTTTTGAGTTCTTTATATATCCTGGAGATCAGTGCTCTATCTGATGTGCCTGTGGCAAAAATTTGCTCCCAGAATGTAGGCTCTCTGTTCACCTCCTTGATAGTTTCTTTTGCTGAGAAGAAGCTTTTTAGTTTAAGTCCATCCCATTTATTGATTCTTGCTTTTATTTCCTGTGCTATAGGAGTCTTGTTAAGGAATTTGGGGCCTAATCCAACGTGCTGGAGATTTGGGCCTATCTTCTCCTCAATGAGATGCAGGGTCTGTGGTCTAATTCCTAAGTCTTTGACCCACTTTGAGTCGAGTTTTTTGCATGGTGAGAGATAGAGGTTAAGCTTCATTTTACTGCATATGGATTTCCAATTTTCCCAGCACCATTTGTTGAAGAGGCTATCTTTTCTCCAGTGAACGTTTTTGGCACCTTTGTCTAGTATGAGATAGCTGTATTTATGTGCATTACTCTCTGTGTCTTCTATTCTGTACCATTGGTCTACATGTCTATTTTGGTGTCAGTACCATGCTGTTTTTGTTACTACAGCTTTGTAGTAAAGTTTAAGGTCTGGTATTGTGATGCCTCCTGCTTCACTCTTCATGCTCAGGATAGCTTTGGCTATTCTGGGTCTCTTATTTTTCCAAATGAATTTCAAGATTGCCTTTTCTATTTCTATAGGAAAGGACTCTGGGATTTTAATTGGGATTGCATTGAATCTGTATAGTGCTTTGGGTAGTATGGCCATTTTAGTAATATTGATTCTGTCTATCCAGGAACATGGGAGGTCTTTCCATCTTCTAAGATCTTCTTCAATTTCTTTCTTTAGTGTCTTG
>CM053417.1:11028460-11046576 GCA_028644305.1 Xerus rutilus
TGTCTGTATGCCTCTTGAATTTGATTATCCAATTCTTTCTTCATATTTGGAAAGTTTTCTGATATTATTTCATTGAATAGGTTGTTCATTCATTTGATTTGGAATTCTATGCCTTCCTCTATCTCAAAAATTCTTAAGTTTGATCTTTTGATGTGATCCCATAGATCTTGGATGTTTTGTTCATGGTTTCTTACCATCTTCACTGTGTGGTCAACTCTGTTCTCAAGGTTAAATATTTTATCTTCATTGTCTGAGGTTCTGTCTTCTAAATGGTCTAATCTGTTGGTGATGCTCTCCATTGAGTTTTTGATTAGATTTATTGTTTCTTTCATTTCAAAGATTTCTGTTTGGTTCCTTTTCAGATTCTCTATCTCCTTATTGAAGTGACCTTTTACTTCCTGTATTTGCCTGTGTATCTCTTCATCAAAATGGTCCTTTGCTGACTGGGCTTGCTGTCTTATATCATTCTTTAGGTCACAGAACATTTTAATTATGTTCATGCTGAATTCATGTTTTGTCATTTCTTCTGCTATACTGACCATTGATTCTAATATTGTAGAATCTTGGTTTGTTTGAGTCATTTTCTTCCCTTGTTTTTTCATGATGTTTTTGTGTCCTTCCTTTTCTGTTGATCCAAGTTGTTACAGTTTTTACACCTATATGGGTATAGTTTCCCTGCAGTGTTTCATTACCACTCTTTTATAGGGGGATCAATATTGGTTGATTGCAATACAAGGAATATATAGATTGAAACCAAGTAGCTCCTAACAGCTCCCAAATACATTTACAGATTAGTCACGATATACACCAATTATGAGTTCTTTTACAATCTACTATGTAGCCAATGAGTTTGCACAAGGGTCTATAGTTCCTATTGGTGGGCTAGGGACAGTGGAGGGTGGGGTGTAGGATAGAGTATTGGGGTAGTAGGAAGTGAGGATACGGTTATTAGATCTTAGAAAGCATGAAAAAGGAATCCAAGAGAGGCTGGCTATTACTAGAGAGGGCAACAGTGAGTTGGGAGGACCGGTAGGGAGGAAGAGATGAAGGGTACAGCAAGAAGAGATGATAGCAAGAAAAATAAAACATATGTAAGCCGGAGATACAGGACTATCTAGTACCCCTCCAGTATTCGGTTCAGAAATCCCAATCTACTATATCCCACTGTAAAACAAATCTTTGGATTCACAACTGTTGGGGATTAGAGGGTAGGAGAAGAGTGGGAGAGAAACGAGGGGGGGATTGAGAAAGAAAGGAAAGAACAGAGAAATAAAACAAAAAGATTAAATAATAGAAATATTAGGAGAAAAAGATAAAGGATAAAATGAAAAGTGAGAGTAGATGAAAGTAGAAGAAAAAAAGAGAAAAAACAAAACAAAAAAAAGAGTCTCAATGTGAATAGACAGGTATGGTTCCTTTCACCTCCAGTAGGTGGCATTGTTCGTTGCTTTCTGGACTTACTCCTCTGGTGTCTTGGGTGTGGGTTTCACAACCTGGTGAAATTCTGGGTCGCTGGCGAAGCCGTGCATCAACGATTATACAGAGTTGCTGTCCAATGTCCCCCTTAGACTAGGCTCCCAGAGGCTCAGGGTAGCAGACTCTGATCTCCTGTTGTCTGGACCCTTGTGGAAGTTCCTTTTAGCAGATCTGCGCCCTCTGGTGCTTTTGCCGGCCCTCAGGCACTCTGGAACGGAACTGGGGCGGACTCAAGCTGCCTTTGTGCTGAGCTGTCTCCGCTGGCATCTGTGGTGCGTCTCCTACCCTGAATTTGTGCTCCCCAGTCGCTGGCGGCTGGGGCCGTGGGTCCACGAGAACCAGTGCTGTGGACCCTGTGGTTGGGTGGGCGCTGGAGTCAGGTGTCTCGAGTAGAAGCAGCCCCCGCCCGAGGCGAGCCCTGAGTTGGGGCTCCGAGCTGCCGGCGGCTGCACCGTCCGCGGCCGCTCTCCGCCACCGCTGCTGGAGTCACGCTGTGGCGATGTCTGCTGGCCCTGCTTACACATGCAAGTGAAATTTCCTGTGGGAGTAACTGTAGGGTGCTGCCCAAAAGCTGAATGGGAGAAGGTTTTACCGCAATTTTTGATCTTTTGTTTGGCGAGACTGGCCACTGCGTCCGTCTAAGCTGCCATCTTGCCCCGCCTCATCCATTAAACCTATTTTTAAAAAACATATTTAGCTCAATGGTCATCCAAAAACAAACCAATGGCCATAAATTCTCAACCTCCATTTCACTGAATTGTATTTTTTCTTCTTGTAACATCATTAGCTGTCATAGGTATCTTGCATTGAGTGTGATCTTCTCACAGGCACTGTTATGCTGGTGCTCCTTCAAACTGGTTTAAGAGAGTTGATTTTGTGTGTCTCTGCATATCATTTTTTCTCTATATGTGTCTCTTTATCTTCACATAACTTTCTTTTAATAAAGATGTCAGCCATATTGAATTAGGTGCCCACCCTACTCCAGTATGACCTAATCTTAACTTAGTAGCTATACCTGCAACGACCTAATTCCCAAGTAAAGTAACATACTGATGTACTGAGAGTTATGACTTCAACATATGAATTTGAGGGGGCTGGGGTTGTAGCTCAGTGGTATAGCGCTTGCCTAGCATGCGTGAGACACTGGGTTCGTGTCTCATCACTGCATACAAATAAATAAAACAATAACTAAAAAAAAATACAAATTTGAGGGGGACAGAGTTCACCCCATAACATCAAAACTCATTTTGCAATAGAACCAGGTTTTTAAACATTCACCAGCACACCATTGTCCATGGGCCTGAGATTGCTCTCTTCCTCAATTAGGAATCCACACAAGGATGACAAGCAGGCAATTTCAAGCAGAAAAGCATTTTTTTTGTGTGGTGCTGGGGATCAAACCCAGGACCTCATGCACACTAGGCAAGCACTCTACCACTGAGCCACACCCTCGGCTCCAGAAAGGCATTTCTGCAAACTCATGATGACTGTGAAACTAGTGATACTATAAACCCAGCAGTTTTTTTAAACCTAAAATACTAAATAAAATGTAGAACTAGTGGGTAAAATTCTCCCACAGGGTAATACAGGATTATCTAGGAATATATTGCATGTGCCTCATAAGGCATTAGAAAGGATGACCACATTATCTGTGAGATTAAAGTAGTTGTTCACCCTTCAAACATACCTATTTAGAAAGTTTAAGAATTTAATTAATATCATTCAGCTAACATTTTGAATAGCAATAATGACATTAGAGCCACATATCCACCTGAGTCTAAAATAGGTCAATCTAGCAATGTACTTGTATTAGTTTGCTTCTTATTTATGTAACAAAATACCTGAAACTGGGTAATTTTATAAAGAAGCAAGGTTTTCTTGGCTCACAGCTTTAGAGACCAAAGATCCATACAGTATGGTGCAGGCTCTGGTGAGGACCCTCTGGGCTCTATCAACTCATGGCAGCACAATGGCAGGAGCATGTGCAGAAGGGAAAGATGACACCACCAGACAGGAAACTAGAAAGAGGGTGCACTTAAGGGACCTCCCAATAAACCCCAATCCTTAAAGGTTTCAAACCACAAATCATCAGCCTGAGGACCAAGCTTCCTATGCATGAACCCTTGAGAGACACGCTCAAACCATATCCACGCCATAGCAGAACATAAATAATTCTTTTAAATCAGTAAAACTAGTAAATTAGTCAATCTGCCCATCAATGGAGTTTTCTACTTTCCAGCCAATTACTTTGATATTAAATTGGCCGCAAGATAATGTACCAATGTATTTCAACCGAGTAGATTGAAATAGAGTGGGACTGACAACAGAGGGGCATGGGTGAGATGCATCCAGAGCTAGACTGATGATTTTTTGCAGAAATAATGACTGAGCGAAGCCATGAAAGCTTGCTATGGCAACAGAGAGCCTAAAATAACATTGCCTGAATAAAGACAAGGCTTTGCTGTGCCCCTCCAGAGTCATAGGGCATTTGCTTTCTGAAAGCAGTTCTTAAGGTACAAGCCGTGAAAGCTCTGGAGTCATTTTTAGATAAGTAACCACACGTCACCTTTTCCCTTTAGAAACATATGGCGACTTAGCTTTCTTCTGCAATGCCCTTTGTTTGGTCAATTAATATGCTAGCATATTTTATAAAAATTCCTTTCTTTTTATTAAAAGCTAAGGCAATGACTCCCAGGGTCAAATAAATAGAATCAAACTATTATGCTATCTAGCTGGCCAAATATGGCCTAACTATACCCATTAGCAAAATCAGCTCAACCATGCTCAATATGATTTGTTTTAGGTGTTTTGTTTGATTTGTGTGTGTGTGTGTGTGTGTGTGTGTGTTTAATGAAGACATAGGAAATCGGCCAAAACAAAATGCCTTATCAACTTTCTGGTCATTTTGGTCTTTGAAATACCACCAGAGAAATTCCTTGGATCTCCTTCTTGGAGCACTATGACTTATCAAGAAGCAAACGGAGATTACATAATTATGCCTTTTCTATCTCTCATCATCCCTTCTTTACATAGTGCTTGGCAGTTAGTTGATAAGTAATACAAATTCTGAATAAAGGAATAAATTAGTAAGCAATGATCAATAATTCAGTGACTTTATGTTTGTACAGGTATCGCCATCATGGGAAAGCTTTCCTGTCACATGGAGTCATCTTTAAACTCCAAGTTCCTTTGATTAGATACATGAGTCTAAAAACAAAACAATAACAACAAAAACAGAGAGGTATTTGCCTTATCAGAGAGTAATTAAGTCTAACAAAATAAATTATACTAAGCTCAGAAACTCTCTCTCTCATAATGTATTTGGGGAACCAAAATACACAATAAGCTAGTTAAAACTAAATTAAATTATAAACCATTTACAGATAAGGTTAAATGCAATTTACCTCTATGATAGAATGAACTAATAGAACAATATTTTGTTCACATTTCTTTTGTTCATTCAGGACTTGTAGATAAGCAATTCAAACTTCATCTCCAATGATATTAATCACATTTAATGTGTTCATTGGCTTAATGACATGCCTAAAACAAACAGGAGGAAAGTGATTTCACCAATGTCTTTGGAATGTGTTTTTGCCAAGCTCTGAATATTACTTATTGGCAATGCCAAGACAGATGGTATATGTGTTTCAGTTGAAGGAATTTCTTTCACTCCAAATAACTGTGTAGTGAAGTCTGTTTCTGTATATAATAGGTAGGCTCCTTGAAATCTTAGGTCTATTTTGAACATAGCTATGCTTGACCGCATTTTTGTCACTATGGTAGAGACAATAATGGCTGCTCAAAGATTTCTACACCTTACTTCCCAAAAACAGTAAATATGTTACTTTATGTGGTGAAAGGGACTTTGCAGAAATGATTAAATTAGAGATCTTCAGATGGAAGCATTAAGCTCGATTATCCAATTGGGACAAGGTAAGTCCATACAGGTCCTTAAGTAAGGACAAAGGAGGCAGAAAAGCAAAAACCAGAGAGATGGCATCATTTTAAAAGACTGTAACAGCCCTTCTGAGCTTTGAATTTGGAAGACAGCAACAAGTCAAGAAATGTGGGAAGCCATAGTGTGTGGGAAAAGGCAAGAAAATAGAATCTTCCCTAGAGCCTACAGAAAGAAACACAGACCTGGAGACACTTTTGAGTTTAGCCTGGTGAAAGACCATTTTGGACTTCTGACCTTCACATCTATAAAAGAATATATTCGTGTTGCTTTAAGTTACCAAATTGGTGGCGGATTTTACAACAGCCATAAGAAATCAAAATAGTACCTACATTCTCACTGGGCACAGTGGCTCACACCTGTAATCCCAGCACTTTGGGAGGCTGAGGGAGGAGGATCATAAGTTCAAAGCCAGCCTCAGCAACAGCGAGGCACTAAGCAACTCAGTGAGACCCTGTCTCTAAATATAATACAAAATAGGGCTGGGATGTGGCTCAGTGGTCGAGTGCCCCTGAGTTCAATCCTCAGTACCAAAAAAAAAAAAAAAATAGTACCTAGATTCTCAAAGAGAATGGAGATAGAGATAAGAAGATGATTCTGTACATGTTTGTTTTGGGTAACAAGTCCTAGATAAAGCAATTGTCAACCAACTAGAGACACCATTTACAAGAGTGAAAACAGACAATAAAGTTAGCAATTGAATAAAGAGAGTAAATCTTTTCATCATTTAAGAAAAACATCTGAAACACTATTTCTAATTAGGATTGGGAAAGCAATTGGTTTGAAGTATAGTAGTGTAAGCCCTTAATTCATGTATACCTCAAGAATATATTTAATGAAGCACTTTTTAGCAAATGAAAGTCTGTGGAAAAGAGAGTCTATGGATGCAGTAATATACTGTTGTGAGTCTGACAGCTCAGAATAGCCAAATTCAGCTTAAACTGCATAAACAACTGCATGAAAATTAAGCATGAAATAACTGTAATTCAATATATTCCCTTTTCACTATGAAGGAATGGTGGAAATGAAATCAGGTATTTATATGCCAAGACTGAAGTACAGATAAAATTAACTTCTTTTGATATGTATCAGAGAAACCTTCATGGAAGGAGAAGGCTTATACTGCAGAAAGGAAGGTATCCAAGCTGTAACAGATGTGACCTGACACAGTTACACAGGCTACAATGAGATGGTTACCTCCAAAAAGAAGGGGAAGGCAACTCAGTTTTTAAAAAAAAAAAATTTTTTTTAAACATTTTTAGTTGTAGATGGGCACAGTACCTTTATTTTGTTTATTTAGTTTTTTAATGTGGTGCTGAGGATTGAACCCAGTGTCTCACTTGTGCTAGGCAAGCGCTCTACCACTGAGCCACAACGCAGCTCACAACTCAGTTTTGAGATGTGAATCCAGTGAAATTTTCTGGATCTCCAAGAAGCCATTATACTTTAACTCTGGGATAAGGATAGGGTTATGCTTTATCACACATGAAGCCCTAGGTTCAATCCCCAGCCTCAAAACTCCCAAAAGCAATGTGGCTACATAAAAGACAATACTACATGATACTAAGTTGGGAATGCATGCATACTGAATTCCACAACCTGAATGCATACTGTGGCTAAACTGCTAAAAAAATATATTTATTCTTAACTGACTCTTAATTTAAGAGCAATAATCAGTGTTACAGTTAAGGAAAGCAAACCTCAGCTATTCCTCCAGGGGTAAAGAAAAACTTCAAGGGGTTTGGGGAGCTTGCTCATAATAAAGCCATTAAAAATGGCAAAGAAATAACCTGATGTGTTTAGCTTTTATGTTCAAAGTAGGAACAAGTCTGACTTGAGTCTAGTGGAAACAGTATCAGGCTATAAAGCAGGAGACCCGCATTCTGGTTCTGACACTGCCACCAACTGGCTATGGAGTCTTTAATAAGCCAAGTCCTCTATGGGCCTCAAGTTACATATCTGGAAATTGAAGATGAAAATAAATGGAGCAAAGTTACATCTGGAGAAAACATGTTTACAGTCAGTCATTTTCCTGCAATCCAGGCAGCCGCTACCTCACCCTTAGGATCAACATATCAAGGTGAAGCTTGGATTACCTTTCCTTTCAAATGATCTCTAAAATGCCTTCTAGTTTTAAGAGCTTATGCTTCTGTGTTCTAATTACATGATTCCTGTCCTGGTTATTTAAAAAGAGATTCAGCCAGTCAAGGTAACTTGTACCCATAGTTTCAGCTACTCAGGGAGGCTGAGGCAAGAGGAATGCTTGAACTCAGGAGTTTGGGGCCAGTGAGAACCATCTCTTTAAAATCATTAAGGGAAAGGAAAAACAAAAACAAAAACCCAGACTTCATAAGAATGGATCTACTCCTGCAATTTCATTGAATCACTTCTCCAAAGAATTCCTTTGCAACTTCTTATGAAACAGGGGCAGAGAAAGATTTTGCAGCATAATGGTTTACACAACTGTTTCTTGTATTAGCAAATAGAAGCTACAGAGAATCACAGAGCAGGTGAAGGTTTGAGGTTGGTGCACCTGGACTCAAGTGGCCTCTGTTATTCAACTGAAACTAGATAGCAAATAAACAGTAAGAATAAAGATGACTTGAGAAACAAATAAAATAAGCCTGGAAGATTAACATTTAGTTAAACTGTAACATTAAGAGTAAGAAAGCAACCTGCTCAAGGACTAAGGGAGGTGGGGTGCTGTGCAGTGGTAAGAGCACAGGCTCTCTAATCAGGCAGACCGAAGTTCAAACACCAGCTCAGCCACTTGCAGCCTGTGTGCTGTTAGGGAAGTCACTGAACTTCTCTGAGTCTATGCCCTTATATGTAATAGTGGGATATAAGAACGACCTCAAGGGGCTGCTACAAAAGACAAATGAGTGGAGGTTAGGAAGGTCAGTGAAAATACCCAGCACCTCACTTGATATGTAGGACGTGTTCCATGCCAGTCGCCTTCCTTCTCTCGTCCCTGCTTTCTAAAGGAAAAGCGTGATGTGAAGAGCCTTGCTTTATGCAAAAGCCTTTCTATCTCCCAGGACTGCTGCAGCCTTATTTCCTGAGGTGAATTTTTAAAATTTTGAAATAATTTTTAGAAACTGATTTTTGATGTAAAGAAATCACTGTCAGATTAACTGCTGCCTATAGAGCTTTTCTGCATATTTCTCTCAAGGTGGAGATTAAAAATTGGAATAGGAGGACATTTTGGAGCTCAGCTCTGAGCAAGTCTGATTGAACTGGGATTTTCAGATTAGGTTGGCAACATAAAAATGTTATTTAATAGAATATAGAATCTCTGGTAGTAATTTTACATTGAGTTGAATTTAAAAGGCAAATAATAGTGTATGTTAACTGACTGAGCTGGGGCAGAGATTTGAAAACGGGGCTTGCAGGCTGGGTCAGCTGATCAGAGGAGGAGGTGGGCAGAGTAGCTGCTCCTAGAACAGTAGCTTTGTGAATAGACCCACCACAGTGCTGGCCAGTAGGACGCTGGGAACTTCCAGGATACACCGAGCTGGCTTACAGGTTACTATACCAAAGCAGGAATATAAGCAAAGAATATGAAATAATGTCAAATTATAAAACCCTTTACCTCTTAAAAAGAACAGGAATGAAAATGTGCAATATTAGGACCTTTGTACTCCATGCACACAATATGACCTGTGTTGAATGAGAATCCCATCAGGATGCCTACAGAAGCATGAGTGCTGTTTTCACCCCTGTTCCCATCTCAATTGGCTTTGTCCTTGGCATCCGTATTGGCATAGTTAAATAGTGTAGTGCAATTTCAAGAACTGAGTATATTTTCTAGAGAGTTAATAGGATTTTTAATCTCATAGAAAATGGGTACTTTTGTGGGAAGAAATTATTTCTGTCTCTGGAAAAAGAATAGAGACTTGTTATTTAAAGGATTTTATATGCATCAATGTGAAGTTCAGCAAGGTTTTAGAAAATGGATGCAATTCAAAAGATACAACAGGCATTTCACTTAAGCTACACACACACAACTTAACAAAAGCTGCACAGGAGTAAGGAGCACTCTTCCAGTGAACACTTATTTTTCTTACTCTGTGACAAATGGAAGATACTTTCCTGGTACCACTGTATTCTTCCAAACTGCTACCGGGAGAACTGTGTCAATGGAGGGGAGACATGTTTCTGGGCTACCAGGCAGGCACACAACATAAAGTGATCAAAATGTCTTTTCCTAAGACACTGTGATTCCATCTCACACTAGGGCATAAACCATAGAACTCATTTGAAGGCCAACTGCTATCCTCAAGGTCCAGTCCCATGGAGGATTGCATTCAAAGAAACAATAGTGCATGAATCAAAACTAAAATATATTCAAACTATTAATCCTGTTTTGTTTCATCTCTCCTTGACCTCAAAAATACTTACTGGGGGGCTGAGATTGTAGCTCAGTGGTACCGCGCTTGCCTTGCATGTGTGAGGCACTGGGTTCGATCCTCAGCACCACATATAAATAAAGATATTGTGTCCATCTACAACTAAAAACAATACTTAAAAATAAAAATACTTACTGGGTACTTCTGTTCCTTTGGAGCGCCTCATGTCCACACTATCTATGAGCTTGGGGCCAGCAGAAACCAGGAGGCAGGGCTTGAGAGAGTGATTAGGGCCAATGAAGCCAAGTGGGTGACAGACTGCAGAATCAGGGACAAAGCAGCAGCTAAAGCCAGAGGAGGCTGAGGCCAAGGAAACAGTCGGGGGAGAGGGGTTGGTTGCATCTGAGGAAGAAGCAAGTCACATGAGGGCTCAGAAAGCCAGGACTGAGGATATAGTCAGTTCCAGATAGAGTGTCTAAGCTCGTAGAGATGGGGCTAAGATGGCAGTCCAGGCCTCTCAGTGGCTATAGTATGGTTTGGAGGTGATTTGTTCCTGACAAAACCCATGCTGGAATTTAATCTCCATTATGAAATATTAAGAATTAGGACCAAATCAATAAATAGGCAAAGGAACTGAACAGACACTTCACAGAAGAAATACAAATGGTCAACAAATATCTGAAAAAAAAAAAAGTTCATCACTAGCAACTAGAGAAATGCAAATTCAAACTACACTGAGATTTCATCTCACTCCAGTCAAAATGGTGATTATCAAGAACAAAAGTAATAATAAATGTTGGCAAGGATGTGGGGAAAGGTACACTCATACATTGCTGGTGGGACTGCAAATTGGTGCAACTGCTCTGGAAAGCAGTATGGACATTCCTCAGAAAACTTGGAATCAAACCACCATTCCTTGGTATATACTCAAAGGACTTAAAATCATCATACTACAGTGACACAGCCACGTTAACGTGTATAGCAGCTCAATTCACAATAGCTAAGCTATGGAACCAACCTAGGTACCCTTCAACAGATAAATGGATAAAGAAAATGTGGTATATATACACAATGGAATATTACTCAGCCATAAAAAATAATTTTGCTGGTAAATGGGTGGACCTGGAGACTATCATGCTAAGTGAAATAAGCCAATCCAAAAAACCAAAGGCCGAATGTTCTCTGTCATATGTAAATGCTAACACACAATAACAGCGGGTGGCAAGGGAAAAACAGAAGTTCATTGGATTAGACAAAAGGGCATAAAGGGAAGGGAGGGCATGGGAATAGGAAAGTACAATAAATTGGACATAACTTTCCTATGTTCACATATGAATACATGACCAGTGAAACTCCATATCACGTACAACTGCAAGAATGGGATCCTAATTAGGTTATACTCCATGTATTATAATATGTCAAAATGCACTCTACTGTCATGTATAGCTAAAAAGGACAAATAAACCAATTAGTTGAAAGAAAAAAAAAAAGGACCAAGTGGAACATTTAAGAGGTGATTAGGTTATGAGGTCTCTGCCCTCATTTATTCATTAATCCATTCAGGAATTAAAGTAGGAAGGGATTAATGTGTTATCTCAAGAGCTGGTCTGCTTTGAAAGCCACTTTGAGACTTCAAGCTTGCTCACTCTTCAGATGTGCCCTGTCACCATCTATGCTGCCTCACGACTGCTACCTTAGGCCACCAGAAAGAAGGCCCTTGCCAGATCTGACCCCTTAGCCGTCAACTTTCTAGCCTCCAGAAGTGAGCGCTGAATAAAGCATTATTTATAAATTATCCAGTCATTGGCATTTGGTTATAGCAACGGAAATAGGACCAAGACAGGTACTACTGTACCATTATGCAGGTTTTATACAGCCTCACTGTCCCTGGCACAAACACACCAGTGAGAGTGGTGTCACTTAGTTGTTCCCCAGCCAAGCTCTTCTAATTTTGTGTTTGCCTTCTAATCTCAGGCCAGCAATCTAAACTGTTTCCCCTTTTGTTTCTCTGAGTTCCACAGATTTTGACTAGGCCTAGCTCCACAACTCTGAAACAGAATCAGACAAACCCAATTTCCCAACTATGTTTTCTGTCCCTAATGAGAAGCAGGAGCTGGGTATGGTGGCACACTCCTGTAATCCCAGCACTGTGGGAGGCTGAGATAGGAGAATCGCGAGTTCAAAGCCAGCCTCAGCAATGGTGAGGCGCTAAGCAACTCAGTGAGACCCTGTCTCTACATAAAACACAAAATAGGGCTGGGGATGTGGCTCAGTGGTCCAGTGCCCCTGAGTTCAATCCCCAGTACCAAAACAAAACAAAGAAGCGGGACAATCCTGTTTATACCACTTGGTTCCTTTAAAGCTTGTAACAGGAATAGGCAGTGGGTACTATGAATGGAAATTTCCAGTTATTTCAATAGGAAATCCTTTTATCAGCACAATGTATCAACAATTATTAGTCTAGCTTTTAAGGTACAAAGCACCAGTTAAGTATTCTCTAGTGAGCAGGAAAACTTTTAAAATAGAAAGACTGAACAAGTTCCTAGATCCTGTTGAAAGTGGTTTACCAAACCAGACATGGAGGCACACACCTGTGATCCTAGCACCTTGGCAGGCTGAGGCAGGAGGATAGCAAATTCAGTGCCAGCCTCAGCAACTTAGCAAGACCTATCTTGAAACCAGAGCATGAATGAACTCAGCACACATGAGATCACTGTACTCACTTCAGACCTCCAAGCAGAAAGCAAAGATGCAGAAATCCTGAGCCAGTCAAAATGGCAACCAGTAGGCCTGTGTGAGATGCCCGTCAGACTATATAAGCTTTACTTCTCGCTTCCTAGAGGAGCCTGTCCAAGAACTCATACCTATGCATGGTCTTCCTTGTGCTCCAGCATAAACTTCAATAAAGCCTCGTTTGAACGAACTGCTTGCCTCTTTGTGATTTCTATCTTGAACTGAAGCAGAAGCAAAACAACTACCACCATCGCCACCGAGGTTGGAGCAAAAGAACCCAAGGCTGAGCTTATATAACACTGAATTAGGCTGATTGGTGATTGGTAACACCTCCAATTCCTTGAAGCCTAAGCCTGAGTCTTCCTGGAGTCACAAGAGAAGTAGTCAGAGAGGTGGGTGCAGAGAAGCACATCTTTTTCTTTCCCACTCAGGACACCAGATCCCCTGTGTCCAGATATAACTGCACACACTAGATGCACTGTGCCCAGAGGACATAGCAGTGACCACAGCTCAGGCCAGTTGCTGTGAGGAGACCGAGTCATGGCCAGGGCTTTCTTGAGTGGCCCACACAGAGCACAGGTGACATAAGGGGGCAGGTGCTGATAAACTCAGAGATTGGTTGCGTGGCTCTCAGGTATCTGCATGTTTCCTAATTACTACCTGCCCACTCACGTCAGAAAGGTAGCATCCTTATTTCAAGTTCATGTCATCTGGTAAATGAAGTAAAACAACTATATACAGAGGTGGAGATGGAATAGATTTTAATAGGATCTAAAAAGCCTTACTTAATATGTCTGTCAAACCATGGTTTTGAAGAGCCTACGTGGACACTAAAAGAAACTCATAAAATTTAAAATATAATCATGACCAAAATGATAATTTCAGTCTCCAAATACTGTGATCCTATGATAGTCATAACAACTAAATGATGCATCTTGTCCGTAAATTTCAGAACATAGCTTAGGCCTCTTAAATTTGTACAGAATTAAGATTACTATTTTTTTAAATATTTATTTTTTAGTTGTACGTGGACAGAATATCTTTATTTTATTTTTATTTTACAGATGGGGTCTCACTGAGTTGCTTAGCACCTCGTCATTGCTGAGGCTGGCTTTGAACTCCTGATTCTCCTGTCTCAGCCTCCCTAAGTACTGGGATTACAGACTTGCGCCACTGCACCGGGCTTGACTGTCTTTTAAATGTCATGAATAGCCATATGAATTGCCTTTTCATTGTAGGCTAAAATGGTTAATTATCATTAACTTGCTCATTCATATGCCACATCTACTGCTGAGGATCGAACCCAGTGCCTCAAGTGTGTGAAGCAAGCACTCTACCACTGAGCTACAATCCCAGCCCCAGAATTAAGATTATTCATTAGAGGAAAAGGAACACACAGGAGATGACATGATATCAGAAAATAATTTTTTCATGTTAACATCTGTTGTAGAGATGAAGATCCATTTTGTTCTATTTCCAAGAAATGCAGTTTCTAGAGCAATGGACAATTTTACCACATATGTAGCCATCTTCTCTGTGTACCCAAGTGACTACCAGTCATGACTTTTATTGCACCTATATAATATTTCCCTTCAGCTACTTATCACATTGTATAACCAAACGCTCTTTTTTCTTCTCTTTTTGTTTCTTTTTTTGGTACTGGGGACTGAACTCAGGGGCATTCAATCACTGAGCCACACCCCAGCCCTATTTTGTGTTTTATGTAGAGACAGGGTCTCACTGAGTTGCTTAGCACCTCGCCATTGCTGAGGCTGGCTTTGAACTCATGATTCTCCTGTCTCAGCCTCCCAAAGTGTTGAGATTAATTTTTCTTAACATGTGTGAGGCACTGGGTTCAGTCCTGAGTTGGGTGACAGGAGGCTAGAGTACTCCTTCTCAGTGATTTCAATGATCTGCCCTTTGAAACTCCATGAAGACAGTGAGTGTGTTTGACTTACCATTACATCCCTAGTGTGTAGCATAAGGCACAAATCCTAATAATGAAATTATGAGGAAAATTCTGATCTTCATAAAATGAAATATGCGCTCCATTAATATGTGTAGAGAAAGGGACAGATGGAGGGACAGAAGAAAGAAGGGGATATAAACGTGTTTTAGATGGAGCAGTAGATGTGGCATATGAATGAGCAAGTTAATGATAATTAACCATTTTAGCCTACAATGAAAAGGCAATTCATATGGCTATTCATGACATTTAAAAGACAGTCAAGCCGGGTGCAGTGGCGCAAGTCTGTAATCCCAGTACTTAGGGAGGCTGAGACAGGAGAATCAGGAGTTCAAAGCCAGCCTCAGCAATGACGAGGTGCTAAGCAACTCAGTGAGACCCTATCTGTAAATAAAACACAAAATAGTGCTGGGGATGTGGCTCAGTGGCCGAGTGACCCTGAGTTCAATCTCCAGTACGAAAAAAAAAAAAAAAGACAGTCAAATTTTAGTTTCAATAGGCGATTGAATGTATGGACAATAAATTATAAAAATTTGGGACAGTCATAGTTTCCTTATACCATAACCTATTTCCAAATGAACCCTGATGCTTTTTAATGAAAGAGTCCTATCCATAATATATCTTTAATGTATCCATATTATATGCTTTTAATAGGGCCACTTAAGCAGAATGCAGGTGTGCACACCTGTAATCCCACCAGCTCGGGAGGCTGAGGTAGAAGGATTGCAAGTTTGAGGCCAGCCTCAGCAACTTAATGAGGCCCTAAGCAACTTAGTGAGACTGTCTCAAAATAAAAAATAAAAAGGACTGTGGATGTGGATCAGTAGTTAAGTGCCCCTGGGTTCAATCACCACTATCCCCTTCCCCCCCAAAAAGTGCTATTCAAAAACCTCAGCAATTCTGCAAGTGCAGTGGTACACGCCTGTAATCCCAGCACTTAGGGAGGCTGAGACAGGAGAATCGTGAGTTCAAAGCCAGCCTCAGCAGCAGCGAGGTGCTAAGCAACTCAGTGAGACCCTGTCTCTACATAAAACACAAAATAGGGCTGGGGATGTGGCTCAGTGGTCGAGTGCCCCTGAGTTCAATCTCCAGTACCAAAACAAAAAACAAAAAAACTAAAACTAAACCATCAGTGGCTCATCACCTGTACACAACATCAAAATTCTTAACAAGATCCATGAAACGTCTAGGGTATGCCCTGCCCTTGGCTTTCCATGCTCTCAAGAAACACTGTCCTCCTTCTGCTCTACACTCCAGTAATACTGGTCTGATTTTAGTGCCGCTCGGGCCATGAGGTTATTGTGCACATCGTTTCCTTCACCTGCACTGGTCTTGCACATCTGTGCTCTTTACCTGATTAGGACCTACTGATGTCTGGTTCTCAGCCCAAATAACATTCCTTCGCGAAGCTTTCCCTAGCCAGCCTTCTCTCCTATTGTAGATCAGGTTTCTTTTTAGCATGCACCATATAACCATGGTCTTGACCTTAATTAAAACTGATGATCTTAGATTGAAGTGAGATGCCTACTTATGAAATAATTTCATTAATATTGATTTCTCCTATTGAACAGACAAAAAGACCCATGAGAACCATGTCTGTCTTTGTTTAACATCGTGTCAATATTTTTTATCATAATGAGTACCATGAAATTGATAATAAATATTGTTGGAGGAAAAAGTAAATTTTTAAATACACTCAAAGATGTATAATTTTTTAACATTCTCATAAACATAGGGAAAATTTCTATAAACCCATTTCTAACTTAAAATGAAGACTCAGTTGGTATTTTAATTAATTTCTGCTATAATTACATCTGTATTGTGCTTGGTGACAGTTTCTTTTTATGAAAAATATTGCAACATCAGGTTATATTATAACCTCATGATGAAATCAAATTAATATGCTCCACATCTTGATCTCATCATCAAATCACCTTTCATTTGAATAATGAAATATCTTCATGAAGCCAAGGCTTAATTCTGGTTTCAAATGTCTGCCCATGGAGGTTGGCACAAATATCTATTCAAATGATATCAAAGAGTTAGGTAATATAGCAGATTGTACTGAGAAATTTATTCACTGCTATTTTGATAGAAAATGTCCTCAGAGACCGTTGCTACATTAAAAAGCATTGGGTCAGTCTTAACAGGAACAAAGCCTTCAAATTGCTGTAATTTTAAAATCCTGGTCCCTCTCTGCTCCTTTGGCTATAACAGTAACAACAACAAAGAAAATAGTTTTCTTTATGTAATTACACTTTTTTGTATCTTTTTCTTATTCGGAAACAATTGGAAACATAAAGATTGGTTCAGCATTATAGGACAAAGGTGTATCTACTATTCATACTAAGTGATTATAGCCTGGGGATGGGCCAGGAGAGAGCCACTGCAAGATAAATTGCAAGGCAAGAGATCAAATTCATACACGACACAATATTCATAAGAAAAAGTAAACTAAATTGTGAGAAAATAAGAAGATCTTTACATGTAAGATTAAAATGTCAAAAATATGGAAATTAAGAAATAAGAACTTCTCTAGTTCTTTAATGAACATGTATGTGCTCTACTACTGCTAAAGTTCTCATTTTGTGGCCGAAGATTTCGAATTTGCATTCACTTGACTTTGTAATGATCTTTTTTATCTTAAAAGGCTTTATTTTAAAAGCTTGAAACTTACTTATAGCTACCTCCTTCTCTTCCCAC
The DNA here is from genome assembly GCA_028644305.1 of Xerus rutilus. Classification (NCBI taxonomy): domain Eukaryota; kingdom Metazoa; phylum Chordata; class Mammalia; order Rodentia; family Sciuridae; genus Xerus; species Xerus rutilus. The sequence continues at coordinate 11,045,646 of CM053417.1, forward strand.
ATCTGTCCCTTGACCCATCCCTCAAAAAAGACTGTTCATGAGAATTTCCTATTCAAAATCTTTAAAGGGTTCCCCATAACCTTCCAGATTAATTCAAAAAAATTCAAGTTCTTTATCATAATTCAAGTTCTTTCTCATTCAAGTTTCTTTATCATAATTTTCAAAGTGTTCCAAGATCTAGCCCCAGCTGAGCTCTTGCCACCTTCCTTTCAAACAGATACAGTGAACTTCACGGTTCCTCAGACCTTTTTCTCTCTTCCTTCTCTATCTCTGTGCGTGTCCTGGGAATATTCCCTCTCCTGCTAATCCTAAAAGAACCATCTTAAGAAATATTCTTTAATGCTGCCACTGAAAAGTCTTCCCTGGCACTCCATTCTGGGTGACGTGTCACCTACATGTTCCAAGGTCAAGTATCAAAACAAATAAGCTCTACTACTTTAAGTACAAAGAGAAATAATTGTCACTGAGGGCAAAAATCAAAAGTTACCTATGTGTAAAATTAAATAACATCACTTCACAGTGGAATTGAAAAGACTATACACATCATCTACTCAGAGGGTTTACCAGAAAAGTTACCCACACAGTGTCACATAAGCACATTGGTAGGACTGATAAATTTTGGAGAGCCAGTCCATAAATCACAGCTCATCCCCACACAGGCAACCAGGGCAGTAACTGCCTCTATAGTAACAGCAGGAACTTATCCTTCAATCATCAGGGCTAAAGATAGTAAGAGGTGAATTCTTTTGTTATAAACACTATTGTATGTATGTATGATACATTGAAATTCCTGAATTAACTCATAGTAAGATTCTAACTTCCTTTCTCCAGGGACCTGACATTTGAATTGGAATTTTTGCTCATCCCAGCTGCAATCTTATTCCTAACTATCACCTTGAGAAAGAAATGGCATGTAAATCAGACTCCAGCT
>CM053417.1:11047076-11079559 GCA_028644305.1 Xerus rutilus
TCCTTTCTCCAGGGACCTGACATTTGAATTGGAATTTTTGCTCATCCCAGCTGCAATCTTATTCCTAACTATCACCTTGAGAAAGAAATGGCATGTAAATCAGACTCCAGCTACCACAGCGTTTCCTCCCTCATAAGAATGCATGCTAAGTAGGGGCTGGGGTTGTAGCTCAGTGGTAGAGTGCCTGCCTTGCATGTGTGGGTCACTGGGTTCGATCCTCAGCACCACATAAAAATAAATAATGAATAAAATAAAGATGTTGTGTCCATCTACAACTAAAAAAAAATTTTTTTAAAGAATGAATACTAACATTTCATTTCCAGCCAATTTTTCAAAATTCTGTGTGACCCACAAAATGTTAAACTTCTATAAATGATCTACTCTTGAAATCTCTACTCCATGCATATTGGTGACACCAGAATGATTATATCTGTAGGTTTTATCATCAGCAATTGGTTGAAGACAGTTGAGAGAAGAGTCATAGATTTCTCCTAAGATGAATTTATATAACAATCTGTTTCTTCCCTGTATGTGTTTATTTTGGTTGCATTTGTAGGAGAATCTATTGAATATTGGGTGTTCTAAGTCTCCTAAACCACCGCACACCCCCACACACCCTCCACTCCCCATGCCTTGATTCCAACCCTGGTTACAAAAGCGACACTGTGCAGCTTCTGGATGAAATGATTTCTAATTGTGAAGACCTGGGTTCTTGACTAAAATTCACTTGTATGTAGGTAGATGATCCTAAATAAGTTAATCTCCATTTTTAGATTTCAGGGGGTTTTCTCCTTAAGATCAAAGATACTGGGTTCCATGACCCTATGGTGTCTTTCCCGCTTTAAATTTCTATGCTAGAAATATATTAGGTTCAATGATGTCCAATACTTTCTCCATTGAAAAACCTAAATCTTGGTCTTAGATGTTCAATGCCATGAATTTCCAAGAGTAACAGTGACTACTGGGGGCTGGGATTGTAGCTCAGCGGTAGAGCGCTTGCCTCGCATGCGTGAGGCCCTGGGTTCGACCCTCAGCACCACATACAAAGCAATAAAAAAATAAAGACATTGTGTCCATCAACAACTAAAAAAAATTAAAAAAAAAAAAACAGTGACTACTGAATGCATACGATGTACTAGACTGTACAAAAAAGCTGTACATGTCTTAACTATTTGTCTCCCACAGCAAGCCTTAGAAGTTCCTAGTATTTTCCCATTTGTCCAAATGAGAAATCTAAGGCTCAGTCAGGGTAAGAAACTTGATTTAGGTCACATGATCCTAACAGGAGAATCCTGATTTTATCTATATATCATATTGCTGCTAATAAATGGAACAGGAGTAATACTAATGAAAATAACATTAATATAAGCTGAGTTGTACAGTAATTGGACTTTTTGAGTTGTACCATAGTTGGAAACTTAATAAACCTTCCTACATCTTTGCTAAGAAGAAATGTGGATACTGTTGTATATATTTTAAAGATAGGTATATTAGTGAGGGTTCTCAAGAACACCAGAACCAATGGAATATATATGTATGTATGTGTATATATATATATGTATGTATGTGTGTGTGTGTGTATATATATATATATATATATATATATATATATATATATATATGATTATAAAAGGTGATTTAGGAGGTCAGCTTACATTCTCAGAAGCTAGAAAGTCCACAATGGTGGTCTGCATACCAGAGAATCAGAGGAACCAGTAGCTGCTCAGTCCAAGAAGCTGGAGCCTCAGAACAAGAGGGACCAATGAGGCAGCCTCAGTAGGAGACTAAAGACCTGGGAACTCCCTGGAGAGAGGTTAGTCAGAATCCACATTGGAAGAACGAAGTAGCTAGAGTCTGGCATCCTCAGGTGATAGCAGCAGTAATGGATACCCCTGCTCAAGAAGGATGAAATCTGTATCCACCTTGCCTTTCTTCCATCCGGAGACCCAGCCTATTGGACTGTGCTGTCCACATTCAGGGTGGGTATCCCCACTCAGTTTGCCATCCTACATGGCAATCACCTCTGGAAACCCCCTCATGGACATACCCAGAAGTCTCTCCATCTTAGTTATCGCTAAGCCAGTCAGGTTGACAATCCAGATTAACCATCACAATAGAAAACTACAGTCATCCTTCTTTCCTCTACATGTAAATACTTCCTAATAATGAAGGCTAGAGATTAATGTGCATTCATTCACAAAATATTTCTTGCACGGTGCTGAGTTGCACACCTGTAATCCCGGTGGCTTGGGAGGCTGAGGCAGAAGGATGGCAAATCCAAAGCCAGCCTCAGCAACGGTGAGGCACTAAGCAACTCAGTGAGACTCTGTCTCTACATAAAACACAAAATAGGGCTGGGGATGTGGCTCAGTGGTCGAGTGCCCCTGGGTCCGATCCCTGGTACCCACCCCAAAATTTTTTCCTTAAAAGTTTACATGTTCCTAGCACTAAGACAAGCCTGATACGAAGGATCATATTTTTATTACAGAAGAACAAGTCCCGCTGAATGTCTTCACTATTCATTGGGATGACCTTTCCAAAATGCAGCTTTTGCATAGAGACCTGAAGGAAATGAGGATGCACAGCAGATGTCTTGGAGGAGAATCTTCCAGGCAGAAGAATGCAAAGGCCCTGAAGTGTCTGGTGGGTTACAGGAATCACATGCATGGTGAATAGGAATCACAGATTGGTGAGTCTAAGTGAAACAGTGATCCAGGAGGACAATAATATGCATCAATGTCACAGTACTAGGCTATTATTAGGAATTTGGATTTCATTCTAATCAAAATGAAAGTCTTTGGAGTTTTCCTCAACAGAAAGACATGATCTGGCTTTAATGTACAGTGTGGGAGAACAGGGTAGAAGAAATAATCCATTGTTATTACTTTTACCAAACATTTTCCTAAAACATTTCTGTTTTCCCAAAGATTTTCAGAAACATTTTTCATTATTTCACTTTCTCGTAAGTTTTGAAAAGTTCTCAATACACAGACAAGTGAAGCTTTCTAACAATTTAGGTGTAGGGATAATCGCTCCTCCTTTGACTCTTCCCACCCCTCTCCTTTATTTTTCTCCCTTCCTTCCTCTTTCCCACCCCTTTTTCCTTTCCTTCTTTCCTTTTTTTCTTTCCTTTCTTTTTTTCTTTCTTGTTCTCTTTTAGATTCATTCTGGGACATAGACTACTATAGGACCAGACTTGATGTTTGAAATGAATTAAAATCCCTTGTTATTATAAAAGTCAAAAAGCATGACCACCTGTAATGAATATTAAGAAACAGAAGCAGTTTTCAGGTGAATTCAGCAGTATTGTAGAATGTGTCATCCAAGTCAGTCTCTAGGATCTAAGTTTTAGTCAGTTGCAAGGTATTTGTATAATGAAACAATTGATTCTCAACTTATATTGGCCATGAGGAAGATGATGTTCTCAGAAGCGATATACTGCCCATAGGCCTGTCTGTAGAACAGAGAAGACTGGCTGCCAGGTCATGCCCATTTCTTAGCATTTTAGTTATAATCCCATTGCTTCTTCTTTCATTCAAAAAATCATACTGGAATGCAAATGAGTGAGTGTGACATATTTAATAACATAACTATATTATATTATATTAATATACTTACCAATGATACTATGGTGAGTGAGAAATGCAGTGCCATTTCTCTGTAAGTACATTTAACTTGCATGGGGAAAAAACTTATATCAATTCAGGATCTCTGTCATATTTCCCAATGATGTGTCCATCTGACACCTACTGAGATGTGCACCATCGCTCTTGGACCTTAGTGGCTGATTCATAACATTTTTATGTCACCACTCAATCCCTACCATAGGGCCTCCTCCCATGCCTTTTTCAAATATATTGTTATTAGCTATAGTCATTGTGCTGTGCAATTTCTGGTCTAACTGAAATTGTATTGATTTATTTATTTTTAAGTACTAGAGATTGAACCCAGGGGCTTTTTACCATTGAGCTACATCCTCAACCCTTATTAATTAATTAATTAATTAAGTTTGGGGGGTTATCAGGGATTGAACTCAGGGCACTCAACCACTGAGCCACATCCTCAGCCCTATTTTGTGTTTTATTTAGAGACAGGGTCTCACTGAGGTGCTCACCACCTTGGTTTGGCTGAGCCTGGCTTTGAACTCATGATCCTCCTGCCTCAGCCTCCGGAGCTGCTGGGATTACAGGCGTGTACCACCAGTATAGATATGGACTGACAGTCAAGGGTGCAGGAGTGCACCTTAGGGACCAAAGATATGTAGTTACTCATTGTAGATGATGCTACATATCTTTTCATCGCACATTTCAAGGATAGCTTTTTACATGGTCTCAGCAAAACTTGCATATTCATTAGAATACGCTAGTATTTGATGGAAAAACAAACAAATACAAAATTGTCATGACACAGGTCCAATTCTTTCTCATATTAAACATCAAGGGCCAGTTAGGGAACCAGTTGGAGGCAGTGACTATCTATGTTACATTACTAGTAAGTGTGGCTGAGGGAAAACAGCAATATAGGGTCTCACATTAGTAATCAAATACTCTGGCTCAGAAATGACACCTGCCATTTCTGTTATAACTCACTAACCTAACATTCATGTTCCTCATTGAACTTTCCACTCAAGATTAGCCATATAATTGCTTAGACCAATGAAAAGTAAGTATAAATGACTTATCAAGTTCTTCATGTTCTATTTTTTCTTCTGCCATTAAACTGTCAATGTCCTGGTGACTCTTTCAGCCTGGATTCTAGAATGATGATAACACCTGTTATGGTTTATATATGAAGTGTCCCCCAAAAGCTCATGTGTGAGACAATGCAAGTTTAGAGATGAAATAATTGGGTTATGAGAGCCTTAACCTAATTAATACATTAATCCAATGATAGGGATTAACTGAGCTTTAACTATAGGCAGGTAGGGTATGGCTAGAAGAAGTAGGTCACCAGGGCCAGGCCTTTGGGACTTACATTTTGTCCCTCATGAGCAGAGCGCTCTCTTTCTGGCACCATGTTCTGAACTGCTTTTCACCTCCACACCTTTCCCCCATGATGTTCTGCCTCACCTGGGGCCCAGAGCACAGGACATCTATGGATTGAGACCTCTGATAAACATTTCCACCTCACTTCTTTTCAAGTCTTTTAGTAACACCAATGAAAAAGGTGGCTATAGCTGGGCACCTGTAATCCCAGCACTTTGGGAGGCTGAGACAGGAGAATCGCGAGTTCAAAGCCAGCCTCAGCAACGGCGAGGTGCTAAGCAACTCAGTGAGACCCTGTCTCTACATAAAACACAAAATAGGGCTGAGGATGTGGCTCAGTGGTCGAGTGCCCATGAGTTCAATCCCCTGTACCAAAGCAACAACAACAACAACAAAAAACAAAAAACAAACAAACCAAAAAAATGGCTAAAACAACTCCAGACCTATAGCCATTATGCCATTCATGAGTAGCATGAGCAAGAAATAAACTTGATCATTTTAAGACATGCATGTTTAGTTGTTTTCCCTGCAGTGTAACATTGCCTAAGCTAATTTATACAAACTAAAAGGGAGGAGAATAAAATACAGACGCTCTCTGACTTAGCATGATTCAACTTAGAACTAATCAACTTTACGATGGTACAAAAGCAGCATGCATTCAGTAGCACCTGTTCTTCACATTTTGTATTTGGATCTTCTCCTGAGCTAGTAATGTGCAGTATAATGATCGCTCAGGATGCTGGGCAGACGCAGTAAGTCAATAGATGCGGAGGGGAAAAAAACTAGCCCTCTACACCTGGACTTTGTTGCTAAGCTAGGATGTTTGGAAGGTTACATGTACTAAATGCTTTCAGTTTATGGTATTCTCAATTTAAAATGGGGTTATTAGGACAGAACCTCATTGCAAATTGAACAACACTAAAGACAGAAATTTTGTAAGTTCTGATCCCCTGAATAGAAAACTTGTAAATTTGGAAAAAGCAATTAAGGATGTTGAAAAAAAAAAAAAAAGAAGGAAAAACTATTTGAATCTAGAACTATGCTCCTTGGGGAGACACTGATGTCCTGACATTGTGCCCAATTAAGCACATCAGTAATTCACAATGGACAATATTTATATAAATCTAGTGATATAAATACTCATGACTTTCTATCTACACAATCAAGTAATATAAATCAAAGAATACCAAACAGTTACGATTTTTAACCATAGAGATCAACCTTGAGAATATAAATTAAGTACAATGCTCACAGAGCCAGAAGCCTAGAAAGAGGTAAGGATGAGTACAGGAGGGATACACAGAAAAAGGAAGGAGATCGCCAACATTTCATCCTATGAAATATGGAGTTAAGAGAAATTTTCTGGTTGGTAAAACAAGAAATGGAAATTGAAATACTCACTTTGAAGTAACAGAGGTACCCACTGGATGAAAAAGAAGTAAAGTCAAGAAAACTTTTTTAATATTTTTTGTTTTTTAATATTTTTCCTTATTGGGAAAATGAGAGAAGTATGTTTACATCCTAAAATAAAACAATGGAGGGAACATTTTTGATAATTCTCAGAATAAAAGGAGTAATTTGATAGAATGATGTCCTTCAATAGGCAAGAGATGGTATCTAATGCTTCAGTGGAGATCATGGCTTTAGCCAGGAGTAAGAATGGGTCACACAGATTAACCAGACTGAAAGACACAACTATATGGCACAGAAGGTATGTGTGTAGATGTAGAAGATGTGGAATTTCACACATTCAAGTGCTGCAGTAATTCTGACATGGACATAGTAGATCAAAGATTCGTCACACTAAAGATTCTCTTTCCATATTCACTCCTGCTATAAAGAAAAAGTGGCAAGTTCTTCCAATTACTCTTTTCAACAATGACAAGACAGAACCTGTGAGGAAATAACCACTACAAAAGGGAAAAGACCCATAAGGGCCTCAAAGGAAAATGTACCATTAACATTATAAGACAACATCATCAGTATTCAGTTCAATTGCTTCTCATGGTATTCACTGGCCATATTTTTGGCATTTGAAAATAGGATTTCTATGGCTGATCTTTAATGATATACTTAGAATGGTTAAGCAAAGAAATGTGTATCATAAAAGGTATCTATCCAGCTGGGCACGGTGGCGCACACCTGTAATCCCAGGACTTTGGGAGGCTGAGACAGGAGAATCATGAGTTCAAAGCCAGCCTCAGCAACAGCGAGGCACTAAGCAACTCAGTGAGACCCTGTCTCTACATAAAACACAAAATAGGGCTGGGGATGTGGCTCAGTGGTCGAGTGCCCCTGAGTTCAATCCCCAGTACCAAAAAAAAAAAAAAGGTTATCTATCCATTTTGCAAACACTGTTGAAGACCTGCTTTTTGTCAGATGCTGCGCAGGTTCTCTAGATAGAAAGATTAGAAAGACTTAGTCCCTGTGCTTGTGGAGATCACAGTTTGACAGCAATATTGAGGGAGAAGGAAAAGAATCAGTCAATTGCAATATGGTATGGTATATGCCATGATGGAAAAATAAATAGAATATAGCCAGCGTCGAGGAAACAGACAAGAGAGTGATTAATTGTGGAGACTGTTGATAACTGACTCAGAGATGATGAAATTTTTGCCAAATCTATTTAATAATAACAATTTTGATTTATTTATAAATATTATTTATTATTCACAAAGCAAAACATTCACCTTTTTAAATTGTACAACTCAGTATCACTGTAGTTTCTGAATTGAGAATAGACTGAAAGAGAGAAATGGCTGAAATGAGGAGTCCAGACGGGGCACTGGCCTCTGAAGTTGATTTTAATACTCCAGTACTCCAGGAACATTCTCATTTCAATGTCCTTAAGGCTATTTTTTCCTTTTCTGGATTTTCTTTCCATCAGTTATATATATGTTTCTCTCCCTCAAGTTTTTCCTCAGGTCACCACCTTAATGAGCAGCTCCTAGACACCATTATATTTTTTTCCTTGTTATTTTATTTTTATTTATTTATTTTTTGGAGCACACAGAAAATTTATTCACTATTGGTTGGAATGTACATTGGTACAAGTCCTTTAGAAGCTACTTTTACAATATTTACTAAAGCCGAGCTTATAAATCCTTATGCACTATAAAATTAGACCAAGACTGCTCATGGTAACTTTTCTAAAAACTTCAAACAAGGCAAATATCAATCAACAATAGAATTGTAAGCTATGGCTATATGAAACACCATGAGAAATCTTATAAACATAAGGTGAGTGGAAGATCTAGATAAAAATAACATGTACTATCTAATTTCATTTGTATAAAGCTCAATCACAGGCAAGACAAATTTACAATGCCAGAAATCAAAGTAGTAATTCCCTTTGAGAGGTGGCAATAACTAGGAGGGGACAAAATGGAGACTTGTGCAATGACAGTAATATTCTGTATATTCATATGGATTGTTTTTTTACTTTTTTTTATTCTACTTAAGTATACATGATAGAATGCATTTTGAGTCATTGTACACAGATGGAGCACAACTTTTCATTTCTCTGGTTGCATGTGATGTAGAATCACATCATATATGCAGTCATACATGAAGCTACGACTGTGATGTCCATCTCATTCCACCATCTTTACTGCCCGCATGCCCCTTCCCCCTCCCTCCCTCCCCTTTGACCAAAGTTTCTCCATTTTTCCTGTGTCCTTTCCTCCATTATGGATCAGGATCCACTTATCAGAGAGAACATTTGGCATTTGTTTTCTGGGGATTGGCTTACTTCGCTTAGCACGATATTCTCCAGCTCCATCCATTTACCTGCAAATGCCATAATTTTATTCTCTATTATTGCTGAGTAATATTCCATTGTGTATATATGCCACAGTTTCTTTATCCATTCATCTATCAAAGGGCATCTAGGTTGCTTCCACAGTTTAGCTATTGTGAATTGTGCTGCTATAAACGTTGAAGTGGCTGCGTCACTGTAGTATGTTGTTTTTAAGTCCTTTTGGTATAGACCAAGGAGTGGGATGGCTGGGTCAAATGGTGGTTCCATTCCAAGTTTTCTAAGGAATCTCCATACTGCTTTCCAGATTGGCTGCAACAATTTGCAGTCCCACCAGCAATGTATGAGCATGCCTTTTCCTCCACAACCTCGCCAACACTTATTTTTGTTTGTATTTTTGATATTTGCCATTCTGACTGGTGTGAGATGAAATCTTAGAGTAGTTTTGATTTGCATTTCTTTAATTTCTAGAGATGTTGAACATTTTTTCATGTCTGTTAATCGACTGTATATCTTCTTCTGAGAAGTGTTGTTCACCTCCTTGGCGCATTTATTGATTGGGTTGTTTGTGGTTTTTGGTGTTAAGTTCTTTGAGTTTTTTATATTTCTTGGAGATCAGTGCTCTATCTGATGTGTGTGTGGCAAAAATTTGTTCCCAGAATGTAGGCTCTCTGTTCATTTCATTGATTTTCTTTTGCTGAGAAGAAGCTTTTTTAGTTTGAATCCATCCCATTTATTGATTCTTGATTTTATTTCTTGCCCTCTAGGAGTCTTGTTAAGAAAGTTGGGGCCGAATCCAACATGATGAAGGTTTGGGCTTACTTTTTCTTCTATTAGGCACAGGGTCTCTGGTCTAATTCCTAGGCCTGCAATCACCCCCAGTCTGCGCCAGAGTTCCTGCCAACCAGTGGGAGCACAGGCCAAGCCCAGGACCACCATCAGGGACCTCGGAGGGAGTCCAGCCAAGGACACTCCCACTGCCATCTCGAGTTACTTCCACTACCATAGCCACCATCTTTATTAGACACCATTATCTTAAATTTAATGACTCTTCCAGCAAGCTCATACCTCTCTTCCCTGCTTCATTTTTCCTTTCATAGCATCCAGTTTATCAGCATTCAACACGGATTAGATTTCATTGGTTTATTTTGTTTGGTTTTCATTGCCTATATGAGGATGTAAGCTTTTTGAAGGTAAAGAATGGCTTTTTTCTTAATTTTTATTTTAAAAAATTTTTATTTCTTCACTGTTGCATTACCAGGGATAAGAATAGTGCTTCACATTTAGAAGGCACTTTACAAATTTTTGTTAAATGAGTACCTTTGAATGAACTGATAAAAAGGCAAGAAAAAAATTCCCTATTATTTTTGTACCAGCCTATATTAAAGTAATTGACTATTTTATGGTCATAAATGTAAGAGCTAATAGTGTTAAATAAAAAACTAAGTGCACAAAAAACTATCAATAAGGAGAAGAGGTAATACTTTAACCACAGGAACAAAATTCATCATTAACAGAGCAGAGATCATCCAACACCCTTCCTGCTTTGCCATGAAGAGAATAACTTGTTTGGACAAGCTTTCTTAAAAAGAAGATCTGTGGCCGGGCGTGGTGGTGCACACCTGTAATCCCAGCACTTAGGGAGGCTGAGACAGGAGAACCACGAGTTCAAAGCCAGCCTCAGCAATGGTGAGGCGCTAAGCAATTCTGTGAGACCCTGTCTCTACATAAAACACAAAATAGGGCTGGGGATGTGGCTCAGAGGTCGAGTACCCCTGAGTTCAATCCCCAGTACCAAAAAAAATAAATAAATACAAAAAAGATCTATGCTGAAAAATAACTTATAGAGTAAAATTATGTATATAAACATACCGTTGAAGCACATGACTTTGTAGTTCTTTGGATTTAAGTAGGTTTTCTTGAAGTCCAGCACGTGTGTGTGTGTTTGTTTGCTTCCCACCCCCATCCCCGTATTGGGGATCTAACCCAGGGGCACTTTACCACTGAGCTACGTCCCCAGCCCTTTTTATTTTTTATTTTGAGACAGTGTCTCACTAAGTTGCTGAGGCTGGTCTCAAACTTGGAATCTTCCTGCCTCAGCCTCTGGAGTCACTGGGATTATAGGCATGGGCCATGGCTTTTAGTCTAGCATGTTTTTATCCTGGTTTTTGCACAGGATAATAAATGAGGGCTTTAATCAGATAAAAGCTAAGATATGTACTTCCTAACTACACAAATTTGAGTTGCTTAATTTGCCAAGCCTCATTTTCTTATTTATTAAATGGACCATAATGCCTATCTGTGAGAATTTGGAAAATTAGAGATATCATTTAAAAATCTAAAACCAGTAGCTGTCCATTAAAATGACAGCTATTATGATTAGTTTTATGATTACTGTACTGCCTACAATTATGCACAGGACTGGTGTGGAAGTATGTGGTATTATTCCCTTAGTGGATCAGCATCTGTTATTGTTTAAAAATATTATTTATCCAGCTACTAAAATTCAGTTTCTTTCATGGCAAGCCTGTTAGCACTGTGGGGGAGTACACTTTTAAACTTAAGTCATTAGGTGACAACTTGAACAAAGTAATTATCTTCCTGCCTGGGGCTGGGGTATAAGAATTGCAAAGGGGCAATTCTGTCTTGTTAAAGTTTTTGATAATTGGCCTATTGACAGGTTGATTGGCAAAGTTCGTTGGTGATGTGGGTTTCCTTCTTTGTATCTGCATTAAAATGCAGTTTAATTTAAATGTCATCCAAAATAAATTGTTAAAAAGAGAACAACTTGTAATGATCTTATTTTGGCACATTATAATTACATCTTTCGTATTACTCCTTCATTTCAATCTTCTTTCAGGTAGAAAAGTATAATTTCTAAGTGTTCCACCTTTTAAAAGAGGATACAGTAATCACAGAGAAAGAAAAAAAAGTTCAATTAAGGAATTAGCCAAGTTCAATCCCCAATAAAGCCTATCTCTATTTTCTCATAGTACTATCTTAGTGATGCCTTCATGGTAGCTCTCAGAGTGATGGTGTAAATGGAAAATAAACAGTGTGTGATCAAAGGGTGTGGGGCCCTGCTTAGAGTCTTTTAACACATCAGATATGTTGCCATCACATGGCACAATCCTGCAGGAGAAGTTGATGCAATCTACTCCTGAAACATACATCTTTTATAACCAAAACCAAAGAGAGTTTATGTGATAAATCACCTACTTCCAATGTGGCAAACTGAAGATCTGGGGACAAGCCTCAGAAGAAGACATCTTCAGTATTGGGCAGTAGGTTATTTTCATCCTAATTCATACAATTTCATTCCTTTTTATATTGATGAAGTTCCTAGTATGAACAAGGCGATATGCTAATTAGACCTGGAGTAGATTTTGGTAGGGCACAGTTGCACAGGACATGACCCTAGTTATAAAAAGACTTTCAGTCTAGCAAAAGATATGAGCGTTGTTTTTTCATAACTGCCTATCTACTATATTCCAAGTGGTGGTAGTGTACATTTCTCCATGTGTTAACTAATCAGGTCTTCAACATAACACCATGTAGTAACTATTGCCCACATTTTGTCAATGAAATGACTGAGGCCTATGGAGCTAAAGTTTGATGACAAAAGTCACAGATCAAATAAATGACAGAACTGGAATGGGAATCTTAGACTTCACATTATCAGTTCAAATGCTATTTTCACTTTGTCACATTGAAATAATGCAAGAGAGTGTCAAGTTAATCTTAGAGTTCAAAAGTAAGTAAGCCAATCTCTAGTTAGAAATTTTAGCTCCCCTTCTTGGAAGAGAATGTATTTTGACTAAGACTTGCAGGTCAAGCATAATTTCAATAGATAGATGTGAAATGGAACAAAGGAGAAAGAATAGGCCTATCAAATAGGGTACATAAACAATAACAGGAAAATTTGGAGATCAGAGACCAGGAAGGATTATAGCACCATTAAGCATAATGGGTAACAATCAGGATAAGGCTTAGGGTGACTGATATTTACAAAGACTGGAGAATACCTAATGAACTTGCCACCCATTTAAGTCATTTAATTATTCAAAAATAATTCAGGGCTGGGATTGTGGCTCAGTGGCAGTGCTTTGCACACGTGAAGCAGTGGGTTCCATCCTCAGCACCACGTAAAAATAAATAAACAAAAATTAAAGATATCATGTCTGTCCATTTATAACTAAAATTTTAAAAAAATTCAAAAGCATATAGTCCCAAATCTATGCTTGGGCCTATGGCACAGAGCTAGAAAAGAGACGAATAAGTAGAATTTGCCATTTAACCCTTTGTTTTTCATTATTTCTAAATTTCAAGAGTAATAAATATTTAACTTATCCAGGTGTGATGGTATAAGCCTGTAATCCCAGCCACTGGAGATGCTGAGGCAGGAGGATTCTGAGTTCAAAGCCAGCCTCAGCAACTTAGGAAGGCCCGACATAATTTAGAGAGACCCTGTCTCAAAATAAAATACAAGAAAGGGCTGGGGACGTGGCTCAGTGATTAAGCAGCCCTGGGTTCAATTCTTGGTACCTAAGTAAATAAATACATAAATGATGCTTAACTTTTTTGAAAAAAATGAATGTTACAAAGAAAAAAAAGTAGACATAACTAGTCATAATGATCCATTGTGCATTTCTCCACTCCATTTTTCACCTCTTACAAACACAAGCCAAGACATACACATATCGGTATATGCATATTTTAAAATTATTTTTGGTTATATTTTATGTAAATGTAATGTAATTGTTCAAACGTGCATTTTGATATTCTGACAAATATATTCACCCATGCACTCACTGTGACAACCAAAATACACAGTATTTCCCTTACCTCAAAAAGTTTTCTTGTGCCTCTTTGCATTCTCTACACTCTTGCCGGGTGCAGTGGCGCACACCTGTAATCCCAGCACTTTGGGAGGCTGAGACAGGAGAATCGCGAGTTCAAAGCCAGCCTCAGCAATGGTGAGGCGCTAAGCAACTCAGTGAGACCCCGTCTCTACACACAAAAAAAACAAACACAAAATAGGGCTGGGGATGTGGCTCAGTGGTTGAGTGCCCCTGAGTCCAATCCCCAGTACAAAAAAAAAAAAGACTGCCTTCCTCTGGAGGCTCTAGGGGACAATCTGTTTCTTCATTTTCCCACCTTGAGAGGTAGTCTACATTTCTTGGCTTGTGGCTTTTTTTAAAACATCACATCATTTTAACATCTGTTCCAGTTGTTTCACCTCCTCTTCTGGTGTTCCTGCTTTCCTCTTTCCTTTTTTTTTTTTTTTAAATATTTGTTTTAGTTGTAGATGGTCACAAATATCTTTATTTTTATGTGGTGCTGAGGATCGAACCCAGTGCCTCATGCATGCAAGGCAAGCGCTCTACCGCTGAGCCACAATCCCAGCCCCTTCCTCTTTCCTTTATAAGGACTCTAGCAATTACACTGGGCTTGTAATCTAGGATAATTTTCATATATCAAGGTACTTAAAAAATCACATGAGAAAAGTTCCTTTTACTTTTTTCTTTTTTTATTATTATTTTTTAGTTGTTGATGGACCTTTATTCTATTCATTTATTTATATGTGGTGCTGAGAATCAAACCCAGTGCCTCACACATGCTAGGCAAGCGCTCCACCACTGAGCCACAAATTCAGCACCCCTTTTTCTATGTAAGGTAATATTCACAGATTTTGTAGTTTAGGGCATAGACATCTTGGGAGGGAATATTATTCCTCCAATCACATAGAGTAATGTTAGCCATATAAAAGGAAGTTGGAAATATTTCTCCCACTTTTAATTTCTGAATCATATATTTCTTTAATATATGATTGTTTTAGTGAGCTTTTTTGTTGCTGCGACTAAAGGACCTGACCAGAAAAACTGTAGAGGAGGAAAGGTTTATTTAGGGGCTCATGGTTTCAGAGGTCTTAATTCACAGGCTAGCTCCATTCCTTGGGGCTCCAGGGGAGGCAGAACATCATGGCAGAAGAGCATGGCAGAGGGAAGCAGCTCACATGATGATCAGATAGCAGAGAGACTCCACTCTCAGAAACAAAATATATACCCGCAAGCCGTGCCCCAAATCCCACCTCCTCCAACCACACCTTACCACTTAGTTAATCCCTATCAGGGGATTAATCACTGATTGGGTTAAGAATCTCACAACCCAATCATTTCCAAACCTTCTTGCATTGTCTCACACGTGAGCTTTTAGGGGACATCACATCTAAACCACAATGATTTTGCATGATTTCTACTTTAAATTTGATAGAAATCAATAGTTAAGTCAGCTTGGCCTAGAGTTTTCTTTGTGACAAGGAAATTAATCATGAATTCAATTTTTTAATATACAGAATGCTACTCAAGAGTTCATGTTTCTGATTTCATTTGTTTAAAAGCTATGTATTTCAAGGTAATTATCCATTTCATCTAAGTTATAAATGCATTGTAAAGTTGTATGAAATCCACATTTTTAAAACAACTATGGGATATATAGTGGCATCCCCCTTTCATTCCTGATATTGGTATATTTTATCTTTTTCTCCCAATTAATGAAAAAAATCTTCAAAACTCACATGTATAATTCATCATTTCAGGCCCCTTTGTGTGGACCCAAATGTAAGAGTTCTGACTGTGGAAATTACAGGACAGCGAATCTTCTCTGGTTGTGGAGAGTGGTGACAGAGAATGGGAGAGCAGTGTCTGAGATTGGGACCTCTGATGGCTTCATGGCTGTGACTTGCTCAGTGCCCAAGAAACTTTCTGTGCAAAGCTACAGGATACCTGGCTGCGGTGGTAATGCCCTCCATGAGGAGGCTCTGTGCTAGAGTCTTATCAGCCTTGACCTTGATCTCAGACACTCAGCTCCTGGGAATAGAGGAACTCTCTTGTTAAACAACCACAATGTTTCACCAAGTTCCGCAGCTCCTGGACCTGTCCACATAACAGTAACTTTCAACAATGGACTTTCTTAAAAGCTACACAAAGCTCCTAACATTGCACATTGCGACTTAGTATGTAATTGAGGAATAAGCTGCATAATGTTGCTGAGTCTGTAACCTGCCTAATGATACAATGAACAATAATGTGCTAATGATGCCAGTGACCTAAGGTAGCCTATTGACATAAATAAAGCTTGCAGCTTGGACGAGCAGCCATTTTGCCTCTGTATCTTGCCTCTGTCTCCTTTGGTTTCTTTACACCCAAATTTCTACGTGGCATGTATCATTTTTCTTCATTCTAAACAACTTCCTTTAATATTTCTTATAATTCAGAGCTACCGGTGAGAAATTCTCCCCATTTTTGTTCTTCGTTTTGGAAAATATCTCTATTTATTTGACTCCAAAGTTTTTCTTGATGTATAAATCTCAGTTGACACTATGCTTTAGTACTTGACAATTTCTTTCTCTTTAAAAATAAATTTAATTTTTTAGAGTCAACTAAGTTTCACAGCAAAATTGAGCAGAAGGTACATAGGTTTTTTTGTATACTTCCTGCCATCACACAAGCACAGCCTCTCCCATTATCAACATCCCTCACCAGAGTGTTCCACTCTTTTATAACTGATGAACCTACATTGACAAATCATTGTAACCCAGACCATAGTGTTTGCATTATTAGTTCTTGCTTGGTGTTACACATTTTATGAATTTGGACAAATGTATAATGACATGTATCCACCAATATAGTATCACACAGAGAATTTTCAATGCCCTAAAGCTCCTCTATGCTCTGTCTATTCATCCCTTTCATCCCCAAACCCCGGCAACCATTGATCTTTTTACTGCCTTGAGTTTTACATTTTCTAGACTAAAAATTGGAATAAAATAGTATATAGCCTTTTCTGATTGCCTTCTTTCACTGAGCAATATGCATTTAATTTCCCTCCATGGCTTTCCATGGTTGGATAACTAATTCCATTTTAGCACTGAATAATACTCCATTCTCTGAATGTATCACAATTTATTTAGCTATTAACCCATAGAAGGACATCTTGGTTGCTTCCAAGTATTTTTTTTAAATTATAAATAAAGTCGCTATATACATCCATGTACAGGTTTTTGTGTGAACAAAAGTTTTCAACTCCTTTAGGTAAACCAAGGAACATGATTGCTGGATTATACAACAAATTTTGTAAGAATTCACCAAACTAGCCTTCAAAGTGACTATACCATTTTGATTTCCACCATCAATGAATACAAATTTCAGCAGCTCCTCATCATGGCCAACATTTGATAAAACTTCTCAGAAAATACGGAATACAGGGGAACTTCTTCAAATAAAGGGCATCTGAAAAGTTTACACATAACATCATCCTTAATGGCGTCATACTAAATATTTCTCTCCCAAGAACCAAACAAGACAAAGATTCTCACTTAGACCACTTTTACTCAAAAATCGTATAAGAAACCCTAACTATTTGCAATTTTTTTTTTTTTAAAAGTGAACTGGCCTGATGGCACATGCCTGTAATCCCAGCAACTCAGGAGGCTGAGGTAGGAGGCTTGCAAGTTCAAGGCCAGCCTCAGCAACTTGGTGAGGCCCTAAGCAACTTAGCAAGACCCTGTCCCTAAATAAAAAATAGAAAAGTCTGGGATAAAGCTCCATGGTAAAGCACTTCTGTATTCAATCACTAGTACTAAAAAAAAAAGAAGAAGAAGCACAAAAATAAGAAAGAAGTAAATTTATCTGTATAAAAATGACATGATCCATTACAAAGAAAAGCATAAAGTTATTAATTTTACTTTATTAATGTTGTTACAAAAATTTGTTCTAACTGTGCCCATGGTAGCTCTTTCATTTGGGTCCTGTGTTTTTCTGACATGCTCTCATCCTTTTGTTTTGAGATTTCCTTAATTTCTGGCACCACAAGATGCTCCAGGATCATCTTCTGTACTTCCTGCCCTAGTCCAAGAATCCACAATTTTTTTTTTAAGATTCCTGATTCCTTTAATGGAAACAAGGCTAAGGGGACATAGGAGCCAACTGCAAGAGCCCACAAATGGCCAAAAGTAGAAAAATTTTAGCCAGAAAAATAATAAGATGATATTAAGTTTATAATAAACGCCTACAAGTCCATAGTTACAAAAGTAAATTTTTGAAGAAATATCATAAGGCAAGGGTTCCTGATGCTTTCTACTGGAGAATAATATTAGAAACTAAGATCTGGGTGTTAGGTTTGCTATTGCTACTGGGGTACTATTGCTTCTGGGCCTTCTCAGTTGAAATAGCCAGAAAATACATGTGTGTATGATAAGTGTTTACTAAAAATACACACACACACACACACACACACACACACACACATATATATGAAAATATATCTATGTGTAGCCATCTGTATCAATATTGTTAAACATGAGTTTACCAACTGATAGACTTCATCTCAAATCATTTTAACCTTGTCTACAACCCCTCATTCAAATCATGAGAAAATGGCCAGGCGTGGTGGTGCTTTTCTATAATCCCAGCTATTCAGGAGGCTGAGGCAGTAGGATCACAAGTTCACTGCCAGCCTCAGGCACTTAAGGTGGACCTTGGCAACTAAGTAAGATCTCGTATCAAAATAAAAAATGTTAAAAGGGGTTGGATATTGTGAGTCAGCAGTAAAACACTCCTGGGTTCAATCCCCAGTACCAAACTAAAAATAAACAAACAAAAAATAGTGAGAAACTGCACTGGTATGATTTATCATCTATTGGTTCACTTGTTCAGTTCCTGCATAGATATATACTGGTTTTAGAACTGTTCACCCATACTCCCAGGGAAAATAATGGTATACAACAAATGTGACATTTATATGAGCTCCTTTTTATCTTTAGTCTTAAAAACTCCATTTATTTCCACCTATCCTGCACCCTCTTCGGTTAAGTTATTTAACACATTGAGGATGCATTCAGATTCTACTGTTATAGCTCGAATTTTCTATCTTTGCTTCAATTTAGTTTGTATATCTTTTTAAATTTTTTTTTAGTTGTAGTGGACACAATACCTTTATTTTATTTATTTATTTGTTCATATGGTGCTGAGGATCGAACCCAGTGCCTCACACATGCTAGGCAAGTGCTCTACCACTAAGCCACAACCCCAGCCTCTAGTTTGTAAATCTTTACTTTGACATTGTCTAATGTGGTGGTAACTCCGTCCACTTGGTTTTTTATTCCAGATAGTGCTATGGTTTGGATCTGAAATGATTCCTCAAAGCTCATGTGTTGAAACTTGAGCCTCAATGCACCAATGTCCAGGGGTGTGGCTTTGGGGAAGTGATTAGACCATGAGGAATCTGAACTTATCAGTCAATTAATTCATTGATAGCTAAATACACTATTGAAATACAGTGGAAACTATAAGCAGGTAAGGCACCATTGAAGGAGGCAGGTCACTGGGGGTATGCCCTTGGGACTGTATCTTGTCCCTGGCCCCTTCCTCTCTGTCTCTCTGTTTCCCTGATGCCATGAACTGGGCAACTTTCCTCCACCATGCCCTCTTCCATGATGTTCTTCCTCACCTCAAGCCCAGAGCAATGGAGCTGGCTGACCATAGACTAAAACCTCTGAAACCATGAGCCATAATAAATAAATTTTTCTCCTTCAAGTTGTGTCAGGCATTTTGGTCACAGCAATGAAAACCTGATTAACACAAATAGTGTATGCCTTACCTACCAAATCCCATGTGTTGTCTTCCATTTCTCTGCTCATTATGTTCATGTACTCCTTTAAAATATAGAACATAGTTACATTATTTTAAACAACAATCTTAAAGCCCTTGTGAGCTAATTCCATTATCTCTGGTTTCCTCCTGGTTATGAGTCACAGTTTTCTGTGCAGTTTGTTTTGCTAGACATTTAAGTGAAGATCAGCTTAACCTTTTTAGATATTGATTGCAATGTTTGTTTTGAAGCTTTTCTAGGGTGTGTCTCAAGTAACCTTTACTTTGGAGCTAGCTTAATCTTTTGGTATCTACTGATTTCTTGGAGCATTAAGTGAGGTTTCTCCACTTCACTGGTAGAATTTTGAAGATGTTTCAGCTCCGTGTGGTGCAGAACTTTTAAAAGCAGTTTCTGACAGCTGGTGAGCTGATCAGACACTTATAGCTAGGCCTCAGTGCTGTTTGAAGTTGGGCTGGCATCACAGGTAAGATATCAGCAATCTCACAGAACACCAATTTCAGACCATGATAAAGTGAAATGAAATGAAGTCATTTCATTTCAAATGAAGTCGAGTCATTTGTCTAAGGACAGAAAAGAATAAGATTACCTTGCAATCCAAAATAATAAAGTATCACTTTCAACCTGCTAATAGGAATGACCACTACTTGTTTTTCCAATTAAAGGGTTTTTATTTGTTCTATTACACCCTCCCTCTATATAAAATTTACTTAAATACCCACTCAAGGAATTGCTCCTATTTTGTGACCACACCCAATCTATAGGAAACCCACACTTCCTTAGACCTTCTCTCAGAGCTTTGTGAAATTACCCAGTCAAAATTCAAATTCTATATAGGTTCTTTCTAACACTTTCTTACTGAATTCTCCTGAGTTTACAGAACTTTCCCTCAAATGAAAACAGCTAATAAACTTAGAAAGAAAATACTGGAAGCAGTCTTTTTTCATGTATTAGGACAGTGGGCAGTGAAAAACTGTTAGCACTAGGAGCAAGCAGACAAACAGGTACCGTTCATTCTCCCTCACTGTGCTGAGAAAATAACCCCCACTTTTTTCAAGAGTTCCTGGTGAGAGTGAGTTCTGGACAGGTTTCAACCAATGACTCACAGGCAACCCTTCTTTGGCCTCATGAAACTCACCATGCAAATATGGTGATTAATAGTTAGCCAGAGATTCAGAAGGCTCCTGCGAACATTTCTGGAACTCTTCTACACAGCACCCTCCTCCCTATTATTGTGCTACAAATGCCGATTATTTCAAATTCCCGAATTACATTTTGTCTGTGTTCAATTTTACGAAACCACAGTGCTTTACTTGGGTTCCTCTTTCCTATGTCACAACTCAAAAATCGCTTCCTGGTAGGAAACTGGAGTGATTACAGAGCTCACCTCAGGTGGTTCCTTCTCTTAGTGGGCACAGTCCTGCATTGTCCATTGTCCCAATTAATGAAAAAAGGACCGGTTCCAATATTTTTGTAGTTTTCTACTTGTTTACACTGGGAGAGAAAGTTCTGTGTTGGTTACTCCTCTATGACAGAAATGGAAGTTCTGTAGTTGCTTTTAAAAATTAGAACACATCATATAGATTTCTTTGCTATTTGCTACCCCCATTTCATCCCTTTGAAATCATATTATAGATGAAATTCTAATTATTATCTGTTCAGTATTTTATTGGATACATTTTATCTATATAGATACACACATATACATATGTATGCATATGTGTGTATACACACACACAGACACATATATATATTCAATGCAATTTAATAAAAAGTTGTTTCCAATGTATGTGTCTACGTATTGTGGCATGTTTTGCCCCTTACATAATGTTGCATTACTCTATTAACTCAAATATCCATATGCCCCAATACTTTTATTATGAGATGCTACTGTGTACCTAGAACTATGTATTAAAATGGTCATGGTTCCTGTTACTGAAGACAAGAACAGACAAAAAAGTAAAACAGTGACATTGGTTCTTTATGAGAACAGCAATTTTCCAGAGTGAAGTATCTGTAAATGTACCAGAACTATAGTTTATGATCTCTGATAGTTCCACTTTATATGCCTGCCAAATATTTATTTCTTTATAAATAAATTTTTGAACCATAAGTTTAAACACAAGCTGCAATTTTATAAGTCCATTTTCAAATTACCTTTTGATGACAGTTTATAACTAGTGGGTTAAGATCTGCTTGCTCCATGTCATTTCCTGACACCGTGTTTAGGGTGGGGTGCTAACAGAAGCAATAGATTGTAGGTAGTTTTCAGCAGTAGTTGGTATGTGATTAAGTAGAATAAAACGAACAAAAACAAAAACAAAACACCTTGAAACTTTTGATTGAAGCAATTCAGGCACAGACTTTCACACTAGTCAACAGCTTTGCACTTTGGGATGAGAAGGGCATATAAGCAACCAGAACAGAAATACAGCCTTTTCTTCCCTCTTGGTAATTTCTCCTCTGTGCTGGCTCAGTCAGAGAAAGGGCAGACTTAAAAAAATGGAAAAGTAGCACCTCTGATTAGTGGGAAACCTATAGTTCTTTCTCACTAGAAAATAAAGAACAAAAGCAAAGGTGTTTAATGCAAAAACTGATATTGAAGTCTGAACCACAATTGGAATTCAGTGTTTCTTGTATGTAAAATGTGACTCTTTAGGACGCTTATTATCACCCATTACACTTTATACTTCCTGTAGTAATGAAAATTTAGGAGTTTGGGGAGTTGTTTTGTTTTGCTTTGTTTTTATTTTTTTCTTCAGTGTAAAAGAGTAGGATTTATTCAAGTGAAAAGACAGAGCTCCCACGGGGCTAGAGGGGATCTGATAGGGGATTGCACAAAATTAGAAGTTTTGAGAAAAAAAATTTAAGAAAATAAAAATACAGTTAGATAAAAGGAATTAGTTTGAGCGTTCTATTCCACAGCAGGGCAACTAGAACCCTTAACATTTTATGATATATTTCCAAATAATTAGAAGTGTGTGAAGATTCCCAACATAGAAAAATGATAAATGTTTGAGGACATAGAAATGCAAATTATCTTCATTTGATCATTACACATTGTATACATTCATTAAATTATATTATATGCCATACACATGAACAAAAATTAGGTCAGTTAAAATTTTAAAAAGAGTATTTGATTAAACTCTTTGAATGTCTCCTTCGATTAATTATTTTACAAATCTTGATTCCATATTATCTAATAAAAATGAAGGATGAAGGTTTGAGGTTGTGGCTCAGTGGTAGAGTGCTTGCCTAACACGAGTGAGGTACTGGGTTCAATTCTCAGCAGCACATAAAAAACAAATATATAAAAAATAAACGTTAAATTCTTTTAAAAAAATGAAAGATGGAGATATGTTTGGAAAAATTGGAGGGCACAGCTCACAGAAGAAACAAGTAAAATCAATTCTTATCTCAGGCAACCTGAAATACCAGGTCAGCAAAACAAATAGCCTCTTTTTAAGCACTTAACTGTATACCAAACTGACTATAGATTTATAAGCACTATCTTTGTTAATCCTCAAGACAGTTTTTTGAATTAGGTACTCTTACTACCCAAATTCCTACATGAGAAATGGAGGTTTAGAGACCTGCGGCAGGTTGCCTATAGTTGCACAGTTAGTATAAGGTAAAGCCAGGTTTCCGACAGAGGTCCTTGTGAATACTCCATCTTCATTTTTCCTTCTCATATCCTACTGCTTCTATGCAAAGTCTTTGCAAAGTCCTCTTCTCTGTAGAGGAAATAATTATGTCCTAGAGTTAACTGCAATGGAATATTCTTAGGTGAACTGTTTTACATAATGTGCTTGCCCTCTGGCCCTGTGTCTAGGAGTTGGCTTGGAGGACCTTGGCCCTGCCCTTAACTGTTCTCTTGGGAGGTTAATGAAGTGAAGTGTGGCAAGCCATAGATTAAGAGCCTGAAGACTCTCTTTAATATCAGTTCTGCCTCTCATTACCCTGGTGCTCTTGGTTGATACTTGAGTGTATGCTATCAAGAAAGAAGGCACTAGCCGGGCGCGGTGGCTCAAGCCTGTAATCCCAGCACTTAGGGAGGCTGAGACAGGAGAATCGCGAGTTCAAAGCCAGCCTCAGCAATGGCGAGGCGCTAAGCAACTCAGTGAGACCCTGTCTCTACATAAAACACAAAATAGGGCTGGGGATGTGGCTCAGTGGTTGAGTACCCCTAAGTTCAATCCCCAGTACCAAAAAAAAAGAAAAAAAAAAAAAAAAAAAAAAGAAAGAAGGCACTTATTACAGAAAGATCACTGATAAGACTTTTCCCAATGTCTGAGTTTGGTTCATTTCCAGATTTTTGAAAGAGTTTATTCTGACAGTATTTGCTAGTGTTCTTATTGTATTTATGGACGACATGATTTCAGAAGTCCTTGTTCTACCACTTTCCTTATTTACAGATACACTTATTTTAAATGTCAAGAAACATTCACACTTATAAATAACAGCTTAACAATGTTAAATAAAATATGCAAATTGAATGCTACACATTTTAAAATGAGTAATTCTCTAAAACCTTGTAATATTTAACTAGATACTATAATGATTTTGTATTTGAATATCAAAAACAGCCCACACCTGTAATCCCAGTGACTAGGGAGGCTGAGGCAGGAGCATCACAAGTTTGAGGCCAGCCTCAGCAACTTAGCGAGGCCCTCAGCACTTAGCGAGACCATGTCTTAAACCAAAAAATAAAAAAGACTAGGAATGTGAATCAGTAGTAAAACACCTCTGGGTTTAATCCTCAGTACCAAAAAATAGAATAAAAAGCAGAAGCAACCATATTCACAGGGCCATAGCAGCTAGTTTCTAAAATGTCTCCTGCTGAATCCCATCTCTTAGCATTCATGCCCTTGTGTAACCACCTCCTGTGATAATTAATTTTATGTGTCAATCTGACTGGGTTAAGAAATGCCCAGATAGTTAGTAAAACATTAGGGTGTATCTGTGAGGGTGTTTCCAGAAGAGCTTAGCATTTGAATAGGTAGACTAAGTAAAGGTTTTCCCTTACCAGTGTGGGTAGGTATCACCCAATCTGTTGAGGGTCGGAAGAGAACAAAAAGGCAGAGAAAAGGTGAATTCTCTCCTTCTTCTTGAGCTGGGACACCCATCATCTCCTGCCCTTGGACACTGGAACTCCTTGGACCTTTGGGCTTGGACTGAAGATTAAAAACCATCAGCTCCCTGTTTTTCAGTCCTTTGGACTCATATTAAATTTCCTGGCTCTCCAGCTTGCAGATGGCAGGTGATGGGATGTCCTGGCCTCCATAATCCCATGAGCTAATTTCCATAATAAATCCATCATTTTCCTTTCCTTCCTTCTTTTCTTTCCCTATATGTCTATCTGTCTTATAGACTCTTTACCTCCTTGGTTCCTTGGGCTGGACCTATTGATTTCCTTCTAAGGAGCAGAATAAATCAAGAATGATGAAATGTCAGATCCAAGATCAGGTGACAGAAAGCTTTGCTTTTCATCTCACTTGTACTCTCTTGCTGGCACTCTCTCTTGTCCTCCCACTCATACTGATGAAGCCAGCTGGCACATCGTGGACTGACCTATGGAGAAATCCACATCCCAAAAAGCTGACAGTGGCCTTCAGCCAAAAGCCAGTAAGCAACTGAGCTCCTCCATGAAACAGACCCTGAGTAAATGAATCCTGCAAACAAGCACAGGAGTATTTCCTCTGAAAGCCCATCTTTAAGATAACAGTGGTTGTAGGTATACTCTGTTAAAGCACCGGAATCAGAGGACTTAGCTAAGAGATGCCCATACACCTGACCTACAGAAATTCTGCAATAATAAGATGAGGGGCAAGGAACAGATAGCTTAGATAATGAAAGATCACATCAGAAAGATGGGCATTAATTCAAAGAAAAGGAAATGGAATGCTAACCAGGTATAGCACCATTGCTTAACACCTGTGGGGAAGGACAAAGATCACAAGTTCCAACACAAGCAATTACCCTCTGGGACTACTCTTTCCTGCCTTTGAGCACTTTCACAGGGAAGAAAAGACATGGGGGTCTATAAAAAAGCAACACACCCTCACTCCCAAGGCACCAGCTCTGGGTCCTGGCTCTTCTCCTAAGGAGTTTACTGTCTCCATTATGTCTCTTTCCTAAATAAAACTTACTTTCTATGCTTGCCTTGGCAATTCTGGGGTGGTGATCTTTAACACTGGAAGAACCAGGACCTGATCCTGATTTCCAAGACTGATATCAATAATACATGTTTTTGTCTTAAGCCTAAATATTGAACTAATTTTTTATGCAGCAATACATAAATAAGATAATTAAATGACAATATTTACTGCTCTCATCATTGAGTTTAATAAAATGTTGAGTTTTAAATAGAATATAGTAAATGAGGACTAGATATATACTTCTTCCAGGACAAAGATTACCTCAAATCAATAGCCAATATCCTATATGAAGATGAATTCTATAGGAACCTCAATACACAACTAATATACAGCAACTGAAATTGAAAAAATATAAGATGATACTGCTGTCATCAGTACATTTAATAAAACTAAATATTGAGCTTTAAATGAAATAGAGCAAATTAAGACTAGATACATTGCTCCTAAATGACAAAGACTAATTCAAGTCAATAGCCAATATCATCTTTAAAGATAATTCTAAGCTGGGCACAGTGGCACATGCCTGTAATCCCAGCACTTTGGGAGGCTGAAACAGAAGAAACCTGAGTTCAAAGCCAGCCTCACCAAAAGCAAGGCACTAAGCAACTCAGTGAGATCCTGTCTCTAAAAAACATACAAAATAGGGCTGGGGATGTGGCTCAGTGGTTGGGTGCCCCTGAATTCAATCCTCGGTACTCCCCCCGCAAAAAAACATAATTCTATAGAAACCTGGATGTGTATCAGAAAATGAATTATTCAACATGTTAGGTAAATATAAAACAGTGCTTGATGCCAGGTGTAGTAGTGAATGCCTATAATCCCAGAGACTTGGAAGGCTGATCCAGGAGGATCACAAGTTGGAGGCCAGCCTCAGCAACATAGCCAGATTTTGACTTAAAATTTTAAAGAATGAAAAGGACTGGGGATGTAACTCAAAGGTAAAGTACCCTTGGGCTCGATCCCCAGTGCAACAGAAAGAAAATAAAAATAAATAAATAAATAAATAAATAAATAACTAAATAAATAAATAAATAAAAACACTGCTTGGAAAACAACATAGACTGCCTGCATGCCACATTATGTACAAAAAGAAATAATACAAGATTAAATAATTAAATTGTCAAAATAAAATGTATAAAGTGTGGAAAGAAAATACAGGTGAACATTTATATAATCATGTTGAGAAACTGTTTTGTAAATATGATACCAAAGTCATAACTCTTAAATAAAAGATAAATATATCTGACTACATAAAATTATAAATTTTGCAATGTCAGAAAAATACATTAAAAAGTTGAAAGATGAAAACTTATCAACATTTATTGGAAACACTAGAGGTTAATGCCTTGGAAAATACCTGTTCAAATTAATAATATCCAAAAACATGTTAGAAAGAAGATTAATGAGAAGAAATCATATCCTACTAGAAGCTGGGCACGGTGGCACACGCCTGTAATCCCAGCACTTTGGGAGGCTGAGACAGGAGAATTGCGAGTTCAAAGCCAGCCTCAGCAACGGCGAGGCGCTAAGCAACTCAGTGAGACCCTGTCTCTACATAAAACACAAAACAGGGCTGGGGATGTGGCTCAGTGGTCGAGTACCCCTGAGTTCAATCCCCGGTACCAAAAAACAAAACCAAACATATCCTACTAGATATGAAAACATTGTAACAGTACATTCCATAAAAGTAATTGCCATAGAATATGCAGATAAAGATGCATCATAGGGAGTGCTCACCAAGATTCTATGTGTTTCCCCACAATTTTATAGTCTTTCTTATAATTAGATTGGGAGAAGTTCAGGACTATGACTAGCTCTGGGCAATGAACTATGAGCAAAAAGGACATATGTCACTTCAAGATTGAGACACTTGTGCCCTCCTGCGGCTTTTCCGTTCTTTCCTCCTCCTGCTACAGTGACCTTGGCAAGCCTGCCTTGATAAGGCAATGAATGAGATGGAGGAAGCCGAGGACTTCAGTCTCTGCTCATCCACATTTAACTTTCATTTGTCAAGAAACAAGCCTTTGTCATGTTATGCCACTGAGTTTAATTTTATTGTCGTTGATTCAGCACAGCATGGCATTACTCTGACAGATACAGATGCCAATAAACATATACTAGTATTTATCTAGTGTTAGATCTAAAAAAATTTAGTAGGCAAAAGGTGTTCTATTCACTATGTAGGAAAAGAGTTTTAAGCATTTCCATAATAAGTTGGAGGCAAATTAAGAAAAAATATAGATTTTTAAAAAAATTTTTGTAGTTGTAAATGGACAGCATCCCTTTATTTTATGTGTTTACTTTATATAGTGCTAAGGATTGAGCCCAGTGCCTTAGATACACTAGGCAAGTGCTCTACCACTGAGCTATAGCACCAGCCCCAAGAAAAAAGTATATTTTTAAATGTATGGATAAAAGAGCTTAAAAACAGTCATAGTGAATATATATATATATATATATATTAGGGGGTACTGGAGATTGAACTCGGGGGTACTCAACCACTGAGCCACACTCTCAGCCTTATTTTGTGTTTTATGTACAAATGCCATGCTGTGCTGAATCAATGACAATAAAATTAAACTCAGTGGCATAACATGACAAATTCTCTGGTCCACTTTTTCCTCGTATCGACTTTGCATACTTTCATGCAAGGAATCCTAAAGGAATTATGATTCCTTTAGGTGGTGCTCTCTTATAATTGATAACATTAACAATGATGGCCATAATACTTTACCCCTTCCTAAATCCACTCTTTATCATGTGACATTGCGGTTCCTCTCAGTTAAAGAGTCAAAGTCCATTTTTTCCATCACTTGACCTGCGGCCTATTGACTTGCTTTGGCCAATAGAAGGCAATGCAAATGGCAGTGTCCCGATTATAAGCCTGTTTCAAAATGCACGTAGTGCAACCTCTTGCTTGCCCTTACCCACTGCTATAAACTTGAAAACCTGCCCAGGCTAACACACTAGTGCCAAAAGGAAAATCAGAGACGATGAGGCCAAATCAATTCTTAGGTATAAGTATGTCAGCAAGCTCAGGCAAGCCTAGCCCAGATCAGCTGAACCTCATGGACACATGAGAGATGACTGTTCATTATTACATCCACTGATGTTTAGGGTGATTGTTCCATAGTATTATTGTAGAAATAGATAACTGATAGTCTACTAAAAAATCTGACCACCTGTTATAGCACTATAGGGATTCTACTTCCATAATGCACGTGCAAAGAGATGCCTTTCAATGGAGAAGTGAAATGTGAGTCAGATGTGGTTTTATTGTCCTAGCCCTTTAGAATTCAATTTCAAAATGTATAAACACGATCCCCCAGTCTGATAACTGTTAACCAATACATCAGAGAGGTCAAGACTACACAATGAAGGAAGGATAGTGTGTTTCTCGAACAGAAAAATGTGAACTAGAGATGTGACTCAGTTAATGGTAAAGTGTATGTCTAACATGTACAAGGTCCAGGATTTGATCCCTAGCACCTCAAAAAAAAATCAAGCAGAAAAATGTGTTTCAAACCTGCTACCAATAGCAATTTGTTTGGTACCTTACAAAGAAATTCTTCCCATTTTCAGAATCTCCATTTTATGTTGGTGAGAAGATAGGCACTAGTGATACATGCGGAGAAACTGTGTGACATCTCAGAGGACGTTCCTCATGAGGAAATGTTTGAATGCAAATGATTCAGCAAGGCAGGACTAAGCAAGAGTCTTCTTTAAATGTAGAGTGAAAAACAGGAAGATGTTAGGAATCTACTTGAAAACTAGAAGGAAAATAAGGGAACAGAAAGAAATGTGCTATTCAAGGGAATTAACAAGTCAAAAAAATGAAATTATATTATTTTAACCAGAGGATGTTGGTAATAGGCATAGTGGCCTCATCCATATTTGGCTCAATTCCAAACTAATGAATTCAACCAAAAAAACACCATGAAATTGCAACAGGTATTAATCACTGTACTTCACTAATTTCTTTCAATTTATATCCACACCATTCTTTTTTAAAAAATTGATTTGATTGATTGATTGCCCAGGAAATGGTATTGTTTATCTTTTGTTTTTCTCTTTTTAGATATACATGATAGCAGAGTGTATTTTGACATATTATACATATATGGAGTAGAACTTATTCCAATTAGGATCCAGTCTTGTGGTTGTACATGATGTGCAGTTACACCAATCATGTATTCATATAAGAACATAGGAAACTTAGGTCCAATCCATTCCACTGTCTTTCCTATTCCCATCCCCCTCCCTTCCCTTCATTCCCCTTTGTCAAATCAAATGAACTTCTATCCTCGCCCTTGTTGTGAGTTAGCATCCAGATATCAGAGAAAGCAGAGGGAGAGAATAGAGAGAACAGAGAACAACCCCCCTATGTATTTCCCTCACTCAAAATCATTTCATTCCCACCATTTGCCTAGAAAAGAATGTCCATCACATTTCACATCTTTCAAATCTATAGTATTTCCCATTGGATCTCCCTTGAAACTCTAGGGTGGTGTGACAAATGTCCCTTCAGTAACACTCTGACTGGAGATCCATAGGGGGGAGGGAGCATTTGGTGTTCCTTTGTCCTCTTTCTTACATTGCTCTTCCTGCATGGCTTTTCTCCCCATGTTCAAATATTACTTCTCCCTCAAAGACTCACACAAATATTCCCTAACATTTTCCCTAATGTGCCTAGCCTGCCTTCTCTGAATTCTAAGGAATTTCATCCTCTGTGTTCCTTGTTTCATAGTTATTTATATTTATTTATGACATTTGTGACTAGACAACTCTTTGGACAGGTCTAAGTTTGACAATGCCAAAATATTACTTAGTATTAAAAGAACAAGCGAGGTTACCAGTTCCAAGATGGCGGCCTAGACGGACTCCTCCGTGCTAGTATCTCTGGGACCGGAGCCTGAAGTAGTGGAAATACTATCTCCCAGCCAGCTTCGTGACATCATCCTATAGCTCATCATCCCCCGCAGGAATTTCACTCGTGTACGCAGGGCCACCAGGCAGCAGCAATTGCCATAAGCAGCGTGACTTCAGCGGCCAGCGGCGGAACAGAGCTGTGGTGCAGGGCCCCAGCCCAGAGCTCGAGCTCAGGATTCCCCCCTCCACCCCCGGGCGGGCGAGGCCTGCTTCTACAGGGAGTTCCTGGCCCAACCACGCAGGGCCCCTAGCAGTTGCTCCTGTGGACAAACATCTCCCACGCGGGACCCCCGGCTACTGTTCTTTGTGGATCTCCATCTACCAGGACAGAATTTCCTGCACCAGGAAATGCCAGACAGCATCTGGGAACAAACTTTTACTTCAACACAGCACACCGTGAAACAGTGTCCCCACTGCATCCAAGACCATCAGCAGCCCAGAACTTCACCCTGTTGCTGAAGCAGGTGGCTTCCTTGTGAGACCATCACCTCACCTAGGACATTCTTCACCCAAAGAGGAAATTCCAGTAAGCAATGGACAACGCCACCTACTGGAGGTGAAGGGAAGCTAACCTGTGTTTTTACATTGAGACTTTTAATTAATTAATTTATTTATTTATTTTATTCTTATTTTTTTATTTTATTGTTTATCTTTCTTTCCTAATATTCCTTTTGTTTAATCTTTTTGTTTTATTTCTCTGCTCATTTCTTCTTTTTTTTTTTCTTTTCCTCTTTTCTCTCTCACTCTTTTCCCACCCTCTAATCCCCAACAGTTGTGAAACCAAGTATTTGTCATACAGTGAGATATGGTAGACTGGGACTTCTGAACAGTATAATAGGGTGGTATTATACAGTCCTGTAACTCCCACTTGCATATGTTTTATTTTTCTTACTATCATGTCTCCTCGCTAGCTATACTCTCTTTTCTTCCTCCTTACTGGTCTTCCCCGACTCTCTTTCGCTCTTTCTACTAACAGCCAACTTCTCTTGGATTCCTTTTTCATGCTTTCTAAGATCTAATAATCACATCCTCACTTCCTACTACCCCAACATTCTATCCTACACCCCACCCTCAAATTTCTCTAGTCCCCCAACAGAAATTATACACCCTTGTGCCAACCTATTGTTTACATATTAGATGTTAAAGAAACTCATAATTGTTGTATATTGCAACTAAACTGTAAATGTATATAGGAGCTATAAGGAGCTACTTGGTTTGAAACTATATATTGTAGGTATTGAGAACAATCAATATTGGTCTCCCCTTTAAAGGAGAGGTATTGAAACCCTGCAGGGAAACTATAACCCTATAGGAGTAAAAACTGTAACAGCTTGGATCAGCAGAGCTAGAAGGTAAGACACACAAACACCATGAAAAAACAAGGGAAGAAAGTGCCTCAAACAAACCAAGATACTACATTAGTGGAATCCATGGTCAGTACAGCAGAAGAAATGACAGAACAGGAGTTCAGGATGTATGTAATTAAAATGTTCTGTGACTTAGAGAATGATATAAGAGAGCAAACCCAGTCAGCAAAAGATCATTTTGATAAAGAGATACATAAGCAAATACAGGAAGTAAAAGATCAGTTCAATAAGGAGGTAGAGCTTTTGAAAAGGAACCAAACAGAAATCCTTGAAATGAAAGAAATAATAAACCAAATTAAAAACTCAATAGAAAGCATCACCAACAGATTAGACCACTTGGAAGGCAGAACCTCAGACAATGAAGATAAAATATTTAACCTTGAGAATAGAGTTGACTGCACAGTGAAGATGGTAAGAAACCATGAACAGAACATCCAAGAACTATGGGATAACATTAAAAGACCAAACTTAAGAATTATCAGAATAGAGGAAGGCATAGAATTCCAAACCAAAGGAATGAGCAACCTATTCAATGAAATAATATCAGAAAACTTTCCAAATATGAAGAATGAATTGGATAATCAAATACAAGAGGCTTACAGGACACCAAATGTAC
>CM053417.1:11080059-11142380 GCA_028644305.1 Xerus rutilus
CAGCAAACAAATATATGAAGAAATATTCAATATCCCTAGCCATTAGAGAAATGCAAATCAAAACTACTCTTAGATTTCATCTCACCCCAGTCAGAATGGCAGCTATCCAAAATACCAGCAACAATAAGTGCTGGCGAGGATGTGGAGAAAAAGGTACACTCAAACATTGCTGGTGGGACTGCAAACTGGTGCAACCAATCTGGAAAGCAGTATGGAGATTCCTTACAAAACTTGGAATGGAACCACCATTTGACCCAGCTATCCCACTCCTTGGCCTATACCCTAAAGACTTAAAAACAGCACACTACAGTAAAGCAGCCACTTCAGTGTTTATAGCAGTGCAATTCACAATTGCAAAACTGTGGAAGCAACCTAGATGCCCTTCAATAGATGAATGGATAAAGAAATTGTGGTACATATACACAATGGAATATTATTCAGCAATAAAAGAGAATAAAATTGTGGAATTTGCAGGTAAATGGATGGAATTGGAGAACAGTATGCTTAGTGAAGTAAGCTAATCCCAAAAAACCAAATGCCAAATGTTCTCTCTGATTAGTGGATGTTGATACATAAGGGGAGTGGGAATGGGGAACATAGGAGAAATGGAGCAACTCTGGATGGGCAGCAGGGGAGGAGGGGGGAGGGAAAAGGGAAGGGGTGTAGTAAAGATGGTTGAATGAGATGGTCATCACTAACCTAGGTGCATGTATGAAGACACAAATGGTGTGACTCTATGTGGTTTGCAACCAGAGAAATGGAAACATTGAGTTCTATATATGTACTATGACTTGAAATGCACTTAAATAAATTAATTTTAAAAAATAAAAATAATAAAGTAACCATGTAATGAACACAAGGAAATTATAAGAAAGGGCCATATGTTTTGCACAATGTTTAAAGCTTACTACCAGACTATCTACAGGATTATTCCTAGGTCATTACATAAGTTAAAACAAAATTATAAAAACCAATTAACTCTAAAATAAAGGATTGAATTGTAGCATGTAAAAAGAAAAGAACAAGCAATTTACACTACTTGAAGAGTTCAACATACTCAAAGGTACTTCTAGTCCTCTTCAGTGTTAGGAGAAACAGATAAAAAGACAGGGCCATACAGAATACTGATAGAGCAATAAACAGACAGGGCCATACAGAATACTGATAGAGCAATAAACAATAAGTGAAGCATAAATGGAAAGGAATGAAGTTTATTAAATGACCTTCTCAAGAGACCCCCTTCTTAGCTGCCCAGCCTAGTTGGTCTTTAACTTTCACTGAAAGCATACGTGCCAGAATAGAACTTTCTTTCACACAGGTCAGCAGGAACACATACAGTATTATCAACAGAATTCTACAGAGTAAGAAAATAAAGCATCAAGTGGTGACAGGTTCTCCAGGACATCTTGTAAGCTAGCGTTATGCCCAAAGGCCTAAAACATTCATCTTGGGCTGATCAGTTCTTGCTATGATAGGATGGGTATATTCTAAGGAAAATTCAAATGTAAAATTCCAAGAAGAGTGATAACCAAAGACTTTAATTGTGTAGAGCAAGCCAGAGAGATGAAAGGGAAATATTTAACTTCCCTGATAAGAATCACAAAAGGTTGGTTCCTAGCAGGTTCCAAAAGCCAGACCTTTAGCATATTCAAGAAAAAAGGAAGAGTCAATGCTGGGATGCAAACTAAAGTCATCTTGACTGAAGCAGAGACTTCTGTGCCAAAGGCTCTGTGTCTTTAGAAATGAGCCCAATTTCTTTAGAAATGAGAATAACTGCCTAGTGGACTGCAAAAATGGAGTCACATAACAAAATTCTTCATTGATCATATTAAATTCTCTCATTTTACAATGGAAAAACTGAGATAAAAAAAAGAGGAAGTGATTTGTGCAAGGTCACAAAATTAATTAAGGCAGAGCTAGAGACAAAACTCAAAATTCTTGACTCTCAAGCCAATGAAATACAACTTGTAAGTTGTTAGCAATTCAATAAGTATTTATGGAGCACCGAATATGTGTCAAAAACAGTAAGTCACAAACAGCAAAATGTGACCTTGGGGGGCCTGACTACAGTACACTGACACTGCAGCTGGCTATATTATCTGGGTAACCAATTCCTACTTGAAATCCCCTCCAATAGGGAAAATAGCAGCAAAAATCTTCTTATCAACTTCTGCTTTATGTCATTTAATAATCTCTTCTCTCTATACAAGTGCTGAGTCTTAAAAACATAATGTATGCTAGATATGTCATTTTTTCTAACAGCCACCAGCAATAGTGGCACATGCCTGAAAACCCAGCAAGTCAGCAGGCTGAGGCAGAAAGATCACAAGTTCAAGGCCAGCCTCAGCAACTTGGCAACACCTTAAGCAACTTAGTGAAGCCCTGTCTCAATATAAAAGATAAAAATGGTTGGGGACGTTGCTCAGTGTTTAAGCACCCATGGGTTCAATCCCCAGTTTAAAAAACAATTCTAACAGCCAAAATAAAAACACAAAAAGAGACAACTGAAATTAATTTTAATAGTATTTGAGTTAACCCAATACATTTAACATATTATCATTTCAATATGTAATTGATATTAATATTTACTCATGACATATTATACAT
Source organism: Xerus rutilus (assembly GCA_028644305.1). Lineage (NCBI taxonomy): Eukaryota > Metazoa > Chordata > Mammalia > Rodentia > Sciuridae > Xerus > Xerus rutilus. Next base: position 11,082,667 of record CM053417.1, read on the forward strand.
CATGCTCTTGGTACTGAGTCCTCAGAATCCAGTGTACATTTTATACTTGCAGTGCATTTCTATTTGGATGCTGGAGGTTGAACCCAAGGCCTACACATGCTAAGCACATGCTCTACCAATGAGCTATGCCATTTTTATTTGAAATGGCCACATGTCAAGTGTACAACAGCCACATATGGCTACTAGCTACTGTATTGGACAACACAGCTCCATGTCATATACTAGAAAAAAAAAGTCTATTGCTGCAAAAGGAATTAAAATGTAACCAAAACATATTATATTTAATAATCTAATAAATTACCCAAAATGGGAAATTCTTTTTCAGATGAATTTTAATGAACTTCAATTTGTGTCCTCCTTCCCTTTGTTATTCTGTGTCATGTCTGAGCACACTAGGTCACTGGAAAGGTTAAATGAAAAGAAGCAAAAAGAACATTAAAACAAAATGTTATATTAAACCCAATAGGTTTTAATGATTTCTGGCCTTCACTGATTCTAAGTCTTTATAATTGGGATTAAACATTATTTTCACAGTGGCAAGTCAGAACAGATAACAACAGGAATGGAACCTCTCTTCTGGAGAGGCATTAGAGACTAAACTGTCTATTCAAATTAGGTTGTTGTTTTTTTCCCTATATCATTGTCAAGACTAGTTTTTCATAAAAGGAAGATCATTTTACATGGAATGAATTGCTAAGCAGGCTAGAGGTTCAAAATCCATTACCTGTTCATCACCTAGTTAATAGACGTTCAACCTCTTTAACCTTGGAGAAATTCTACCACAAAACTCAAATGCACCACACAAGTCACATTTCTGAGCCTAGTGCTACGAAATACTGGCAATATTATAGAATCTTTCACATCAGAACTTTCTAGAAGTTCCAAAATCTATAATGACAATAACTATAAATCAGTTAACTGTTACAAATAAAAATTACATATCAGGAAGAAGTGACCTAACATTTATACTAACTAAAAAGGAGTAAGTACCTTCTGCAAAATTGTCGAATGCCATCCTCTTAGGGGTCAGTGTTCCTATCAATTTGAAGAATAAATGCTGTGGGGAAGATGTGGTATGAACTTTGGGTATTTCTGAATGCTTCTTTCATGTATCTTGATCCCTACACTGCACATGAAGAAATCCATTTTCCTGAAATGTTGAAATTGTTATTTCATTTCCAGGTCTCTGGGGGTTGGGGGAAGAAATTCCTACTTTATCTCTACCTTGCCTGTAATTAAAAATTTTCCTGCTCTAATTTCAAAAAGAATAAATAACATGTACATGCAATTAGATTTACAATGACTAAAAAATGTGTGTTTAAAGGACATGTCAGAAAATGTATGTTCTCAGAAGTTTACTTTCAAATAATGACATCTTCAAGTTTGCCAACCTGAGGGTCTGCAATTGTCTGTTGATGGATGGTCTAGCAGCCTACTGTATAAGTTCTACGAGATTCAAGGCTTTTCCCGGAGCGCATTTTCAAATTGGAGAGTTACGTGAGGAGGAGCTTAAGAAAAAAGGGTAAACACTGTGGGGAGAAGTCAGCATTGACATCCATCTCCCCAGCTCTCACCTGATTTTAATCCAACTGTAAATCTACCCTCCCTCCCAGAATGCTGCTGAGCCAGAAAGACCTATGGGGCCCCAAGGCTGTAAAAACTAAGCCCCAGCTATGCTGGTGTCCTTTTGCAATTAGAGAAGGACTTTGCCTTTTTCTGGCTCAGACTAGAGTTTGTTGATCTACTGCAGAGCTCAGAGGAGAAGAGCCGTGGAAGACAAGCCAAAGAAGATCTTCTCCTCCTCCTTCACAATAAACAGTGACCTCCCTACCACCCACTTTGCTATGGAAGGAGTTTGTCAGGTGCTTTGAGTCTTCTATACACATATAGGGGCCAAGTGGAAATTTTTGCAGCTGAGGACACAAAGAAGCAGAAGTACATTCTAGTGGCAAATAAACAGGGGTCTGATGACCTGTCACAGGAACAGAAACTACTATGCCACATGACTCAGGCGAGATTACTGGTGTTTAAATTACCATTATCTAAATGACCATTGTCCTGAGCAAGCTATGCCATTAACATAAACAAAACACATTTGTGTCTTTCCACAATGTCAGAAAGAATTGAATAAGAATAAATTCACAGGCTACACTACTTTCAGTGGCACTTCAAGGAATATGTGGGGGTCACCTGATAGTCCTAAATCAGGCAATCACAGCTTCTTTTATTCCAATCTAAATTTCTAATATCTATAATGCTGAAGTCACACATCACACTTTACACAGAAAGGCTAAGAAAGGGTTAAGGCAGTCACAGCGTTCAGAGAGCTGAGGCAGAGAGCAACAGGAATACAAAGAGTCAATGTAGGTGGTCAGACAGGATTACTTACTGGCCAGCCAAACAATTTGTTCAGGCTCAGAGCTGTCAAAGTTCAGGAACTTACTCTAGGCCAAGGTCCAAACATAGGGCAGTTTGAGACTGTCAACTTGAGATGTCAGCTTGGAGTGGGATTAGCATGGTCCTCAATGGGTGGGGGAAAACAACCACACTCTGCTAAAGTCCAAGGACAGAGATTTGGAGGTTCATTACTGTGGTGATTTTCCTGAGTAGGACTCATAAGGAGTGACCAGATGACAGAGTCAAGGTGCTACCATGTCAAGTCTTGGGGTGTACTGCTCCTTTTATGGTCCTCAAGTGAGGGGGCTGCTCCATTTGGTGGTCATGGGCCTGGTTTTTCCCATATCAGTTTGATAAGCCATGCATCCATGAGCTTCTGATTAATTCAGGAAGTCCATATGTAGTCCTTTTTGTTAGCATGATTAATTTACTTATCAATTTCTGCCTTATGGTTGTGCAAGGCAGATGGTGGTTGTTTACTTCCACAAACAAGGTATGGAGTCCTTCCACCTCAGCACTTAAACTCAAAATGGAGTAGCTTATGGCTTTACAAAATGGAACAACTTGGGTTTAGGTACAGCTGCAAACTGCTGTTCTATACATCATGAAGTAACTCAGGGCATACCACAGACTGCTCTCCACAACCCTGTAGCTTGATTTAAGCTCTGAGAACAAATAAATCCACAAGTAAGCAAAAGAAAAGAATTAATTTAAGATGATCCATTGGTCAGACAAAAATAATAGCATGAACAAGAGGAACAGATTACTAGTGAAATGAAGCTACTGGAGGAGGTAAATGACAAAAACATTAAAACTAACAACACTTGAAGCCACTCAATTATAACATGAAAAGAATGGAACACCCAAAAATATAAGTTTTGAATTTAAAATTTAACTGATGAAGTGGAGGTTTAGATATAAGGTGTCCCCAGAAAGCAAGATACACTGCAAGAATACTCAGAGCAAAATGATTAGGCTATGAGAGCTATAACCTAATTGGTGAATTAATTAAATGGAATAATAATTTGAAAAGACCACTGCCCTGGGTAGTAACTATAAGCAGGTAGGGTGCATAAAGTAGGTCACCAGGGGCATGCCTTTGGATTTATATTTTGTCACTGGTGCCTCACTTTCTCTCTGCTTCCTCTGCTGTGCCCTTCCACCATGATGTTCTCCCTCACCTTGGGCCTAGAGCAATAGAGCCAGACAACCATGGCCTGAACCTCTAAAACCCTGAGCCCAAAATAAACTCTTCCTCCTCTAACTTGTTCGTGTCAGGTATTTTGTCCACAATGATGAAAAACTGACTAGTACACTATTTAAATCCAAATTAAATAACTAGAAGGTTGAGTAGAAGAAAAATCTCCAAATATAGGGCATAAATAAAAAAGAGATGTAAATCTGGATAGAAAAATTAAGGAACTCTGAGCATAGACCATGCAAATAATAGGGGTTCTAAAAAGAGAAAAACCAAAAGATGAAGAAGTAAGCATTACCTAAAGAGCTGTAAAGATTTCAGTGTATCTGTTCAAAACACTCAGCGGTTTCCAGAAGGAACTTATTAAGGAGCATACAACTAGGCATATTCTGATTTTACAAATGTTCTGAATTACAAATAGAAATAGAATTAGAGCACCTGGTTGGAAAGAAAAAAGTGACATTTTTTTAAAAAAACAAGCTGATATTGGACTTGTCATCTCTAATTTCAGAAGCTAAAGGTGGTGGACTGATCCAGGCAGACCACTGAGGAAAAGGAAATAGGAAGTGTGATCCCAAATTCGGACAAGATATATATCACCAGTCAGATAAATATGACACCCACAAACCTTCCTGAGTAAATATATTTAGGAAAGGACTGATGGACTTCAATCCATACCTAATGAACCAGAGGAAACTATGATGAAGAGAAGGAAACAGGCAATGATAACATGGATGACAATAAATACTGAAATACACATAAATAAATCTCAACAGAATATACTAGAGTGACTATGAATGTGAGATATGCATCCTATGTTAGGAATTAACAAAAAGAAGATATACGTTAAAAGAGATATCTAATTATGTGGGGTGGCTGGGAGCACCCAAGATCCCAGCTGGGGAGGAAAGAGGCTGGGCCATATGCTTGCTGCTTAAGAAATATTTGGAGTCAAATTGGTAGGCCAATCAGGCTGGGGCTGGGGCTCAGTGGTAGAGCGCTTGCCTCGCAAGCCTGAGGCACTGGGTTCAATCCTCTGCACCACATAAAAATAAGTAAGTAAAATAAAGATATCATGTCCATCTACAACTAAAAAAAAATATTTAAAAAAAAAGTTGGTAGGAAAATCGGTTTTATTCAAAGCCAGTTGCCGAGATGGAAGAAACCTAATTGTTTCAAAAGTTCCATCTCTGAAATCCCTGAAAATGAGCATATCTTTTAAAGGAGAGGAGGCAGGGGAGAAAGACAGCAGGCATGCGCGAACACAGATTGAGTTAACCTGTGTAGGCTAAATGGGCAATCTCTGCTCCAATCTTCTTTGATGCCCATCAGGGTGGGGAGGTCACAGCCCCTCCTGCCACCACTCTCAGTATGATGAAGCCATTCCCCATTTCAGATGGGAGGACCCCAAATTCAGTCCTGTTTCATCATAATCTGGAATGAAAGGTATTGTCTCAAGAGAAATTGAGAGAAGAAAGGAAACGAGCAAAATTCAAAATTTCAAACCAGATAAAAGGGAAAAAGAAGGTAAAAAAGAAAGCAAACAAAAATAATAAATAGAAAATATGAGCCGAGTGCCCCTGGCACATGCCTGTAATCCTAGTGGCTCAGGAGGCTGAAGCAGGAGGATCCCGAGTTCAAAGCCAGCCTCAGCACAAGCAAGGCACTAAGCAACTCAGTGAGACCCTGTCTCTAAATAAAATACAAAATAGGGCTGGGGATGTGGCTCAGTGGTCGAGTGCCCCTAGTTCAATACCTGGTACCCCAAAACACAAAAACAAAATATGGAATATAATGACAGCAATAAGTCCCAATGTGATAGTAATTACAATAAATGTAAATAAGATTGAACTCTAGAAATGATAGCCTGTAGCAAACTATGGTGGAAGACCAAATTTGAAAATAAAGTTTTAGCAGGGCGCGGTGGCTCAAGCCTGTAATCCCAGCACTTAGGGAGGCTGAGACAGGAGAATCACGAGTTCAAAGCCAGCCTCAGCAACAGCGAGGTGCTAAGCAACTCAGTGAGACCCTGTCTCTACATAAAACACGAAATAGGGCTGGAGATGTGGCTCCGTGGTCAAGTGCCCCTGAGTTCAATCACTGGTACAAAAAAAAAAGAGAGAAGAAAGTTTTATAGGGACTTCATCTATTTACATGTTGTCTATGGATGTTTTACCCTGTAATGGCAGTGTTGAGGGGAAGTTACCATATGGCCCACAGTACTAAAAATATTTACTATCTTGCCCTGTACAGGAAAAGCTTGCAACATCTGTTCTAGAAACATAAAAAGAGATTTGATGATTGAATTAATTTAAAAAACACATATTCAGAAGGATATTGCCTAGGGCAAACAGATCTACAACAAAAGAATAGAATAATGGAAAATCAATAAAAAAGACAAGAAAAGGTAAACTGAGCAAGTGTGAACCAAAAGAAAGCAGATGTAAAATTTCTAATTTTAAGAACAAAATGATACTATATCCCAGTAAATGGTCAAGAGATCAAGGAAAACATATAATGACTATAAGCACGTATATGTTTTTAATAATACATTGTTGACATAAAGCACCTGACAGACTATGTAGAGAAACAAGTAAATCAGTAAGTATACTTGGAAATTTTTATACACTCTTCTCAGTCACCAGTAGTTCAGGCAGGTAAAATTCAAACTGAGACAGGCAACTATATATTTGTTTACATTTAAGATATGTATTTGCCAAATCAAAAATACAATCTATTTTGAAGCACACAAGGGACATTCTCATAAACTAACTATATTAGGCTGCTTTACAGTATGTATCAATCAAACACCTTAAAAGTATGCAAACCCTTTAACTCGGCAATTTCTTCCCTAGGCATTTACCTTAGGGAAATAGGGAAATAATCAGATTTGCACACAAATATATGTTGACAGAATGCTCATCTGGATGTTGTTTTTGTTGCTGGCTGGCACCCTGCCTCCCCATGTGGATCGAACCCAGGGGTGCTATACCACTGAGTTATATCCTCAGCCCTTTTTTTTTATTTTTTGGGTTTTTTTTTTAAGTTCTCAGTGGACCTTTATTTTTATTTATATATAGTGCTGAGAATTGAACCCTGTTCCTCACACATGCTAGGCAAGTGCTCTACCACCGCCCCAGCCCCCTAGCCCTTTTATTGTTATTTATTTATTTTAGGTAGTGTCTTGCTAAATTGCTGAGGCCAGCCTCAGACTTGTGATCCTCCTGCTTCAGCTCCCTGAGTAGCTGGGATTATAGGCATGTGTCATAGCATTTGAGAGAGATCAGGATAAGAGCCCAGAGCTCCTTTGCTCAGGGCTCCATGGATCTAACACATCTGCGCACAGTCATCTCCTGTGTAGGTCCTCCAAATGAACAAAAGGGAGCTTTCAAGAGGCTGCCCTACTTCAGATACATCCTGTGCTATTTAGCTCCTATCCTTTTGATCCTGATATAACTTAGGAGTAGAAATAATAGCTATCTACAAATTTCATTTTCAGCAATTTTCCAACCTGTTCTGGTCTTCTTGACCAGAGCCTAAGGCATCATTACATGGAAAATAATGAAGACATCAAAAATGAAGTTAGAAGAATCTTGCATTGTTATAAAAACTATTTACAACATACCCCCAAAGCAATCACTTAATAGCTCATAGAATGAAATCCCATTAAATTATAGCTATATTTTAGATGCATATATAAAAATGTAACCAGGAAAATGTATTCTGGCTTACTCCCTGTTCTCATCTACAAAAATGGCAGTATATTTATTGCCCTTCTTTGTAGTCTTATATAGTTGCTACATTTAGATTAATATGTATTACTTTGGTAATCAGAAAAAGTTGATGTTATTTCACAAATATAATTAAATAAAAAACAATGAATGCCATAAAATTAATGTATTTTTATGGTAATTCTTAATTAGCCCACTTTTTTTAATAACACAGTGGAAAATTCCCACAGGGGTTGGTGGGAATTATAAAGGCCCATGGGGGAGGGGAAGAACTAATTCCATTTCTATTTTTAATAATTGTGTCATGGATAATTTCTAATTCCTGATTATAGCACTAATACAAGCCAATTTCTCTAGGAATACAATTCACATAAATGAGTTTATACACATAAAATTAAAACTCTCATTTTAAACATATAAATAATTCAAATCATCATAATTCAGAACAGTTCATTTAAATCCTTAAGATTAAACACCTTAATTTAAATAAAGAAAATATATTATCTCCATTAGAATATTGTTTTCTCAGAAAATACAACATAGATCCTACAATGGGGAAAAAATAAACCATTGACCTGGATCCGCTAAGTATCTCACTGTGAATTGTACACATCTGATTTATCTTTATATCTTGTGCTCAAATATAATCATAAATTTACATAGATAATACATATGTTTCTACAGAAAAGTCTTCTAAAATATACCACTGTTCCAAAGTTTATTCCCTGAGCAGGACATATTTTCCGCATATGTAAAATAAAGAAGTTGGAAAAAATGATCTCTGAAAATTGTCTAAAAGGGCAATTGTCACCCCTACAGACACACTAGCTCTATGAAAGGATCTGGGTTGATATAAAATCACAATGACCTTATACAAAGATTCAAAATACGGGGCTGGGTTTGTGGCTCAGTGGTAGAGTGCTTGCCTTGTATGTGTGAGGCACTGGGTTTGATCCTCAGCACCACATAAAAATAAATAAAGTATTGTGTCCATCTACAACTAAAAAGAATATTAAAAAAAGATTCAAAATACTTAAGAATAAACTTGTCCTCAAGGAGAAATCCCCTTCACCAATATTACCCAATGACTACATCAAAGTGTCCCTGCAATTATAACCTATGCCAGCCTCACCCACAGGAGGGCCTCCAGCTCCATAGAGAGTACAATTCCTTAAAACAATCTCCTGTAATCTGCAATCTCATCTACATTGAAAAGGTCTGTCAGGTGCCATGCACCTCAAAGTTTCTCCCATACACCTCGATGTACTAATGCTCATCATCTTTTCATATTTTCGTTTTATAAGTAAACTTACACGGAGGCCATGTTGCCAAATGAAGGACTACAGTCTACTTTTTCAGAAGTATCTGAAAGTAGCAACCATTTACCACTTTCCATAATGTTATGAAAATATGCTGTTTGTTTTTGATTCTTGCAAAGCCAAACAAAAACTAAAATTCACAAAAATACCTTTAATTAATTTAAAGTGCATTAAAATTCCCTGTTACATCTAGGTGAACACTATCATGGTTAATCTTATTAATGTGACACCAATCAAATTAACATTTTTTCCATTTAAAATGTTCCCCAGAACAAGGCCAATGCTTATGAGTTAATTAATGCTTCACTAATTATTTTAGAAATTAGATTAGACTTTCTAATGCTGCATTTCACAGTCGCGTTATCATTTGGTGAATTTGATATGATTAATGTCATCACTATGACTATTAATTGGACTAATAAATAATTATCTACTACTTTAGCATTTTACCAGTGAAAGCTAAAATGTACAGTTTTATCCTTTTTGCATGTGATTTTTCTCTTTAGCTCATTCCAATAAAGGAAGTCTTTAATCCAATATTATTTGACACGTAATCTAATTTGGGTAATATATTTCTGTATTTCTTCATCTCCAACTCACATTACCTCATTATTTCTTAAACTACATCATCAAATGTAATGAATTTATTAAGAGTTACATGTTACTATAATAGTAAATAGTTATTGCATTTGAGATGATTTCTAATTGTTAAGTAAAACATTGCTTGATTGCTAAACATTAATTTTAGCAAACATGTATATTCTCCTACAATTCAAAATTCCTATCATCAAGTGCCCTTGTCTGCCTAAATCTGAGGTACATAAGAGTGGCAATAATTTTGATAAGAGTAGAGACGATAATTCTAAGATTCTTGAGTTCTCAAAAACATTCCTTAGCCTCCCCCAGAAAAATGGAAGGGTGAAGCTTAAGCAGACCCCAGGAAGAGGCCTTTATATCCAGAAGGACTGTCAAGACAAGGGCAGTGTTATGACGTGGATATGAGGTGTCCCTCCAAAACGCTTGTGTTAATACAAGAATATTCAGAGGTGAAATGATTGGATTGTGAGAGCTGTAACCTCATGAGTCCATCCGAGTTTGAATGGACTGACTGGGTGCTAATTTGTAGGCAGGTGGGGAGTGGTTGGAGGAGGTGAGTCACTGGGGGTCATGCCCTGGAAGGGCGCATCTTCCCTGTGGACAGTTCTTCCTTACCTCTCTCTGCTTCCTGGCTGCCTTGAATGGAGCAGCTTCCTCTGCCATGTATTTCCACCATAATGCTCTACTTCACCAAGAGCCCAGAGCAATGGAGAGGGCCGTTTGTTTATGGACTGACTATGAGCCCTAAATAAACCTTTCTTCCTCTATGTTGTTCTGGTGAGTTATTTTGGTCATGGTGGAGCAAATCTGACTGAAAAAGACAGGTTGAATAAAGATTTGAAGTAGCTTTAAAGATACCAAAATGTGACAAATGTTGGAGTATATGCCGTCCTCCCTTGGTATCCATAGGGGATTGTGGATCTTCAAGTCCCTTAAATAAAATGATGTTATACTTGCATATAATCTAAGCATATCCCTCTTCTGCATACTTTAAATCATCTCTAGATTACTTTTAGTATCTAATACAATGTAAATGATGTGTACAATGTAAATAGGTGTTATGCTGTATTGCTTAGGGAATAATCAAAAGAAACAAAAGTCTGTACATATTCACTTACAGATGCAATATTTTTCTGAATATTTTCAGTCTGCTGTTGATTGAATCCAAGGATGCAGACCCCGTAGATAATGGAGGGCTAACTGAATTGCCTTGGCCTTTAGCTACTATTAAGTCCAGGTACCAGAGGGTACTGCAAAATAAACTATCCCTAGTTTTTCTAGTGTTTTGTGGGGTTTTTTTGGATTGAACTCAGGGGCACTCGACCACTGAGCCACATCCCCAGCCCTATTTTGTGTTTCATGTAGAGACAGGGTCTCACTGAGTTGCTTAGAGCCTCGCCGTTTGCTGAGGCTGGCTTTGAACTCGCGATACTCCTGTCTCAGCCTCCCAAAGTGCTGGGATTATAGGCGTGTGCCACCACGCCCGGCTGATAGGTGTCTTTTCTGAGTAGAAGGTTTAAGAAAGTGCTTGACTTTGCCGCCTCTCTCTCTGCCATGATGAATGTCACTATTCCAGAAAGAAGACGCTCCATGAGACTGTTTCATAAAGTGAAGAAGACAGTAATGAGAAGTAGCCAACCCATAGTATACTTGTGGTATGAGTGAGAAATAAAACTTTCTAATTTTCCACAACTAAGACTTAGTTGTTACAGAAGGAAACCTTTGTCAATCCTAAAAGTTAAAATTAAATTTTATTCAGTATCTACTGTAGTCATTTCATTTAATCATCAAATCAATCCGTTTAGGATTTGATTCCTCTCCCCCCCAAAAAAAAATCCAAGTCTGCTAATATACGTAGAAAAACAATTTGTTAGAGAGAGATCAGATTGCCCTTAGAATACTTGAGAAGAGGAAAGAATCAGGAGTGAAAAATATGTAGGAATAACCAAGACAGGAAGAGTTTATCCACAGTCACACAAGAGAAGCAAATTTGTAAGATTCCACATAGGCACTGTCACTACTGAATGCTCTCTGCCACCACTGAACTCTATACTCTTCCATGAAAACTGCAAGTGGGTGTGTTGACTTTGTCTTAGTATATGGCCCAAAGAGTCAAACTCCTTTTAAAAGCAACCAGATGGCTAAGATTGAATCCTGGGTCAATACAAACAAGTTAGCACTAAGAATATCTAAATATATCTTAAGATTACCCCCATAAGGGATATTTAGATACTAGAAAGACAAAGAAACAGAATACCAGCATTTCTAGAACGCAGTTGAGAAAATTGAAGCTTGGAGAATTTAAGTGACTAGTCAAAAATAACACACCAGTAAGAACTTGTAACATTTAGAATTTTCAGCTGCAAGTACCCAAATCCCTAACTCAAGCAACACTGCATCTATTATTTCACACAAAATTTATTCCAAGTGAAGGGAAGGTTTCTAACTTGGTTTAATCAGCTCTTTTAAAATGTCATTAGTTCTTGTAATTTATTAGGCCCTGTGTTCACAATTTTAGCTTCGTGTTAATGCCAATACCCCTCATGGTCATAAGATGGCTGCAGAAGCAACCAAGTCTATACTCCTTTCTTCATTTTCTTTTTCTTTCTTCTCCTTCTCCTTCTTCTTTCTTTTTCTGTGCTTGGGATAGAACACAGGCCCTCATGCATACCAAGCAAATACTTTACCACTGAGCCATATCTCCAGCTTTCCTTTGCACATTTTCTGTTAAGATAAATTTTATCATTCCCCTTATCTGCTCTTTCTTCTTGTGTCAAATTACATCACCGGTCCATCCCTGGAGATTGTCACATGTGGGTTAGCTTACACCTGGCTCCTACTATAATTGATGATAAGAGGTGAGCTAGTATTATGATTGATTGGTTTATCATCCATCCCAGACCCAGAGATGAGCACCCCTTCGGAACCATGTAAACTTCATGCAGGAAGGCAAATACCTTAAGAAAATTAGGGATCTTTAAAGAAGGAAGGAGGAGACGGATATTCTGACAGCAACCAACATCCATGCTGTACCTGTTCCTAAGACATATTTTCTTATTTGCTCTTTTCAGAGCAAATGACAGTAGAGTATATTTGGAAATATTATACATACATGGAATATAAGTTATTCTAAGAAGGATCCCATTCTTGTGGGATTCAGCTTCAGCAACTTAGCGAGGCCCTAAGCAAGTTAGAGAGACCTTGTCTCAAAATAAAAAGTGAAAAGCAGGCTGAGGACGTGGGTCAGTGTTTAAGCACCCCTGGGTTCAATCCCCTGTACTACTTCTAATAATAATAATAATAGAATCTAGCGGAAAAAATATATATACTTTTTTTTAAAGTGTTCGCACCTACATTAAATGCTTTCAAGTATCCCTAAAGAGTATACACAAAGTCTTGTCTGGGTAATGCATCAGCCACCCAGGGCGTAATGATATTATACTGATCCCAAACACACTGATATACCGTGATGGAGGAAAACAGAACACTTGCAATGAAACAATTTATTTTTTAAAAACAAGAATTATGGGAAACAGAATAAGGATTGTTCCATAGAATGCATCATATCCTGCTAGTTTTGAATAGATGATGTCCTGTTCTAGAAGTGAACTGAGTTTCCTGATCATTTAAATTGTCTGCCCTTGCTTTCATTTTCTAAGTAAACTATTCTCATGAGTTTTTCCAGCAAAGCCAAGTCTGGGATAATCACTTTATTTATTTATTTATTTTTGTGCCAAGAATTGAACCCAGGGGTGCTTAATAACGGAGCCATATCCCCAGCCTTTTTTTTTTATTTTATTGTTTGAAACAAGGTCTCACTAAGTTGCTTAGAACCTCACTAAGTTGCTGAGGCTGGCTTTGAACTTGTAATCCTCCTACCTCAGTCTCCCAAGTTGCTGGGATGTCATGCACCTGCCACTGTGCTCTCAGCCTGGGATAATCACTTTGCAGATTTTTTTTGTCTCAGGGTTTGCACTGACATAGTAGGCTACTTTGTCTCAAGGCAAGCATAGAGACAGGATTAAGATTGTTGGCTGGGACTTCTGTTTCTTTGCCTGTTAATACACATAGAGCTTCTCTAGGCTTCCAGCCTATTTTCCTTTAATCAGTTCTACCAACTAGAACCCTACCAGAGATCTTGTCAAGCCATTTGTCTTTGAATCTGAGGATATCGCTTTCCTTCTTAGAGTTTTCAAAGTACCACATTCAGCTGAAGTTTAATTACAATAGAATATTCATGACGGCAGCAAGAAGAACCAACTCCAACATCGTAAAATTTCCTCTGATAGTACATTCTGCATAAGAACATAATAATCCCAAAGTAAAATATATGACAGTTTAATAAAATGCTCTTAATTGCACAACACAACATGTGTCAACTACTTAGCACTCATTTATTCATTTAACAATACTTACTGAACACCTAGAGCCTAAATCAGCTATCACTGCAGTAATGCTGTATGACAACGATAATATCTCAGAGGTAAATAGTCATTATTTACTCACACGTCTGCAAAGTCAGCTGGGACAGAATTGATTCAGGCTCCAGACTGTTTGAGGACGCTTCACAATACATCACCTTCTGAGAACGAAGAAAAGTGCCCAATGAATGTACTTTTTACAAAAAGTATCTCTATTCTTTCTTCGACAGCCATGGCTGCCCCAAACACCTTACAGCCACCCACAGACTTCTGTTTTGACAGTGGCAGCTTCCTTCATCCCAAATGACTGCCCTGCAGCTTCTCTAGAGAACTCCAGAGATCTTATTTTGAGTCTGAGAATATCATTTATCTTCCTCAGTAGTCTCTTCAGCTGTCCCCAGTCATGTATTCTAGGAACCTGTCCCCTACCCGTGATGAAGCAGAAAGTCTGCTTAGCTGGCCGGACACTATTGTATACATGAGTGTGCCTTTTGGTCTATATAAGCATGCTTCCCCCTACTCTTACTGGAAAACTCCAAGTAATGCTTCCCCTCACTCTGCAGCATAAGTCCTAATAAACCTTCTTCCAGATAGTTATATGGTACCTATTTGTGATTTCTATCTCATGTAGAACAGATCAAGTTGGTTACACTAACAGCTGGTAACACCAATGCTATTGGCATTGAAAAGTGGTCAGCAGCCAGGGGTGGGAATGCTAAGAGGGGCTAGCAACTGCAAAAGGATAGAGAGCTGTTGAGGCTGCTGGCAGAGTTCCAGAGAGCTCCTGATAATCACTGTCTCCAGGTGCGAGGAGAACAGCAAGGAGGGCCATTAACACCATGAGCTGAGAGCCACTGGCATTCAGAGCTCAGAGCCGCTAACGCTAAGGGAGCTGCACTTTGTCTACTCATGATTCTCTCCAAACTGAGCCAAAGATCTCCCAGTCAATTGGTAACAATTTGGGTATTTCAACTGCATGGAAGCAAATAGCTGGGGCATGTTCTTCTCATATCACTGGCAGCAGACAAGAAGACAAGCCCAGCACTACCTAGCAAAGCTCTGTTAACATTACATGTTCAAACATCTCATTGATGAAAGAAAGAAAACAGCTAAGCCAAAAGCAAAAGGGTGAATAAAGTATAACCTACCTTTCCTCTTGATTAGGGTGCTCCAGAGAGACAGACTGATCTACATCTATTCCAGTAATTATGGAGATTGAAAAGTGCCATGATCTGCCTTGTGTAAAATGGGGGCTGGAGACAGAATTTGAATTCAGCCAGCTTGGCTCCAGAGTTTGTGCTCATAACCATATACTGTCAATATCAGTAGGTAATAGGCATCCCATGGGGCTGGAGCTGGAGCTCAGTGGTAGAGCGCTTGCCTAGCACATGTGAGGCACTGGGTTCGAGTCTCAGCACCACATACAAATAAATAAATAAAATAAAGGTATTATGTTCATCTACAACTAAAAAAATAATAATAATTATAAGCATACCAAACTTACCATGTTCCAAACTAACCTCCTCTGTCTCCTCAAACCAAACTTGTTCCTCAAAAATTTCCTCTATGTCAAGAAATGGCAGTTCTACTTGCTTAGGGAAAACATATCCAAGCTCTGATGAATTCCCCAACACTTCACGTGACTCATATCTGGTTCATCAAAAATCCTGTTGGTTCTAAATTCAAAATAGAGCTAAAATCCGACATCTTTGCCATTACTCCCACTGCTAACATTCTGGTCCAAAATACCTTCATCTTTACCTGGAACACTGCAATGGTGTCCTTCATTGGCCCCTTCCTTTCACAGTTGCCTGTACTGCTTCAGACTCACCCTAGTAGATTCCCAGGGCACTCATGCAGAAGCTGAAGTCCTAGGGTTAGAAATATAGCTCTGCCACAGACTGGTTGCCTAGCATGTGTAAGGCCCTGGCTTTGATTGCCATGTCTGGAAAAGAAAACAAGAGAGGGGAGGAGAGAGGAGAAGAAAACCAATGTCCTTATAAGGGCCTATAAGGTTCTACATGATCTCCTCCTATATCTTTCTGACTTCACCTCATACTACTGTCCCATTCAATCACTCTGATGCACCAATGCTGGCCTTCTAGCTACTGCTGGAAAATATCAGGCTTTCTCCTGCTTTAAGGTCCATGCAAATTGCTGTTCCATCTGCCTAGAATGCTGTTCTTCAAATGTCTGCACAGTTCACTCCCTGACTTCTTTCAGATCTTTACTGAAAGTTTTTAGTGAGGTTTCCTTGGCCACCTCATCTAAATTTAAACCTCAACTAACCATTGCACAATCCCTCTTTCATGCTTTACTTTGCTAAAATTTTACTTCTGTGTCTTGTTTATTGCCTACATAGTCCTATCAGAAAGCAGGTTCTGAGAGTAGGTTTCTATTTGTTATCTTTGCTACTTATGATTCATGCCTAGAATAGTACTTGGTACATAGCTAGCACTCAATAAATATTTGCTGAAAAAATGAAATTAACAAAGCTAACTAAGTGGTTTTTTAGCAATGGGAATGCCAGGTAAGGTGGGTTGAGAGGTATGTACTATTCAAGACATTTTATTGAGAAACATTATTTTTCATATTTTTCTCTTATTTCAGATGGGTAAATTATATTCCCATAGCTACTCACTAATCCAGGACAAAGCACAGAATGTAGATTGACATCTCCAACATGCTAGATTTAACCTACATAGAGCTAATCAGTGTAGACAGGTGTAGATATACCAGAGCTTTGCAAAGTTTTTCTTATAAAAGATCTTCCCATCCAATATCCCTCTGGTTCCTAAACTGGAAAACCAGAGGCCTCAGATACTTGTCAATGGGCTGCTTATACACTGTTGTTACCTTTTTAAGCACACAACACAGTTGACAAGTAGACAATGTACTCTAAAGTACCAGCTCCTGTCAAAGTCTCTAAGCCTCTGAATTGTAGGGAAAAAAAAACTGAAGGAAAAATCCTCATTAAACTTTAATTATTAACATTAAGTACTGATTAGAAAGGAACTAAAAAATATCCATCCTTTTGATCCCTTAAGTCTAAGAAGAGATTTCTAGCTGAAATCCTTTCTGGCACTTGAGCTGCATGGGTATGGGGATTTTAATTGAGCTCCCTCAAAGACAGAGCCTCTATATAAAGTATGAATAGTCTCTGCACATGTCTTTATAAGGCACTTGCTAAACAGTACTTATCTTAATGGGGACATCCAAATTTTACATTTGCCACCAACATCAGTGGAATTCAGTTACACTTTTTAAATAAATGTATGTCATAGGGCATTTAGTTTAGCTGGGAGCTGGCATGAAAGAAAATCTGTTGCAATTTTAAGACCAGTGCCTCTGAGCATTTTATAGAAATCTCTTGATTAAGGCACTCCATCGCCCCATTATTCGAGCTGGCATTTTGGTCTTACCTTGAGGACGCATAACTGACCCAGAAACCATTTGGTGATTATCAGACAGTGACTGCTGTAAAACAGTAAGTGAGAGATTTTTTTTTTCCTCAGCTCCAGGGTTATTAGCCTTAAACAGCTGAACTGCAGAAGTAACTGCTGATCCAGCTAGCAAAATATGAAAGGAAATGAAGCTTGTGGTCTCTGGGAGATTTGATTCTTCCATTACCTACCATTAGCCAAAGTAAGTTTTATTAAAGTCAGATTTGTTTAGTAAATAGGGGAACTAGGAGGGATTTACTGTCGCTGCTGAGGTATGCTTAGATTGGTTACTGATTTCAAAGTAAGTGGGAGGACCAAGGGGGAAAATAGCACCCCATGAACTTTGATCTCCATCTATGTGACCTTGAATAGACGAGATATATTTTTCAAGCAAATTTTTTTTGGTGTGATATTCTAACCTGAGATGATGAAGCCCAATCTTACATGATACAGGGGAGGAAACTTGGCCAAAATAAGTTAAACACACAGGTATGACAACTTAGTTCTCCAGACTCCCTGTCTAGTCTTCTATTAGTCAATTTACCAAAATGATGCGTTAGTTAGCATTGTATTAGGCATGTGGGAGAAACAAAAAGGGCCATGGTGTTTCCTGTCTTCTAGATATTTCTAAAAGTAAAATGCGTTCTGATCATACAACCTTACTTAGAGATTACACTAAATATCCAAAGTAAAGTTTAAGGCGACTGAAATGCTGTCCATGCTCTGAAAGTTCAAGTTCAAAGCCGCTCACTCAATTCCTCTAAACACAAAAATATGATGATTTTGTTTTAAATAAAAAGGCATTACTGGATTTAAAAACTATGATAGATAACTTGGAGTACCAAAACTAGTACAGAAATACAGAATGAGCCTATCAGTTTACTATGTAGGGCTGTCATAACAGAGATCACAGAATGGGTGAAATTCAGCAGGATAAATTTATTTCCTCAGAATTCCCAAAACTAGAAGTCCAAGATCAAGTTGTCAGCAGGGTTGGTTTCTTCTGAGGCCTCTTTCTTTGGCTTATAGAAGGAGGCCCCCTTCTCTCTGGGTCTTCAGATGATCTTCCCTCTGCACTTATCTGTGTCCTAATCTTCTTTTCTAATAAGAACATCAAATATTTTAGATTAGAATTCATCTCACTTGATCTCATTTTGCATTAATTAGATCTTTAAAAGCCGTATTTCCACATATAGTTAAGTGCTGAGATACCAGAGGTTAGGACTTCAACATATGCATGTGGGGTGGGGGCATAATTCAGCCCAATACAATGGGTATGTGGACTGAAGTCACACAAAAGGAAAAATATATTCAACTCCTCTGTGGTAGAAGAAAACCAAGATATCCCACATACAAAGGAGGATCAGAAGCAGCTGACTGCATCCAGCTGCAGCTGGAGCGGACCCTTGCCCCAAGCAAGGAAAATTATAAAAAGTCCACCTGTTACCCAGCCAAGAACACAAATTCTCCTTGAATTCAAACAAGAATTAACTTATAGGAAATTAGGAGGTGGAGATTCAATTTTTTGGTTGAATATTCTAAGGTCTTTGTCTTATACTGTAGAAGGGTAGAAATTTTTTAAATCTTCAGAATTTGGTAGAAAATTACATAAGTAATTATGTGCTGAAAACTTAAAGTAACCACCAGAAATAAAGACATAAAAGTCAATATTTCTAAATCAGCAGAACAAAAATGAAAGTAATAACATAAAACTTTCTTCTCTAACATAAATCAGGAAAGAAAAATTATATATGGTAAAAAATATAAGATGATACAAATAATTGCAAGTATACAAAATGGCAACAAAGGTTGATTAAAATCACCTTTTTGACAAGAAAGATAATTATATTACATCTAAAATTCCAGCTATAACCTGCTAAAAAGAAATGCACTTAAAAAACACAAAAATAAAACACCAGCAAGGTTGAAATAATTAAAGCAATATAAAAATATATGTCAGGCAAGTAATAACCAAATCAAGCTCGCATACAAACATTAATATTAGCATAAATTGAATTTAAAATGAAAACCTTTACAAAGAAATACACTTCAACACAATAAAAAAGATTATCCACCTCGATTGAATTTATGAAAATGGAAGAACATAACCTCAAAATACACAAAACAAATTGATGAATACACAAAGAAACTAGTTAAGGGTTCTCTGCAAAACTGAAAAACAAAAAATTGAAATGATGAAAATTATTTGAACAATGTCATCATTAATATGCTTGATCTAACATGTCGTGTGTGTGTGTATGTGTGTGTGTGTGTGTGTGTGTGTGTGGTGTGTACATTTGTGTAGAAAAAGAAGAGAAATACAGAGAAAAGGGAAGGCTGGGGGGCAGGGTTCTTTCCACGCATACCATGAACATTTACAAGAATTGGTTATGTCCTAGGTCAGGAGTCCGCAAACTTTCTTCTTAAAGTTCAATTTTCCTTGCTTGGGGCAAGGGTCTGCTCTTGCCTTGTGCATGCTAGGCAAGAGCTCTACCACTAAAATGTAGTCAACATTTTAGGCTCCCTGAGTTATAAGATTTCTGTCACAAGGACTCGACTCAGCAAATGTAGTACAAAAGCACACACAGACAATACCTGTATGAATCAGTGTAGCTGTATGCCCCCCAAATCTTTCCTTACATAAGCAAGCAGCCAGATGTATTACTCAATGGACCCTCATTTGTCAGTCTGATCCTATTTCAAGTCTTTACAAATTTTCATAAATTTTAAAGAATTAATATCTCATACACCTCATTTACACACACACACATTCAACGTAACTGAAATAAAAGGCAGAATTTAAGAAATACTTTTGAAAGTTTTGAAAATTAGCAAATTTTTCTCCTTTTATGTATTAGAAAACCTATCATGTATTTTAAAACATTTATAAAAATTGGATATTATAAAATTGAATATTACAAAGTATTCATAATTGAATAACAAAAATCTACGCATAAAAACATGAGGATCTTGGGCAAGGGATGTAGCTCAGTGGTAGAGGACTTGCTTAGCACAAGTACCGCAATACAAGAGAAAAATGTATGGCTATTTGCTTTTTTCTTTTCTTTCTTTCTTTTCTTTTCTCTTTTTTGTGGTACCAGGGATTAAACTCTAGGGTGCCTAACCACTGAGCCACATCTCCAGTCCTTTCTATATTTCATTTTGAGACAGGGTCTTGCTAAGTTGCTTAGGCTGGCTTTGAACTCACCATCCTCCTGCCTCAGCCACCCAAACTGCTGGGATTACAGGCATGCACCACCATGCCTGGTTGGATATCTGCTTTTCTGCTTTCAGTTATTATGCAAAAGGATCAAAACAATTATTGAGAAGAATAATACACTTAATTCCCTAATAAAACTGAAAACAGAAGAAGAGAACATACAAATTTGCAAAGACTGAAAAGAAGGGTCAACACTACAGGCCCTTCTCACAGTAAAATGATGAGAAACGAATACAGAAGCCACTTTATGACAATACATTTAAAAACTTAGATTAAAGATTAATTTGTGGCAAATTATTTGAAAGCCATGACTCATAAAAAAATTATACAAGAAGAAACTGATCTATATTTAGCACCAAATCTATTAAAATTCAAATTTCTAAACCAAAAATTACATATTCTAACACCACTCTCCTTAAAAAATAAAGTCATGAATGTCTTCACTAGTAACAAGGAAGATTCAATAAAAAATTTACATAAATTGTTTCAAAAGTGGGGAACCTACTTGATATAAAAATATGTCAAGGATAATACTAGAAAAGCAAATTAAAATCAATATACTTCATGAATGTAGGCATATAAATAATTAAAATATTAGCAAACTAAATCACGCCAGCAAAAGGGTAATTTATCGTAACTCTATTCAGTGTCCCCAGACCAATACCAGGCTTGGCCAGTCACTAAAATAACTCATAGGACTCAGCATAAGGTTGTTATACTTGTGGCTAAGAACTGTTACAATGAAAAGATTCAAAGCAAAATCAGCAAAAGGAAAAGGAAAATTGTGTAACATCTGGAGGAAACCAGGCACAAGTCATCAAGAATGTTTTCCTAAGGGAGTCATGTCAACTGTGTTTAATTCCTGCAGCAATGAGTTGTAAAAAACATGTGAAACATTTTCTACAAGAGAATATCATTAGTGATTCAATTTTTATTGGAGTTTGATCATGTAGGCACCCTCTGGCTATCAACTACCAGAATTTTAGGTTCCCAAAGGACAAGTAGGTATTCAGCATAAACCACATTGTCTGTACAAAGAGTTTAAGGTCAGTTAGGCACTCTTATCAGTTAGGTTGGAAAATGACCTCCCCAAATCCACGTTTCCAAACACCATCCAATGACCAACCTTGCAAGTAAGCCTTTCTAATGACAGCAATCTTAGGCTTGCAATATTAACTTTTTTTCTGATTAATGACCAAGTAGGGTTTATCAAAGTACTAAAATATAGATTTAACAATTAAAACCAACCAACTTACTTGCCATGTTAACAAAATGAACAAATAATGGATATACGCAGTAAAAGCATCTAATAAAATTCAACCTTCTTTCATGACAAAAACTTTATATTTTTGGTAATGCTGGGGATTAGAACCCAGGGCCTTGTGCATGCTAGGCAAGAGCTCTACCACTGAGCTGCACCCTCAACTCCCATGATAGAAATTCTTAAAAGGTAGTAATAGATAGAAACTTCTTCATCCCAATGAAAAGCATTGAAGGCTAATATTATACTTAATTGTGAAATAAACTATATTTTTCCATAATACTTCCAAAAAAGTAATGGTTCTACCAGAGATCCTAGCCAGCACAACAAAGTAAGAACATCAAATAAAAGGCCTCACAGTGAATTCCACTTTTATGTATTAGTATAATGCATCAATTCAAACATTAAATTAATAGTAAGAGGACCAATGGAGTAGAGGAAGGGATGGGGAGGGGGAGAGGAAAGGGGTAGTACTGGTGATTGAAATGGAACAAGTTATGTTGTATGCATTTATGAATATATCAAAACGAACCTCACAATTATATATAATATAATGTACTAATATCAATAAATAAATAACCTACTTTTTAGTGTGGAAACAGTCAATCTCTACTAGCAGACAATGGGTTTACATAGAAAATTCTAAGTAATGTATGAAACAACCAGTAAAAGTTAAAAATTGATCTTGCAAATTCACACTACATAAAGTTTATTTTGAAAAGCAATTGTTTATATACTGGCAACTGTAATCACAAAATTAACTTTTTTGGGGGCGGAGAGGTACCCAGGATTGAACTCAGGAATACTCAACCACTGACCCACATCTCCAGCCCTATTTTGTGTTTTATTTAGAGACAGGGTCTTACTGAGTTGTGCCTCCCTATTGCTGAGGCTGGCTTTGAACTCATGATCCTTCTGCCTCAGCCTCCTGGGCCACTGGGTTTACAGGCGTTCACCACCACACCTGGCACAAAATTAATTTTTAAAATCACCCTTTTGGTAGCATTCAAAAGCAGAAAACATTCAAAGATAAACTTGATGAAATATATGCAAAACATCTACACTGAAAACATCATGGAAAGAAATTAAAGAAAATGTCTTTGCTTAAATGTTTGTTCAAATGTAATTCATAGATTCAACACAATCTCAGTGAAATCATAGCAAGAATTTTTGGTAGAAAATGATAAGTTGCCAGGCGCAGTGGCACACACCTGTAATCCCAGTGGATTTTTTTTTTGGATGGAGAGGGAGTACCAGGGATTGAACCCTGGAGTGCTTAGTGGCTGAGCCACAACCTTAGCCCTTTTTTATATTTTATTTAGAGAAAGGGTCTCACTGAGTTGCTTAGGGCCTTGTTAAGTTGCTGAGGCTAGCTTTGAACTCATGATCCTCCCACACCAGCCTACATGAATGATTCCTATTTATTTATGGAACATATATATCAGAAAGGAAGTGGGCAGGGAAATGAAATACAGGGAGAAAAGAAGTAGGAAAAAGAGTAAGAAGAGAGAAGGTTGAGTAACAACTTAAGAGGGAAGAAGAAAACGAAAGAGAAAACATACTAGAATATTGTCAGTTATTTATGAATAGTAAAATTTTAAGTAACTATAAAAAATTTTAAATATTTAAAATACCACCTGGTATCAATGTAGACTGACCAAGATTTTCAGAAAATAATCCAGGAATTTGTATCAACAAAAATATTTCATCTCTAATTAAACTTAATTCAATTTTCTAATGTAGTAATCTTATTTTTGAGAATATATTCTAAGAAAATAACCCAAATAATAAAAATATATTTATAACAAGGTGATGATAGCATTGACGGAGGGCTCAGGTGTGGCTCAGTGGGAGAGCACTTGCCTAACATATGCAAGGCCCTGGGTCCCATCCTCACAACTGGAGGGAAAAAGTATTCACTGCAATAGTAAAAATAGTCGGGAGCCTCCATGGAATGTAGGCAGCCTTTAAATGGTTACTATCACCAGCACCAAAAAATAGAACATATCAACAATGTATATATTAAGTGAAAAAGCCAGGTCCACATTGCATACATAACGTGATCACTGCTACATAAAAATCAAGTATGTATATGTAAACTACAGAAAGCAAAATGTAAAAATAACATGTGTTTATATTTAAAAGAAATTAATTTGCTCCCATTTTTTATCCCATTTGGCCCAAGCTATATTTGGTCAATTTGTACTCAAAACCTTGTCTGTCACACTGAGTTAGTGTACCAAAATATGAAATATTTTTATTTCTAGTAAAGAAAAAAAGAAAACATCAAGTTCATCAGCTAAGTCCATGGCACCAACTTGACTTAATAAAGACAGGCACAGTGGATAACTCTCTTGTTGCTTCTGGATCAGCGTAGCATACAGTGTTGAGGAAAAGCAGCAATGGAAGAACAGTGATTTGCCTTTTTAACGTCACTTTGCTTATTAAAACTGGCCTTGTGTTCCCAGCATTGCAACATGTGGCAAAAGGTTCTCAATTATTACAAAGTAGATGTTAACACATCATAATTTAAATACTAAAAAAAACCTTAAGGCTTAATTTTATTAATTCTAATGTATGTATATGGAAGTTGATTTATATAAATACACAATAAGCAAAATAAAATCAAAAACAATAACAACATCTGAAAGCTATCCTATATGGGAAGAATTTCTATATAGTAAACATTCCTGGAAAAAAAGGTCTGGGTTCTAGTTTCCACTGAAAGTAATTAAGACAAAATATGCTTGAGGCTATATACAGACACTGTAAAACATAAACAGAATAAATAGCCCAGATCAAATAGTATTTATCTAAAACTTTGGTCTACAATAAGCATATATTTGGCAATATCTAACTAATGGGATATTAAAGATGTTTAGCAAGTATAAAAAACAACAGAATTGAAAATATTCATTTCAATATGGTACCAACTGAAAAAGAAAAATGAATTGAAATATTTATTCTGAATGTATCTAATGAAATCAATTATCTTTATAGGAGGAGATGAGAAAGCATGCACATTCTGTTTCTTTCTCTTTCTCCACACACAGAGGAGAGGCCATGTAAGGATACGGTGAGAAAATGACCGTCTGCTGGAAGGGAGAGTGCTCACCAAACACTAAATTTGTGGGCCCTTCAATCATAGACTTCTAGCCTCCAAAACTGTGAGAAAAAAATTTCTGTTATTTAAGCTACCTAGTCCATAGTATTTTGTTATGGCAGCCTGAGCAGATTAACATAAGATGCTTCAAAGGCTATTTCCAGAGAATTTTCATTATTTGACTTTTCTGTTAGTTCCATGAAAGACTCCAAGGATGTCTTCATTTGACTTACCCCAAATATCACCCCAAAGGAGGAGCCACCTCCTCCTCAGGGATGGCCTTAAAATCTGCTTTGTCAAATTCCAACAGAACGTATTTTAATTTCATTAATCCAATAGACAATTCTTTACTAATTGTCTAAAAATCTCCTCAAGTCTTTCATTCGCTGCAATTGTTCTACCAGTGCTATCATCCTGGAAGCTCCTTACCTGCAACAGTCTTGACCAACCAGTTGTCTTCTACGGCTGGTTCAAATTTGTCACCCTAGAATCTCCATCACCCTTCTAAGGATTTCATTTATCTCTCTGCTTTATCGTGTCTCCTATTTTCTGCAGCCCACATCTTTATCTTTCTTGGTTTACTTTTTCTTTTTGTGGAGAAAAATCTCTAGTAGCTTCCTGAAAAAAAAAAAAAAAAAGATACACAGGGAGATAAATTTTTTGACATCTCATACTTCTGAAAATGTCTGCTTTCTACTTGTACATCTCATTATTATTTTTTGTGAGAATCGAAACATAAGTCAAAAACCATTTTCCTTCAGAATTTTCCAAGCATTACTCCATTGCTTTCTGATTCATAGTGATGATGTTGAAAAGTCTTAAGCCAACTGATTCCTGAACCTTTGTACTTGACCTGTTTTTGCCCCTGAAAACTTGTACAAATTTTCGCTTTGTTCTTAGTGTTATGAAATTTCACAGTGATGTATCTTGGCATGAGTCTATTTTCATCTGTTTTGCTGGGTGCTAGCCTTTTAATCTATAAATAAGTATCTGTTAGCTCTGAGAATTTTCCTTATATTATTTTGCCAATAATTTCTTTCCTTTCATTTACTGATTGTCTTTCTAGAACTCATGTAATTAAAATACTGGAGAAAATCTTCTTGGCAAAGAATAGGCATACTGATTCTGTTCGTGTGTGTACATGTGAACATATACTCTGGAGCCAATCCACCATGACTCAATATTTTGATATATTATCAAGAAGAAATGTTTTTGTATTTCTTGGTGTTCACATTAAGTGTGACCTGATAAAGAAAAACAGTCAAAGACTGAACTGTGTGGGTAGCAGTTGGAAAATGTAAGCGCTATTCCCTCCAGAACTTCAGTACATAAACACTTTCAAATACTATGCACGTTGACCTGAGCTTCAACATCTCCATAGCTAAATATGAATGACTGGATTTTTGCTAAGCTCTGGGATCAAAGATGAAAAAGACCTTCTCTGCCTTCAGTGAGATCTCAGTCCAAAGGAAGACAAATAAAGATGATACAAAGAGAAATATAACAGTGAACTTAGTTGGTGTAGTTGGAGAAAAGGGGGTCTCAGAATGCCTCCAATGTGTCACTTTGGATCATAAATTGAGAAAAGTGAGTCTTAGTCTTTATGGAGTCACAGACCTTTTCAGGGATACATTGAAAACTATGATGTCTTTTGCAATAAAAATACACAGAACAGGGCTGAGGTTGTGGCTCAGTGGTAGAGCGCTTGCCTAGCATGCATGAGGCACTGGGTTCGATCCTCAGCACCACATAAAAATAAATAAAATATATTGTGTCTATCTATAACTTAAAAAAATATTTTTAAAAATACACATAACAAACATGCACTTACATACATGTTGCCTAACTCAAGAGTGTGCCCCACTAGGAATTTCTAGGCAGACAAAGAGAGTAAGGGCATCCAAACAGGAAATATGTGAAAAAGCCTGGCAACATAAAAGTCTCTGCATTATTGGACTTAGGAGGACTGTGGCATAATTCAGTGCGAATGGAGCATGAACTGGAAAAGAAATCAAGCATAGTACAATATGAAAATAAAAGATAAAAAGATAGCCAGGGCTAATGCATGAAGTATCAAAATGTCAGTTATACACTTTGTTTCCTCAGAGACTAGACTAGATTGAGAGAGGTTTCCCACGACATGTCGACCCTCTTCTAACTGTTAAAAAGGATAACTGGAACAGCTAGTCCCCACATGGAACACTAATTAATATTCTGAGAGTGTGGAGCTTCACTGATGTTGGCTGTAGGTGTGGAGTGGGCAATGCTCACATCTTAAGCTTCCAGCTTCATGATACAAAGGGGGTGGGGGAGATGACGTTTGAATGAAACCAAAGCTCCTGAACAGCTGCGTTAATTATTTTGCTTCTTAATAACTTACAAGAGAATGACAATCTTCAGTGAGTTGCAATGATTCTCAACACTGGCAGCAAACTAGATTTACCCGGGGAGCATTCAAAAGCACAACATGCCTAAGATCCGCCTCAGACCAACTTAATCAGAACACATGGGGAAGGAGTGGAGCCTGGGCATCTGAATTTTGAAAGTTCGCCAAAAAATTGTAATACAGAGTCAGAATTCAGAACTATTATATTAAGGACATTACCCCACAAATGTAATTTTTTACCTATTAATCTGGTCTTATTTACATGAGACTGTTTCCATGCAGTGTTATCCAACTCAAAAATAATTTTGAGAAACTAAAAAATATGTTTGGCCATTTGAATTGCTTTGCTAAGCTGCTGGGGATGTTGTTGTATGAAGGAACTATGGGAACAGTTAAGGGAATCGAAGCAACATGCTAAAGGGACAATAGCAGGACCCACAAGCAGCCAGTCTATGCTGGAAATGTTCAGAGCAGGCCTTTCGCATTTTAGTCTCATCTGCTGAGTGTGCTGCCTGAGGCTATTGTTGTCTTCATATCTTGCAGATCTTTCTGGGGAAAAGGCTACATGCACCAACAGTATTTTTGCTAAGGGTCTTGTGATTAATTGGATGGCCTTTTATTTGGACAGTGTAAGGACAAGATTTTTCCTTTTTTGGAACAGGAAGCCACAGGCAGGAGTCATGCAAAAATTAATGTTAGCATAGCTAATAAGTCATTCATTGCCATAAAATATACAGAACCTGACATTTTAATTTCTGTTATACTCAAACACTCTGTGAGTTTGCAATTGATTATTTCTTATGTTATACATCATGCTTGATACCAAACATAGAACTGTAAGAAGAGGGTCACACAATGATTTATTCAATAAATATCTGTAGACTTCTCTATGTATCAAGCACTGTGCTAAGTACCTGGAAAATATACCATGTATCTGTTTATGACATGTTCTCATCCTACTAAATGGCATAATAACAGTGCATTGGGTCATAAAAGTTCATTAAGAGAAGTAGATGGAAAGAGTTAGGTGAGTTCATGGTGTGTCATGATCACTTACAGCTGGTATAGGATAGACCCAAGTCTCCTTGAGGCCCATTAATGCTAGGATGGAAAGATTAGAAGAAATTCTGTAGACAAAGGGGAACTAAGTTTTTTGGGGGGGAGGAAGCGGGGCTGGGAAATGGATAAGTCAAAACATCAGAAAGGTTGTGATGCTAACTTTAATAAATACAGTAGACTGAAGATCAGCAGGAAAAGATACAAAATACGTTATCAGTTCTATTAAATGGTAAAAGCAAGAAGGAATGGAGGCTTGGGCAAGGAAAATGGAAGTAAAGATTGAAAGGAAAAGACAGATGCTATAGAATCATTGCAGTGATTCCGTAGCAGCTCACCTGTGTAATCCCAACAGCTCGGGAGGCCGAGGCAGGAGGACCACAAGTTCACAGCCACCCTGGGAAGCTTAGCAAGATCCCATACAATTTCTTTTTTTAAAGGGGCCGGGTATATAGCTCAGTGTTAGAGCACCCCTGGGTCCAATCCCAGTCTCATGTCTATCTGGAAGTCAGTATCAGGAAATCATTAGACTGGATGACTTATAAAATGGCTTCTTTTTCAAATTCTAAGATTCAGTTAAGTCACCCAAAGTATCATATTTGAAGTTAAATAGTGTCCTTTTCATGTTCTATTCAATGATCTTATAAATAACTCTCCCTCAAGTCACCTCTGCATTTCTCTCAGCCATGGGGATCTAAAGCAAAAGTCTGCCACTGGCATCAGCTTCAAAGGCCTCTTCTCCCAAGTCTTCGGAGAGCCTCCGGCATTTACAATAAACACGGCTCTCAGCACAGAAGATAATAGCAGGTTCAACTCCTTTCTGTCGGCCTGAATGTTGATTAAGACTTCAGTAATCATACCCCATTCTATACAAATCCAAAATCAAAAACGCAGATTCATTTTCAGAGAACAGAAGGGAAGAACAGAAAGAAAGAAAAAAGGCTCATTGCTAAAAGAAAGGAAGCATGAAAGAAGGTTCACTGGCCAGCTCATTTGGATATTTTTGTTTCTAAAGTGGCCACATATCCTGGTATTTTTGAGTACTCTTAAAGAGACATTAAAGTATTATACCAAATGGGATGCTTAAAAAGACGACTGAAGTTATAACAGGTGAACTTTAAATACCAGAATTATGACTGGCTTAATGAGAGCTCTGATCTGTGGGCATGTGCCTGATGATATTTTTCTACTCCCAGAAGCAGGGCCAGGAGCATAGTTTCTTCTACTGCTGGGTCTGCTTTATTGAATTTCCTGCCAGTCCTGATTCTATATATTTCCAATTAGCTGACCTTCAAAGCCGATGTTAGTAAAAAGGAATTGTTTTCTGACAAGCTAACATTTTAAGGCTAATGGTTTTTTAATAAGCAATTGAGTTTGCAGCATTCAGCTCTTGTTATGTTTTATTGGTTTTTGTGCTTTAATTTGGTATGTGTGTTTTGGCATGGCTCCATGGCAGGTGCAATTTTAAAAATGGAATCAATCAGATTCACTGTGATGTATGATATAAGCATTTGAAGCTTAGCTTTCAAAACAAAATACCATGGTCCTACAAAGAAAATGTGTTGATTCCTTAGGGCTTTCCCTTTGGTAGCTTTTTGAAATCTTATTCACACTCCTCCAGGGTCCAAATCCACCCTCTCTTAAACACTTCTTACTCAGATCCGTGATCTCACCTCTTCCTTTTTCGAGGAGATTATGTGCATCTAGCAGGAGAGTCTGAGTACAGCTTGTTTTCCTTTTTCAAATCTTTCTAGCATTTTCTACAGTACCATAATTAGTGGAGCTTAATAAATCTTGGTTAAATGACTGGTTGAATGAACTTTTCCTCTCTTCATTCTTCTCTGACTCACTCTAAGGAGAACTCCTCCTTTCCAAGTCCAATGCCTGTCGATGATGGAGAATTTATCTGATTCTACCCCCTCCTGCCATCTTCAAGATCTTGCTTCATTGCAAATTTCTTCCTAGTCTAAGTGTCTTTGGTCTTGATTTCTCCATCAGCCACTTAGTGGCTCTCTAGAAACACAGACAGACGTCTCAATTTCGTTAAATACTCTGAAGGAGGAAGAAAGTGGGGACAGGAATCAGAGGCATGGGAGAGGCTATCAGGCTGGGTGGTAATGCTCTATTGTTGAATGTCTGGGTGGCAGATATAAAGCTATGTACTTTTTAAAAAAATTTAATTATTTTATTTAAATGCGTTTCAAGTCATAGTACATATACAGAGTAAAGCTATGTACTTTTTGTGTATTTTTCAGATTTGAATTTAGTGAATGAATAAGTGAATTTATTCATTTATTTTTAAATGAAAGGTAAAAGGAAAACAAAAGTGAAAGCACATCACAGGTAGGATGATTGGAAATGGCTTGAGAAAGTGAATGATTCTAATGACTAAGTAGGAAATTATTCTGCAAGTCGGGTGATTTCCAATGCTTTGTTTTCAACAAAACAGAATGACTAGCAGTTGTCAAGCATATAATTTGAGGTTTGTAACTTACAAAGTATTCAAAGAATAGAGTGAATTTGCTGTTAAAGAAAAAAGAAAACCTCCTTCCATTCATATATACCTATTTGTGGGAGCAAAGTCTCTTTGGCTCTTCTATCCATAAAAACACAGAATCAAAATAGAGTTGATAATGAACCTTGTCTCATTCGAGCAATTAGTATCAATCATCTCTGTTTTTAGGAGTGAATGGGAGCGGAGCAGAAACAGTTTCCTGAATCTCATTAAGAAATGCATTTTCAATAAATGTTAATACTTTGGTTAGCAATTATCTTCCAAAACGTTTTAACATTATTTTCAATCAATTGTAGGACATTATTGATTGTAATGCTAACCCAATTCAGAAGAAACTTAAAACTTATGGTTACTTGAAACTCGAAAAAAATGCAATCAGCATGTATTTTTCTGAGATTAATAATAAGGTGATCCATAAGAGGTCTTTTAGGCACTAGAAAATTGTAGCCTGTCATAGACAAATCTTAGAAATATAATGTTGATGGGGGGAAGGAGATCACAAAGAAAACCTACTGTATGATATTCTTTATATTAATTTCAGACAGGCACAAAACTAATCAATATCGGGGATCAGCAAACACTTCCTGTAAAGAGCCAGATAGTATTTTACATTGTGGGGTCACATGGTCCCTCTATTAATGACTCAACTTCAGCTTTTGTCATGTGAAAACAAGCACAACACATAAATGAAGGATAACTCTTCCAATAAAACTATTTATATGAAACAAGTTGGCAGGACAGATCTGGTCTGTGAGCTTGGTGACCCTCAGTATGTACTGTAGGGAAATACATACACATGGCACCATAAAGCTATGCTAACTACCAGCCGAAACGCAGAGTTACAATGGGGCAGGGCTACAGAAGTAAAGTGTAGGGAAATGATTTATTTTGTGACCTTTGTTGGTTACTACATGATTGCATACTGTAAAAACACTTGTTAAGCTTTACATATGCTTTATGTCCTTTTTGTATATTATATTTTACAATAAAGTTCTTAAACGATTCTTCTGTTCTGTTACATATTATTCAATGACATTGTACAGATGTTTTATTAACTTACTTTGATGCCAATAATGAATAAAATACTCCCTTTTCTTGCCCATTCAACCAAATACATTCCTAGTGTTCTGATGTTAAAAATCTGAGTTCTAGGACTTCATCTCAAGAAACTAACAACACAAGGGAAAAACTACATATACTCAAAGAAATTTACCGCTCTGTTATTGGTTGTGGCAAAGCCCCAAATAAAACCTAAGTAGCTGCTAATAAAAGGTTTGTGAAATAAACTATGGTACATTTTGTTGCCATTAAAAGTCATAATGTAGGGCTGGGGTTGTGGCTCAGTGGTAGAGCACTTGCCTAGCATGTGTGAGGCACTGGGTTCGATTCTCAGCACTGCATATAAATAAATGAATAAACAACTAAAAAACAAAATCAACAACTAAAAAAAATTTTTAAAAAAAGTCATAATGTAAACCTAAATTTACTGGCATGTAGATCATATCATTAAATGAAAATATGTATGTTATCAAATAACATACAGTATGATTATTCTATATGTGAAATGATGTATGTATATATATGTTTAGAAAACATTTCTTCAAGTTCTGTTTGTGATTAACCTCAAGGACTGGATTAAAATTGAACCTGTATTTGTATCCAGCCTGAACAAGAAATGCTCCTTCTGCAGGTATTTTTCCTCTTGAGTCTAATGCAATCATAAGCAAATGTTCAGAGCAACAGTGATTTGGCTCATTGTATATTATGAATCAAAACACTGCACTGTACTCGGTCAAGAGGACCTTGCCAGAAGAATGTTCTGATTTATTAAACTTGTCTCCCTAAGCATGATAAAGCAGCTAAATGAATAATTTCCAACATCGTCTCCCCTGCGTGGATTTTAGGAGGCAATAAACTAATAAGATCTATGGCCCCCACTTCTCATGTGTCAGCCTTGGGGAGAGGGTCCAGAAAAAGGTTGGTTGTACTCTGAGGAAAGGAAAATGACCCAACCTTCAAGCTGTTGTAAATGTTCTGAGCCCTGGGTATAGTTTAAAGTTGAGACCACCCCCAATAACTTTGGGATAATACACTGAAACCAAAGGTTATTCTTCTTGATCATATTGAGAGAGGAGGGAAAAAAGAGATTCAATACCAGGATCCATACAACTGAGCCTTGGTTCAGAAGGAGCCATTAACTTTGTCTTGACAATAAATAGCTTTTTTCCCATTAGCAAGGATTTCTAATTCATCAATCTTCTATCAAGGGCTACTGAAAAGGGAAAAAGAGTTGGCAATATTGTGTAATTTGATGTTATTTTAAATTTTTCTCTTTTTGCCATTGTGTTAGCTTTTCATGGCTTTAGCCAAAATATCTGACATAAACAACTTGAAGAAGGAAAAGCTAACTTTGGGCTTACGATTTCAGAGGTTTCAGTTCATGATCAGTCAACTTCACTGCTTTGAGCCTGAGGTGAGGCAGAATATCATGATGGAAGGTCATGGCAGAGGAAAACTGCTTAGCTCAGGGTAGCTAAGAAGCAGAAAGAGAGAGAGAGAAAGGGGCCAGGGTCAAGATATAGTCTGCAAGGGCAGGCCCCCAGGAACCTACCAACCAAGTTCTACCTCCCAATAGTCCATTTAGCCATCAATGGAGTAATCCACTGATACGGACAGAGCACTCATGATCCAGTGGATTTTCAAAGCCTCACCTCTGAGCATATGAGACCTTTGGGGACATTGTGGATCCAAACCATAACAGATAAACATTATACACACACACACACACACACACACACAGGTTTTTCCCCTCATGTCTAGTGTTAAGATTTGTATTATATAAAGTATTGAGAAATAAACTAAAGTTATAAATGCCTGCATAGATAAATGTTAGAAAATGTACTTACCCAAACAATAGTGCTTGTTTTTCCATATTGTTGCATTTTATGTGATTTTTACTTGGTTCTTTGTACTTTTTTATATTTTTAATCTTACAATAAGTGTGCATGATTTTCACACAAAATAATAACCTCTTAAGGATATTTTCTAAAAGTACTTTCCTTGAAAATACCACCCCCTAGAGCTATGTCACTCTTGTCTTTTTTGCTTATCTCTTTTTCCTCATTATGGACTCAATTCTTTTCCAACAAGAATTCCACCCCTACCGGTCCATGGAAAATGTGTTCTCCAAAGTCCAACTTTATCATTACAAAACCCTCAGTCTTCATTTCCTTTGATAGCTCTCCCCAGCATTTAGTATAATAAACTCCTTTTAGCTATACAAAATATCTCCCTTGACTCTTCATTCTCTTGTTTTTCCTCTAACTTGATGCTTGAATTTTATCTCTCTTTGATTGACTTTATTTCCTCTGCTGGCTGTGAAATATAACCCCAACCTCCATTCTTAGGACACGGTCCTTAGCTATGCCTCTTGGAGCAACTACATCATGGGGGACTACTGTCCAGCCTGCATTCAGTATTCTGAGTGCTCTCTGACCTTCAGCTGCACCTCTGCAACCTCCATTTCCACTGGAGTATCTTAACATCACCTGAAACTTAACATGTCTGAAACTGCATGTATTGCTCCAAGGAATATTTCCTCTAGACCTTCTTTCTGCCCAAAGAACTAGGTCATAGTTTCATTGCATTTGCAATAGCCTTTGGTCAAAAACAAAGAAAAGCCACAAAGTGATGTTTAGCTAGGAAGATCAAAACAGAACAAACATTGAGTCTGGACATAAGAATATTCATTGTTTTGGAGCTGATTTCATCAAAGAAATCAGGCTAATATAGCATCCTGTCAATTTAAATGTAGCCATAAAAGTAAATTCAGTCCCAACTTTGGAGTCAGTTCCTGGAGAGGACAGGAATGTGTTCATTACCAATATAAACACTTGATCATCCGGGTCATTTGGATGAAGAACCACATAGAGGTATAAGCCTGCTTTTCGGTCTGCTTTTCAGATTCAGTCATTGACCAACTTATCAAGCCTTTTCTAATATCCTTCTTCGGGCATTGTTTGGTTACACTTCAACTCCCACAAAATTTCTAATACAGGTCCCATTCACTTTTTATTACGATGTTACAAGATAACAAATTTTTTGTTTCTGGTATTTACTTGATCTGGAAGATGGCTATCTGATTGGAGCAATAACAGGAGTATTTTGGAATATTTACAACATATGGATAAGTAAAACAAATAATCAGCAATGTAACAAGGGAGACAAAAGAAGAATTTAGATCCTAGGTTACAGAGTACTTGTACCACAAATAAAGCAGTATATCATATTTGAAAATATACTTGTATAATATTTAAGTGAATATTGGAAACATTAGGAAAAATCCCTTTCAGTGATTCTGTTAAAAAAAAGAAACGTCAATCATGTGACTAGAGAAGAAGTAAAACAGAACCATGTAAAATGTCCATGATTCCACACAGACACAAATGATTACACAAATAAATATTGAGAAGGATCAACTCATTCTAATAAAAGTATTTAAATTTAAAACAAAGATGTTACAACATTCAGTCTCTTAACTGACATACTTGGCATTCATTGCCTCCCATATTCTTTTCCCGTTTTCATAATTTTAACTTGCTTTAAAAAAATATCTGGGGCTGGGAATGTAGCTCAGTGGTAGAGCCCTTGCCTAGCCCTGAGATGGATCCCCAGCATGAGTCCCACCTCTCCCCACCAAAAAAACTTCGGCACCTGAGGCTTACAAGATTGAGTGTAAAAGGCCTAGAAAATTTGATCAAAAACTGCCTTTCTCTCTTCTTAGAAAAGGAAAAACAACATCAAAAGATGCCTGATTTGCCTTCTAGAAGAAAAGGCAATACAGGAGAAGAAAACTTAAGAAAAGCTAAAGCACAAAAATTTTTAAAAATGCTTATTAAAAACAAACAGCTCGGGGCTGGGATTGTGGCTCAGTGGTAGAGTGCTTGCCTCACATGTGGGCGGTACTGGGTTCCATCCTCAGTACCACGTATAAATAAATGAATAAATAAAGGTCAATCAACAACTAAAAAAAAAAAATTTAAAAAACAACCCTTTTAGAAGAAATTGTTTATTTTTTATTTTTTATTTTTATTTTTTAGTGAAAAGGAGTTCTGCTTTCTTTTCTTGAGGAAGTAGGAACTGAGTTCATCACATCTTAAATTTGTCAGAAATTAGCTTTCCGGTGAGCCAGAAGTGGGTTGGGGGAGGTTGGTAGGAAGAAATGGTGATTTTATTTACTTTTACTCTCTGGGAAAGGAGATAATGCAGTTGCAGAAAGGGAAATCACGTTTCAAAGGTTAAGATTCCCTTTTATTGCACCTAGAAGTGTGATACATACAGCAGGTACTTGAGCTATTTTATTTTTTTAAAATTGTAAACTGGTAAATTTTGTGCTTATCTTCAAGGCTGCTTTAAGTGTAAAATTGTTGTTTTAAAACACCAGAAAAATTAAAAGATTTGTTTTATATTATGACAATAAAAAAATGCTTTCCCTAGCTGGGCCTGTAATTCCATTGACTTGGGAGGCTGAGGCAGGAGGATCATGAGTTCAAAGCCAGCCTCAGCAATGGTGAGGCACTAAGCAACTCAGTGACATCCTATCTCTAAATAAAACACAAAATAGGGCTGGTGGGTGCGGCTCAGTGGTCAAGCGCCCAAGTTCAATCCCCAGTACCAAAAAAAAAAAAATGCTTTTCCAATCTAATCCACCACCCCATTCCTTCATAAAATATTTCTGATCAGCTTTTGATTAAGTGCTGTATATGAAAGACATGAAAATGGTACATGGATAGGGAAAAAAAATCTGTGAAGCAGATTTTTAGAACCACTAGCATGGGTTCTAGTAAGTGCAGAAAAAGAGTGCCTAGGAGCAATGTTTAGGGGTGGAATAAAGTAAGAAGTCATCTAGTAATGGAAAGAAAACTATGTTCAATGTGCAGTGACAAAGAAAAGGTAAGAAGATATTCAAACAAAGTGGAAGTGACCAGTTGGGTAAGATAAAGAATGATGAGCAGCCATTCAATTGGCAATATGAAGGTCACACACACAAGATAGGTACAGAGGACAGGTTTAAGTCTGGAGTGGTTTAAGGAGAGAAGAGAACATTTGGAAGAAGAAATGAACAATTGATATCTCTTCTAAGTGATTTTGCAGGGAGGAAATAAGAGATACTGGATTATAAAGGGAAAGAGATACAATGTGAAGGAAGGGTTATTATTTTGTTTTTTAAACGAAACCTACTTTAGCATATTTGGGCACTAATGGAAATGATCCAATAGAGGTAGGCCAAAATGATGTAAGGGCAAGATGGAGGAACCGGAAGAGCAAAACAGATTGGCATCCATCCAGTCAGTGCTCTTATGGAAGGAACACTTGATGGGAACAGAGACACTTGCTCAGTTGGAAGAGAGACAGCAAACAAACATGAGGCTTGGAGATTTCAGTCAAAACATGGAGCAGGCTCCTTTCTGTGCTTCCTCCCATTTTCTAGTGAGTTATATGACTGGGAATAAGATGGTGGGGGAAGTGGGTGAATAAAGTTTATGAAGAGAAAAGGTATGAAAATGAGGTCTCAGAAAGTGCAGAAGGGAACTTGCTATAGAGAAACAGTTGCAATTCCATGGAGTATTGAGACTTCATTTGCATTTTGAGACCATTAGTTTAAAGTGAAATTCGCTTTAATTTAAAGTGAAACCAGGGTGCCTGGTGGTTTGATATTCTTCAGCGATGAAGAAGGGTAATTAATGTACAGGGGAGAAGTGGAACTCAACCTTCATGATTTCTGACTACAAGAGTAATGTTCCTCCTACAAAATTATTTTTTCTAATGGTATTCTTTGCCATATTTTCCTCCAGTCATAGTTAGGTAAGTTGATAATTCAACTATCTTCCTGAAATTAAAAAATATATATCCAAGTAGATGGTAAACAAGGATATCTGGGAAGAAATTGAAGAGGCTTCCAACATGAAGCCATTGGAAACTGCATGCCAATCAGCATACACTTCCTCCTGTAAATATTGCAAAATGTCCATATGTTCATGCTGCAAAAGCTCTCTTGGAGCCTTGTAATCAGGCCAGTGGACCATATTGTTATGCACAATCTAACCTCTTTCATTCTTGGCCCCCAACAAAGGACAGCAGGCTGGACAGCAAGAGCTAATTAGCACCCCGTTCATCTTGCCTTATGCTTAGAACGCCTAAAGGAAGCTTCACTTTTTCTGGCTGATGATAAAATAGAATCAGTCTCTTTGCTCTCTGATCTGAGTCATTTATCAATCATGATTCTGCAGACATTCTGAGAAGCAAAGAAAAAATACGCACACACACACAGACATTTCTGTGTTTAAAATGGTTTATGTGTTCATGTATTTGTATATGTGTTTATCAGCACAGTATAACGGAAAGAGAAGTGGGAGAGGTTTAGAGAGGAAGTCAGGAAACTGGCTATAGCTCTTCCTGTGGAAATAGATTAGCACAAGGTTAAAAACAGACTCTGGGAATTAAAGTTCCTGGGAAAAACCTAGGCTCTTGAAACGATGACGTATGAGGCTTCAGCCAAATTAACTTTCCTAAACCTAGGTTACTGTATTTGTAAAATAATAACACAATAATAGTCCCTAAATGAAAAGGTTGGTGGGAGGCCTGGGGTTGTAGCTCAGTGGTAGAGCACTTGCCTAGCACGTGTGAGGCACTTGGTTCAATTCTCAGCAGCACATATAAATAAATAAAAATAAGATAAATATGTCTATCTACAACTTAAAAATAAAGTTGGTGGGAGGATTACATAAGGTTTTTGTAACTCTGCCATTTACCATCTGCTGATACTGGGGACCTTTAAACTCTTTAGGTTCCATTTCCTTTTCACTAATACTTTCAGGTCTTCCAGTTTTACAAAATTTTTCCTATCACAAGATTCTAGGTTTCCTGGCATTTTGACAATATGTTTTACAAGATCCATAGGTAAATAAATATTGTATTAGTTATACACTTTCCTCAAAATTCTGCTGCCTATGCCTATGTTCTGTCATCAGTGGCCACATGAATCCCTGAACATTAAAGAATGCATCTACATCAGTATTCCAGTTACCTGGTATTCCCCGAAGCCTCATCAAAGAAATGCAAAAAGAGAGGCAACTGAGAAAGCTCAGTCAGTATAATGGACTGCACAGAATCTGTCTTACCTACAAAGCGGGGAGGAGTTAAACAACTGTCACTATCCACAGCAGCTCTTAGCCTCTCTGCCTTATGCCTTCTGATTCCTGCTCCCTTGAGAAGCTTTGTTATTGTTCTACAGGGGCAGGGATGTGTCTTATTTGCTCCATGCTCCTGTGCCCAGAACTGTGTACGGCAAAGAGAAGGTCTCAAAAATGTATGAAAAGTGCCAAGCACAGGAACACATGCCTGCAATACAGTAGCTCTGGAGGCTGAGATGGGAGGATCAAGAGTTCAAGGCCAGCCTCAGCAACTTAGCAAGGCTCTAAGGAACTAAGTGAGACTCTGTCTCAAAATAAAAAATAAAAAAGGCTGGAGATGTGGCTCAGTGGTTGAGCGCCTCTGGGTTCAATTCCCAGTACCTTCCCCACAAAAAAGGATGAAAAATAAAATAACGAATGTATAAAAGGCCCACTTAACCATTTGTATCATCATTCATTGACCTTGAAGTCAGTTCTCATACACTAAAGCCTTTCTAATGATACTATAATAAATATTTATTCTGATATGGTAAAGAACAATAAATGTTTGTGAGATCAATTCTTCATTAATTTTTTGAAAGCTTATAAGAAATTCTTATTATCTACAATACTTAGATTGCAATCTTTGCTTATAACATATAAGGTGGCTTCTTAACAATAGTTTTAGCAGCCCCACACACTATCCACACATGCATGTGTGCGCACATATGTGCACGCGCGCGCACACACACACACACACACAATCTCTTTCTGCAATGAAGACTACGCTTCAGCAGTGATAAAAAGACACATTCCAAATGCTCAGGGATAAGGCAAAACAACAAAACGCTGTTTCATACTTAAGGCTCTGGGCTTTTCTGTTCCATATGGTTACTGAGCTTGCAATATAGCAAATACAGATTCCAAAAGATCTTTTTATCCCTCCGTTTTGTGATTTGTGCAGTCAGGCATGTGAGAAAGAATAAGTAACCAGAACAAAGAGCTGACCGGCAAACAGACAGCAATTTGTAATCAGTGAAGAGAATACTTTCCTCAGGCTCTAAGATTGCTATTATTTTTTTTTTATTTTGTAAACCCCACACTGCAGGGCAGAACAAACACAATCGCACAGCACCCAATTACAACCGAGGGAAACCACCATGAAAGACGACACTGAAGTGTGGCTGAAGCATGGTTAAAGTGGGGGGGGCGACATACTACAAAATAGCGATAACTATAATAATAACGGGACAGGGGTAACTCCACAAAAATCATGTGGATAAGGAAAATCTGGCAAGTATTTCCAAATACACTTTTGCAATTTTGCTATAACATCATAAACACTCAGGAACCATTAATGTTGTAATTGTTTAGGGGACTCTGAGGAATTAATCTCTGAAAGATAGTGTGATCTACTATAAAACATTTACTAGGTTGATTTGTATTATAGAAAAGTAAAATAATAATAAAATAATAATAAAAATAAAAGGAAGGAAGGAAAGAAGGAAGTCATAGATGGGAAAGGATGCTAGACCAGTAGTACAAATCCTGGAATCCAATATCAATCTAAAGAAAGAAAATTTCCCTCTAGCTTTCTAATCCTGATAAGTAGAATGCGATGATGAAAGGGAATGGGCAATCAGTTTACTTCCAATTCTAACATTATTTTTAAAAAATAGCCTTTCACACTTACAACACATGCCATAGTTTATCAAAAGCTCCACACTTAGTATATCATCCGATCTTCACAATTACCTTGGAGGGAAAGGGCTGCTATCCCCATGTACAGATAAGAAGGCCCAAACTCAGAAAGATTCGTAAATTTCCCCAAAACAATCCTGCTGAGAGATCTTGCAAATTCGGACCTTCTCACATCAAACTCAATGATCTTTCAATTATAGCACACTGACTCCCTAATATTCACTCCTTACCCAAATGTATATAGTATCTCTCCAAATTTAAATTATTACATGACCCACGCATACTGAGTCAGTAAAGGATTTCATCAAATGGAAATTAACCTGTTCTAATAAAAAAAATAAAATCAAGGTGAGAAGATATTGGTCAAAGGATACAAAATTTCAATTAGAAACAAGAAATAAGTGCAAGAGATCTATTGCACAGCGGGGTGATTAGTTAATAAAGGATTGCATTCTTAAAATAATTGCAAGCACAGTAGATTTCAAGTTTTCTCATCACAAAAATATAA
Source organism: Xerus rutilus (assembly GCA_028644305.1). Classification (NCBI taxonomy): domain Eukaryota; kingdom Metazoa; phylum Chordata; class Mammalia; order Rodentia; family Sciuridae; genus Xerus; species Xerus rutilus. Next base: position 11,123,694 of record CM053417.1, read on the forward strand.
GAATACGAAGTAATATACATGTTAAATACCTTTGTTTAATCATTTCACAACATGTACACATTTTTAAAACAATAAGTTCTAAGCAATAGAAATTTTTTGATGGAAATGAATGAATCTTTAGCTTGACTATAAGGCTCAATTTTTTTTTTTTAAATTTTTTTTAGTTGTAGATGGACACAATGTCTTTATTTTATTGCTTTGTACATGGTGCTGAGGATCGAACCCAGGGCCTCACGCATGCAAGGCAAGCGCTCTACCGCTGAGCTACAATCCCAGCCCTATAAGGCTCAATTTTTAAAAATTTTTTTAGTAGTAGATGGACACAATACCTTTATTTTATTTATTTATTTATTTTTATGTGGTGCTGAGGATCAAATCCAGTGCCTCACATGTGCTAGGCAAGCACTCTACCACTGAGCCACAACCCCAGCCCCTCAATGTTTTCATGCTATTCTTTGAAAGTCCTCTATCAAAAGATCACACACACTGTCACAGAACTAGCTGGGTTTGTTCCTCCTTACCATGAGATAATACGCACAGCATAGAGAACTATGGGGTATCTGAATAAGAAGAGAATAAAAAAAGACTTGTTATGGGATGGGGGGGCTAGGATTCAGTGATTCTGGGGAGATTCTAAAGAGGCAGAGTTGTCTTCTGCATGGAAGGCTGTCAGGCTATGGAGGCGATGGTGGGGTAACAGAATGCAGGTTACCACTGTGGGGGGCTTCTAAAGGAAGCGTGAAGCTGCAACTGGGAAAGAAACAGAAGTCACTTATATTAGTCAGGATAGAGGAGTGTTCGTTCATTTTTGTGATCTGTGTGATGGCCATGTTCTGTCTGAGCCCGGATATGGTTTCAGATCATGACTCAGGTGTTGTTTTTGTCTGGAACCATCAAGGTCATAAAGTGGCCTTGTTTCATGTTGATGTTCTCTGATGTCCTTTATCAGGAGAAAGCACTGGCCTAACTGTGAGTGCTAGGACAGCTTGTAAGAACACCTACAAGAGCTCATGAAAGACAGAAGATATTTTTTTCTTATTCAAAAGCAGTTAACCATTTTAGTGCTTCACCTTGAGGCTGATGGATGAGGAAGGATTTTTAAAAGGAGCAAAATAGAGATAAAGGTCTATTCCTTCTCAGAAAACCCTTTTCAAGCACAACATATACATGTGAATGGTTCCTTATATAAATATAATCAAAAGACTGAAAGATAATTGCAATGTGTATAATAGACAAATGAACGCATAAAATTCTTTCATAAAGATAAAAACTCAACAGAAAAGACAGTGCATATAAATAGGCAATCTACAGATCAATAACTACAAATGTATAAAAAACGGCATTCAACTTCACTATTCAGAATTTAACATAAATTAAAACAAAGGAGGAATTTTCTTCCATCAGATTGATCCAAAAAATGATATGAAAATAGGAAATGTTCCTACACTGTTAGAAGTGTATCAAGTACAACCACTTTGCAGAATACTATGGCTATTCCCATCACACTTTAATATGTACATTACATCATTAGAAATCTTCCCTACAAAAATGTTATGTAAGTGCACAAGAACACATGGTTCAAAAATATTTGTTGTAATATGTGTAACACTGAGAAATTGGTGAAAACCCCTTGCACACATCAATAGACAATAGAGGAATATCTAAATTTAAAAAGTATTGATTTAAAAAGTATTGCATCCATCCTCAGAGGAAGTTATATTCCATGTATGTATAATAGGTCAAAATGTACTGTATTGTCATGTATGTCAGAAAGAACAAATAAAATTTTTTTAAAAAGGTACTGCATCCATAGCATGAATATCTACACAGGCCATTAAAGATATTTAGATGGACACACATGGCATTTGAAGGAAGAAATCAAAGTTACAGAGCTCAGCAAGAAAACCAATTTTCAAAAAAGGTGTAATATCTCATATAAAATATTTATGTCTATATATATTTATGTCCATATATGTTTAGGTATGTATACAAATACACAAAGATGCATTATGTATGTATTTATATCCAAACACATATATGTGTATACACAGACACACACACACATATTTGTATATTTATTTTTGGTAGCAAGGACTGAACTCTGAGGAGCTTTACCACTCAGCTACATTCCCAGCCCTTTCTCCTTTTTAAACTTGAGACAGGGTCTTGCTAAGTTGCTGAGGCTAATCTCAAACCTGTGATCCTCCTGCCTCAGTCTCCCAAATTTCTGGGACTGCATCTATATATTTTAATGAATCTAAAATGATCTCTAAGTGAGGAATATCAACTACACACTGTTTTCTCTGAAGTTGTTCAGTTAGTTTTGGGAGAATAGAGGACAGGGAGAATGATGGAAACACAAATTTTTCTATTTGTCTGTACTGCTTTAAAATTCTATAATGAGCCATGCGAGGTGACACATGCCTATAATCCCAGCAACTCAAGAGCATGAGGCAAGGCCAGCCACAGAAATTTGAGAGGCCCTAAGCAATTTAGTGAGACCTTATCTCAAAATAAAAACTAAAAAGGGCTGAGGATGTGGTTCAGTGGTAAAGTGCCCCTGGGTTCAATCCCCAGTGCCAATAAAATGAAATAAATTTTAAAAAAATTAAAATGTTATAATAAAACATTTTCCTAATAAAACATTAAATAACAAAGTAATCTCTTAGGCAACTGCTAGCTGAAATGAAGTAACATGGAATGGAGTTATCTTCCTGGGAAGAAATGTCTGAAAATACCAGATGATACACATAAAACAATGGTTTCCATATATAGGAAATCAAGTAGTGCAAGGCTGAAATCCCCTAGAGAGGAAAGCAATAAGTGTAACCCACGACTGTCCCCACTGACTGCCTGGAAGCAGAGTTCAGGCTGCATCAGAGAGAGGGAGAACTCAAGTGAAACCCAAGGGCCTCTGTAAAGTGAGAAGACTAGAGCATAGAGGCTGGGGAGGGAAACGTGGCAGAGATTTCAGGGCAGAATATAAGAGAGAAAAGAACTCCACAAAAATGACAGCTTAGAGACTCGGAGAGAATTCCTCTCAACTCTTCAGCTGAGCATGGATAAGTCACATGACTATAAGGAAACTATCTGAATCTGGGGAAAAAACTACATAAAAGAGCAGAAGGAGCCGGACGCGGTGGCCCACGCTTGTAATCCCAGCACTTTGGGAGGCTAAGACAGGAGAATCGCGAGTTCAAAGCCAGCCTCAGCAATGGCGAGGCGCTAAGCAACTCAGTGAGACCCTGTCTCTACATAAAACACAAAATAGGGCTGGGCATGTGGCTCAGTGGTCGAGTGCCCCTGAGTTCAATGCCTGGTACCAAAAAAAAAAAAAGAGCAGAAGGAACAATTCTTGCAACTAATATAGTTCGTGTTCCCACACACACACACACACAAACTAAAAACAAAAACAAAAACAAAACACTATAATTATTTTGTACATGGTATCAAGTACAGGCCTCAAAGGGCAATACCATAACAGTTGACAAAAATTAGCCCTAGCCAGGTGCAGCAGCAGACATCAGTAATCCCAGGGACTCTGGAGACTGAGGCAGGAGGATTGCGAGTTCGAAGCCAGCCTCAGCAACTTAGCAAAGCACGGAGCAACTCAGCGACAGCCTGTCTTTAAATAAAATATATTTCTAAAAAGAGGGGGTGCTGAGGCTGTGGCTCAGTGGTTAAGAGCCCCTGGGTTCAATCCCCAGTATCAAAAAAAAAAAAAGTTAGCCCCATATTAATAGCTAGTCTGGTCATACCTAATGAACTTTGAAAACAAGCCTCAAAAGAATCAATTATTTCCAAGTAAATTAAAAGCATCTCAATCAATTGAAAGACCTTAAGAACAGAATTGATGATTCCCTTCAATTCTTCCCTCAAAGTTTCAACCTGACCTTCTTGATGGCCTGTCCTGTGGAATTCAAATTTCTGTAGCCAGAACAGCAAATCAATTAATCTAATTTCCGGTAATAAATTTCTTTAGCTAGATACATAGAAAGATAGATAAATCTTAGATGGTAGATGGAAAGATGATAATGTTGACAGATAGATAAAAGATAGACACATTCTATTGCTACTTTCTCTGGTTGAGACCTGACTGATATACTCACCAAATAGAGTATAGAAATAAACACATATTGAAAAGGACTAAATAGATACTTTTTTTTTTTTGGTACCGAGGGTTTAACTCAGAGGTACTCAACCACTGAGCCACATCCCCAGCCTTATTTTGTGTTTTATGTAGAGACAGGATCTCAATGAATTGCTCAGCACCTCTCCATTGCTGAGGCTGGCTTTGAACTTGTGATTCTCCTGTCTCAGCCTCCCAAAGTGCTGAGATTACAGGCATTCTTGAGTTGAACACTGTAATAATTGAAATTTAAAAATTCCTAGAGGGCTCAAAAGCAGATTTGAACTACTTAAACTGATTCCACTAAAATAAAAAATGTGAATCAAGCTATGTAACAAGCAGACAGAATTAGAAATCAAAACCTTCCCACAAAGAAAATTTCAAGTACAGATGGCTTTGCTAATGAATTCTACAAAACTTTTAAGAAAAATTAACACCAATCCTTCACAAGACTTTCCAAAATATACAGGAGGCAGAAGCTTACCCCAGCTCCTTCCATGAGATCACTATTATCCTGATTCTAAAAGCAAAGATATAATATGAAACAACCTTCATAGGTATAGGAGCAAAACTCCTTAACAAAATATTTTCCCATTCATTCAACAACATATGAAATTGATTATACACCATGACCAAGTTGGACTTATCCAAAAATGCAAGATTGTTTCATTTGTGAAAAACAATCAATATAATATGCAGAAATGTTTTTACTTAATAAATATTTTATATATTGAATCATTAAGTGAGATACTGACAAAATATCATATCACTCCTTGATCATTGGTAAATGATTATTGGATCTTCACTAGTTATTGGTTTTTCAGGAAATGCATGTAATATGCAGTATTAAAATCATAAAGGCCCCAAATCACATGACAATCTCAACAAAGAAAAGGCATTTGATAAAAGCCAACACATCATCATGATCAAAATAGTCAAAAACTGGGATTAGAAAGGAATTTCCTAAACCTATAAACGCTATCTACAGTGTATAACCAAAGAAATGAAAAATTGTGCTCCATATGTGTACTATGAATGGACATGCATTCTGCTATTTTTGAATAAATAAATAAATAAATAAATAAAATTTTTGAGAAGCTGTCTACAAAATATTCACAACTAACAATGGTGAAAGATTTGCTACTTTTCCAATAAAATAAGGAATCAAAAATGTCTGAGCCAGGCGCGGTGGCGCAAGCCTGTAATCCCAGCACTTAGGGAGACTGAGACAGGAGAATCGCGAGTTCAAAGCCAGCCTCAGTAACAGCGAGGCACAAAGCAACTCAGTAAGAACTTGTCTCTACATAATACACAAAATAGGGCTGGGGATGTGGCTCAGTAGTCCAGTGCCCCTGAGTTCAATCTCCAGTACCAAAAAAAAAAAGAATGTCTGTTCTTATCAATTCTATTAATCAATGTGCCAAAAGATCTAATCATGGAAAACATCAAGCAAAGGAAATAAAAGGCATCCAGACTGGAAAAGAAAAATTAAATTTTCCCTACCTGCAGTTGATATGATTTTGTATATAGATAATCATATGGAATCACACACACAAGAAAATAAATGACTAGAACTAATAAGTTCAACACAGTAGCAAGAAACAAAAAAGTCATAAATTACTTGTATATGTTATTGTCTGATGAGCCTTGAAGACATTGTGCCAAGTCAAGAAATCCACATAATAGGCCACATAGTGCAGGAATCAATTTACAGAAAATGTCAGAATAGTGAAATCCATAGATAGAAAATGTAGATTAGTGCTTGTCAGGGGTTGAGAGGAGAAGTAATGGGGAGTAACTCTCAATAAGTATATCGTGACCTTTTGGGTGATGAAAATGTTCCCTTTAACTTTAGAATCAAATGCAAATGTCTTGGGGCTGGGGTTGTATCTCAGTGGTAGCGCGCTTGCCTAGCATGTGTGAGAAACTGGGTTCGATCCTCTGCACCACATAAAAAACAAATAAAGACATTCTGTCCATCTACAACTACATGGCTTGCAAAGCCCTACATTGTCTCAGCCATTGTTATTTCTCTGCCATCTTCTATTATTCTTCCCCTGTAACTGTCCTCTGGGAACACTGGTATTCTTAGGCTTTTCCTTGAATAACTCAAGCTCCTTCATATATCAGAGCTGTTGCAACTTGCTATCCACTGTTCAAAACACTGTTCCCCCAGATGTTTACCTACCTCATTCCTTATGTCATTCAAATGTCATCTCCTTTTGAAGGTATTAGTCACATACATTCCTTCTGCCACTTCTCTACTCCCTTTATTTTTATTCACAGAGCTATCCAAAATTACATTTTTATTTGCTTATGATTAGTAAGTTATGCAAGGACAGGGACATTTGAATGACTTTATTCATCACTGAATCACTCAGTACCTGGAAGAGTACTTCACAAAGAGGAATTTTTCATGAAATGTTTGTTGAATGACTATATGAACAAAATTTAATTTAATATAAGATTGCTAAAAGGGAAATGAATAAATTATTAGCTGTTAGATGAAAAGTCTTTTGTATTAAAATTTCAGGTAAAAAGTTCAAAGTGAATCTGGGTAAAGAGATATTGTAGCCAACAAGAGAAATAGAGAAACTTGGAAGCTTGAATTCACATACTGGAATATTCCAGAGAAGATTTCCAAAATTTACAAATGAGTTAATTATATTATGGGTATATTGTGTTATTTATTTTCCTTAATAAGGAAGGATGAGTGGGAAAGAGGTATAATAATTAGATGTATTCCACACATATAAAAATTACTCTATGTGTTTATTGACATTAGTGTCTGTATTTACTCTTCCGTAGGCCTGGGCTCTACCCATTTCCCTTCCGTTTTCTTCTGAGTTCCCGTACATGCCAGGTAGTTAAACGGGTCTAATTTCTTTGATCAACTTAATGCTAAATTATTGAACTCACATCCAATCTTAACAACATGTTTTCTCTATTTCTTCATAAGATAATTCATAATCTAAGAAAAATACAATTAAGATATTTATGTCAACCACTGGGATAAACTATTCTAAGTGTGAAGATTTCATTTTCTCTGAAAAAAAAAAAAACAAGCTTTTTTTTCTAGAAATTATGGGAATTCTCTAACTTCTGCAATGTTGTATACTGCTAATATTGATTGGATTCTCTTACAAAAAATATTATCAAGGGAAATTAGCAAAAAGGCTATGAATATTTTTAATTCCTCTACTTTCTAACTATGATGTTAAATATATTTTTAACTGATAAATGAATTCATAGATTAACTGCACAGAAAGAAACACTCAAAAATAATAAATTTTCTCCTAGAAAAACATACTCTGAGTATAAATGAAACAATAAAGCAAAAAGTCAAAAAGGTGGCATTTAAAAAATCTGTGTGAATAAATTTTATATTCATTTACACCAGTATGCTATGACAAAGTCATTTCAAACTCTACATTGCATTAAACAATCAAACAATTCAGCCTGTCTTTTTGGATTACTATAAATATATTTGCAAATAGATTTGAAGATATCTCCCAGATATTCTGCATGCAATGTTTTTTCAGACCCAGAAAGCAACTGAGCATTTTCAAAAAATCAATAAATAAACTTTTTTTTAATAAGTTGGTGGCTGATTGTGCAGGCATGTGAATGAATTTCAAGAGGCTCCCAACATTCCTTGGGGCTCCAGGAATATAAGGGGATATACTATGGGGGGGAAGCACAGGGACAAGGCCCTTGAATGCCTTTTCAATACCAAAACTACGAAAGCACCTCTCTGATTTGCCAACAGCCATCCACACAACGAATTAGGCAATAAAAAATCTGAAATAATTCAACTATGATTGCTATCTTTGTACAACCTAGCACTGAGAAATGTTCAGAATGTTTTGTCCTTGAAATATTAATAGGTGATGTGTCTTCTAGAGAAAGCCCCAGAAAGATTTTTTCTTTCTTTCTTTCTTTTTTCTTTTCTTTTGTGTGTGTGTGTGTGTGTGGTGCTGGGGATCGAGCCCAGGGCCTTGTGCATGCAACAAGGACACTCTACCAACTGAGCTGTATCCCCAGACCTCATCTTTCTTTCTTTTTTTAACAATGACTGGATAGAAATTTAACAAAGCATACACACTAAGCCAAATCAATATTTTGGGAGACTATGAGTTAGATTATAACAATTATATTGAATTTAAGGTAATTTTTGAGTTGTGAAGGACATTACCTCATTTCTTCCAGTTTCCTCAGTTTACAGATTTTATAGGTCAGAGAAGGAAAATGGCTTCTGGGAATTCATACTAGCTAATGGTAAGGAAGCTAACAGAAGAAACTAGGTCTTCTCCCCACACCCCCATCCAATCCTTATCTTCTGATCCTCACACTAGACCACTTAATCTACTTTTGAGTTCATCATTAAAAAGTCCAGCTGAGCCAGGCACAGTGGTGCTCTCCTGTAATTCCAGTGGCTTGGGAGTCTGAGGCAGGAGCATCACAGGTTCAAAGTCAGCCTCAGAACTTTGTGAGGCCCTAAGCAACATAGGGAGACCCTGTTTCAAAATAAAAAATAAAAAGGGCTGAGGAAGTAGTTCAGTGGTAAAGTACCCTTGGGTTCAATCCCAGTGCCCCCTCCCCCCCCAAAAAAGAATCCAGCTACAGTTTGTCCAAGACAGTTTATTTTTGAACTAACCTAAGCCATTTATACCTAAAAAGAATAAGCATTTTACTTCATAGCTAATAAACTAAAACATACATTTCTTTTCATAAGTAGAAACAAGTTGACAACTTCTTTGCACAGTATCATTTTCAAGCATATCCCTGAAGAACAAAAAAAAATGAAAGGAACATAAATAATACCAACTGTTACATGAAGCGTACGACAAGTTGGTAAATGCTTTTGATCTCTCCAGCAGGAAGGGAAAATGGAGTAGATGACCTCTATAAACTGTGGAACAATATCTATACCCTTCCATCCTGGCAAGCTGCTTTCTGTATGCAAACAGAAAAGAAAAGCAAAATAAATTAAGTGACTCATCCATGTATAGCTAAGCTGAAAATATGTAGTCCATGGTGCGTAGATGAGAGTGTCAAGTGGGAAGTCAATCACTGCAAGAAGAGACCAGCCAACTGCATCAGAACAGAGAAATGGGACGGGGGCTGTCTTGAGTAGAAGGGCGGGCTATCCATTATCCATTATAACAGACTAAGGGAGGTTGCATGCAGTTTCCCGGGTACTGGACTTGGCTTCCAAACTCTACTATAAAAGAAGGAGTGGCTTACAGTATCCCAATCAAATAAGACTTGGAGATTTCTATTGGTAGTTCATCTGAATCAATTAGCAGTTTTTAAAAACTGAACAAGATCTTAGACATGCACGCATTGAAATATGCTACCCATAAGAGAAATTGCTTTTCTGCTCTGTTCAGCACAGACTTTATTAGGTTCATTACTTAACTTCCATGTGCCTAGTGTCCCCATCAAACAAATGAGGACAAAAATGCCTAACTCCCAGTAATGTGGTAAAAGATTAAACAAATTCATGTGCAGTGCTGGGTACTATACATGAAGCTCCATAAAGGCCAGCTTCTATTATGAGAGGCATCATTATTCATTACAATTATTAAAATTAACAGTCAGTCCACTCTGAGGCATTGAATTTAGTGATGCATTTTTGAAGGGCATGGATAAACTAGGAATTGTTCAGTACAGAGTGACTATGAATGTCAAGAGGAAAAGCCCTTGAAATCACATCAAATAAGGATCAGTTATAGGAACCCAGCATGTTTAACGTGGAGAGAAGATAACTGAGAGTATTGTAGAAACTGTCACTACATATCAGAAAGGCTGTCATGTGGAAGAGGAGGCAGATTTGTTCTCGGAGGCTCGAGACAGTGGGTAGAAACTACAGGGAGACAAGATCTGGTTTAATACAAGAAAGACTGTTATAATCAACAGAACTGTCCACAGATGGAGTGGGCCGCCTCAGGAGACAGAGAGTTCAAACATTATTTGGATGCTTGTTTGGCTAGGATTTTGAAGACAGGGTTTACACATCAGATGGTTGGATAGGACTAAATGACAGCTGAAAATTCAGTTCCTTCCATGCACAAGGTTCTTTAATTCCATATCTGTTCTCCAAGCACCCTTTGGTGGTCAATTCCAGTAAAGTCCAACCCCAAAACAGTCTAGGGGAAAGATTGATATTATCACACTAGTTTTAGCATTCTACATTGCAATGTTGTGACTGTGGTTGACCAGATTAATCACAAGGCCAAATACTTAGGATCAAAAAATCCACAGGGTCACAAATGTATACAAAGCTGTCCTTCATCCCCACAGATCAGAGAAATGCATATTTAAAACCATCATGTCATACGTAGTGTGTTTAAAGTTTGAGGATACTAATTTTGGCAAGGATGTGAAGACATAAGAACTCTCATGTGCTGAATGTGGAAATACAAATTGGACTCTCTGGTATCTGTTTTAGAAAAGTCACAGGACTATCCACAGGAGCCCTGTTTGTAATAATAAGAAAATGCAAGTTATCCAGATATCCATTAATAGGTTACATGTAAATAAATTGTAGTAGACTGATACCATGGGCCAGCTTTAAAAAAGAAGTATGTCTATATGAATGAACCTGGAAGATCTGCATAACTTACTTTTGTGTGTGTGTGTGTGTGTGTGTTACCAGGAATTGAACTCAGGGGCGCTTAATCACTGAGTCATATCCCCAGCTCTTTTTTTATATATTTTGTTTTAAGACAGGGTCTCGCTGAGTTGCTTAGGGCCTTGCTAAGTTGCTGAGGCTGGCTTTGAACTTGTGACCCTCCTGCCTCACCTTCCAAGCCACTGGGATTACAGACATACTGCACCAGCTACATAACCTACAATTAAATGATAAAAATAAGCTGTACAACTATATGCAATATGAGACAATTTTGGTTAAAAATGCAAATAAAGACAAAGAATAAATATTTCTAAAGAAACATTTAGGTTTATGTAAATGCATAGAAAATTTCCTGAAGGACAGACAGAAACTGATGAAGAAGAATGAGGGATTAAATCAGCAGTCAAAGACACTTTGGTTTAATGTGTATAATGTTTGGGATGTTTTTTTTTTTTTTTTTTGGTACTGGGGATTGAACTCAGGGGCACTCGACCACTGAGCCACATCCCCAGCCCTTTTTTGTGTTTTATGTAGAGACAGGGTCTCACTGAGTTGCTTAGCGCCTCGCCATTGCTGAGGCTGGCTTTGAACTCGCGATCCTCCTATCTCAGCCTCCCTAGGTGCTGGGATTACAGGCGTGAGCCACCGCGCCCGGCTATGTTTGGGATGTTTATAAGAAATTTTCATATTTTACTTGCTTAATTAAAAGTAAATATTTAAATGGAAAAATGATGGGAAACTTGGACACTGTTAGACACTAGAGATCAGTGATCCAGATACTGCATCTTACAAAGGAAGAAAACTGAGGCTTAGTCGCTAATCATTTTGTTCAAGTTCAAAACTACAGGACAGACGAATACTAAGAAAATACATAGGTTTTGTGTCAAGACACCTGGATCTGGGCCCTAACTCTGCATATTAGGCATATGACCTTGGGAAACACATTTAATCTTTGATTCTCAGTTTCCTCTTCCAAACAATTTTGCAATTTACTTATGATTCACCCATTTGAAATGAACAGAAAGCCAACTTTTAACTGAGGCATAAGGGAAATATGTCATTTTTAAAGAAGAGTGCAACAGATGTTAGGCACTAGTATATCCAGAGATGTAAATAAGATCTTTAAAACTATTTGTGTCTTTCTCTAAGCATTGTTATTCTTGTGTTTGCTTTTTTCAATGACAGTACCCTGCATCCCTTTATGGATGAGATAGGGGATATATTCCTCCCAAAAAAAGGTTCCTATAACAAAAGAATGAAGGAAGACATTTGGAAGGGTATAAACAAACAAACAGAACCTTGGCCTTAGCCACCGCACAGGACTGATGGAGCAAACAAGAAAATTTAAGGGATGGAACTACAGGCACAATATAAAACTATGCAAACAAGACATCTGATAAAACAAGTGTGTAAACTCCTAGTAGCCTGGAATTTCCACTCTTCCACCTTGTATCTTTCTTTGAGAACTTCAGTCAATTACCATTACTATTGTGCACAGTCTGATCCTCTTTCCTGTCCCTCCCACAATATTTGTGTGTCCGTTCCTTACTCTGTTGATGTTCCCATGATAGCCTATTAAAATAGAAACCATTTCCTACAAAATGTTCTTTCTTCTAAGCTTTGGAAGTAGATGAGGAAAGACTATGCAAATTTGATAGGTATTAACATCAGACAATTGATCAGATTGCAACTTTATTTCTAAAATAATGACACTGAGGAAAATACTTTGGAAGGTAAACCTTTTCCTGTCTTTTTTTAAAAAATATTTTTAGTTGTAGATGGACACAATATCTTTATTTTATTTATTTTTATGTGGTGCTGAGGATCGAACCCAGTGCCTCATGCATGCAAGGCAAGCGCTCTACCACTGAGCCCCAATCCCAGCCCCCTTCTATCTTTGACACTTTGCTGCTGCCGGGATAGAGAAGCCAAATGCATTAGAGTTCCACCCTACTGTCTCCACACCTTTCTATTCTCTGGGGGAAATGGCATGAATAATTGTCAGTATGTGCAATAAATATAAGTAGCTTGAAACTTCTCCCAAAGTAAAGGCCATGAAACCTCTGAGTCCTTATCTCTCTCTCTCCATGTGTGCACTGAACACTATATACACAACATTCTGAAGCATTTAGCTATATTCTCTAAGACATTTCTTTCTTATCTGATATTCCTCAGCCATCTGCATTTTGATATACCTCTAATCTAGGGTCTCTCAGTAACCCCTGTAACTTTTAAAGGTCTCAAATGCTAGAATTTTCTAGTTACATTCTATACTTTAAATGATTTAGTACCAGGCACTATTAGGATAGTGTATGGAAATATTACAAAAAATTAAAGACAACCCCAAAAACAGCACTAGAATGATAGGCAGTTCAAAGCTAACATTGACAATTTTGATTTGTCAGCCTTGATCTCCATTAACCGCTACTGCCTCTCCTCCTCAGTTGCAAATAACTCCCTAGAGCTTATCCATTTAACAATGGTGATAAAAAGAATAATAAAATTTTGCATAGTCTAGAACCTTACAAAGCACTTACAGCCCATCAGCTCACTGATCTTCATAGCAAAATTCAATGAGTTAGTAAGGAAAGGAGTACTGTTCTATTTCAAGATGAAGAAATTAAGGATAATGGAGATGAGTAACGTGTGTAAAGTCACAGGGTTTATTAAAAGCAAGAGCCAGACCTGGGCTCTCACTCCAGTATTTTTCCTATGACATCACTGTGTCATTCTACAAATATTTGAGTGTGTATTATGCAGACAAAATTGAGAGGAATCCATGATATGGAATATATGGGAATTTGCTATATATTTCTCAGCACCTAAGAGGTCAGAGTTTACATAGCAGAATTTCTTGAAAAATCAGCACTGAAGACCTGTTAAACTTTGTTCACCAGAGTATGTCTGGTGCCAAGAAGCCTCTTGATACAGAGTAGATAGATGCTCAATGAGTACTTTTAAAATATATGAATAAATTAATGAGAGATCATAAAAGTGTTCCATTAACAACAAATACAACATATCATGCTGCCAAGGATATATAAGTGCTGAGAAGACTGTTATTTTTCAAAATCTTCCTTGGAAAAAACTATGCAGTATAACATTTGAAGCGTAGAGACCTGGAGTCCAATGAAATGCCACTGAAGATCTGTAGAACTTTGGGGAGACTAATTAATCTCTTAAATGTCCCTTCATCCTTTTATTCAGATATTTATTTGGAGCCTAATGTAACACACTGTCAGGGACCAATAATAGGCTCCCAGAGTTGTTATGATGATAAAATGAAATAAGACTTACAAAGTGACTAGCAGAGATTAAGCATTCACTATATAGTAGCTTTCTTTTTATTATTATATTTCCTAATATTCACTTTCCTGGGATAACCTAGATAATTTAACAACTCAAGAGAAAAATATAAAGACTACCATATCTCCCCAATTCCAGAGCAAAACAAACAAAAACAAGGGATAAAAAACAAAATGAAGCTTTGCACTTGGATCCAAAAAACCAGTAATACTTATACAGGAAGGGAGAGGAGGGTTTGACCTGACAGCAGCCATTTTGTTTTTGTTTTGTTTAATATTTTTTTAGATGTATATAGACACAATACCTTCATTTATTTATTTGTGTGGTGCTGAGAATCGAACCCCGTTCCTCACACATGCTAGGTGAGCACTCTACCACTGAGCCACAACCCCAGCCCAACAGCAGCCATTTTAACTACATAAGATAGACTTGTCAAAACAAAACGTGGTAGATAAAAAGGAATAAAATATGTCTATGTGGTAAAGTTTAACAGGAATGCAGAAACTGACCTTGGAAAGGGAAAGACTGGAGTGTGGGAGTGTGGGGAGGTTGAGAGGACACAACAGATAAAATGTGAGGTGTTTCCAAAGGCTCTTAAGGAGAAGAAGACCTAGAGTTAGTTGTTTATGATTAACCCAAAGAGGGTAGATCTGGATGACAGCCTCATGGAGAAAAACGAGGATTCATAAAATGTAACGTGACTGGAATATAAGCAGACATGTTAGGCAAAGGAAAGGCTGGAAGCTCTGGAGGTCAGAGCACTCCACCAAGATAATATTAAAAATCTAATACATCCTTTGAACAGTAGTACTGGCATCAGTGTGTGAGTACATTAGGCTGAAATGAACATTTGGGAACTATCCTGGATCCTATGCCTCATTTAGGTGCAATGTAAGCACTAACAGGAACATGTGACCAATGTGAACAAATTTTATGAGCCTAACTATATTGCGTGGCCACCAAAGATTCATGTGTTGAAGGCTTGGTCACCAGCCTGTGGTGTTATTGGGAGGTGGTGGAAATTTTGAAAGGCGAGGCCTAATGGAAGGAAGTTAGGTAATTGGGGGTGTGCCCTTAAAGGTAATATTGGGAGTTTTGGAAGTTTCAGTCCATGGCCATTTGGCCCATTGCTTTGAGGCCTGTGGTAAAACAGTATATTATGGCAGGAACGTGATATTGGGATCATGCCCCTTCATCTTCCTCTCTCTATTTACTTCCTGGCTTCTATGAGGTGGGGCCTATGCTCATATACCATATACTTTATCTCAGGCCCAAAAGCAAGAAGCCAAATGGCCATGGACTGCAACTTCCAAAACTATGAGATGATTTATCTCAGATACTTGTTATACTAATGGAAAGTTAACTAACACAGAACCCAATGTAAGTACTGCTTGAATGAAAAGAAATCTTAAAAATCCCCCAGTGAAACTCAGTATCTACAGTCTATCTTGTCTTAATGTTGAGCAGAGTGGTGAGGTAGAGAGGAGGGTGGTAATTCCTTTGAAAGTAACTTGAACAGGAAATAGCTTAATGATCATAATTATGATGCCTCACATGCACAGTGGCACTTAGTTTTCTGCACATTCACATATATCTTCTCATTCAGCCTACAGCAAAATAATTACATTGTAAATATTATTTAACATTAAACATAATTGCTGCACAAATCTGCTTTTATTAAGCAATCCATAACAACCACTCAGTTATTCTTTTTCACTGCACCATTAATCCTTCACTTGCCCACCAGGAGAGCAGATAGGTAAAAGGATTTTCTGTGCATTGCAAAAGCTTATCTGAGCATCTCTGTCCTTGGGAATAGGTGCATCATAAAAGTACCTGGAGAAAATTAACAACTTTAGAAAACTGTAAGGGAAATAAAATCTGAAGGCTAGATAAGATAGTCTCCTACCACTAGGGAGCATGTCATAAACAAGTCAGATCAATAATCCTCATTAATCAATAAGGAAAGACAAATGCCTGTTTGAGATGCAGCAAGAAAAGTTGCTGCAGAGATGGCTTTCAAATGTCTTATGCTGCCTAAAGATGCCCATGATATCAAAAGAAACAAAGGTTATATATAACATCCAATAAGAGCTGAGAACAATTTATTAAGAAGAAAATTGGGTGGGAAGAAAAACTTCAGGATTATTCACACTTTAGAAGCATCTTTTACAATATGCTTCTATTGGTTTATAAAAAAGAATATTGCCCTTGATAATGGTAAAAAGTTCTTGTAATCCATATAAGAAATCTATAGCTTCTCAAGACTCCAATTTGGAATCTTAAGTTAGGCATCACTGTATCAGATAGATAATACACGAATCCTAGGTATATTCTTTAAAGTTTGAAATTAATTTCTATTTTTTAAATTCGTAATTGTTATTTTATTTATTTTTAATTGATAGGTAAAAATGGCACATATTTATGGGCATATTCCTTACAGGCAAAAATTAGAATATAAAAACTTCCTGATAGCAAGGAAATGTCCTGAGTCAATGACATAAAATAGTTTGTAGGCCATTTTGTAGCTGTTTATCTCAACACGTATTTGTTTAATTTAAAAGAGAAAGTGGACTTCTGCTTGATACCAAATGTCATGCTAGGATGAAGAATTCATGAGGCCAGACCTTCAAGAATGTCAATTTAATGTGAGATAAGTACAGCATACATAACTTTGAGAACTAGTGTACTACGATGAGTTTTTATAACAGAAGTACAAAGAATTTTTATCTGTCAAATTCTACATGAAAATAAGTCAAACTCTAAAGCAATAACTGCAAAAATCAGTTGATGGAAATACTAATATGAAATATGCCAAAGAATATATAACATCAAATTAGACAGCAAAGAAAATCCATATGCAGAGGTTTAACTGACACATGGATGCTTTTAGATTTTAACATTGACATTCCGTTTACTTTGGGAAACTAAATGAGCGACTTTTTAAATATTACATCAATTGTACAATTGTTAGATTTGGACTGTTTAAAAAGACAAATGTCACATGATGACTAGAATCTCGTTTATACACATTTCTGAATTATAAAATAAAATCATCTTTGCTTCTTGTCCTGGATCATTAGTCTAATGAGGATCATCATGAGAAATGGGTGGATGTCACATGATTCACACTACCAGGAGAATCTTTGAATAGTCCAAAGACTCAGGTTCTGAAGCAGAGACCTGTTATTGTTACTGATAATTACCCAGAAAGAATGTCTTCTTCTCTAAGCCTTACTTGGCTTTTTTGGTTGTTCTTCTATCATTCTCACTTATCAGTCACCTGTCATAAACATTTCCCTGGCACCATGAGAGTCAGTTGAACACAGTGCTTATGAGAATTGCCTTTGGAATCAGACAACCTTAGGATCCAACTTAGACTCAGACATCTATCAGCTATGTGACCTTTGGAAAAAATAAGTACTTCTTGGAACCTCAGTTTCCTCATCTCCAAAATATGAATGAGAATAGCACCTACCAAAAGAGGTTGCTGAAATGTTTAAATGAGATAACAAAGGGCAAGTGTTTAATGCAGTGTTTGATTCACAGAAACATTCGACAAATGGGAACTACATTTGTGTTTATCAATACATGATTTTGTGCATACTCCAAGCCAAAGAAAAAGTTGAAACCCAGTAATATGCTGCTTGCCCAAGACCTTGGGTTGCGCCAGCCCAGCTTCCAGTTCCTATAACTGATAATGTACATAGAGCCACTAATTCCTACATGTGTTCCATTAGAATTGTTTCAACATAGAGAAAAATCAAATAATGGGATAGATATTTTATACTAGCTATTTGTGCTTTTTTTGGCGTATATAAAGAGAAAGCAGAATAGGTCTTTCATGCACTAGATACTACACACAGTTTATCGTTTCTCTCTCTCTCTCTCTTTCTCTCCCCCTACCCCCCTTCCTGCCTTGCTGCCTTAGAGGATATACACACATACATACATATCTTTTCTATCCTTTGTTACAAGTAAAATCTAATTCAAAGTGTCAAATGAAAATTAAGAATTCTTTTAAATAAACTTTCAGTTTAACATCAAATTTTATTCAGAATATTTAGATTCTATTCTTTATAAAAGTTCTTTGCAGTGACATTAAAAAGAAATGAAACCTCACAGGATTATATTTTTCTGTATAAAATCCATAATCACAGAATGAATAGCTACACTATATACCAGGCATTATGCTAAGTGTCTCCTTGGGTCATTTCATTTAGTCTTCACAATTCTACTTGATATATGCCATAGATACAGCTTACAGATAAGGAAATGAAAGACTATAGAGGTGAAGGGACTTGTAAAAGATCATACAGCTATGAAGTGATGGGCTCAGAACTCAAAAGACAGCTAATTCCAAGGAGCAAGTTCTTAAATTCTGCACTGACATTTTTTTTTTTTTATTTAGGCTTCCATGTTAACAGTGTAAATGATTCATTGTGCATAGATAGAGGATAACATATCAATTCTCTAGTTGTGAGTTGTATAGAATCACAACATATATGCAGTCATACATAAAGTTAGGGCTATGATGTCCATCATATTCCACCACCCTTGCTGTCCCCATGCCCCCTCCTCCCTTACACCCCTGTGAACAGCGATCCACCATTGT
>CM053417.1:11142480-11254404 GCA_028644305.1 Xerus rutilus
GAAGAATAATAAAAGGAAGGATGGTGTACATTACAATCTATGCTAAGGGGTGTGGGAGGGCTGGCAAAGAAACTTGTTTTGGTTTTTGGAGAAAGTCCAAGTGATCTTGGGGAAGGTAACAAGTTTCTAGACCCAGCACCAAGATCACAATCCATGGAAAACAATTAACAGGTCAGATTTTATTGCAATGAAAAAATGCTCACCAAAATACTGTTAAGAGACTCAAAGAATAAGCCAAAGACTGGGAGAAAATATCTACAAAATACATACCTGATAAAAGACGTGCATCCAAGTATATAAAGAACTCAGAGCAGAGCAGTAAGAGACAACTTTTTGAAATATTGAACTTTTAAAATAATAACCTTTTAAAATAATGAAATAATATCACAGTAGACAACTCAGCAAAGAATATAGACAAATGGAAAATATGCATGTGAAAGGAAGCCCGACATAATTTTTCATTAGGGAAATGAAAATTACATGATAGACTACAAGACATCTACTAGAATGGATAAAATCTGAAACACAGTAGCAATTGCTGACGAGGACGTGGCACAATAGGAGCTCTCATTCATTGCCAGTGTGAATGTAAAATTGTACTGCCACTTTATAAGACGGTTTGGCAATCTCTTACAAACCTAAATAATGCACTATTTCCAAATGAGCATAGTTGTGCTGCTATGTATTTACTCAATTGATTTGAAAAACCATTTTCATACAAAACACATATTTGAAGGTTTATGACAGCTTTATTTATATTCACCCTAAACTAGAAGAAACCAAATGCCTTTTAATAAGTGAATAGATAGCCGGGCACAGTGGCACACTCCTGTAATCCCAGCACTTTGGGAGGCTGAGACAGGAGAATCACAAGTTCAAAGCCAGCCTCAGCAACAGCGAGGCTCTAAGCAACTCAGTGAGACCCTGTCTCTAAATTAAACACAAAATAGGACTGGGGATGTGGCTCAGTGGTTGAGTGTCCCTGAGTTCAATCCCTGGTACTCCATCCCAAAAAAGTGAATAGATATACAAACTTTAATATATTCATATGGTGAAAACTCATTCTGTAATAATAAAAAGAAATAACCCCCAAGCCAGGAAAAGACATGGAGGAATCTTGAAAGTATACTGCAAAGTGAAAAAAGCCACTCAGAAAGGCTACATATTATATGATTGAAATTATATGACATGCTTGGAAAGGAAAAACTTGGAAAGGACAGTAAAAAGACCAGTGGTTTCTGGGGCAAGAGGGATGGAGAATGTATAATGCAGCACAGGCAATTTTTTAGGGCAGTGAAACTCTCTGTATGACACTGTGGTCATGGATACATGGTAGTATGAATTTGTCAAAAATAACTTCACAGTAAAAAGAGTATACCTTAGGGCTGGGATTGTGGCTTAGTGGTAGAGTGCTTGCCTAGCATGTGTGAAGCACTAGGTTCGAATCTCAGCACCACATATAAATAAATGAATAAAATAAAGGTCCATCAACAATTAAAATATTTTTTAAAAAGAGTATACCTTAATGTATAGTGAATTTAAAAAAAAAGTGTATGAAGTCATGGATCCCAGGATGGAATGTCAACGAACAAAATCATCTAACTGTATTATAAATATTTGTAATACTCACTGAAGGGACTGGGGGCAGGGAAGACTGACCTAAGTAACTTTGGAAAAGAGAGGATACTGGAAGACCAAAGGCAAAAGGTACAATACATAAAAGCACTGTGTTGGTAAAACTGTTTCCGATAGGGATACAAATAATTCTGAAATCAACACGCACGTGTACCAGAAACTATCAGTTAAGTAAATGGGTAAATGATGATGAGAATCAGGCTTCTGAGTCTTGCAGTGGGAGATTATGATAAGCAAGAAAGGTTAGAATGATCCATGCTAATGTGGTAATGGTAGAGTTGAAGACCTCAGTATGAACTTCTATTTATCTTTACATAGACCAAGATGAATACATAAACAGATGATGATGATGATACATTAGTATACATACATAAATCTTCTTGTTCTGTTAGGTGAGAGGATGTGAATACAATGATACCCCAATAGCAACAAGCACACTGAGTTCTTGGGTCTTGATTTCTAGTAACATAATCTGATAAGAGTAACTAGGGCTCCCTGGAGAAATATATGATTATAGGACTGGACCTGGAAATATGCAAGAGGAGCCTGGAGCACTGTATAATGCCAAAAAGTAAGGAAGTGCTAAAAATAAATCTAAAGAGAAAACACAATGTCAGGGCTATGTCAAACAGATACAGGTGCCAACTTGAAAGCATTACTAATGGCCCAAACTAGAACAATATAAGCAACGAGAAAAAATATAGTAGTATTGGGTGATAGCCTGAAGTACAAAACAAGACGCCATCCACACTGATATAAATAAATAATTGAATAGGTAAACCAACAAATGGAGGAGACTAGATAAACCCTCCTTGAACAATCCAAATAATCTATGGGACACTCCATCCTCAAGAAGATTAAACACAGTTCTCCATTCTTTAAGTGTGGACTACACATAGTGACTTCCTTCCAAAGAGGACAGAATGGAAAGAAGAAAAATGAGTAATTTTACAGTGGAAAAATTTGAAAAATTCCACCTCAGCCAGGCAATCAAGACTAAGGTGATCCAGGTTGACAGTATGCACCCTTGATATGATGTGATGAGAACATAATTCACCTTCTGTAGTCATCCTCCCCCAAATCTATAACCCCAGTCTGATCATGAGAAAAACATCAGATTCCCTTAGATGAGTTTTCTAAAAAAGATTTAACCAATACTCCACAAAACTGTCAAAAACAAAAGAAAGTCTGAGAAACAAGGAAAGCTGGAGGAACTTTCATAGTCAAGAAGCCAGAAGAGAGATGATAACTAAATGTAATGAGGTATCCTGGATGGGATCCTAGAACAGGGAAAGGAGGTTAGGTAACAACAAAGTCAATCTGAATAAAAGATGCACTTCAGTGCATAATAATGTGCCAATTATGTGCTCATTAATTATGAAAATGTGATGCTACTCTTAGAAGATAGTAATAGTGGAAACGGAATGGAGTGTATGGTAAATCAGAAGTCTCTGTGCTGTTTCCCATGAATTTGTATACACTTAAAAGAATTGTAAGATCAAACATGTTTATTTATGTTTTGTTTAAAGTCCAAGATCTAGCATAAATAATTGAATCCATTTTTAGAGTAGAGTAGGAACTAGGGATCTGCATGCTAAAACAACTGCCTCCAGGTTGAGTCTTTTGTATACTGAAGTTTGAGAATCACTCCTCCTGATTTATGTGGACCTCCCAAGAATGATGGTTAATAGTTGAAAATGCAAAGCACTGCATTTTTCTGGAAGAATTCCTCACACTGGTAGAAAAGAAAGAGAACTAGCTGGGGTGCTATTTCTGGAGGCAAGGATCTGGGAGTTTCATAGTCCAGGAAATACATTAGAAATCTGAGCCATAACTGTGCTATAGGATGAGAAGTCTGGACACAGGGTTAAGTATAAATGGAAGGAGATTAAGCAGAATTATTCACTCTTTAACTGTGGGTGGCACATAGTGACACCATTCCAAAGAGTACAGTATAGAAAAGAGGAAAAGAAGAACTTTATAATGGAGTAATTTGAAAGAAGGAAAAAAAATCCAGGCAATCAAGACTAAGGTCAACAGTGGTAAGTTATGCTGTCCAGAGAGCAGAAAATGTGCTACCTCTGTATACAGTGAGCACTAAAGCAAAGTTAGTGTACCACATTCCATTCCTGTGGGGCATACCTGCGACAGGGGTAACAAAGCCTAAAGCAGATATTCTATTTTTTTTTTTTTGGTACTGGAGATTGAACTCAGAGGCACTCAACCACTGAGCAACATCTCCAGCCCTATTTTGTGTTTTAAGTAGAGACAGGGTCTCACTGAGTTGCTTAGCACCTTGCCATTATTGAGGGTGGCTTTGAACTTGTGATCTTCCTGCCTCCACTGGGATTACGGGCATGCGCCACGGTGCTTGGCTAAAGCAGATATTCTTAATCTGGAACCTACACATATACTTCAAGATATCATCCATAACTTGAAATTTTCTGCCAATTTAATGTTTATGTCCATATGTTCATTTCATCTATGACACTGAAGCCAGAATTAAACACAGGCAGTTAGTGTAGATAGGTGATCAGGTAGATGGAGAAAATGGAGGCCGGTTTGAATCTGAAAAGTTGGAGACCAAATGTTAATGTCCCCAGAGCCCTGCCTATACTGCCCCTCCTAAAAGGTTGTTAATGAAGCAACTGCTGAGCAGACAGGGAGCTGTTAATTAATGCCCCCTGGGCTGCTGCCCCCTTCCTGCCTGGATCATTCCACTTTGGCCCCTCCAGCCCATCTGCTTCTCACCTTTTGGCCACCCCACAGGCATCTCCTGGGCCTAGTCATTTATGCAGGAAGGACAGAAATAAAGGGGAAGAGGGCAGAGAACAAAGAAAGTCTAAAATGTATAAAAGAGGAAGGACACTCTCACTTCTTGGGATACCAGAATACCAGCTATGGCCCCCTTCTCCTTCCCGGGAGAAGTCTATGTTGCTACTTTTTAAATAAAACCTGCCTTATACACTTGCCTCGGCCACTTCTCTCATGTTCCAACTTCAACATTTGAGGAAGCAGAACTCATCACCTGTAACCGGTGGTATAAACACAAGTCCTTACACTTCCTTAGATTCTCATAGGATTCTGTTACTCTCATCATAGTTAAGAATCACTTGTGTATTGGGCATCCTGAGTAGTACAATGGAGACCAAGATGGTATGGAGGTCTAGAAGTCTTTCTTTGGTCAACAATACAATGCATACCCCTCTACTGTGCATTTTTAGACAATTCTTCTGGAAATTGGGAACCATCAAATCAACACCAACATTCCTCTGTCATTATATCACTATGCATATAACAGAAATAAAAGATGCAACCAGAAAAAATTATGAAAAAGAATGATCAGATGTGGTATATATACACAAGGGAGTCTTACTTAGTCATAAAGAAGAATGCAATTATGACATTTGCTGATAAATGGACGGATCTGGAGAACATTATGCTAAGTGAAATAAGCCAGATTCAGAAAGTCAAGGGTCATATGTTTTCTCTCAGATGCAGAAGCTAGACCAAAATAAGGGGAGGAAAAGGTATGTGTGTGTGTGAGGGGGAGATCCCACAAAAATAGAAGGGAGACCAATGGAGTAGAGGAAGGTGACTGAGGGAGAAAGAGGAGGGACAGGTAAAGGGAGGAACTGCAGAATGAAATTGAGCAAATTATGCTGTGTACACATATGAACATACCACAGTGAATTCCCTTTATGTATATCTATAAACCACCAATTAAAAAAAAAAAACAAAGAATAAATGGAAGACCATAAAGTAGAGGAAAGGCAACAGAGATAGGGTGGAAAAGAAAGAAAGTGAAACTATTGGGGTCTAAAATGGAGCAAATTATATCCCATGTATGTATGGTTATATCAAAATGAACCCCAGTATTATGTATAACTATAATGCACTAATTAAAACATTCAAAAAAGAATGATTAGCAAAAGTGAAATACATTATTTTATAATGAAAAAAAATTCATTTATTGTTTTTATTGATTTGTTTGGTCCTCATAGACACAATGATCCTCAAATTCCCAGAAAGTTAATGTAAATAATTATGAGATTCTGGAACTTACTTTGCACTTTCAGAGTTAGATAGTGGATACTATAGATACTGGTGGAAATGTAAATCTGCAAACCCTTTAAAAAGCAATTTGACAGTATGCATCAACAGCCTGAAAAAAAATGGCTTCCTTTGCTGGGAATCTATCCTAAGGGATGGGTATATTCATTGCAGAATAGTTGGCACTAATAAAAAAAGCAAAGAAAAGAAAAGAAAGAATTTTAATTCATTTAAGCAGAGAGTATTTAAGAAAATTGTGATAAATCCACTTGATGGAAATGTATGCAGTCATTAAAGTGCTTATGAAGCATTTTCAATGAGTATTAAGTAAAATAAAAGAAGCAGATACAAAATTATATGTAATACATCTTTATAACTGTAAGAATTACACATAACAAAAAAACTGGAAGGATATGCAACAAGAATGTTTATGAGAAGCCGGGCGCGGTGGCTCACGCTTGTAATCCCAGCACTTAGGGAGGCTGAGACAGGAGAATCGCGAGTTCAAAGCCAGCCTCAGCAATGGCGAGGCACTAAGCAACTCAGTGAGACCCTGTCTCTACATAAAACACAAAATGGGGCTGGGGATGTGGCTCAGTGGTCGAGTGCCCCTGAGTTCAATCCTCGGTACCCAAAAAAAAAAAAAAAAAAAAGAATGTTTATGAGAATTATCTTGTTATTTTTCTGTACTTCACAAAATATTCCAGAGTCAGCATGTTATTATGGCTGAAGTATGAACAGACCATTTGTCTGATTAATTGCCTTCTCCAAGGGCCACCTCCCTACGTTAATGAAGAGCCCAAGAGCTCACCAGAAGATATCATCACTGAGGAAGTATTCCAGGGATACCGCTGACTGCAAAACAACGTTATAGATAAACAACCATTGAGGGTCCTTTGGATCATGGGAACAAAGTTGGTTTGTTTGTTAAGTTGCATTTCACTCTTACTTTACCTGTTTGAGTTTGTCAAGCAGTTTGACAGATTCTTTTGGTAAGGACAATTGGCCCAGGTAGATTGAGAGAGCTTATTAAACAAACAGCAATAGCAAGGTCAGCATGGTGTCAGTTTCATGCATCACTTGACACAGGATGACACCAAATCAAAGGGGTCAGATTAAAGTCAACATGGGCAGTAGGCTCATTTATGGCTGAGGCGTAAGTGTGCTCTACATCAGCTAAGTGGTTTTATGGTCTGCAGTTGTAACCTAAGGAGAGCGTAGTGAGGTGGAATGCCCATCCCTCCCTGGCATGTAAGAACGATGAGAAATTGCCACCAGATGGGAAGGTAAGTAAAAAATGCCTTTGACAGCTCCTATTAGGCTGTCAAACTTTGTCATGCTCCCAGGAAGATCGCAGGGTGTGCCACTAAGACTCAGGCTTCCCTGCATTTGAGCCTTGCCTATAGGGCTTATATGGAGATGTTCAAAGTTGCCTGAGTGATTGCACAGAGGTACCACTCTAAGCAATCATCCTATACCCTTTCACTCTTCAAAGTGTCCTGGTTGGGATATAAATGAATAATGTGGTCAGCCTAATAACTCTTACCAAATATCAAAATAGAATACTCATCTTCCTGTTTTATATCACACACAAAAGCACTGCACACACAGGTACACTTGTTTAAAGAGGGTAAGTAAGAACAAATGGAGGAGGACAGATCCACTTCTAATATTGGTTAATACATATTTTAGAACTTAACAAAGATGATTCCAATGTTTACATAGAGCAATATCTGGAGAAAATCAGGTGAGCAAACAAAAAATGGGACTCACATTAATATAATAATATGAAATTATAAGGCCACAACAATTAAACAGTACAATACTGTAAAATATTGCATAGAAAAATAACTGGAAAAGAATGGAGAAATAAACAGACCTGTTGCTATGTTTAGATACAAGTATATGGCAAATTAACAAAGAGATGGCAGAATGAGGAATTGCTAAATAAGTGTTGTTGAAACCATTGTCTCAATGTTTGGAAAGAGAGTGGTTAGCATCCCTGCCTCACACCAAAGACTAAAATAAGTAAACAAGAAGATTAAATCATAAGTATAAAAAGCAAAATGATGAAAAAACTAGAAAAGACAACTAGGTACATACTTATTTATCTCATCAGGCATGGTTTTGCCATGTATGAAACACACATAACATTATAAAGGAAAAAACACTGATAGGTTCAGCTATGTAAATATGAAAACTGTTACATCAAAATAATAATGATGCCTATTTCATACCACTATTATCCTCGTGAGTGTGATGAAAAGAGTAAGACTCATTATAACCCTAGTACCAGGGTACCAATTTAAAGTGTAGCAAAGTATCTCTCAGTAGACAGCATGTCCTAATTCCCTTAGAAAGCAGAGATCAAATCTTTTCTAGGAATCCCTAAGTATCTAAATCCATGCTTTTCTTGGAACTGTGAAAGTTCATTTAGTTAATGACCATAGGTAAATGGGGTCTTAGGTAAAATTCCAGTAATGTGTAATAGAGTCATAATATACCCTATAGAGAAACTACAGTTTCCATTACAGGCCCAAAGATACTGCAAGTTTCATGTAGGTTACTGTCAATCATGCCATTACTAATTACAATGGGGAAACTTGACAGCAGATCATTACCCAGAACACTCCAGGAGGGAAAAGTTACCATAGTCAGATTTAAGTATATCATTTGACAGTATTCATTTGTAAAGACAAACTGAATATCAAAACCAAAAAATGATGGTCTTGAGGAGGTGACTAAGCTAATTCAAGACATTTTTCACAAAACACCTCCTTATACACAGTAAAACCTGAGCAACTTGAAGATAAATATGCAAAATAATGTCAAGTTGTCTAATTAAAAAAAGAGATTTGTAAGTGCAAATTATCTCTTTCATAAGCTACACTGTCACATTTTTTAATAAATATCTTAGAGGATCAGGCCTCTCTTATTAAAAGGGCTATGCTTTCAATATGAAGCAAAAGTAGAAAGACTTTTAAATACCAGCTGATACAGCCTCTTTTTAAAATTTTTTTATTTTTGGTACCGGGGATTGAACTCAGGGGCACTCGACCACTGAGCCACATCTCCAGCCCTATTTTGTGTTTTATGTAGAGACAGGGTCTTACTGAGTTGCTTAGCGCCTCGCCTGTCACTAAGGGTGGCTTTGAACTTGCGATTCTCCTGTCTCAGCCTCCCTAAGTGCTGGGATTACAGGCGTGCACCACCATGCCTGGCTGCCTCTTTTTTTGTTGTTGTTGTCTGTTGTTTGGTTTTGGTTTGGGTTTGGTTTTTTTTTTTTTTTAGCAGTTAGGGAGAATAAGACAAGATTTGTAAAACCAATAAGATGAACACACATAAGAACATCAGGCAAAAAACATGAGAAAATTGCCCTCAAAAGAAATAATAATGGGCAATAAACATGTGAAAAGATATATGAACTTACAAGCATCCCAAATTTCCAATTCAAAGAATAGATAATAGCATTCATCGATCAATGTTTACCTGCTTAAGCACTAATAATTACCAAGTTCATCTTCACACTAAACTCTAAAATAGGTGCTCTTTTACCTACATTTACCATGCTCCTTGATCCCATATGGCCTATCACACAAGGTCCAGGATGCCAACATGGAACTGCTCCCTCTGACATCTGTCTCCAAAGCATCCTAGTTCATACACTCAAATTTATGGTCACATGCATATTAGTTCCACTGCCCGGGCAGAATAACCAGTTGCTGCTTTGTACAATCTACACAACACACAGGCATGCTTAGTTATACATTGTGATTATGAATGAATGGAAAAGCAGAAACTTAGGAAACAAAGGGAAAGAGAAATTAATAAATCGATTCAGTTCACATGACTAGTATGTGGAAAAGTCAAGATTATAGTACAGAATGCACTTTTTAACCACTAAGTTAAGCATGTTTCTATAATGATTTATCTGTATGGTGTATTTAAAAATTGTTTAAAGGTATTTATAATAACCAGTATTGGCAAATGTGTAAGGAAATAGACATCTTTATATACTGTTGTTGGGAAGGTATCTCAGTAAAGGTCACTTGGGAAATTTGAAATTCAAAATGCTCATATCCTTCAACCTATAATCTAACTTTTAGGACCTGAGTAATAGAAATAAGTGAATGTGCAAATATATATGAATACAGATGACTAATACCATATAGTTTAAGGAAAAAATAAGGATGCTTTCATGATAATCATGATATCCAATAAATCAGCTCCAAAAATTAGTTTTTATTGTCTTGTAAAACAGTTTTCAGTTGTGTGGAGGTAGATGGGTCAAAGTTTGCTAATGAGAATAAAGAGGAGCTGAGCCTTCCCATTCTTCTATTGTATAAAACCCAGTGTTGGCTTTAATCCTCAAGTTTTTGCCTCATGGTCACAAGGGCCTGTCATAGTGTTAGGTACCATATACTTATACAATGGCACCCAAAGTCAACAATAGTCAATAGCCAGAGTTGTGACCAATTTCTTTTTGTGTTCTTCTGTCTACAAATCCAAGAGGGAAATCTTTCCTAGAAGCCAACACAGAAAACTTTTTTCTTATATATCCCCAGCCATAGTGAAGTTAACTGGCTATATGTCAAAAGAGGCTAGGGAGAGCAAATATATTGCCTTTTGCAACCTCAATTATGAAAGTAGAGGATGCTGGTAAATTCCGACTCCAAGGAAGATGGGCAAAGAAAAATGTCTGTTCATTAGACAATCAAGTACAAGTCACAGAAAAACACAGAAAATAATGTATATATATGTATCACTAAGTCACTAAGGGATTGGTTAAATATAATACCAAAATTTACTATGCAGTCATTACAACTAATGCACAGACCTTTATTTATTAAGTTGACATAGGACCTAATAAAAACAATATTTTAAATATTCATGTATAACATTATTTTCTTATTTCTCTTAAATGTGCATATAAATAAAAACACTAGACAGGAATAGTATATTTTAGCACACTTCAGTGATGAAATTTTAGATTTTTTTTTCTCAGTCCATCTAGGGTATTTCAAGCGTGCAGGGGACAAAGTAAAGACATGACCAGAAGTGTATGGATGTATATACACACATACACATTTATAAATATATGAAGAAATAGACAGTTGTTAGATTTAGAACATTCAAACAGATAAATGTCACAAAATTACTGGAATTTCCATTACACACATTTCCAAAATAAACACAGAATCATGTTTATTTTCAGTCCTGGATCATTTGTCTAATGAGGATCATTATGAGACATAGGTGGCTGCCACATTGGATTCAAGACAAGGCGAATACTTGGACAATCCAAGCACAGAGAGTTTGAAACAGAGATATAAGTTGTTGTTGGTGACAATTACTCAGAAAGAATGCCTTGCCTTTCAAGCCTTATTTGATTTTTTTGGATGTCACTCTATAACTATCACTTATCTTTCAGTAACTGGTTATACCCACTTCCCTTAATCATGGAAAGTAGTTGAACATAGTGCTTATGTGAATGGGCTGCGTGGCCCTGTTACTCCATGTCTCTAAATTTCCTCTTCTTAAAAGGACACCAGTCCAAATGGATTAGGGCCCACCATAACATTCTCATTTTAACTTAAAGCTTCTATCTCAAAATATAGTCACATTCTGAGGTACTGGGACTTAGGGTTTCCAGGCAAGAATTTGGAAGACACAATTTAGTCCATAAGAGTAACCTTTTAAAATTAGTTTTGAGTAAAATGGTAAGATTTAAAAACCTTTAAGAATCAGTTGCAGGGTCAGGCACAGTGGTGCAACTCAGGAGGCTGAGACAGGAGGATCACAAGTTGAAAGCCAGCGTCAGCAACTTACTGAGGCCCTAAGCAACTTAGCAACACTGCCTCTAAATAAAACATTACAAGGGCTGGCGGTGTGGTTCAGTGGCTAAGTGCCCTTGGGTTCAATCCCTTGTACCAAAAAAAGAATAAGTTAGAGAAGAATCAAAGACAGCAAACATACTCTTCCCAGGATTTTTGCTATTAAAGCCAGAGAAGGAAGTAAAATCAAGAGAGCTATTTTTTTTGTTTGTTTTGGTTTGTTTAATTAGGATGGAAGAAATATCAACAGGTCACGATTATGAGAAATATCAATTAGAAAAGGAAAAAATAATTATACAGGAAAGGAAGAAGAGAATTGTAAGAGGAATGCACTAGAGGTGACGAGCAGGCAGGGCATGAAGCGCAATGGCCTTGGCTGGGAGTTGGAGGTTCATCCATAGCAGCAGGAAAG
Source organism: Xerus rutilus (assembly GCA_028644305.1). Taxonomy (NCBI): domain Eukaryota; kingdom Metazoa; phylum Chordata; class Mammalia; order Rodentia; family Sciuridae; genus Xerus; species Xerus rutilus. The sequence goes on from CM053417.1 coordinate 11,154,415, forward strand.
GCCAAGCAGCGCCCATAGAAACTAGCTGCAGGAAAACAAGATGATGACAGCCTGAGGGAAAAAAACCTTTGAACTTTTTCATTTTCCAATGCACTGAATGGATATTTGAGTTTTTTAAACTAGTGCATTACAGTTATACATAATATTGGGGTTCATTTGGACATAACTATACAAGCATGGAATACGATTTGCTGCAATTCAGTGCCCCCCCAGTGCTGCCCTTTTCCCTTCCCTCCTCCCTCCCCCAGTTCCTTGTCCTCTACTCCAATAGTCTTCTATTTATTAATAGTTGTTTTTTAAGTGCTTTACAGATACATATAAAAGTGAGATTCACCGGGGTGTATTCACATATGCAGATAGGCTAGTTTGGTCTATTTCATCGCACCCTTCCTCCCTTTCCCAGGCCTCCCCACTCCCTCTGCATCCCCTTCCGCTACTCCACTGACCTCTCTTCCATTTCCATGGGATTCCTCACCACCACCACGCCACTTTTTTTCTCCTTATTTTGGTGTAGCTTCCCCATATGAGACAAAACATTTGACCTTTGACTTTTTGAGTCTGGCTTATTTCACTTGGTATGATGTTCTCCGATTCCATCCATTTACCAGGAAATGACATAATTACTTCATTATGGCTAAGTAAAACTCCATTGTGTTCCAAAAAGGGAGAAGGCATGGAACAGTCATTGATAGTGTTAATGGGATTGGCACATATAGCATAATTGCCATGTGGCATTAAAGACTCACTTGAGGCTAGTAATATTGAATTTAAAGTGAGATCAGTTATAAAGATTTAAGGTTTTCTCCAACTTGCCTGATTTAACCAGGCTGAGAATTTTATCAAATGGCCATGATTAACAAGAGGAGTCCTGGAGTTGAGGGAATGATTTTAATGATGGAACATGGCCTCAAAACCCAATGTGAAACAGTATTTTGGGGGCTGGAAGGAGGAAGAGAGGTGATAGAGAAAATTGGAGGTCCCCATGGTGTAAAATAATTGTTGTTATAAGGGTAACAAAGAGAGCAAGTTGGTGCCAAGTGGGATGCTTGATACTGAGGATACAGAGTGCTTGCAGTGGATAATGACAAGATACTACAAGTTTTGATAATGACAATGAGACAAATATCCTTTGCCATATGAATAAAGTGAAAACCTGATGAAGAAAATAACACTGAAGAACAGGCCATAGAACTGCAAGGTCAGGAGGTTGAGGTTGAAGGTTCATATTACATAAATACTGATATTACCAAAAACCAAAACAGAACAAATGGGGTAATACACAATGAGCTAAAACATCTTCAGTGACTGAGAAGGCATAAATGGGAAGTCAGCAGATGACTGCAATAGGAGGAATGTATTAGTGAGAGTTCTCTAGAGAAACAAAGACAATACGGTGTGTGTGTGTGTGTGTGTGTGTGTGTGTGTGTGTGTGTGTAAATAATTATAGCAAAAAGCTCATGAGAGTGTGCAGGCCAACAAGATCCAAGATCTGCGGATCCAACAGAGATGATGTTATAGTTCAAGTCCAAATCTGAAGGCCTGAGAATGAAGAGAGCCAATGATGTAGTTTCTCTGTTAAAGCCAGCAGACTCAAGACCCAGGAAGAGCCAATGTTTCGGTACATGTCCAAAGGCAGGGAAAAACATCCCAGCCTGAAGGCAGCCGGGCAAGAGGAACTCTTATTTAGGAGATTAGCTTGTTTGCTCTATCCAGGTGTTCAACTGATTGGTTGCTGCCCACCCCACATCATGTAAGCCAATCTTCTTTATTCAGATTTTTTTTTTTGGTACCAGGGATTGAATTGAGGGATGCTTAAACATTGACCCACATCTCCAGCCCCTTTTTAATATTTTATTTAGAGACAGGGTCTCACTAAGTTGTTTCAGGGCCTCGCTAAGTTGCTGAGGCTGGCTTTCAACTTGCAATCCTCCTGCCTCAGCCTCCTGAGCCACTGGGATCATAGGCATGTGCCACCATGCCTGGCCTTTATTCATTTTTTGATACAAATATTAAAATCATCCAAAAACCCCCTCACAGAAATGCCCAGAATGCTTGACTAGATATCTGAGTACCCTGTGGCCTAATCAAGTTTATACATAAATTTAACCATCAGAAGGGGTAATGGAAAGTATAATCTAATGACATGAGATTCCAAGTCTGAAGGACAAGGAAAGGTGAGTAGTCTGCTATCAGCAAGGAGGAGCAAGAAGAACTCACATCTTAACCCCAGGATCAATAGTAGTCAGGGTGTAGCAGAAAAGTCATGCTATTAACCTAGGGCCAGATTTCAGTCAAAATAAGGAGGTAAAGGAAACATTACATTGTTGAAAATACATAGGGTTTTGCTAAATACTGACTCTGATCTTCAGAGGACAAATAGAAGAATTGACAGATAGGGTCAAAATAAATATAAACAATACAATTAGAGAGATGAAGACACCTAGATACCTTAGAATAGCATACAAAGGATAAAAGGACAAGATGAGATTATTCTCAATAGCCTCAAATCAAAGTAGTGGTGGTGTAACTCTGATTATTACTGTACAGAAAGGAAGAGTGTTGGATTTGTCTGAGAGTAAGGCTTGTTTCTGTTTCTTTCTTGTCTACAAACTTTGTGTGCCCACCCCAACCCAAGAATATGAGTGTTTTCTCCTCTAGCATTTGGTTTTTGCTATGATTCTTTTTTTTAACAACAAGAAAAAAAAAGCAGCATCCAATGAACTGTTTATAATAGGCTCATGCTATAGAATGTTTCATCATTTCTATCAAGAATTTCATGTTGGCTGTGACAGGGCTTCAATGTACCCCTTGTCTGTTGAACTTTTCATCATACCTATCAATCTCTGCAGGATAGGAGATGAACTCCAACAATTTGACAAAGCTCCAACAATTCAGTCTCCTCCATGACACCATTCTGAGAGAAAGTGAGCCAAGACCCTAGTTTGACCAAGTCTGACCATAAAAATTCACTACTCACTGTAATAGGTGGAATAATGGTTCCTCACAATACATGCCCACATTATGATTGCTAGAATCTGTGAATGTTACTTTATTTTGGAAAATAGTATTTACAGATGCAATTAGGTAAAGGACTTTTTTTAAGTAATTGAGATTGAACCCAGGAGGTGTTCTACCACTGATCCACATCCCTAGACTTTCTTCTTTTTTGTTTCCAGAAAGGATCTATGTTGCTGAGGGTCCCGCTAAGTTGCCAAGGCTGGCCTCAGACTTGCTATCCTCCTACTTTAGCCTCCCAAATTACTGGGATTACAGGTATGCACCACCACACCTGGCTAAGTAAAGAATCTTCAAATGAAGTGACCATTCTAGAATATCCAGGTAAGCCTTAAATCCCATAACAAATCTTCTAATAAGAATAAGGCTAGCTGGGCGCAGTGGTGCACGCCTGTAATCCCAGCACTTTGGGAGGCTAAGACAGGAGAATCGCGAGTTCAAAGCCAGCCTCAGCAAAGGCAAGGCGCTAAGCAACTCAGTGAGACCCTGTCTCTACATAAAACACAAAATAGGGCTGGGGATGTGGCTTAGTGGTCAAGGGCCCCTGAGTTCAATCCCCAGTACCAAAAAAAATAAAAAAAAATAAAAAGAATAAGGCCGAGGGAGATTTGACAAACAGAAATAGGAAAAGGCAATGAGACCATAGAGGCAGAGATTGAACTGATGCAGCCACAAGCCACCAGTAGCTTGAAAAGAAAAAAAACTCCCTCTCCTACAGTCTGTAGACAGGGGTAGCCCTGTAACACCTTGATTTTGAACTTCCATGCTCAAAAACCATAAGAATACATTCTTGCTTAAAGTCACAGTTAAGATGATATGTTACAGAAGCCATAGGAGATTAATCAATCATCCTTCAAATGTCACCCCTCTCCCATATATACTCACTCCTCTATTATATGATATATTTATTCTATGCATATAATAATCCAAAAGGGAACTAACTATGGCGGGGCAGTACCTTGGGAATCAGATAGACCTGGGTTTGGATCCTGGCTCAGGAACTCATTAGTCATAAAATCTGGGCAAGCATTTACATCTCACTGAGCCTCAGTTTCCTTTTAAATATGGATAAGAGCATTTTGCAAGGTTGTGATCAGGGTTAGAGATAATGTGTATGTTGCACTTTTTAGCACAGCAATTGACAGAATGTTAGGCATTCAGAAATGTTATCATATTCAAGGAGCCATGGGGTCACATTAGTGATACTTCAACATGAAAATGCCCAAGGGATTGAATGACAGCTGTATCTACTTAATTAAATTCACCCTAGTCCCAGGATACAACTTCCCTTCTTGCAAACTACACTATCATCTGCACTTTCCTTTATCAATATTTCCCAACAACAGCAAGTACCTAAGGGCTTTAAAATCTAAACTCTGAAGCAGGCTTTCCAAGGTGATGTTGTGTACTTCGAAAAGTCTGTACTTCAATTGCAGCCTCTACAAAAAGACTTAATATTCCTCCCAAAATACAAAAATATCTATAAACAAATAGATAAGTATAAACATTTTCATCCTGGATGTGAAGGACGTCATCCTTGGGCCATTAGCAACATTGGCACAGGCCCTCTATACACACGGTTACTTTCTGTAAAAAAGAATCATTTGTCCAAATGGTTGAAAATTGACTTCAGCAATAGTCAAAGTATGTGTCAGCAAAAATCAAGGCCATATATTCTAAGTCGGTTTCCAGAGACATTGCTACAAGACAATCTCTCATATAGTGTACAGTTGGATGTTCTTAGTTCCAAAGAAATTGTTCCAAATGGATATGGGAATATTGTTGGCCCTTTCAAGTATACCTGTAGGTATTTTTAAAGTATTGAACAAAAATGTTTCACAATGACCTTATACTCAGTGATATTTTAGAAATTCATTTACATTCTATAGATATTTTCCAAATCCCTAGCTATACCTTGATATGTGAGCATATTGAGATATTTATTATTCACTGAGATGTCTACCATGAAGGGCAGGAAATTGTCCAGCATTATGTTAGCTTTAGGACTACCTGTCCATGAAACTGTCTCTGAGACAGGGGTCTGGTATTGGTGTTATTAGAAGAAGGGCAAAGTAAAGCTCATTAAATAGATATCCTCTTCCCTCTAACTCTGAAATAAGTGTCATTTGCCATGCAATGGACCAAAACATTTCCCTCAGGTTTTCTGGAATATTCCAATTTACATGCTAAAGTAATATGAGGAAAGGGGAAGACTGAGTGTGATGTATGTATATGTGTGTTCAGGGACAGGAGGCTGAGGCCTGAGAAGGCAGAAGGCACATAACACAAAGCCATGCAAAAAAGAGATATCTCATTACTGTTGCTATCACCAATTCCAATTAAAATTTAGAAGTTCCTATCAATTATATTTACATTTTCTATGTGCAGTTCTGAAAACAGAAATTTTGGAAAAAACCAAAAATTATTAAATAGGCAATGTTTCAAAGACAGTAACATTTAAAATATCCTCTCAAATTTCTTTATTCCATTCAACAGATACCAACCTGGATGGGATATACCAGGCTCATGCTGAGGACAATGTTGCATCCAGAAGAATATTTTATTGCATTCTTAGAAACTTTAGTCTTAAAGGGGTATAGACTGAGAAACTAGCTCTTAGTCATTATCATTTCCTTATTGAAATGAAAATACTTTTTTTACATTATTTTTTTAGTTGTAGGTGCTGAGGATCGAAGCCAGTGCCTCACAGATGTAAGGCAAGCGCTCGACCACTGAGCCACAATCCCAGCCCCCTGAAACTACTTTTAATTCTTCTACTGTTAAATGGTGAAGAGAAGGGGAAAATGTGGGAAAAAAAAGGGAAAGGAACATGGAAATACGAAAGTATGAAATATGGAAAAGAAATTCAAAACAGTCACACCACTATACATAGCACTTGTGCTGACGTTGTTAAAAACCCATTATCTTTCTTTTCCCAAAGTGTCCTTTAACCTCAGACTTAAATCAGTGGTATTTCCTAATTTCCCTGCAGAGACAGCACAGATTCAGTGTTTTCAATGATAATGAATTTTTTTCCAACACACATCTCCAGCCAAGCATAAGAGAATTAAATGTTATCAATGACAATAAACTGATATGGAAAGTAGAAGCTTCCATCAACATAGTGTACATCATTGGTAAACCTCAGAGTGACTTCCACTCCCAGCTGTCCTTGCTCACAACTTTTCTATGGTAAATTCAATAAGGAAATGATAATGACTAATAAAGAGCTCTGCATGGTATTTATTTCACAGAAAAGCTTATTTTCCTTCTTTAGGCACATTTATGTCAGTTTCCTGCCTCGTTGTACATATTAAGGTAATGATACCTGATATTGCTGATATACCCCAGATTCAAATCTCATGTATCAACATTTCCTGCAATGTTTGTTTAAAATCTTTATTCATTCATTCATCCATCCATTTATATAACAAATATTCACTAGTGCCTACCCAGTGCTTAGTATTGTTCCAGATATTAGAAATATGACAAAGAATGAAACTAACAAGGACCTGGACCTCATGAAACTTGCATCCAAATATGAGATACTAAGAAAAAAGAAAACTGCCAGGCATGGCAGCCACATCTATCATCCTTGCAGCTTGGGAGGCTGAGACAGAAGGATCACAAGTTCAAAGCCCCCCTCAACTTAGTGAGGCTCTAAGCAACTTAGCAAGACCTTGTCTCTATATAAAATATAAAAATGGGCTGTGATGTGCCACAGGGGTTAAGCACCCCTGGGCTCAATTCCTGGTACCAAAAAAGAAAAAAGAATCTAATTTAATAAATGGTCCAAGGGAGAACTATAGCATCTCGAACATTTATAACAGGATAAACTGGTATGGCTTTTGGGAATGGGGGTGGAAATTGGCCAGTTAAGGCCACTCTGGGAAAATTATATTTAAGCTAATATCAGAAGAATTGGTTTTAGCCAGGTAAAGAGAGATGAGGAAAATTTTTCCAGGCAGAGAAAAAGTATGTGGAAGTCTTTTGGGGAGGAAATTAAAGAAATACACTTGTGCTGGGGCTCAAAGAGTGAAAAGCAGTAAGGGAAAGGTTAACTTAGAGGGATGGAGCAGAGAGGGGACAGACTATTTGCAAGTCACAAACTATTTGCAAGTCACTCCTATGATTAGATGCAACAAAGACAGTCGTACTAACTTGTCCATAATCTTTGTGTAAATTTACTGGAAGATGATTTTATTTAAGAAAAAATATGTGAATGCACACTGAAATAAAAATACTTCACATTCATCAAATTTGTACTTGTATCTTAATATACTACTAAGTTTATTGGTTGTGATACATTGTAGCTTATTATTTTACTCATTGTTTCCCATTCCTTATTACTTTGTAACAATTAGTCAGGTGTAAGGTACAATGAATGCTACACTTGTTTCTGGAAATCTACCATCTTGTGGAAAGTTTCCAGTATATATTTAATCTATCCTCACAGATATTTTGCATTTGTTTGTTTGCTTTGGTTTTAGTTTTCAATAGGCCTATCTTCAAAATGGCTGATGGCTGAGGCCCAATTTATTTATTTTCACTAGTCATATGAGTAAACTGAGGATCTGCTATGAAAAAAAAAATTTCTCAAATTTTAATGACTCCAGATATTAAAAGCCTAATTGAATATTATAAATCCATGATTTAAGGTTATCTTCTCCCACAATTTATTCTAAAGGATATCCAAGTGTGTGTGCATGTGTGTGTTAGAAAGAGAAAAGGAAAGAGGAAGAGAGAGACTACATCCAAATGGACATATGATATTGCTGCCTTCTATCACCAAGAATACTACTTGTTGTGAGAATTGGTAGTGCCACATTATAACAAAAATAGATTCAAAACCAAGAATGTGTTTCCTACTGAACAGATACGTCAGCTGATTTGCGACTTAAAATGCTTGGCCAACTGTTGACATGAAGGCAGCAAAGCACATTTTATGAAAGCAGTATACAATAAACACAATATGAAAAATGAGATCTCGATAAGTCCTTGGAACGTGGCTCCTATGTGGCATGGGAAAGTCTCTTAATCCTTTTGAGCTTTGGTATTTTTTGTTTTTTGTTTTGGTACCAGGGATTGAACTCACGGGCACTCGACCACTGAGCCACATCTCCAGCCCTATTTTGTGTTTTATGGAAAGACAGGGTCTCACTGAGTTGCTTAGTGCCTCGACGTTGCTGAGGCTGGCTTTGAACTCGCAATTCTCCTGTCTCAGCCTCCCAGAGTGCTGGGATTACAGGCGTGTGCCACCACGACCAGTTTTGAGCTTTGGTTTTTTAATCCACAAAATAGGTGTAAAAACAGGTTCATAAGATTGAACTAAAGATCAAACTGTCTGGGCACAATGGTGTGCACTTGTAATTCCAGTGACTCCAGAGGCTGAGGCAGGAGAGTCATGAGTTCAAAGCCAGCCTCAGCAACTTAGTGAGCCCCTAAGCAACACAGCAAGACTCTGTCTCTAAATAAAATACAAAACAGGGCTGGGGATGTGGCTCAGTGGCCGACTTCCCCTGAGTTCAATCCAGGGTACTCAAAAAAACCCCAAAAAAGATCAAATTGGGTAACATGAAAGTATTTATTAAGCATTGTATTCCATTTTTAAAATAGGAAATAATATGAAAATGTATTAATATATTAGATTATTAACTGTTATCAAATATTAACTATTACTAAACTTTTAATGATTTATTTATTAAGCTATTCAACAAAGCACATTCAACTAGAACATATTATTTTTCATTTGCTGGGCCAATCTTGGTATGATTATTCATACCAAGACTAATTCATAGGGATTTTAAATTGAAACTAGATATGACCTAATCCCTCTGCCACATCAATTGTTCCAGTGTAAATCAAAACTTTCATTTCCTAATGAAAAGAATATAACATTTATACATAAACCTAAAAAAAATTGTGCAAACAAGAAAACTACAAACCAATCTCATAAATGTCAATGGAAATTTTCAAATTATATTAGCAAATTCCAAGCCTACATTAAAAATAAAAGGAAGAAAGATAGTATGAGCAAATGGGACTTACATCATATAGGTTGGTGTAAGTATACTCTGAGGTTTGTACAAAAACAAAATCACCTGAATACATCTCTCAGAATGTATCTCCATTCCTCAATAATGAAAAACTGTATAAATTGAGTGCTGTCTCAATAAATAGAGCAGTGATTGTTTTCTGCAATTAAACATATGAATTCCAAAATTCATATGGTAAAATAAATAGGCAAGAACCCAGAGAATGAAGTGCAATGAGAGGAGGACTAGTTATTACCAGATATGAAAACATACTCTGAAGTTCCTAGAAGAAAGATTGGTGATCGTAGATGAGTAGGACCTACCTACTAATTTAACAGAATAGAAAGTCCACAAGTAGACACAAAGATATGCAGAAATTTGGCATGTGATGGTCATATCACACTGCTGAGAAAAAGATGAATGTTTTTATAAATGATAAGAAGAAAAATCTCTATAGTCATTTGAAGAAAAAAATTAAATGGAATTTTTACCGCATACCAGTCAACTACAAAAAAAAAAAAAAGAGAGATGTCAATGTTAAAAAACTAAAATCACAGAAATACTAAAAGGAAACATTTGAGGAAATTCCTTTATAACCTGAATGTGGGGAAAATCTTCTAATTATAACTTAAAATGTAGGAATATCAAAAGCAAACACTAATAAATCCATTTATGTAAGAAAAACTTTTGCATTGCAAAAATCAAATACCATTCAAAAAAGCCAAAGACAATTGACAATCTGGGATAAAATCTGTGCAACTTATAAATAAAAGGCTGATTTCTCTAATACATAATGAACTTCTAATTAATGGGAGAGGGAAACAAGATAAACAGTCAAAAGACATTAATAGATAATTCACAAGAAAAAGAAATAGAAATGGCACTCAATAAATGAGAAATATTTCACTCATAACAAAAGGGTTCAAATTAAAACTATACTGTTATCATTTTATAAAATATCTATCAAATAAACAGAAATTCAAAATAGTTCTTACTCTGAAAATATTGGGAAACGGGCAGTCTCATCCATTTTTGGTGTCAAAACCACTATTAGAGGGCTGGAGTTGTAGCTCTGTGGTAGAGCACTTGCCTAGCATATGGAAGGCACTGGGTTCGATCCTCAGCACCACATAAAAATAAATAAAGAAAATAAAGGTATTGTGTCCATTTACAACTAAAAAAATATTTAAAAAATAGAAGATCACTATTAGAGAAAATGTGGAAATATCTGGCAAACTGAATACGTACCTAAACTTGTATCTAGCAATTCTTCTTCTAGGAACTTCCTATAAAGGTATACCTCCATAAACATTTTAAAAATACACATAAAGTTAGTCATAGTGAAACTTTTTTTAAATAGAATCTGTAACCTCTGGCTTTGTTTTTGTTTTTTTAATTTTTGTAGTTGGAGATGGACAGAAGGCCTTTATTTGTTTATTTTATGTGGTGCTGAGGATCGAACCCAGTGCCTCATGCATGCTAGGCAAGCCCTCTGCCACTGAGCTACAGCCACAGCCCCATGAAACTTATTTTTTTAATCACAAAAAATTTCCCATACATAGTAGGATTTCGAATAACTATGACAAATTCACAAAATTAATTGTGCAGCTGCAAAAAATTCTGGACGATAAGTATGAATTGATAATAGTTACTTCTGACTTCATAGTTAATTGAAAAAAGCAAATGCAAATTAACATGTGTAGAAAACTTCCCAACACATTGCTACTCTCATAGCAAAATCAGACAGACACTGGGAGAAAAAAATTGCCTACCCCTATTCTTTATGAATATCAACAAAAATTCTCAACAAAATACTAGTAAACCTAAATTTAGCAATATATAAAAAATATTAAGTAACATGAACAAGTGTAATTTATTCCAGGAAGGCAAGGCTAATTCAACATATGAAAATCAGCATATATCATATCCCATGTTAATTGGAAAAAAAAGCAGAAACAATATGATAATCTGAATACTTACATGAAGAGCATCTGACAAAAATTCAACCTCCTTTCATAATAAAAACACTCAACAAATCAGGAGTATGAAGGAATTTCCTCAACTGATAAAGAGCATTTATGAAAACCACTCAAGTAATCGCATTCTTAATTGTGAAAGACTGAGGAGACCTCATCTCAAAAGAAAAAGACAATAAAAGATGTTAATGAGAATGCCAAGAAATTTGAAAATCCAAACAGTAAAAATTGAAATGTAAATGGTGCAGCCACTTTGAAAACAATCTGGGAGCCTCAAAAAATAAACACAGAATGAGCCCAGCCTGGTGGCGCATTCTTGTAATCCCAGCACTTTGGGAGGCTGAGACAGGAGAATCAGGAGTTCAAAGCCAGCCTCAGCAATGGGGAGGTGCTAAGCAACTCAGTGAGACCCTGTCTCTACATAAAACACAAAATAGGGCTGGGGATGTGGCTCAGTGGTCGAGTGCCCCTGAGGTCAATCTCTAGTACCAAAAGATAAAAAATAAAAAAATAAAATAAAATAAACACAGAATGACATATGCCCCAGTAATTCCACTCCTAGAGATATACACAAGGGAATTGAAAACAGGTGTTGAAACAGAAAACTGTACATGGATTCTCATAGCAGCAATATTCATAATAGTCAAAAACTGGAAACAACTCAAATGTCCATCAATCAATGAATGTATACACATGTTATACATCCATGCAATGGAATATTATTCAACCATAAAAAGGAATAAAGTACTAATACATGTTACAACACTGAAAATATTATACTAAGTGAAAAAAGCAAGTCACAAGAGCATGTATTGTATGATTCTCTTATATGAAATGTCCAAAATAGGCAAATTCATAGAGATAGAAATTAGTGATTTTGGTGGGGAGAGAGGTGGAGACAAAGCAGGCAGGTAAGACAAAGAGGAGGAGCTAATGAGTAAGAGTTTCTTTCTTGCATGATGAAAATGTTCTGGAATTAGTGGTGATAGTTGCACAACTTTGTGAAGATATTAAAAATACTTAAGTATACAACACGAGAAGATGAGTTTTATCATACATAAACTGTATCTAAATAAGATAATTTTGTTTCTTAAAGAAGAATAATGCCAGCATTTTCCCTCAAATTTCACACTGGCTCCTACCAGCACAGTATTATTTGTGAAAAATGCGTATGGGCTCACAGGAATCCACTGTTGGAGAGCAGCCCCAAATGCTCATTGTAAGGGCCCCAATGCTGTTAAATGAAAGGCCTGCTGAAGAAAATGCTTTAAATTTCACATGAGGAAATCAAGGTCCAGAGGAAATAAATAACTTGCACAGGCATTATTTTCAAAGGCAACAAAGAACTGTCAAAAGAGCACTAGACTTGGACTGGGGAATTCCTGACCTAGATTCTGACATGACAATTTGTAAAATGTGAATCAAAATACCTCTTTGCCAAGTTGTATAAGAAAACAAATATAGCTGGGCACAGTGGTGCATGCCTGTAATCCCAGCACTTTGGGAGGCTGAGACAGGAGGATCCCGAGTTCAAAGCCAGCCTCAGCAATGGCGAGGCACTAAGCAACTCAGTGAGACCCTGTCTCTACATAAAACACAAAGTAGGGCTCTGGATGTGGCTCAGTGGTTGAGTACCCCGGAGTTCAATCTCCAGTACCAAAAAAAAAAAAGAAAGAAAGAAAAGAAAAGAAAACAATAAAAGTTAGTTTTAAGTGCCCAATGCTCTTCAGTGTTAACTCTTAATATCTATTCTTGTGAATTTCCCTCTGATGTTACTATGTTTATTTGAATATGTTGCCACCTTTTCTATAATATTCTAAATCCTCCAACATTGGTGTTTCCACCAGGAAACTGAAATCTATCATGGTAATAAAGCTTATATGCCCATTTTTGCCAAACAATATACATTGAAGAAATGATAAATGGAGCTAACATTTATTGGCTACCAGATATGATACTAGGTAGATTTTCTGAGGATCAGAGAAGTCAACCTTTATCAAGAGTTACCAAAGTAAGTCTATGGCAAAGCCAGTCTATGGCTCAAAGTCTTTCTGATCATCAACTCACTGACTGAACTCAAACTCTATGCAACAATCCATCATCAACTCATATCAGACCAGTCTTTAAACATGTTTGTCTATTTCTTCTAAAGTCCATTTTTGGATACTAATTTCACCCTGTCCACTTTTTATTCCAATGAATCACATCTTTCTTTTTCCCACATACATATTGATCAGGTCTCCTACACACGCAGCTCCTTTTTTTCCATAGATAACTCAAATGGCTCCATTTCCCATCTTGGTACACAGGGTGATAAAGTAACTCCAAAAATGGGACAAGAATATTATTGATTTTGTTTTTGAAACATACACATACAAAGAGCCATAGTAAGAATGGAATCTAAGTCACTGATATCTTGTTATTTATCTTTCAGGTTCTCTCACCCCCAGAATTGACTCAGTCCCTCTCAAAAGCAGCTCCTTGCCTTCCAGGAACTCGCAGGTGATCTCAGGTGATTTAGACATTAAAACTAGAGAAGAGAACCAGAGTACAAAATGTTGCCTATGAAAGTAATATTAGAATCATCTAGGTACATCCAGGTACCATGAAAATAGGAGAGTGCTATTGAAATGACCCATGGACAGTTAAAAAGAACAGAGTTGGGTGGTTGTTGGATCTTTCTCAAGAATAAATTCAATGTAGAAGCCACAACATTGAGTTATTTCTGCCAGAGGAGATGCTGTTGGGGACTGGACTGAAGGAGGCACAGAAGGCTAATTTGTAACCATCCCTACTGAGAAAGAGTAACATTGTTAGGAAGTAGATAAGATCCTAAAAGGATTCCAGGAACAATCTCATAAAAGCGGAGATGGGGGGAAATGGCAAATAACATTCCCTAGAAAAATAGTAAAACAGATGTGATGTCACCAGAATATCATATAGAAGTAGAGACTATAGTGTAATGAGTGTCAGAAAAACCACACTATCAATGAATTGGAAGCCCAACTGGAAGTAAGACAAAGACTGAGAGATAATACAGAAAATATTTTGAAGGACAGAGGGATCAAGGTTGAGAAAAGTAAGCAGCTGAAATGGAAATGAAGAAAAAATGTGAAAAGTCTGAGAAATGTTTAAATATGAAGGGCAAATCAGAGTCAACATAAACACATTATATATATATTGTATGTGTATAATGAATGTATATGTAAATATATTTTACAGGAAGTAGTTGGAAAATTTGGATAAATGAAAGTCTTGAATCTACAGGTTTAACAGTCACATCAGGTTTCAGAAAAAAATGGCAACAAATACCATTGAGACACATTCTATTCAAAAATAAAGAAAAATTCTCAGGTCTTAAGTAAAAGCATCAAATAACTTAAGGAGTGGGAATGACAGGTTAGACTCCGGCTTCTACAAAATAACATTCAATGCTAAAAGAGCTTCTAAAATGATAGGGAAAAAATTAACAACCCCTACAACAAACTGGACAAGGGTATGAAGAGTATAAAGCAAATATAGAATATAGGAAATTCCATAGAAATATAGGAAATTCCATAGAAATTCCTGATTTCCTCAATGAATAAATTGAAAGGCATCAAAAGGGTAGGAAAAACTGTTATCAATTAAAAGAAGGTAAAAAATATATAAACCAAATACAACATGCTCACATTTTTAGGACCTAATTCAAATGCACAATTGGAAAGATATTTTTAAAACACTGGAAATAATTGAATATAGATTATTAAATATTACGGTGTCATTCAGTTTTGGTAATTGTGATACATATGATTTTAAGGCATTTTCTGCTAGAGAAACATAATGCATTATTGAAGGGAGGTACTGATGAGATATCTGTGATTTGTTTAAAATATTCCTTAAAAATACCAAGAAAGAAAAGGGCTAAGTGAAGCAAGAATGTTGATAGTTTTTGAATGCAGGAAATGAATCTATGGGGGCTCATTTCACTATTCTCTACTTCTATATGTGTCTGAAGGTTTTATTTTACACATTAAAATGGGCAGTTTCTGAAAGTGCAATAAGAATATAATTATGAGCATAGAGAACTGAGAAATCAAAATCATCAGTTATTTCAATTACCATTGTAATACAATACCCTTTTACTGATATTATTTAACTCTAAAATTTTTTAAGTGAGCCATGTAAACAGTCTCTGTGACAGTCTTGTATCTTGAGCTAACTGGATGACTCTGAACTGAATGGTCAATTCAACTAAACAGATTGTCAAGGGATTTTTGCCTGCAATTTAAGAATCATATTATTGCAATTTTGCTGATGAAATCATTGGTCACTCAGGGAGATGTTATTGCAACTTTCCTGATGAAATCATCAGTCATTTTTGAGAGGGGACAGGCAGTATACACATGCTGTGGATAAATCATAAGAAAAATAAATTTATTATTGATCATAACTCAGATACCAATGTCTGAGGAGATCTAGGGGGTAGACAAATGTTGCTGTATCTGGCTATTCTGAAACAACTTTCAAAGCACCCCACTGCTAACTCACCAGCCCCCAACTAGCCCAACAGAGCACTTCCCCGTGAACACATCTTGCTATGGCAATCATAATTACTTCAGGCACGCTATTACCCATCTTAGGGTAGGAAAAAAAAGTCTCTAAACAACAGAACATTTGAAGACAAAGGAACAAATCTTCCAGGGCCATTCAGAAAGGAAGAAAAAAAAAAATTCAAGGTGAACGATCAGATTTTCATTATGGGAGGTAGGAAGTTACCAATACTGTCAAAGGACACCAGACAGTCTATCCTTAGAACTAAGTGCACAGAATATACTTGACCTGTTAGGTAATGCGAACTGCTATCAGCCATTTTTAATACTACTTTAGCAAAATCCGTATTTCAAAGCAAATACAAAGCATTCTTCATACAATAACTAAAACCTATCACCGAGGAAAACATACTTTGGATCTTGAATTGACACTCATTTATTTAGCTTTGTTTTAATTGCTTTAAGAACCTAGAAAAATCTTTGAAAGTTCATTTTTTTAAATGCAAATATGCCACTAATTTCAACAAGATTTCTTTCTAGCCAGTCTTCTTCCAAATTGCTGAGGCTTTCACTATGTTTCAATACCAGGAAATAATCAAATATATACAATGTATATATTCTATTCTTTTCTATTGTATCACTCTCCAAAACTGCAATACAGAATTAATGGATGGCAGTGCTTAGCTATTTGAATGCCATCCAAAGATATAGTGATAGATTTAATATGATTAACTGATTATGGCCTTTAATATGATTGCTTTAATTTCAACAATAGCATAATTTCAGTGGACACTTCAAGTTTAGTGACCATTTCAATACTAGCATGCCCAAGATGAGGATTTAGGAGAAGTTCATAGTTATTATTTCAGCATTTCCACTTATCTTTGACAGTTTTCATTTAAGTGTTGCTTTTATCTTCAGACATGCACATCTACTTCTTCCTTCTCTTGCACAATGCCTTAGACTATTTTTATAAATTCCTCCCCATGGGGTAGAGCCCTTGCCAGTATCTGCTCTTACTGTGGAATCTGCCCCCAAGGTACACAGTGTCACATTTTCCTTCGCTGCAGGTCACAGCATAACATGTCCACCCAGGATGTGTGAAGTACATCACCTAACTTACACGTGTAAATGCATGGACAAAGTCATGGCAACATCGCATGAACATGCACACTCAGGAAATGTGCATTTCTAGTCACCCACCTCCTTGCCCAGCTCTCCTGAATGCTACTTGGCTTTGGCATGGCATCCCTGCTGATCAGGGACCCCTTCCTTTCCCAGAGTGTGTGCTCTCTTGGCTCAGTAGTAGGGAATAGATCTGATGTCCTCAACTTCTATTCCCAAAGGGTGGATCACTCTCAGACCTAATCTCTTCACTAGTTATCCTCACAATTCTGGCCCACGGCACCATGAAAACAGCAGACTACGAGGGTAATGACCACATTTCACTCATCAATGTATCACTAGCTCCTCTCAGCATACCTGGGTAGTGATAAATTTGCAATTAATAGCTTATTTTTTTTTTGTCTCGCGGGTACCTCTACCTAACTTTCAGCTCCTGTCCAACACTTCTCCACGTCCACTGCCAGTTTGAGGCTTATCTAGTGAGGAAGAAAGTGGGGCTATCTGGTCTCATACATACTGTCTCAAATTTAATCTTTCCCACTTCCAAGGATCTTGGTACATTTTCCAAGGAAAGTGTTTCATGAATCCTAGATCGCCAGTAATCATCTTTATTCAGGTTTGGAAGGAGTAGCTCCCTAACCAGCCCCAGATCTCATCTGCATCCAAGCCTTAGTTTTCTTTGGGAAGGCATTATGTGTTGTCACTCTCCAGAAACAACTGTCCTAATCCCAAGAAATGACTCCTATACTGGACTTTGCCTGTTCACCAGGTGAAATGGCTTTCTTTCTGGCTTGTCAGACCCCAAAGAGTAAATAGAACCTCATCATGATCTTTCCACTGTCCCTGAACCTGCTCTGTGCCTGTTCACCTGACATTTACCCACTAAATCCAAGCTCATAGCCAGAGAACTGCTACCTGAGACTTTGCTTCCTAAGTCTGGGAGTAACAGTTCATGTTTACTGAGTGCTCGAAATGTAGCAGGGGCAGTTCTAAATGCCTTATGGGTAGATCTCATTTAATCCACACCTGTAAGGTTACTAATATGATGACCACTGTCTCTTCTAATCCACTGCAGTTTACCGCTACAAATAAAAGAATATTCTGTTTGAAAAGGCCTTCAACAGTAAGAAAATTAAATCAACCAGAAGTCCTAAGGGTGAGTTTGCTCCAGGCATGGAAACATGAGGACATGTAGGTAGATAAGAGAATGGGAACTCTGAATTCCTCAAATCCTCCTGAGCTTTCCTGGGCCAGAGGTGACTTCTACAAATTCCTCAACCAAGCTTCTCAGCTTTAAATATTTAAGTGACTTAACCTGGGTTAGTGAACTTAAGAGGCATGCAGATTTTTCTCACCACCCACCCCTCCCAACCTTTCCATTGCCTCTGAACCCTCTATATTCAGAGATCTCAACATAGCCCAAGTGGCAGCACAAGATCTGGTTCAGAAGTAACCAAACATCTTTCTAACTCGTATAGGCAATAATCTGGGACACAGGTATGAGTGAGAATTTCAAGAATATCTGCTGAAGAGGGATGAAGTGCTAAGATGAAGCTATATTCACTATGGGTGCACTAACCCAGTACACAAGATTTAATATTAACTTAAGCATCTAGAAATAGCATTAAAACAATGTGCTACGTTGGTTAATTGGAGAATTAATTCAACAACAGCCCCCACACAGCAAGGACTAAGGAGCAGAACTTCCCTAATAGTGTTGAGGCATACAAAGGCTCAGAGAAATAGGAACTTTTTGTGTCCAAGTGTACGCCTGTTGTTTCAGTCCAGTCATTCATCGTGACCCCTTACATTCTCCAAAGTGTTCAGGTCTGGGAAGACGAACTACCTACTCAGCTACCCTCACCTTGGATGCTGTAGAGGATCCCCTTTACCAAAGCTCTAAGAAATATCTTGGTGAGGGGAGCACCAGAATGCCTACAAAGCCCTAAGGTTGCTGTCCTCTGTACTCTAGAGATTACAGTGGGAAATACTGGGGTTCTCTGATCTCAACAGAAATAACGAGTGTCAAGAGGTCAATGATAACACTTAATCATTAAAAGACAATCATTTCTTTTTTTTTTTTCTTTTTTCTGTAGTGCTTGATGTTTATTGAAAAGAATGCAAATGCTTTTTCCAGGTAGTATAGAGGAGCTGGGCTAAGTGCCTGTTTTTGTTTATTTGCTTGTTTTTAGTATTATTTGTCCAAATGCATACGTCTGTGAAACTGCTGAATTAAAAATGACAGCTGTGCAAAACCAGTGCATAAGAGAAAAGAAATGTCTACATTTGAGCTGCCAGGCACACCAGGCTCCTGCAGCAATCTGATAGGGCAGAGAAGGACCCTGGGAGTAGGCAGAGAACTAACCAGGCTGTTAGACTGGCCCCTTTAGGGGTCAGTGAGCTGTCCAAATCAGTGTCTGATGAGGTGCAGCAAACTCAGGCATAGTCTACATTGGTCCTTATCTTGAAAGGCAGAAGTCTGTCGGTGGGATGTGGTAGGTGGTGGTAACGTTGCAGCACAGGTCTCTGGGCAGATGTAGGCCTGGCAATTGGGTGGGTGGCAGCAGCAGGGCGGTGGGTGGTCTGGTCAGTTTTAACAGAGGCCTGGCCAATTGCTGGGGCTCAGGACACAGTTCAGACCAGCAGGACAAGGGTACTGGCACTGGCCAGAGTTGATGGCGGCGCGCTTTAGGGCAAGGCCCAGGCCAGCCCCATCCCTAGCCCCAAGTGCAGGCAGCAGGTAACTGGAGCGCTATTCCTGAAACAAAGACAAGCACTATGCGGGGGTGAAGGAGAGAACAGGAGGACAGGCAAGGGGACTGGACCCGAGCGCAAGGAAGAGCACAGCCGGCTCAAGGAGTGGCAGGGTAGGGGGGAAGTGGCGTGCAGGGTTCTCCCCCTTTAGGCCCAAAAGGCTACGGGCCTAGTAATCATCCTCTTCATCGTCGTCGTCGTCGTCGTCTTCATCGTCATCCCAGCCAAAACACTGTTTCATCTCATCAAGAAAGGCCCGGTAATCGCCTAGGATAGGGCTATCCATCTCGATGTAGGGCACCACCCACTCCTCTGCTTCCCCGGTGAGGAGGCTGATTAAGAATGCCACCTTCATGGCGTCGTTGCAGAATCGGTTCTCATTCACGAGCATGTAAGACGCCGTCTGCACGATAAACTCGGGCAGCCGAGAGCTCTCGCCGTTAAACGCTTCGGGGAAGGGCACCGGGCAGCTCGGCGGACGTACCTGGCGCAGCAGACTGGCCCTCTCGCACACCAGCAGCCGCAGCTGTTCCATGAGCTGGCTGTTCTCGATGCTCAGGGCACGGTGCCGCATCAGGAGCGCGTGCAGCAGCAACACCAGCTCGTCCACCATTGCGAACTGCTTGCAAGGGCTGGGCTCGGCTCGGTTCGGCTCCGCTCGGATAAGGTGCACACCGAGGCCTCGCAGGAAGTGCGTGTCCTCAGAGGCGCGCGGTGGCTAGGGGAGGGGGGCGGCGCAGCAGGGTCCCGGCGGCTGCGCAAGCTCCGCCCACAAGGCCACTGGGGCGGCGGGCGCGCCGGCGCAGCGCTGTGGGGAAGGCGTGGCCAGGGAAGGTACTGCGGAGCGTGGGGGCGTGGCCGAGGCGGGGAGGGCCGAGTTGCAGAGCTGAGGGATAGCGAGGGCGTGACCAGGAAAGGGACGCACTGGGGCGCGGCGCCGCAGGCGGCTGATTATTCCAGAGGCTGAGGGTTCTAGACTAGGGCCTGCTGGCCACCGAGCTCCGATGTGGGGCGTGCATTTGCAGAGGACTGGGCCAGCGCGATGGCTCATCTGTCGTAGAGGGCCAACCTGCTCAACTTGAAACCTTTCTCCAGCGGACTCACAATGTTCCTTTGTGGATCTGCCTGCCACCAGATTTCCTTGGCGTGTATTGTTAAAACATTTCCTTGTTTAAATCCCAGAGAGAGAAATTTTGACACTGCTGGCTTCACTGTGGGAGTCCACATACATCCTTTGAGAATCATGAAGACCCTGCTGGGGTCCTGTTTTTCATAACAAAGCAACATTAAAAGGGGCCTTTAGTTGAGAAGTGACATTGTATACTTTTTAAAAATCTAAATAGTTGCAAGATGGAAAGTCCTACAAAAATAAGTATCCAATAGCCATTTATAGGTGCCCTGTCTGGCTCTGTGTTTCATATTCTGATATTAGTGCCACTGTTTCTGGGTAATATTATTTGCTTAACAACTAGAAAACGGTTGAGATATTTATGTTCTAAAATTATTTTGTTTTACTAGTTGAATGTGATTATTCAAGCAGCTGTGGACAACAGGTTGGAGTCTGGGACCTGAGAGCCAACATATACCCTTGGCTCTGCTTTCTAAATACATTTTCAAGTTCTATCACATTTTGCCACTACTACCCTGATTCTGACCTACTTTTGTCACCCAGACTGCTGCAACTAATTCCTTAGATTTTACTCTTCACTTATTATGTTCTCCACAAGATACTCAGAAATATTTTAGAACAAAGATCCTTTTATTCCATTGCTTAAAACTCTTCACCAGTTTCCTTCCCAATCAGAATAAAGCAATGTGTTGGCCACAGCCTATAAGACTCTCCTCCTTCTCCTTTGCCTCTTTACATGCCCTGTTCTGCTGTAATCACATTGCCCTCCTTGCCGATTCTCACACACCTCAAGTACTTCTGGTCTCAGGGCCTTTGCACCTTTGATTCCTTCTGCTTTGCAAGGTTCTCTTCCCAGTTAGCTGTTTGATTCATTCTCCTGCTACTTCCAGAGAGGCCTTTCCTGACCACCTCATCCATCAGTGCACTGTGTATTCTATGTCAGCACCCTCTAACCACTTTCCCTACTTCGCTGATCAACATAGCATTTATCACATGGGATGCATTCTCGCTCACACTTTTATCTTTGGTATCTGACAGTATTTACCACATGCTCCAAAATATTCAATGAATGGAATGAAAGAGAGAGAAGGGAAATATTAGAACTAAATTTCTGACCACAGTACCCATTCAGAGCTCAGGGAAGAGGGTGAGATTGGCGTGGCAGACATAGTGTCAAGCTCCAACCTTTCCTGATACAGGAAAAGATGCCCAGGGTTGTATTCCTGAATGCACAATTGCAATGGTAGACATGGACTGTCTCATATACCCATGCATGGGCAGGGATGGACATTTTGGAGCCTGGGACCCAGAGTTACATACTTGCCTAAAATCATGAGATTTATTGGTTGACAGAGCCACACAACCATCCCAGCCTCTCTGACTAGAATTCACATGCCCTTCCTCTGAATAATTGTATGTCCTGGATTCCTATGAGTCCAGGGAGTCCAGGTAGGCCTGGTGAGGACCCAGGCATGATAGGCAGATGCTGCCCTAGGCCTGGTCCTACATCCCCATAGCACAGCAAGTTGGAAAGGAAAACAAATGAGACACACACACACACACAGTATTCCCTCTGAGGGAGCACTGAGATCCAGGAAGACAGGAATGGCCTGGTCAGAAGTGCCCAGAACTGGGCAGTGACTTGTGGGGAGGTGCTTCGCTCAAAGGGAAAGGAGGGAGAGAGTGGAAGCAGAGAGTTTATTACTGGCTCACAGAAGCAGCAGTTGGGAAGAGGTGAGTAATATGTGAACAGAATAGAGAATCCTAATGTTCCATGGCAAATGGCTTCCAGGTGCCTGTGAGGCTGTCCCACCAGGCCTACAGGCACTTTCTTCTCCATTCACACTGCCTTCTTCATTCCCCTTCCCAGCTCAAGTGACCCTTGAATGCTCCTTAACAGGTATGTGAAATTGCTGGGGGCAAAGACAGGTACTCCTGGTGACTTGTCTCCAGCTCATTAAATTTATCAGGACAGCTTGGGCAGGGAATACCCTGAGGGTGGCTTAGACTCCACCATGTGGTAGGAGCACAGGCCCAAGGCCAAGAGAGTGAGCCCTGGTGCTTCTAGTTGTCACTATCCTCCAGATTCTAAACACTGCCTGGTATGCACCTAGCAGCCAGTCCATATAACTGCCTTGAAATAAATGTGAAAAATATCACTTGGTGCCTGGGTCACCATAAGGGCATGCACGGTACACCTGGCACTGGAATGTGCATTCAGAAGCAGAAAGCAGTTATTTCGAGACAATATTTGTAAGAGAGACCTATAGGTGCCACCAGGATTCAGGCCACCTCTCCCTCTTACCCCCAGCCTCTTAACCAGGGGCACATGGGGCTGCTTTTACAGGAAGCAGATCCGGAAGGCTGTGGAGACCTTCAGCTTAGAGAAATGAATGAGGAAGCATAGCCTCCTCTCTTCTTTTACTCCCTCCAGCTTACCAAAATGCCTAGAATTTTTTTTTTTTTTTGCTTAATTATTTAGAGTACTGAATAATATATTCTTATAGTTAAAAGAAACTGCAGTAAATAATATCAGTGTGTTATGAAAGGAACATTGTCAACACCTCTTATTATTCCCATAAAAATATCACTTCACGGAATTATTGAAAATTCAAAATTAGCATTCTAATTTTCTCTCTTTCTCTAAGTTTTAATGTTCTTCCACTTCCATTTCTAATTTTCTTCCACTTTCTCTCTCCTTGTCCCTCAAAAGTATGTAAGATGCCCATAACTAGCTATCTTCTAATGACCACGTAATACTTCACCTGAATTTCTCAGGAACACACTATCTCAGAAGTAAGGAGACCCAACTCTGTTGACTTTCTCAGATAATACAGGAAAAATAGAGCGCCAAATAAATTCAGGGTCCCAAAGATGTATGACTGGAAAATTAAGGTTTCTCTAACTGAATAATTTCTATGAATGAATATCTTATATTGACTAATGTATATTCCTCCCATATATAGTTTGCATTGATATAATACAGAATTTATTGTCTGCAACAAACTGCACTAGGATTATTATTTTGTTCTCTTGCCGAGTTATTTTAATAAAATTAGTCACATTCATTATACAAGAGTGTATACAAATTGGTTTGTTTGTAGCACTTGCATATATTTTAGAAACTATGTGACATATTAAATCTCTTCTTATAGATAATAGGAGTGGTCTGTCATAATTTGTGTTGGCTTGTTTTGTGTTAAGTGCTTAACAGGCCTCTCTTTCAAGCTGGCTAGTTACTGAAATCTAGACTCAGTTTTTCATGAGGTGGAATGATGTGGCAAACTGAAGATAACCACAAATTCTTTGCCACTCAGGAGAGAGGTATAAACAATTTTTCTTGCCCCATGATTTGATCTGACAAGTAAAATGTGATGAAGTAACTTAAAATAAATGAACTAAGACTTTAAACACCTGAAGATTCTGCCTTCCCCATCTGGTGTGCTCCCTACAGGGACTCAGCCACAACAGAGGCAAGAAGTCTTAACTACCCTGAAGAAGCTCAAGATGGTAGCACAGAGAAAGAGAGGTCATGGGGAGGAGAAGCAAGACAGCAAACAAGCAGGAGGCTGTGCTCCCTTCTCGGACTTTCCAGCCCAGCAGAGCCACCACCTGAATGCAGCTAAATGAATGACTTCTGCTGATGATAGGGAGAGCGAAAAATGCTCATCTAAACCCTAAATGAATTTCTCAGCCAGGCTCATGAACAAATAAAATGGGAGTTGCTATAATCTGCAAAGTTTTGGGATGGTTTGTTGAATAGCAGTTAGAAAATGAAAACATGGAGAAATGGAAGATATACTGCAGATAAAAGTGCAAGCCCCATATCAAAAGAACTAACACGATGCTTTGTATTTATAGCCCTATTCTGCTCTCTTAACATTTTGTATTTGCCTGTTTGACATCCATTAATTGCAGGGTCAAGCAAATGGCCAAACTTCTTTACCTTTCCCTGCAATCCAGAGCCCACATTCTGAAATCACTTGATCTCTCACCCACCAAACCAGTATTTCCCCTACTCCAAATCCATTCAGATACCTGACAACTAGGGACAGCCCCTAGGCCCCAAAGCCTGCTGGAATTACTTAAACAAAATAACCCTATAATGTTTACACAGCCCTCTCCTGCCTTCCCCACAGACACCCCAACAAAGAGTGGCCAGTGGCTTTCCCACACTCCTTTCTACCTTCGGACCAAAACCTAATACTTCCCCAAGGGGTGTGTTTCCTCCTCTGAGGAAATAAAGTAACAAAAATCTTTGAATGACATTGGCCTTTCCTTGTTGTCGCTCAGTCACCTCCATAAATTAAAATCCTGTGTGCACAACTGAGACAAAGCCAAGGTAATCCTCTCCTGCAAGGAACCTTCAGGATGTGCACATGCATGTGTACTTCTGTGTCCTTGTATGAGTGTCTGTACCCAAGCAGATGGAAGTAGGCTACTGCCCTGTCCCACTAATGGAAGGACATACTTGGATTTTGCATGTGATAAGAACTGGCAGCTTCACCACATGACAAAAATAGGTTCAAAACCAACCCTGTTTTCTCTAGGGAATACATATGCCTATGTAAAAGAAAGTGAAATGCATTTCCGAGAAGCATTATGGAAAGAAAAGAATTTTTGAAGAGTCCCGAGTTCAAGTCCTCACACTCTTATTAGTCACGCGGCTTGAGCAAGTCATTTACTTCTTCAGTCTCCTTATCAATAAATGTGTACAGAAATCACATATATATCCTAAGACTGTAGCAAATATAAAATTATATGAAAGTATCTGGCAAACTACCAAGTACCACACACAGACTGCTTATCATTGTTTGCTGGAGAATTGTGATTTACTAGTCTTGAAGTAACAATGTTACCTGTATTTTAAATTTAACGTGTAGCTATTTTACTTCTCTTATTTCACCTAAATTTATCTGTGGTGTTTAAAATAAAAAAAATGTTTACTCTTGAATAAATAGTTGGAAGAATAAGATAAAGCTTCACTTGGATTTTTGCATGCTGTCAATTTAATACATGAAGCTCTCCTAATGATGAGACATAAATCCTTTAGGGAAAAAATCGTATCCATTATCATATTCCAAAGATCAACTTGTATTTTCTACCTTCCTCATCCACCTTGGGAAAATCTGTGCTACATCCAGATATAGATGCTCTATCCCTCTCACAGTAAAGGCAACTGCACCTGCAGAAACCTTCCATCACTATAGTGGACCTTGGTGGTTCTCCAGCAAGAGACTAGTAGCACCAGGGGGCATCTGAGACAGGAAATGAGTTTCTCCCAGCGGGAAGAGCTTCTTTAGTCAGCCAGCAGCTAAATTGTAGCATCCTCTCCTTGTGTTCTCTCAGCTTTTCTACTAGGCTCCTTCAGGTCCTTTGGTTTCTCCTATGTATCTGGTGACTATTTCATGCAATACAGAAAACAGATTCTTTGAATTAAGTGTGTGCTGTGTAAACATAACCCCAGCCTCTTTCTCAAATCTCAAGCTGGTTCCTACCAGTACACCATTGTGTGAAAAACAGGAAGGAAATCACCCAAATTTATAGAGAGGACATGGTAGTCATTTACCCTAAGGGTTTCTATGTTGCTAAAGAAGAGAAGGAACTTCAGAGAGGTCCATTAGTGACAGTAGATCATGGATGATGACCGAAAGGTCCAGAGGAGTTGAACAAGATGCCCAAGGCAAACAGAGGACATTATCTTTAAAGGGAACATGAAAGTATAGAAAGAACACTCCTCTGGGGTAAGAATACAAGTTCTACATCTGACATTTTCTTTCTTTCACAAACAAGCTTTGAGCAACTCTTAATCCCAATATCCTTATTTTTCTTTATGTATAAAAAGTGAGCTAAAATACCCACCTCAGAGTGCTTCCCAAATAAGAAAATTTATAGGACGGTAAGTTTTAAATCATAAAATATTTTTTGCACATTAACTTTGAAAATCCATTCTCTTTAAACTTGATTTGAAATAACCTCAAACTTACAAAAAAAAAAAAAACTTGTAAGAATTTTATAAATCCCTGTATGTCCTTCTGTTTGAAGTAGTTGCCAGCATTTTACCATATTTGGCTTATCTTCTCTGAGTCAGGACTTTGTATGTATGTGTGTGTGTTTACATTATCTTTTCTTTTCTAAACCATTTGAGATTTGCAAATAGAAAGGCTCTTTTCCACTTATTATTTCAGTAGGCATCAGGTATAGACAAGGACACTATCCTATGAAACCATGGTCTATCAAAATCAAGATGATTAATGCTACTATTTAATGCACTGACACTATTAAGATTTTCTCCAAATGTGCACAAGATAAAACTTTTGTTTCCAGGATCCAGTCTTGGATCACAATCATGTATTGTATTCGTCACATCTCTCTAGTCTATTCAGCCTGAAACAGTTCTTCAAATGAGGGGGGAGTGAGATGAAAAGTGAAGGTTAGTAACTGAAAATATTGCTCAGTTCCTAGTACTTCTCCATTGTTAGACACATACTATGCAGTTTTGGTAGGAATACCACAGAAGTGTCACTGCAGTTTTCTCAATACAGAGTATCAGTAGGTACAAATTGTCAATTTGTTCCACCACTAGTGGTGGTAACTTTTCCACTGGATTGATTTTTTTTTTTTTTTGCCAGATTTCTCCACTCTGAAGTGAAAGAATTATTCTGTAATCATTAAAATGTAGTTAACAGGTGTAATCCCAGTGGCTCAGGAGGCTGAGGTAGGAGGATCCTGAGTTCAAAGCCAGCCTCAGCAAAAGCAAGTGCTGAGCAACTCAGTGAGACCCTGTCTCTACATAAAACACAAAATAGGGCTGGGGATGTGGCTCAGTAGTCGAGTGCCCTTGAGTTCAATCCCCAGTACCAACAACAACAACAACAAAATAGTTAACACTATAGCTGGGGATATAGCTCAGCAGTAGAGCGCATGAGTAGCAAACATGAGGCCCTGGGTTCAATCTCCAGCACCATCAAAAACAATAAATAAACAAACATTAAAAAGTAGTTAACATTAGTTTATATTCTACCCTAAAGTAAAGTTTCCCACTCTCTTTTACTCATGAATACTTTTGACAGTATGAACATCTGGATTTCTATTTTATTCAATGGATTATAATACACTGTTATCATTATTCATGCCAATGATCAAATTTCCCAGATTTGTCCCTGTAGAACCCTTTTAAAGCTAGATCCTGTGTCCTTTGGCATGCTTACCTCACTCTTTGAGCACATTCTTTCTGGGACAAAATGACATGCTAGGCTCATCTTGTAGTCTTCTATCCCAGCTCTGAAATCAGTCATTTCTCCAAGGTATTTTCATTACTTTTAGTGGAGAGTGGTTTTCAGAAATAAAGATGTCAGGGTTAAAAGTGCAAATTGCTATTGATAGTATTGATTTTTCACTGTGGAACAACAGTACAGCCACTTGGGGGGAAAAATGAACTTCAAACCTTAACTTATTATATACACAAACATTAATTTGCGATGAACCATAGACCTAACATAAAAGTTAAAACTATGAAGTTTCTATCCATGAAAAAACTATTAAAAATTGGATTTCAAAGACGATAAATATTTTGCTAATCAAAAGAAAAAACACCACTAAAGAAGTGAATAAAGTCATTGAATGAAAATATATATATTTGTATTGAATATATA
This sequence comes from Xerus rutilus, assembly GCA_028644305.1. Lineage (NCBI taxonomy): Eukaryota > Metazoa > Chordata > Mammalia > Rodentia > Sciuridae > Xerus > Xerus rutilus. The sequence goes on from CM053417.1 coordinate 11,182,636, forward strand.
TAGATTTGTATATATATACTTGTATGAAAAAAATATACAAAGGACTGATACCTAGAATATATGAAATATTTGAGGATATATAAATATAACATATGATCAAAATATGTAAATGTATAAATAACTCCTAAAATTAAAAAAAGACAAATGACCTTCAGAAGATAGTTGAGCAGTTTTATACAAAAGCTAAACCTACTCAGAACATCCAGCAACTTCATCCCTTGGAAATGAGTTGAAAACCTATGTTCACACAAAAACCTACACATGAATGCTTTGGGCATCTTTATTTATAATTGCTAAAACATGGAAGCAATAAAATGTTCTTCAATAGCTGAAAGGATAAAGAAATTGTGGTATATTTAGACAATGATATACTGTATAACAATAAAATAAATGAATATCAACTCATGAAAAGGTATGGCAGATACACATGCATACTGCTAAGTGAAAAAAGCTAATGTGAGGTTTCAATTCCAACTATATAATATTCTGGAGAAGGCAAGACAATGGAGATAGTAACAAGGTCGTTCATTGCCAGAAGGAGGAAGAGGAGGGATGAATTGGCAAAACACAGAATTTTTTAAAATATATATTTTTAGTTGTAGATGGACACAATAGCTTTACTTATTTATTTAATGTGGTGCTGAGGATCAAACCCAGTGCCTCACACGTGCTAGGCAAGCGCTTTACCACTGAGCTACAACCCAGTCCTTGGATCTGGCTTATTTAGAGATTAGCATGATGATTTCCAGTATCATCCATTTACCAGCAGATGCCATAATTTCATTCTTCTTTATAGCTAAGTAAATTTCCATATGTTTTACAGATAGATAGATGATAGATAGATGGATAGATAGATAGATAGATAGATAGATAGATAGATAGTGTGAGATAGGGCTCAAGTTTCATTATTCTACACATGAATAATTGAATAAAGCCTAGAAGATGAAAAGACTTCCCATGGTCTTGAAGAGGAAGAATTAATATTATCAAAATGATCATACTACTAAAAGCATTATTCAGATTCAATTCAAACCCCATCAAAATAGTAACATTTTTCATGGAACTGGAAAAAGAGTTCTAAAATTCATTTGAAAGAATAAGAGACCCCGAATAGCCAAAGCAATGCTGAACAGGAAGAGCAATGCAGGAGGCCTCACTATACCAGACCTCAAATTATACCACAGAGCTATTGTAACAAAAACAGCATGGTATTGGCACCAAAACAGACATGCAGACCAACAGACTAGAACACACAACACAGAGATAAATCTATATCCACACAGTTACTTGATACTGGACAAAGGTGCCCAAAACATGCATTAGAGAAAAGATAGCCTTTTTAACATGGTGCTGGGAAAATTGAAATTATTGTTTACAATATTATACTGACAAATACATGTCAATACACATCTCTAGCACCCACAGATTGTGTAGCACAAAAAGCAAAAAGGAACCCCTAGGGCAGGGATTGTAGCTCAGTGGTGGAGTGCTTGCCTAGCATGTGTGAGGCACTGGGTTCCATCCTCAGCACCACATAAAATTATAAATAAATAAATAAATAAATAAATGTACCGTGTCCATCTACAACTTAAAAAAAATGAAAACATAAGCAAACCCTATTCTGAACTATAGGCTTTAGTGAGTAATGATGTATCAATATTGGCTCATCAATTGTAATAAATTTACCACACTGGTGCAAGATGCTAATAATAGGCTAAAATATGTTTGGGAGGGTATGAGGTTAGACAGAAACACTCTATACATTCCACTTGATTTTTCTATAACCCTAAAAGTGTCATCAAAATTATTCACTAATAACAAAAGGTGAACAACTACTTTTTTTTATGGACACAATGCCTTTATTTTGTGTATTTATTTTTACATGGTACTGAGGATTGAACCCAGGGCCTCATACATGTTAGGCAAGCTCTCTACCACTGAGCTACAACCCCAGCCCTCAAACAAGTACTTTTTAAAATGGGTAAAAAGTCTCAAATAAATTAATTCTCAAAGTAAGATAAAAGAATGGCCACTAGGTATATAAAAAGATGTTTGACACTATTAGTATAAGGGAAATTCACTAAGATACTGTTCCATACTAAAATCTGGATGGCTAACATTTTAAAAACTGATAAATTCTAAATGACACTGGGAATGTGAAATGATGGCACAGTCTCATTATAGAACTGCTGGGCAGTTTTTTAAACATTTGAAGATGTACCTACAGTATGACCCACCATCTATCCCTAGAATAAAAAAAAAAAAAACACTTACACTAAAGTTTTGCATTAGAAAATTCATTAAGCATTGGAAACAACCCAAATGTCCATCCACACAAGAATGGATAAAACAAATTGTGCCATATTCCTATAATCAATACCACTGAGCAAACTACTAATCTACACAACACAAAGTTGATTCTCAAAAACATTATGTTGAGTGAAAGAAGCCAGACACAAAAGAAGAACATACCTGTATGGTTTGATTTACTCAGAAATAAAGAACAGGCAAAAGTACTCTATGATGATAGAAATCAGAAGGGAGATTGCCCAGAATTGGATGTACAAGGGAGATTACCTGCAAAGAGGGACAAGAAGAACTTTGGGAGTGATGAAAATGTCCTGTAACTACTGGGACACTTACATGGATCTATATACAAATGTAAAAACTCATCAAGCAGAACATTTGAAACGTAAGTCTCCTAATTTATATAAATACATCTAAACTTTAAAAAAAGATTGGAATATTAAAGACCTCAAAAAATAGAAAAATTGATGCAATAATGCTAAACAGAACAAAACTGCCATTCAAGTATAAAGACAGAATATTTTGGTTTGTTTTGTTTTGTGCCAGGGATTGAACCTAGGGCTGCTTAACCACTGAGCCACATCCCTAGCCCTTTTTAATTTTTTATTTGGAGACTGGGCCTTGCTAAATTGCTGAGGCTAACCTTGAATTTGCAATCCTCTTGTCTCAGCCTCTCTGATCTCTGGGATTACAGGCATGACCTAGCTTGGCCGAGTGCTTTTCATCATTGCAAAAAACTAATGGGACATATTTGCCATGAGTCATTTTTTAAAATACTACTGCAGTTCAACTTTTAGTGCTCTCTCTCTCTTTCTCAGGGCCCATTCTGGTAAACAGAAGCCACTCATTGTACAATTCATATGACCATAAATTTTAGTTACTGTGTGTTTTAGACTGACTTCTGTCTCCTAGCCATGAAATTCATATATTAAAGCCCTATCACCCCATACTTCAGAATGTAATCTTATTTAGAGATAGGGTTTTCACAGAGGTAATTCACTTAAAATGAGGTCATTAGTGTAGGCTTTTAATCCAATATGGCTGGTGTACTTACCAAAAAAAAACTAATTTTTTCTTTCTTTCTTTTTTTGGTAGCAGGGATTAAACCGGGGCTGGGAGGGTGCTTACCCACCGAGCCACATCCTCTGCCCATTTTTTTGTATTTTGCATATAGACAGGGTCTTGCTGAGTTGCTTAGGGCCTCACTAAGTTGCTGAGGCTGACTTTGAACTTGTAATCCTCCTGCCTCAGCCTCCCAAGCTGCTGGGATTACAGGCATGTGCCACTGTGCCTGACCAAGACAAGGAAATTTAGAGACAGGTGCATCACAAAGGGAAGGCAATTGGGAAGACACAGGGAAAAGGCAGCCATCCCAAGCCAAGGAGAGAAGCTAAAAACAGATCTTTCCTTCACAGCCCTCAGAAGCATCAAGCTGGCTGTCAACTTGATCTTTGATGTCTAGCCCACAGAACAGTGAGAATATAAATTTCTCTTGTTTAAACCACCTAGTCTGTGGTGCACTTACAGCAGAACTAGCAAAATAAAATACCATGGTTTAGTTAACTAATACCAGCCCGTCAAAATCTACTTCAGATAGCAGTTACCACTCTCTATCAATTGAATCACTGCATAAATGCAGATTCTGCTAACTCCCCAGTTCACATATCACTATGTAAATAACAGACATGTATCCTGAAAAGTAACCAATCACATCACTTATGAGAAGTCTGTCAGTGACTGGTCATTGCACATCTAGTATTCAGCACATGCAGAGCAAAATGTGTTAATTGTGTTACACATTTCTCCTAGTGATAAAGCTATGTGATATTTTTCAAAAACAGATAACAAAAAGATGGAACAGGACAAACAATGAAAATGCAGCCAGTTAACAAAAGCACTCAACATAAAATTGGAAAGTGGTTGGCTAGGAAAGTCGAAGATGTCCCAGAGGAAGTGACACTGGCGAAAACCTTCACATTAAAGGAACTTTTGGAGAAATTTCACATTAAAAATGCAAAGAATAAAATGTCAGAAACTAACCCAAAATTAGAAAAATGGCAATTGGCCAAAGCAAAGATATTTCATAGCATAAATCACATGACTATGATATTATAATATAAATATTTTGGTCTTGTTCATGGTTCTCAGCTTATAACTTCCTACCCAAGGCAGGCCATAGAAACTAGAATTTCTCTTTGCCAAGGAACGTAAGCCTCCTTCCCATACCCTTTCTATCTTTTTTTGTAACAAGAATTGAACCCAGGGGCACTTAACTACTGAACCACATCCCTAGTCCTTTTTATTTTTTATTTTTGAGACAGGGTCTCACTAAAGTTGCTCAAGGCCTAAATTGCTGAAACTGACTTTGAACTTGTGATCCTCCTGCTTCAGCCTCCCAAGCTACTGGGATTATAGGAATGCACTCTGGCTCCCTTCTCTCTTGGAGCTGGTCATAAAGAAATGTTATGAGCCAGGCACAGTTGTAATCCCAGTACTTTGGGAGGCTGAGACAGGAGAATCGCTAGTTCAAAGCCAGCCTCAGCAATGGTGAGGTGCTAAGCAACTCAGTGAGACCCTGTCTCTACATAAAACACAAAATAGGGCTGGGGATGTGGCTCAGTGGTCAAGTGCCCCTGAGTTCAATCCCTGTACCAAAAGAAAAAGAAAAAAGAAAGAAAAAAAAAAGGAATGCTCTGATCTATCTTGTCTGATAGTAGATCATAAAACTTCTATTTTAAAAGGGATCCTGACACATACTCAGGAGGGAAAAATGCTGCACAAAAAGGCCAAGAAGCAATTGAGTAGACAGGCCTCACTAGGCTTCCCCACTTAGTCTATTATATTCTATCTTTTTTGTCCAGTTACATTTCTACATGATTGGCCCAGCTTCATCCATGCTTATACAATGAAATCTCCATAAGAATTCAAGAGGACAGGGTTCAGAGAGCTTATGAATATCTAAATATGTGGAGATTCCTGGACAGAGAATGGTACAGAGAATGGTACAGAGAGGGCACAGAAGCTCTGTACCATTCCCTTATATTTCACTTTACGCATCTCTTCATCTGTAGTCTTGGTAATATCCTTTATAATATACCAGAAAAAGTATTTCCCTGAGTTCCATGAGCCACTCTAGTAAAGTAATTGAACCCAAAGGAGGATTATGAGAACCCCAGTTTGTAGCCAGTCAGAATCACAAGTATAACAACCTGGAGCATGCAATTCACATTTGAAGTGGGAGAAGGGACAGTATTGGGGACGGAGCCCTTAGCTTGTGGGACCTGATGCTTTGCACATCTAATATTCAGTGCACATGCAGTATCCAAGTAGATAGTGTCAAAATTGAATTCGATTACAGGACACCCAGCTGCCATCCATGGCTTAATATGTGGGGGAAAATCACCACACATCTGGTGTCAGAAGTGATCAGTATTTTAAGAGGATAGAAGAAGAAACTAAGTCTGAGCTTGAGTCTGTGTTGGAAGTGGTTCTTTTCTACACAATGACCTATGTGTTGCAAAGCTGTTCTGATTTTCAAGGAAGTTTCTCGAAGAGGCTGTCACTACTGCTGTCACCCGTACCAAAGCAGCTGCCTCTCCAGAGCTTATTAGGAAGTGCCTGTGAATCTCACAACTGCCTATACATCTGTCTGCAACTTGCCACAAAGTATAATAGACCAGTCTCTCCTATCTTCTAAATCTCATGCAAGTGTCTCTCACTAGCAAATTTTAATTAGGGAAGGGGATCCTGTGAAACTGTTCCCTGCCTTCTCTTTGGTAATTAAAAAAAAGAAAACCTTAAAATAGCTTGGTGGTTGTGGTGGGCAGAAAAAGATGTCCAAAGATGTCTAATCCCTGCAATCTATGAATGTCTTACTTTATATGAGAAAAGGAACTTCACAGATAGAATCTACGTTACCTTAAAATAGGAGGATTAATCCTGGATTATGTGCATGAGTTCAGTGTAATAACATGAACCCTTATTAAAAAGGGAAGAGAGAGCCAGACACACTGGTGCAACCCTGTGATCCCAGCGGCTTGGGAGGCTGAGACAGGAGGATCGCGAGTTCAAAGCCAGCCTCAGAAACTTAGCGAAGTGCTAAGCAACTCAGTGACACCCTGTCTCTAAATAAAATATAAAAAGGCTGGAGATGTGGTTCAGTGGTTAAGCACCACTGGTTTCAATCCCTAGTACAGACACACACACACACAAAAGTGGAAGAGAAGTAGCAGAGTAAGTCAGAGGTGCAAGAAGATTCAAAGCCTCAGGAGTCTGACCCATCATTTCTGGCTTTGAAGATGAAAGAAAAGCATCAGGAGCCAAGGCGTGCGGGCAGTCTCTACATACTGAGTATCACTTTTAGCTGCCAGTCCTCCAGGAAGCAGGAATCTTGGTCCTACAATTGCAACAACCTGAATGTACAAGAAAACTATTCTCACTTCCAGCCACCAGAAAAGAAGGCAGCTCTACTGACTCATCGATTTTTGCCTGATGAGAAACTTGTCCAACTTTGGCTGTAGACAACTGTAGGATAATAAATACGTGTTGTTGAAGCCACTGAGTTTGTGGAAATTTGTTACAGCAGCAACAGACAACTAATACAGCAGTCATGCAGAGTTCACAGCAGGCATCCAGGAAAGCAAACAAGGAGATAAGTGGAAAATATGGCGAAAAGACTAACTGTAAGGATTGAACCCATTGAAATGCAGGGCTAAATGAAAATAAATGTAGTGATTTTCATTACTAGCTTTAAAAAATATAAATTCTGTAAACTCTGATAATGTAGAAATAAGGTTAAGGAAGAGAAGAACTAGAGTAAAATGGTGAGCATTCTTTATGGTAATAAGTTCATCTTTCACACCTCAGTTCAAATCGTATCACTCTAATTAGACAAAGTAATATAAATGTCCATATATATATATTTTTATTTTTAGTTGTACATGGACATGATATATTTATTTTTTATGGGGTGCTGACAATTGAACCCAGTGCCTCACACGTGCTAGGCAAGCGCTCCACCACTGAGCCACACTCTAGCCCTTCATATTTTTTTTTTAATATTTTTTAGTTGTTGATGGATCTTTATTTTATTCATTTATCATTTATATGTGGTGCTGAGGATCGAACCCAGGGCCTCATGCATGCTAGGCAAGCACTCTACCACTGAGCTACAGCCCCAGCCCCCTTCATATATTTTTAAAGATAGTTATAAACACTTGCAGAAAGGAAATAATCAACCAAAATCTGGGTAGTAGAGATGTGGAGAGGAAAGGAGGAGAAAGTGAAAATATGCTAATTCTACCATTGCCCCATTACAGGCAATGAATACTGTCTGGATTAAGTGTGCATTTATGATTAAAGGAAAACTACAAGATTAAAAAATGTAATCCTTCCCAAACACCAGAGGAAATATGCAAAACAGCAAAAAGAAAATATATTAAAGGCAATAAAAACCCAAAGCATACCACAAAATACCTGACAATACTAAATCCATAAATGCCTGCCATTTCAACAAACACAGTCAGCTAAACTCACTTATTAAAAGATTACGGTTTTCAAATCAGATCAGATGAAAAACCCTATATAGCTTACACAAAATGAGTCTGAAACACTGATATTAAATTTTGGGAAGAGTTAACCCAGACAAATCCAAGTAAAAATAAAGCTGAGTTTTATAATTTTAAAATCCAGCATATTGAATATGTTAGCTTTCTGTCATTTGACCAAAGACCTAAGAGAAAAAACTTAAAAGCAGCAATATTTATTTCACCCCCTGGTTTCAGAGCCCACTGTGACTTGGCCTGATCACTTTGGGCCGCAAATGAGGCAGAACATCATTGCAGAGAGCCTGTGGTGGAAGAAAGTTGCTGCCATCATGGTGGCCAGGAAACACAAAGAAAAAGGAAGGACAAAATATAGTCTCTTATCCCCTGCCCTCCTTCTTAACCAGGGGCACATGGGGCTGCTTTTACAGGAAGCAAATCCAGAAGGCTGTGGAGACCTTCAGCTTAGAGAAATGAATGAGGAAGCATAGCCTCTCTCCTTTTACTCCCTCCAGCTTATCAAAATGCCTAGAATTCTTTTTTGCTCGGGACATGTGGGCCTCATATCTGTTTAGCTTTCTGATGAAAAGCACTGGCTTCTCTTGCAGTTTATCTGCATCATCAAAGTCGCAGGTTTCGAGGTGGTAGGAGACCTACGTGGCTTCCAGTTGGTCCTTGTGATTTCTGCTTTGTCCCTTCTCTCCCTCATTTCACATGAGACTTTTCTTCCCTACCGCTGCCCTGCTCTTTCCAACTCAAAAGTGACTGTGGATACAAACTGCTTTATTGGTCCCCACAACTGCATATATCAAAGAATTCTGGCAATAAATGCTTTTTCGATGTCACTTGTAGTAGTTCTGATATCACTGGGATTCAATTCTGGTTCTCAGTGTTTCTGTACAGTCTCTGACATTTATCTGTCTGAACGATGTCACTCACTGCCCACTTATCTCCCCCAGGTAGCCAATCTATATGCACTTCTTCCAGATATCATCTTCCATCCATCCACTTTTTGTCTTCTGACAATACTCTCTCAAAGCAACAGATTACCTTAGCTGCTACTTTAGATCACATTTTCCCACCCCCCAGTCTCCTTCTCATCAGTTTTATGCTTTATTGTGCCCTGTGACATAACTTGGCACTACAGACAATATCTCTGTCCTTGCTGTACAGTTAATTAAGTTCTTACCAGAACCCCTAAGGAACATTTCACCAACTAGAAACATAACCTAAAGTGTTAAATTATGACTCCAACTCACCTCCAAAGTAGACATATAAGCTACAGTGAAGGGTCTACACTGTGGTCATCACATCCTTCCATTTACTCCTAACAACTCTGCATGATTAATATTATTCTGCACATTTGCAGATGAACAAAACTGAGATGCAACCTCACTAATGTATGCAAATGTAGATGAGCTTGATTTGGTTTCTCCCTGTGGAAAGGAAGTCTCACATAATCTCTTCCAATCTCTCCCCTGCCCACCACATCTTTTAACTCTGAAACTATGCATGAGCCTCTTTCTCTTCAGCTGAGAATAGGACTTTCCCACAAGATTGTTGAGTTGCTGAAAACAATTATAGGCTTCCATGTTCCCAGTTGAACATATCTAATAGAAAAGGACATCTATTCCTTCCAAAAAAGGTTTCCAAAAAAGGAATCTGGCTGGCTGTGCTTAGACCATGTCTCCCTTGGGCTAATCACTCTAATAAGAAGGATATTGTACTTCGTCTCAACCCAATTCAGGGGGCCATTTCTTATAGCAGGGAGCAGGAGGCAAGTGGAAAGATCCCACCATCATGATCACATGAAGTGAGCATTCTCCAGAGGGGCATCAAGAATGATGCTGGAAGCGAGGTGCGGTGGCGCAAGCCTGTAATTCCAGCACTTCGGGAGGCTGAGACAGGAGAATCGCGAGTTCAAAGCCAGCCTCAGCAATGGTGAGGTGCTAAGCAACTCAGTGAGACCCCGTCTCTACATAAAACACAAAATAGGGCTGGGGATGTGGCTCAGTGGTCGAGTGCCCCTGAGTTCAATCTCCAGTACCAAAAAAAAAAAAAAAAAAGAATGATGCCGGGAAGGTATGCTGACAGCTTACCTAGCTAGAGTTAACAGCATTGCCTACACCAGCTGACTTCATTTTAGAGGAAAATTTTTCGTACAATTTGTGTAATTAAAAGTTTTCAAAAGGGGCTGGGGCTGTGGCTCAGTGGTAGAGCACTTGCCTGACATGTGTGAGGCACTGGGTTCAATTCTCAGCACCACATATAAATAAATAAAATAACAAAGATCTAGTGACAACTAAAAAATATTTTTAAAAAAGTTCTCAAAAGAATGCAGCTATTCTACATTTGTTTGATTCCAAAAGAACAACATGAAAATAATACTAATCATTTTAATTAACTTAAATGTGCATTACCCAGGATCATTTTTAATGCCATTTGATTTCTGCTCTGTCTTGTCACATTTCCCAATCCAGTAACTTTTTCATTTGAAATCGTAATTTTTTATATCAATTACTTTTTGTTAAAAGACAATAGTAAATGGGCTGGGGTTGTAGCTCAGTGGTGGAGCATTTGCCTAGCACATGTAAGGCACCAGGTTTGATCCTCAGTACCACATAAAAATAAATAAATAAAATAAAGGTATTGTGCCCATCTACAACTAAAAAAAAAAAAAAAAGACAACAGTCTATATCCTGAAGGAGGGTACCTGTCACTTATAGAATCTCACAGCCGTGAAAACCTGACAATTTTTCTGCTACTTTTGGACAGATTTATTGTGCCAGCCTGGTAGTGACTCTTAGAAATGATCAACACAAACCTTAGACGCGGCAGAAAATGGAGATAACACTGTAGGGTTTAAGCTAATCTCCTGTAAGATATGGTTTCTCCTTTCATTTAAGAGCTGCTATTTTGCTTGGCGTCAAAGACGATAGAAAATCATAGCTTAGAGCAAGAAACAATCAAAATAAAGCCAAAAACACTCAGTTTCTCTATTTTTAAAAGCCTAGTCTTACTATGCTTCCAAAAGAAAGGCCAATAAACCCTTGAGTTGTTTGGCCTCATTTTGTGAGCAAACTAAAACAAAATTTCAATGTGGAGAATTTAGCACTAATTGTTCATGTTACAAATTAAACTAGATATGCACATTGTTTGTTTTTTTAAAAAACTGCTTTAAGTGCTTTTCAGACAGGAACTTTGTTATAAACAACGAAAATATGGAAGTTGTAGAAACCGACAATGATTTTTTTTTAAATAACACTAACTCTTATCAGACTTTCAGAAGAAACCACTGCAGACAATTGATAAATCATAATCTTCCAACAGCAAGTCCCTGAGCTTGCACAAGAAATAGGATGGATACATTGAAGGTAAAATTCAAGTTTGCATTACCGTTAACTTTTAATTAATCGACTCAGCTAGCTACCTCTGGAAACACAATAGCACTCCATGGAAGCTCATTTTTGATGGACAGTTTCGAGACAAAACCTGTGGGTTTCTTCTGTTGTACTGAGACCCATTATCTCATTAGAGCAGCTCAATGGCAAAAGAAGCTTTATAACTCAACTAGAATGTTGGAAAGAACTGAGAACAAAGTCATTAAGTTAGCACTGTGTGTCACCAGAGTTCTGATGGAGGGGTGCTGTCAGACATTCAAATGACTTGGGAATGCATGGCCTCTTTATTGCATGGACCCCTGTGGTTTTAGACCTACAAAAGATCTTAAAGGTCACTAAGTTTATGGCCTGATACTTGCAGATATGTTCTATTTATACAAGTAGAAAGCGGAAGTTACTAACAAAGAGTAAGAGGTTGTAGGCCTTGAGGAATAAATAACCACAGGAGCAAGTCAAGATGGCTGAAGGATGGTTTCTGAGCTTCAGTGGCTTCTGCCCTTTGCTGCTATGTACCAGGAAATGTGTAGGTGGCCTTACGCACTTGAGTTTAGGCCATCCACACTATGATTATCCCCCTATCAGTCTACTCAAGGACTATGTGAAAGGGCCTTCAGAAAGAAATGGACGGTTCTTAGTTTTCATATGGACTTTATAATTATCTCCACACTCAAATCAAAAAACTTCCCTTGAGATGTGCCTATCTTTCTGACCCTTCCTTTCTTTGAGTTGTCTCTTGACTCTGACCCTGAAGAGATTATGAAGAAAGGCAGCTGTGGTGTGAGAGGAAGAACCCGAAGGAGAGTATTAGGCTCATTTAATTCAGAGTGTTGTCTACACCATGTGATTTTTAAGCATGACACCCGACCACTCCACTACAGGTTTTGCATTATAAAGACAGTAGCTCATATTGCTGAAATTGAAAAAAATACAGCATCTATTTTAAAAGGTAATGTATAGGAAAGCAATTCATACATAATATTTAAATTCAATAAATATTTATTCTCATGGTTATTTGAGTGTGAGTTAAACAGAATGTTTCCTCTGAACATTTTGTTAGTCTCCTAAGCAGATTGCTCTTAACTTAGAAATGGTTGGGGTGTTTTGGGACCTCATGTTTTTAATTAACAGTTTTGGACTTTGCTTTTTCATCTGCTTATTACTATAATGAAAGACCTACATTAGCAATTATAACTCCAAGTTCAGTATAATTTGTGACTACTCCAGAAATATTCACATTGCATATAACTATTACCAACCTGAAATACAATCTAAACTACCCAGTGGAGCCAGAAATAAATCAACTTTTCCAAAAATGAATCATAATTCTTACTATTACACTTTGCTGTTCATTAAACTTGTTAATTGTGGCTGATATATTTATTGAAGCATTTCCATCTAATCGGACACCCTTTGAGCAGTCAACATGAAAGATGCCCCCTCCCATATCTAGTGCTGTACTACTGAGCATGGATAAGGGAACTGAATGCCAGGAAAGTTTTAGGTCCTGATATCCATGCTCATTTGTATGACCCAAAAGATAAAATTCCCTTTTAATATAGGAAAGAGGATATTGTCTTTTTTTTCCCCCTTGGGTACTGGGGATTGAACTCAGGGGCACTCAATCACAGAGCCAAATCCTCAGCCCTATTTTGTATTTATTTAGAGACAGAGTCTCACTGAGTTGCTTCATGCTTCGTTTTGCTGAGGCTGGCTTTGAACTCGTGATCCACTTGCCTCTCAGCCTCCTGAGCTGCTGGGATTACAGGTGTGCGCCACCGTGCCCGGCTGTCTTTCTTTTTTTATAAATTAATAATTGTATATTTTAAAGCTATTTTACGCTTACAGAAAACTGAGCAGAAAGTAGTTCTTTATCATTTTCTATGTTGTGAAAACCTAGTATTGAGCCATTCCAATGGCAAGTTTATTTTCTACTCCTTTTTCTCCTGAAGAATTTGATTTCAATTTTAAAACTGCTCTGAAACGAAATGACATTCAGTAAGCACATATTATTTCCTATTATGGGCTCATCAAGAGTGTAACATTCTACTAACTGGTAACCATTCACAGAGGAGAAAAGGTAGAAAAAATGGAACATTTGCAGTTCAGAACAAGAAAAATGTTCAAGGCTGATTTTTGTGAAATCTTCCTACACTAATAAAAACACTAACTGTAATTCAAGCAACGTAACTTTCTGTGAACAGAAAAGAAGTCCCTCTACCTCCCTAATCCCCACATTCCTCTGCTGTAAAATGAAGGAGCAGAACCAGCTCATTGGATCTACTGGGTCAGAGAAAGGTAGAACAGGTTCCCGGCCTTGGCTGCTGTTCACTGAAACTTACTAAAATATTTTACAATAACACTGAACCTGGGACCCAAGAACACATTTGTATAATATACAGATTATCTCTTCCTTAAAGGTTTGACAAAAATTAACTGCAAAAATTGCTGGATGCACACGTATATGTGTGTGTGTGTGTTGATACACTTTTCACAGGTAGATTTTTTTATCTACCAATATTCAGGTTCTCAATGTTTTTGTGAAACTCTTTTGAGAAGTCTTGTTTTTCCAGGAAAATCTCCATCTTATGAATGTTTAAATACATATTGGCATAGAGTTGTTCATGGCATTTTTGTTTCCTAAAATTTTCTGCTCAATCTGTTGTTATGTTCAGATTTTCACCCATAATATTGTCTACTTGGCCCTTTCATCTGCCTTTCCTGATCCATATTTTCATAATATTTATTAGAGTCAACATTGTTAAAACACTAACATTTGAGGAGCAAGATTGAAGTGAAGATCCTTTAGCGATTATCTCCACACAGACATAAGAATTTGGACAGCTAGCTAAAGAAGCCAAGTGAGAGATCACAGTGCGTGGTTTTAATATAACAAAGAAGAGATGCACTGAAGAAGGCCCAAAGGACAGCATCGCCTGCCTCATTTCTCCCCAGCTCCAAACAGCGAGGACAGACACTCCTGCTGAAGGGAGAAGGAAGTGAATCCATGCCTTAGACTTGAAGCCCAGGGTCCAGCAAAGCCCAGGACCCCTGCCCTCAGGCTAGTAGTACCCATGAACTGCTGGGACTGCCTCAGTTAGGAGCTAAATAACCGCCTCTTCCACCTTCCATAATCTTGGGCAGAGGAGCAAGATGCCGCCTGCTGGGGAGCAGAGCAGGAAAGCCAGCACAGGCCTTTACCTTGGAGCTCAGAGCAGGGCCTGCGAAACCTAACACTGGACAGATCCTAACAACTCTGCAGAGGCCTTCAGGGGCTTATGGAGCTTCAGAAACAGCCCTGCTGCCTGCCGGGGAAAGATAAGTGGCCCTACTCTATGAGACTTTTACTCCACCTAGCACCTCCTGTTGAGAGACCCAAGCTAAAATGAACCCCATAACAGGCTTTGGACCCTCCAGAAAAACTAGTAGGCCTGAGTTTTGGTTCTGGGAAAAGATACTTTGCTCAAGGCTGAGGCCACTCTCAGACCACCCTCAGATCAGACAATCAAAGAGGTTAAAAATTATACACCTGAAGCCAGGCGTGGTGGCGCAAGCCTGTAATCCCAGCACTTAGGGAGGCTGAGACAGGAGAATCGCGAGTTCAAAGCCAGCCTCAGCAATCCCGAGGTGCTAAGCAACTCAGTGAGACCCTGTCTCTACATAAAACACAAAATAGGGCTGGGGATGTGGCTCAGTGGTCAAGTGCCCCTGAGTTCAATCTCCAGTACAAAAAAAAAAAAAAAAAATTATATACCTGGCATTCCTGAAGTCTGAGTCAGGGTCTAGAAACTATAGATAGTTACTTTGCACAAACTAGCCAATCACTTGCCGCTTGCCTGAACCCCACGTGGACCCCTTAAACTCACCTTGTAGTTGGTCATTTTCAAAAAATTCTCAAAAGTCATGATTGGGTCCCGCCAAACGTAACAGACACCCCCCAGATTCTGAATGGTCAATATTATTACCATAGGTGCTGTACAATTATAATTGGTGCTTGTGTAATGATGCGGTGCATACATCATGTCCACCGTCACCACCTGTCCCCTCCCCCTGTGAAACCCTGCTCAGCCATTGTTCAGGGCTCTCTGCACAGATCCCCTGCCTCAGTGAAGTCTGAGAGTCTGAGCTTAAGCCCGAATAAAGGCTCTTTGTTTTTACATACGTGCCTTGGTCTCCCTGGTGGTCTTTGGGGTCACTGTGATCTGGGCATTACACTGTGACTGTACAGCACTCTTAAGCCATGAGTCACCTCAGCAGTGGAGCTCAGGACAGCTGAGACCTTGGTCCTACCTCAGAGGTGCACTAGGCTCAGCAAGATATGGGCTCAAAAAATGACACAGAATTACAGTGTTGGTGCCCAGAGACACAGTATAGTAGCCTAGGAATCGTCCCTCCACAGTGATTCTGCCCAGCAGAATCCCACAGTGCCTGACCTCAGGCCAGTGTCTGTGAAAAAGGTGTGTAGGCCTAACATGAGACAAAGAGAGGCTTGTGGCCTTTGAGGGCACCAACTGTGGACTTGGATCACCCCTAGTACTGAATAAAGCAACCACACACCAACAGTACACTCAGCAAAACCTGGACTTGGGGCTCCATTTACTTATAAAATACCAGAAGTATGTACAGGCTCAGACAACAAAAGCACCTGCTTAGAATTTCTAGAAAGACAAGCAACGATTATGAAGCCTGATATAAATTCCTAGTCCTTCAATTCTCAGATGATGTCACACTCCAACAGGCATCGAGAATTTTTGGAGAACCATGACCTTACCTAATAGTCAAAATGAGGCCTTGGGGCTGGGGTTGTGGCTCAGTGGTAGAGCACTTGCCTAGCATGTGTGAGGCACTGGGTTCAATCCTCAGCACCACATAAAAATAAATAAATAAAATTGTGTCCACCTATAAAAAAAATGAGGCCTTAGAAACCACACATAAAATGACCAGTATGGAGAAACTCTCTAATGGAGAATTTAAAACAGCTGTTTAAAGGGAACCCAACAAGCTTCAAGACAACAAACAATTTAATTAACACAGAAACTTACCAGGGAGATGCAAGCAAATTTTTAAAATCTAACAGGAGTCCTTGCTTTGAAAAATATAATACACAAAATTAAAAATGTGACAAAAAAGCATTAATAGCAGAACAGATCAAACAGAAGAAAGAATTAGTGAGCTCAAAGACAGGCAATTTGAAAATATATGCTTGGAGGAAAAAAGAAGAAAAAGAATAAAGAAAGCTTATAGGAACTTAGGTACAGCATTAAAATTTAGGGGTTATTGGGGTTCAAGAGGGGCTTAAGAATGTTAATGGGTTAGAAAGTTTACTCAAGGGCTAGGGTTGGGGCTCAGTGGTAGAGTGCTCGCCTCACATGTGTGAGGCACTGGGTTCCATCCTCAGCACCACATAAAAATGAGTAAATAGAATAAAGGTCCATTGACAACTTAAAAAATATGTTAAAAAAGAAAGTTTATTCAAAGAGATAATAATAGAAAACTGCCCAGACAGATACAAATATCCAGGTACAGGAAGGTCAAAGGTCAGCAGTCACATTTAACTCAAGCAATTCTATCATCAAGACATGACTAAATCAAGCTCTGAAAGGTTAAGGGTAGACATCCTCCATTTTCAAGGCTTCAAGAGAAAATAAACAAACAACACATAAGGGTGTCCCAACCTTCTCAGCAGACTTCTCACCAGAAGCCTTTCAGACCAAGAAAGAGCGGCATGAAATTTTCATAGCACTAAAGGACAAAAACAGCCAACTCAGAACACTGTATGTAGGAAAACTGTCCTTTAGAAATGAAGGAGAGAAAAAGACATTCCAATATATACAAAAGCTGAGAGAATATATCTCCATCAGAACCTTCCTACAAGAAATGCTAAAGGAAGCTCTTCAGACTAAAAGAAACAATAATAAGTATGAAGAAAACACTGGAATGTATAAACTGCACTATAAAACCTGAAGTATAAAACTTCTAGAAAAAACAAAGGAGAAAATCTTCATTAACTTAAGGTATTTGTCAACTTTTTACATATAACAAAAAGCACAATGTATAACGATGTAATGAAGGATAAAATTGGCAAATAAAACAATACAAATCAAGAGTTCCTTGGGCTGGGGTTGTGGCTCAGTGGTAGAGCGCTTGCCTGGCCCATGTGAGGCACTGGGTTCCATCCTCAGCACCACATAAAAATAAATAAATGAAATAAAGGTATTGCATCCATCTACAACTAAAAACAACATTAAAGAAAAATTTAAGCCAGGTGCAGGGGTGCATGCCTGTAATCCCAGCACTTTGGGAGGCTGAGACAGGAGAATCATGAGTTCAAAGTCAGCCTCAGCAATGGCGAGGTGCTAAGCAACTCAGTGAGACCCTGTCTCTACATAAAACACAAAATAGGGCTGGGGATGTGGCTCAGTGGTTGAGTGCCTCTGAGTTCAATCCCCAGTACCAAATAATGATTATAATAAAAAGAAAACAGTTGCAGCAATTCTGGTGAAAGACATTGGTTGACTAGGTGGATGGTACTACTTAAGGTATATATATATATTAAAAAAAAAAAAGACATAGAAGGCTGGGGATGTGGCTCAGTGGTAGAGTGCTTGTTTAGCATTTGTGCAGCTACAAGTTTAATACCTAGCACTGCCAAAAAACAAAAGAAAAAATTCATACAGTGGCTAAATGGACTGAAAAACCAAAACCCGGTCCAGTGCATGCCTATAACCCATGTCATGTGCCTGTAATCCCAGCAACTCAGGGGGCTGAAGTAGGAGGATCACATGTTCAAGGCCAGCCTGGGCAACTTAGCAAGGCCTTATCTCAAAATAAAAAGGGCTGAGGATATAGTTCAGTGGTAGAGTACCCTGGGTTCAATCCCCAGCACTGCAGAATAATAATAATTAAAAATAAACTCAAATACATTTTAAAAAATAAAATCTGAAACCATAACACTCTAGAAGAAAACACAGGGAAAACATTCACTGACATTGCCCTTGGTAATGATTGAACAAAAGCTCAGATTTGGGTTGCAAAAATAAACAAATGATAAAACATCAAACTAAAATTTTATGTACAACAAAGAAAACTATCAACAAAATAAAAGGGCAACCTACATATTGGAGAAAATATCTGTAAACCATACATTTCATAAAGGGCAAATATTCAAAATATATAAGGACTGTTTTTAAAAAAGAGTTCCTGATCTTTGAAAGACACCGTTAAGAGAGTTTAAAGACAGAGATATCCAAATGGTTATCAGGAACATGAAAAAATGCTCAATTTTATTAATCATTGGGGAAATGCAAATCCAAATCACAATGAGATATCATTTCACTGCAGTTAGAATGATTTATCAAAATGATGAACAAAACAAATGTTGGTAAGGATTTGAAGGAAAGGGAAACCTTGTTCCCTGTTAGTGGGAAGGTAAATTAGTACGGCCATTATGGGCATGCAGCATGGAGGCTCCTCAAAGAACTAAAAACAGAACTACCTTGTGATCCAGCAATCCCACTACTAGGAATATGTCCAAAGGAAATGAAATCAGTATGGCGAAGAGGCATCTGTACTTCCATGTTCATTGAAGCACTAGTTCCAAAAGCCAAGATATCGAATCAGCCTAAGTGTCCATCAGTTGACCAATGGACAAAGAAAAATGTGGTACATACAAACAATGGAATACTATTGGACCATAAAAATAAGGAAGTCATGTCATCTGGGACAACATGGATGAAACTATGTAGGTTATGTGAAGTAAAATAAGCCAAGCACAAGAAGACAAGCACTGCATGATCTCACTCATATGTGGAATATAAAATAGTTGATCTCGTGGAAGTTGAGGGGAGAATGGTGGTTCCCAAAAGCCAGTGAGAATATAAAGGGAGGAGGGATGGAGAAAGTTTTATAACTAGGTACCAAGTTACAGTTTGATAAGATCAAGAAGTTCCCATGTGCTATTTATTGGACAATAGCATGACTACAGATAACAAGAATGTGTTGTGCATTTCAAAATGATAGAAGAATTTTTAAACTTTTTACCATAAATGATAAATACCCAGGCACAGTGGCACACATGCCAGTGATCCCAGCAGCTCAGGATGCTGAGGCAGGAGGATTGCAAGTTCAAAGCCAGCCTCAGCAACTTAGCAAGGCCCTAAGCAACTCAGTGAGACTCTGTCTGTAAATAAAAATACAAAAAAGGTCAGGGTGGGGGCTGGCAATGTTGCTCAGTCGTTAAGTGCCTCCTAGTTCAATCACCAGTACCAAAAGAAAAAGAAAAAAAAAAGAAATGATACATATTTGAGAGATATATATGTTTCAACCTGATTTAAACATGACGGGATGTATGCATATATTGAAACATCACATGATACTTCATTAATATGTACATTTTTTGTTTTTCTGTATCACAGCATACACACACACTCTCTCTCTTGCCCCACCACATCTCTTCAACCTTAAATAAAACTTGTCACATTTGTGCACTCAATAAGTCATTCATTACTAATTTATTTGACAAAGCAACCTACTATTTATTCCAAACCCTCACCCCAGTTACAAATCAAACCCTTAGGAATCGTATTTATCTTCTAAGTGGCACAAAAAGAAACTGAATTTCAAAATAAAGAAAATATAATGGAACCTGGAAACTACCTAAGCCAAAAAAAGCAGTTGCCTGCTTGTCTATGGTGCTAAATTGAATTGTTTAACCTAAACCTGTCTCCATACTTGAGTGATAAAATATGGCACAAAGCATCCTCTGAAAGGACTGAACGGTACCTTACCCTGATGGTAGGCAAGTTATAACCTAACCTACGAGTATATTTTTATAACTAAGCAATCATGTCTCAGCCAAGCTTAGCAGCCAAACCCAGGCTAAAAAGTAATTAATTATGCCCAAAGAAGGCAAATACCAAACTGCACTAATCAGATCACCTCAGCATGTCATTTCCTGTTTTCTAGTTCTAAATGTAGTCCACCACATTGAAGAAAGGGGCATTCTGAACCATCTCCAGTCCTCAGAGTTGCCCAGTTCTAAAACCTTTGTCTTGTTCAAATAAACTTGGTGTAAATTGAAATGATTTCAGTTTTGCTTTGTTTTGTTTTTTAACAGTGGGAATGATAATCACTTCATTCTGGAGAGTGCATTACAACTATACAGCTTCCCTGGCATCCTGGGTCACTAAACTGATTGCTTGTACATACAGCTGGCCCATCTATCAGTGACGAAACAAGGGTACCAGAGTTCTCCTTCCCAACAGGTGACTTTAAGACTAATTTTTTTTAAAAAATTCCTCTTTACATAAAAACTCATTATCTTCCTCAAGTAACAAACAATGAATCATTTTGGCAGAAAAGTGTAGCTGTCAAGATCTATCTGTTTTCTCAAACTTATTCTCGTCTATCCTCTAGCGAATACCTTTCAGTACACTCAGGCTTGCTGGACTCAACCAATTCCCTCAGTCGTCTGATGGTACAGAGACCTAGTAGTGTCCCATACTGGTTTAAACTTTTCTTTTTTCTTTCTCTCTCTTTTTTTTTTTTGGTACCGGGGATTGAACTCAGGGGTACTCAACCACTAAGCCACATCCTCAGACCTATTTTGTGTTTTATGTAGAGACAGGGTCTCACTGAGTTGCTTAGCACCTCGCCATTGCTGAGGCTGGCTTTGAACTCGCGATTCTCCTGTCTCAGCCTCCCTAAGTGCTGGGATGACAGGTGTGCGCCACTGCACCCGGCTTGGTTTAAACTTTTCAAACAGCTCCTGAAGGCAGGTGGAGTCCACACCAGTCAGCTCAGCATACACACACACACACACTAACACACACAACCCAAGTGAGCACAACATTTTCTTTTAAATCTTCTGCCCTTGTGGTCTGCCAAACATTTCAAGGGTATTTTTCTATCTTATCTGGAGAAGAATCTTCTGAGTAAATGGACTAACACAATAAATAGGTATAAGTAACTTATTAAGAAGTAGCAAGCAGGCTACTTATGACAGTATCCATTAACTCAGCCAAGCATTCTATGATTTTTAAAATTCTGTTGAAAAGAGATACCTTTGTGTCTTTCATCCTTATATATCCCACTCAGGATTTTTAAGGTTTCTTTTTTTTTTTTTTTTTTTTGTACCAAGGATTGAACTCAGGGGTTCTCAACCACTGAGTCACATCCCCAGCCCTATTTTGTGTTTTATGTAGAGACAGGGTCTCACTGAGTTGCTTAGTGCCTCGCTGTTGCTGAGGCTGGCTTTGAACTAGCGATTCTCCTGTCTCAGCCTGCCAAAGTGCTGGGATTACAGGCATGTGCCACTGCACTTGGCTAGGATTTTTAAGTTTTATAACAATTCCTCTCTCTTCTGATTTCAAATGATGACCCTTTTTCTTTCAAATATGGATACATAGCAGAAGAATAAGGTCTCCTCTGGGGTACTCCAACAGCAGACAAACAGTAAGCCTCCTAGAAGGAAGAACAGGGAGCATTCAGCTGATCCGAAGAAACATGGAGAAAAATCAAGTATTGATGGGGCAGTCTATGGCAATCTATGTTTTCAGTGAGAGCAGTAGCAATTGGAATTGCAAATAAAATTGTCAAAACAATATTTAGATCTATAGTGAACCACTGATTTTACTATGTTCAAATACTGTAATACAGTACTCTTGATAAATTTTCATTATTGCAAAAAATAAGACACACTTAAATTTTATAATTTAGTTCTCCATGATGTAAATTTCACAAAGACTTAAAGAAATATATAGATGCATACAGAAATTTAAATATTTGGTATCATGCGTTCTGACATGTGCTGTAGAAATTGACATTCTAATTGAAACAAATATGAAATGTTTAATATGGCAAAATATTCCTTGGTTGCCATTTCCAACTTCTGTGAATGCTAAACAAATTCATAACTCATACCAGAACTGAAGATCAGAACACAAAAGAAAATAAGAAAACAGGCTCTGAGCATTACTAGAAAACACTCTCTTTCTATTTTTTCTTTTCCTATTTCTTAATTTTTAAATCTATTTATCTATCTATTTATTTATTTATTTATTGGGAAAAGGGATCTATGTTTCTATTTATTGATCAAGGCAACTGAACCTAGGGGTGCTTAACCACTGAGCCACATCCCCAGCACATTTTATATTTTATTTAGAGACAGGGTCTCCATAAGTTGCTTAGGGCCTCACTAAGTTGTTGAGGCTAGCTTTGAACTTGTGATCCTCCTGCCTCAGTCTCCTGAGCCACTGGGATTACAGGTGTGCACCACCATGCCCAACACATTTTTAACTTTAAAAAACCATGATGAAACAGAGCACATATAAAAAAAAGTAAAACAAAAACACATGTATGGAGAATTTAACAAATAATTAGAAAGCTAGTACTTGTATAACTACGAACCAGGGCAAGACATACAATATTGCCAGCACCTTGGAGGTGTCTGGCATTACCTTCCAAGATTTCAATCCCATTTACCTTCCCCTTCCCAGAGGTAACCATTAACCTGCAATTATTATAATTATTTTGGTTTTCTTACTACTAAAAATGATATTTTTTATTCAAGATTTTACTCCATTTATGCTCTTTGAGAGGAAGGATTCTGTAAGTTAATTTGTTCTTTACCTAACTCAGGGACTTCTTTCAAAGCTCCCATAAGAACCATGATCCTTCAGAGCTTTGGTACACAATCTATTTTTTTCCAGATGAATAGAGCAAATAAACTAAGTGGACATTGAGTGATATTTTTCAGAAGAATGCATATTTACGATTACAGATAATATTTTCATAAGGCTAAATGTTTGCAAGTTACAAAAATGCCCAAGTGTTTTTGTTTTTATTTTTTGTTTGTTTTTATAGTGCTGGAGATTGAATCCAAGGGTGCTCTACCACTGAGCTATACCCTCAGTCCTTTTTTATTTTTCATTTTGAGACAGGATCTTGTTAAGTTGCTGAGGCTGGCTTCAAAGTTGCAATCCTCGTGCCTCAACCTCTTGAGTTGCTGGGATTATAGGTATGTGCCACTGTGCCTGGCCCCACACCCAAATGCCTTTAATATATTTATGATTGTGAGTTATAGGCAGGATCCTCTAAATAAATGATCCAGGAAAAAAGGCACCACTTGTCTGGGTCTAAGGGTGGCCTTGGTGGGGGGAATATAGGTAAATTCCAGGTATATTTTAAGGTTAAGCCACTGACTCTGCTGTTAACCAAGATGGGCAAGAGTGCGCCTGCTGTGGAGTGTGGGAAGATCAGGAGCAGCTGCTTTGAAGTCCTGACATTGAGATTACTATCACATACCCAAGTAGAAAGGCCAAGAAGGCAGCTGCATGGACTAGTCTGGAATGTACAAGATATAAATTTGGCAAGAATGAATATAGATGGTGCACAAATACCTGAGATTGGGGGAAATCACCAAAGTAGGAAGTCTCCTTTAGTGTAAAGAAGACCGATAAGTACTGATCCCTAGGTATCCCTAAATCATGAGGTTGAGAAAGGGAAAGATGTCAAAGGAGAAAAAGGAGAAAAGGCCTGTGACACAAAAAGAAAAATATCAAAAAGGAGGAGAAGAATGAGGAGGAGGAAGGGGAGGAGGGGGAAAGGTGAAGGAGAAAAAGGAAGAGGAGGAAAGCAGGAGGAAGAGAAAGAATACGGAGAAAAGAAAGAAAGAAAAAAGAAGGAAGGAAGGAAGGAAGGAAAGAAGAGAGGGAGGGAAGGGGGAGGGAAAGGAAAGGAGAGAGGGAAGAAGGGGAAAGGGAGGAGGGGGAGAAGAAAAAGAAGAGGAGGAGGAGGAGGAGAAGGAGGAAGGAAGAAGAAGATTATAGAAGCTGGGTATTTAAGTCAGAATGTGTTTAAGGATGTTGTATCAAATATCACTGGTGAGTGATAACAGAGACCTCACCGTGGCTACTGGTTTAACAATATGGTCATTCATCATCGATGGCTGTGTAGTTTATGATGAAATGCTAGGGTAAAAGCCTGATTTGAATATGCTGAAGAGAAACTGGAAGAGAACTGTATATAGCAAGTATAGAATACTTGGAAAAATTTGCTGCAAATGATAACAAGGAAATGGGGTGGTTCCTGAAGAGGGAAAAGTGCAGCGAAGATTAGTTTTTAAATGCAGGAGGACTAACAGCACGTGTGTAAAGAGGGGAAGAACGATGGCAGAGCAAAGATAACTGCTGGAGCAATATCCACAGGAAGAGAGCAAAGGAAAAGCAACGCACAGATTCGAGGAAATGGCGGATCTATAGTAACAGGTGGGAAGGCCAGATGCTCGAGGATGGTAGGTATGGCTGTGAGTGTGTGGGAACTCTCTTGTGATCACTGCCAAATTCTCACTGATAAAGCAGTAAAGGTGGAGCATGCAGTTTCAGAGATTTGAGAGGGTGTGTTATAAAGTCTGAATGCTGGAGAATCAGAGAGTGCCTGGATTATATTTGCATTTACTGGGCAAGAATTTAAATTCCACTAAGCATGGCTGTGCAATTTTGTCCAGTCATGTGCAGCTACATATGTATGCACAGGATAGATTCTTTTTTTTTTTTTTTGATTCTGGGGATTGAACTTGGGGGTACTTGATCACTGAGCCACATCCTCAGCCCTATTTTGTGTTTTATGTAGAGACAGGGTCTCACTGAGTTGCTTAGTACCTCACCATTGCTGAGGCTGGCTTTGAACTCGCGATCCTCCTGTCTCAGCCTCCCAAAGTGCTGGGATTACAGGCGTGCACCACCACGCCCGGCTATAGATTCTGATGTCTGACTTTGGAATATAAGCTGGTGAAGGAAGAAAGAAAGGGCATAAAGACTGAAGGCATTGACAAAGAGGGTACCATCAATGGATTAGAAGTACAAATAAGTTGAGAATTATTTGAGTTGATATAATAGAAGGAATCAGCTGGATAGATAGGAAGCAGTGAACATAGAGGGGAGATTAAAACTGAGATCACTCTCAAGTCAGGCATGGTGGCAAGACACTAAGCAACTCAGTGAGACCCTGTCTCTACATAAAACACAAAATAGGGCTGGGGATGTGGCTCAGTGGTCGAGTGCCCCTGAGTTCAATCCCCGGTACCAAAAAAAAATTGCTATGAATGAGGACAGTAGTAGTATTAGAAATAATGTCAAAGCAAGAAGAGATAAAATCATTGGGAAATGATTGGGAAATAGCCTACGGACCATTACAAAATCACAACAATGAAACACAGTGAGTAATTTAATCCGACATCTTTAGAGAAGAGGATGGCATAACTGTCTGGAACCAGTAATGAGGACTCAAAGTGGATACCCAGCTGGGCCTCAAGTACAATGATAAAGGAGGCAATTGGAGTAAAGGAAGGCAGCAGGAAAAACAATATCCAAAAAGAAATCTGAGTTTTATTTACAGCAATAGGAGAAAGGGATCATTCAGAGAAAAAAAAAAAAGAATAAAATGATGGGAGATTTTGCTAGTTATGGGAATGGTAAGATGGGAATGGACAGGCAGGAGGTACAGAATTATATAGAAATTAGACTGGGACTTCTGGAGGCAACTAGTACCAGGAATCAAAGTCTGGTGAGATGGGCTAGGTAGTTTCAAGGTAGACTGTGGCAGCGGAACTGAGGTGATGGTGGAATATTAAGGGTGTGGAATGGTGAATGTCTGGGACTCAACCTTGGCCAACAAATAGCTACAAGAGTGTCACCATCTTTATCTGATTTAGCGAACTTACATACTTTCAGGATTTTCAGGAGCTCTTACTTTCAAATACACAAATGCTGTCATTGGTTCAGTGACTTCTCACGAATTGAGTGTGTGTGTTTCTGTGTGTGTATATGGCCCTCCGATGCCATTACGTCAATTATTTTATTAAGAGAAACCCATTCTTGCTATCATTTAATCCCTGCCAAAAGTTTAACAGATAATATACATATTACTTAACAACATGCTAATAATTAAGGTGGTAAATGATAATTAAGATATTGGGATACTAGTTTTGAATACTCCTAATACATTTGCATTGGTGAAGGATGGGAAGAAGAGAAAGCAATATATTACTCTATTTCTATTTGTTCAGTTTCAACTACTGCTTATTAATATCTCCATTCACTACTCTTTTGTCTCACAACTTCTAAACTGAATTAAACTGCCTTGTGCTTCTATTTCCTGATTTGTCTTATTCCATTTCTGCTTAACAACCAATCACAATTTTCCAAATTAAAATCTTCCAATAGAAAGTATTATTTTTTGTTCTATATAAAGCTAGCCTAATCTGTAATTAGTTGTGGTCAGGATGTTGGACTCAATTCCAATTTATAAAGAAGGAATTGTAGAAAGTATGGTAGACATACACAATGGAGTACTATTCAGTCATAAAAAAGAACCAAATCATATCATTGACAGGAAAATGGAAGAAATTAGAGATCATAATGTTAAGTGAGATAAACCAGACACAGAAAGACAAGTATGTTCTTCCCCATGTGTGGAATCTAGGAGGATAAAAGGACAACATGAAAGTAGCATGGAGACTACTACAAAAGAAGAGGATCATGGGGAAGAGGGAGGATAATGAGGATGGATATGATCAAAGTATGTTATTTGCATATATCAATAAGCCACAATGTAATCCATTATTCCATATAATTAAAATGCACTATTTTTTGAAAAAAGATTTGTGGAAAGGGGTCATGGACATTAATGTACGTTCAGAGTTTTACAAAATCCTCTTAAATATAGTTGGCTGAGGGTAGAATAACTTGAAAGGGGCCATAAGGACATGAAAAGTATACTTACAAGTGAATTATACGGGCTGGGGCTGTAGCTCAGAATACTTCCTTAGCATGTGTAAGGCACTGTGTTCAATCCTTAGCACCACATAAAAATAAACCAAATAAAGGTATGCAGTTTATAACTACTGATTTTTTTTTAAAAGAAGAATTCCAGCCAGGCACAGTGGTGCACACCTGTAATCCCAGCACTTAGGGAGGCTGAGGCAGGAGGATCATGTGTTCAAAACCAGCCTCAGCAACAGCAAGGCACTAAGCAACTCAGTGAGACCCTATCTCTAAATAAAATAGAAAAAACGGTTGGGGATGTGGCTCAGTGGCTGAGTGCCCCTGACTTTAATCCCCGGTACCAAAAAAAAAAAAAGAAGAAGAAGTCCAATTCAGTTATGTAGAATGTTTTTGAAAAGAAAATTCACTGAAGCATACAAAGACAAGCATTAATGCAGAGGTATGTTGTACTCCCCTACAGGAATACTCTATATTACAAAGTATTCTTTCTAATTGTGCCATTGATTCAATTCAGTTAGAACTAAAATCTTAGTGAAAATTTCTTTTGAAACTTGCCAAGCTATTTGAATACTTTTTAAAATATTTTTTTGGTTGTACAAGGACACGATACCTTTATTTTATTTATTTATTTTTATGTGTTGGTAAGAATCGAACCCAGTGCCTCACACATTCTAGGCAAGTACTCTACCACAGAGCCACAACCCCAGCCCTGGTTCTAGAATTTTTATGGAAGAGAAAATTCATCGAGGGGGTACTGACCTACAGATTTTAAAAAAAATAAAACTAAAGCAAGAAAAACTGTGATTTGGGCATAAGAATAGACAAATCAATTAAATAGAGATTCCCAAAAAACAAAAAGCAATCTATATATCACAGTTCAGTATATGATAAATGTCTCATTTTATATGACCACTAAAGAAATAATGATGAAATAAGCAAGCTACTTCTTTGTGTGAGAGGGAGAACAGAAACAAAATTAGAATTTCCAGTTCACATCATATACATCAACAAAAAATTCCACAAAAATGGAAAATATGAATATGAAAATCAAAACTATGAAAGAAATAGTGGAAAATAAAGGAGACTGCTCATACAATCTTGGACTAGAGAAGGTTTTTCTAAGTCAAACTCATAATACATAAGAGAAAATTTCTTATATTTAACAACATAAAAATTAAAAATGTATGGAAAACAAAAAGTGCCCTTATAAGTTAACAACAAAAGAAATGCAGATGGGAGGAGGTATTTGCAGTATATATAAAAGGCAAAATGCATTCAATATGCAATATCCAATGCTTAGTTGATTCCAATCAAGAATCAACAAAAAAATCGGGCAACCTGACAGACAAATGACCAGAAGTCATATACAAAATACCTTCTCTTTGTGAGCTTCTGGAGAGTATGGCGTGTGCAATTAGAAGTTGTTTATACACATTGCTGGTGGGACTGTAAATTGGTGCAACCAGTCTGGAAAGCAGTATGGAGATTCCTCAGAAAGCTTGGAATGGAGCCACCACTTGAGCCAGTTATCCCAGTCCTCGGTCTATACCCAGAAGACTTAAAATCAGCACACTATAGTTACACAGCCACATCAATGTTTATAGCAGCTCAATTCACAATAGCTAAGCTATGCAAGCAACCTAGGTGCCCTTCGACAGATGAATGGATAAAGAAAATATGGCATATATACACAATGGACTATTACTCAGCCATAAAGAAGAATGAAATTATGGCATTTACCAGTAAGTGGATAAAACTAGAGACTGCCATGCTAAGTAAAATAAGCCAATCCCCCCAAACCAAAGGCCAAATGTTCTCTTTGACATGTAGATGTTGCCTCACAATCGAGGGCAGTGTGGAGGTGGAGGTTCATTTGATTCAAGAGAGGGTGTGGGGGCACGGAAGGGGGATGGGAATGAATCAAACATAACTTTCCTATGTTCATATACGAATACATGACCACTGTAACTCCACATCATGTACAACCACAAAAAAGGGAAGTTATATTCCATGTATGTATGATATGTCAAAATACATTCTGTTGTGTATAACCAAAAAGAACCAAAAAAGTCTAGAAAAAGAAGTTGTGTACACAGACACATGTCCAGCCATTTACAATGCTATCCCAACCATATCACTTGGCCTATCTGAGATATGAATCATATCTAAAACATGGGGAAGTGAGTACCTGATTCAAAGATATGAATCACCAATGATGCCAGGACAGCTACCATGGTGTTTGTAACCAGGGGACCATACCATGACCTTCGAATGACATCTACCTACTCTGTGCATGCAGATTCCAGGGGTCTCAGGAAAGATTTTACTTGCTTTCTTAAAGACCTTTAGACCTTTCAAAAGAGTGATCTGTTTCTGCTAGCACTTCTATTCTCCAGCACTTAAAGCCTCTATCAACTCACCCTGGGTATCTTGCTTACAGATGTCCATAAGTTGTCCGGTACAGCTCCCAATTGGATCATAAATTCTTCTAGGGCAAGTACCACATCTTTGACTTCTTTTTTTATTTCCATCTTGTATTTGGTGGTATTTAGTGGAGTCCACTTCACACACCATTATTGGTTTTTAACTGCATATATCCATTTCTACTTCCAAGCACACCTGCAAAATGGAATGTCATAATGGAGAGCAGAGATGCAGATGAATTCCTTATAGAAAACGAGCTTCTGTTCTCATTTATAGCTATAAGTACTAAATCCAAAGAGACAGTGGCTTAACTGATTTTTCACTGTAACCCTTATGCCTGGTTTTTCTGGATTGCTTTTTTATTAGTAATTCTTACTCTATAGGAAACTAAAGTGTAAGCTAACCTCCGACATGTGTGAAAATCAAAGAAATAATAATCAGCTCCATTATGTGTTAAATGGTATTTGGCTGATTGCTCTTTCACAGCTGCACAGTGAGGATATTAGGGATGACATCACCATGTATATACAATATATTTCAAATCCCCATTTGGAATGCAGTGACAGTCCTAATGTCATGAAAGTATTATACTACTAAATAATTAACTAAGAAATTATGAAAAACATAATGGAGAATAAAAGACAACTGCATAAGCATCTATCACAACAAAATAGTTGTCTTTTGTAGTTGATTATGTTTATTTTTCTGTGACTGAAGAACAAAATATCAATTATGGGCAGATGGCCATTAGCATAATCCATAATGCCAGAAGACAAAACAATGCTTTGTATCTATCACCTTTGATTAGTAGCATAATGTTTTATTAGAGTCTGTATAAATAACACCAAGGAACAGAATATGGGTTTTGACAATGCAACAGTTTGTTTTTAATAGCAGTATCTCTGTTAGGAAATAAAACAAAGGAAGAATATATTGTACAAATTCTCCAACATGTATCAAAATGATGAATGTTCCTGATTTGTTCAAACCAAGGGCACACACTCATATAGAGTCATCCATTTAAAAAAATTTAACATTTCCATGAAAATCTTCTTTAACAAGCAATTTGGGCTTTCTAA
This sequence comes from Xerus rutilus, assembly GCA_028644305.1. NCBI lineage: Eukaryota > Metazoa > Chordata > Mammalia > Rodentia > Sciuridae > Xerus > Xerus rutilus. The sequence goes on from CM053417.1 coordinate 11,213,169, forward strand.
CACAAAACCAAATGGCTTCAGGGACATATCCACATTCTAAGCGTTTGTAGGATAGTTTAGACTTTAAAACTTGCCTTAGATTTTACCTAATGGGCCTCTGACAGCCTCTACTCTATGTGGTTTCCTTAACCTCCACCACCTCCCGTTCTACTCCCACCAGGAGGGAAAGAAATCAAAGACCACAGACAACAAAGCCTCAGGAACCTCCATGCCAGGATTTAAGATGCTCCTGTGGCTCCAACTGGCAGAGTCACAGCTAATAGAAAATTCAGGTGAACATCTTCCCTAAATACAACCTCTGTAGGATGAGTAGGCAAAGGCTATATAGATGAGACTGAAAGTTCTTTAATGCCACCGGAGCACAAAAGTTACAACCACTTTTACAACCTGCATGAAATAGAGTAAAACACCAGCAAACCGGTAAAGGGACAACTTTTAACTGCAACTATGTCAGCTAAGGAGATGGCTGATGGTGGGGAAAGCAGAGAAGGTTCTATAGGGGGAAAAGGAACTACAAGCACCAGTCTTTCTTCCAGGCAGCACTCAGCAGAAATTATTCCTTTCGCCTACCTATACCCAACAAGGTAGCTCTTTTGTGAATGCATTTTGCAATAAAAGTATTTTGCAGAGGGCATTGGTAGAGCCAGTTTGCACGGAAGAGAGTTAATAGTGCCAGCATTCCGCAAATCTGCAAAGACAGCAACTACAGTCATAGAAATAAAGACAGGATGTTGAGCAAGTGCCATTATGTGAAAAACTCTGAAGTTAATATTTTCTAACTTAATGGCTCAACTTTGCAGACCAAAGTCTAGGGAGCCACCTCTCACTGTCTGGCAGCACTTCCCCTAAAAATTCCTACCTTGCACTTAATAGCACTAATGGACTTTTTAAATGATCATGAGAATTATATGCAGATCATACAAATTTAAAAACTACATAAAAAAAAGAAAAAAGTCCACCATCCAGTGACAATATAGCTTCTGTATGGACTTGTCTTAACCAACCTTTTTTTGGGGCGGGCAGGCACAGACTAGAGATTGAACCCAGCGGCATTCTACTGCTGAGCCACATCCCCAGTCCTTTTCATTTTTTATTTTGAGACAGGGTCTCGCTACACTGCTTAGGGCCTCACTAAGTTGCTGAGGCTGGCCTTGAACTTGTGATCCTCCTGCCTAAGCCTCCTGAGCTACCGGGATTATAAGCATGTGTCACAGTGCCTGACTTAACCTAGCCTTTTATTAACTGTGAATGTATGTTGGGGTATGTGTTTTTTTAAAAACTGGATAATATTCCAAAATGAATTGTGTCTTTTTAACTTAATACACAAGGAACTTTTCCCATTCCATTAAATAATCGCCAAAAAACAATTGTCATTGTTATTGACTGCACAGTATTCAAATTTTCTCTATAAATACTGAGAATTAATGTATAAAATGTTTTCCTCTTTCTGTAATTGTTTGGATTAGTATCTAATGCAATAAGACAGAAAAATTAAATAAGTGATATACATTTTAAAATGTAAGAATTTATATTCTCTGATGCCAGTATGATTATAAACCTAAAACATCTAAAGTAACCCAAGTAAATCAGCTATCACAATAAGAAAATTTAGTAAGTTGACCAAAAACAAGATGAGATTCACATTATACTGACAATATGTAATTAGAAATTCAATTCACAATTTCCATAAAGACAATAAAATACCAAGGAATAAATGGTATAATAAAGAATTCCCTAAGAACAAGTTAAAACCATATGAAAGGACATGAATTAAAGAAGTGACACCTCATAGTCTTTGAAAAGAAAGACAATACTATAAAGATGTAATATATTCCTAAATATAACTTAAATTTCTAATCTTTAGACTAGATGTTCAAAAATATTTTAAGAGTATATAGTATGAGGGCTGGGGTTGTGGCTCAGTGGTAGAGCACTTGCCTCACATGTGTGAGGCACTGGGTTTGATCCTCAGCACCACATAAAAATAAATACATAAAGATATTTAAAAAAAGAGTATATGGCATGAAATAAAATGGGACCAGCTGCTGGCCTACACGAAAATCATTCTGGAGGGCTCTGGGGGCCACCTCAACAAGTAAGGCAAATGTCTCACGGAACATTTGACACTGAAACACAATAAGTATATATGACTGCTCATCAGTAACGACACACACACACACAGGTAGACAGAGCACATGAACATATCACCAGACTAGATATTATGAAGTGCACATTCTCATTTGCAATCAAGATGATGTTCCCACCTGAATAGCAACCTCCAAGGTTAAGTAGGTAAAATTTCTTTAGTGATAACTGATAATGCCTAGCAATAGAGTTAATATATTAATGACTTTTCCATCAAAATCCAAATGATGTCATTGTAAAAAATAAATTTAGTTATATGACAGAAGAAATATACAAGAAGTGCCAAAATGTTTTTGGTGATTACTGTGAAGGGAGGGACGTGATTCGTGGTTATCAAAAGGTTTGTTAAAGCCACCATAAACAAAGGGATGTAGCATTGACCAAAACGTAGAGAAACTAGAGTCAAGGAACACAGCAAAGAGGTACCTAGTGAATGATCGCCTCATATTTGTAATTGGGTCTATCGAATGTATACTTCAAGGAAATGTATTTAGATTCTTGCCTACATATATTTTGGAATGATTAAAAATGAAACAAAATGAAGTGGATACAAAGATGATTTTGTAAATTCAGTGTGGGTAGGCATTTCCTGGCAAGTTAAAAAATCTAGAAGGGCTAATCTTATCACTACAACATATCAATATTAAATTTTCCTATACATCAAAATATTCTAGAAATAAATTCAAATAAAAACCTAGGAGAAAAGATTTTTAAAAATATAACAAAATATTTATGCCTTACATATGAGAAATCCTTCAAATCAATGGTTAGTATTATTATATAAAATTTAAAATGAGTCAAAGATATGAATATACCATTTATAGAATTTTAAAAAATTACCATATGAAATATGCACAACCTTAGTAGTTTTCAAGGAAATGAATATTGAAATATCAAAGACATATGACTTTTTGAAAATTAGAGAAAAGATTTAGAAAGTTTGACGATTCCTACTGCTTGGGAGGTTATAGGACAATGGCCATATTTCAGCTGTCTAGTAGGAAAGTGAATTTGTTTGAACCATGTTGGAGAATAATTTGACAGTAAGTCTAGACATTTTAGAGCACATACCCTTTGATGTGGCTATTTCACTTGTAGGAATTTACCTCACTGGTATAAATGGATACACATGCCCAGATGCTCAGAGCATCCTCAGCATTCCAGATGTTGCTGAGGCTCTCCACTGTCCATAAACAATTGACATCAGTTGGCTTTCTCTGCTAAGATAATTGATCTTAAAACTTTGATCCCAAAAGAAGGCATCCAAATAACACTATCAGACTTGCAGAAGAAAAAAGTCACCTATTTAAACAAGGCATTTAATCCTTTCATGAACTTCATAGAAACACTTTCTTAACATCCCAGCAGCAGATATGAGCTTGAAGGGTAGACAAAAAAAAAAAATTGTTCAGTCTATACCATTATTAGATCTTTTATCCAACTTCATGCCTTTATTTCGCTCCCTGTGTATAAGTCTTTAGATGTGGAGTAAAAGTCAATGACACTGTATGGAATAGTATGATTCTGATATTTCACCAGTTTTCTTACTACCTGGCTGACAAAGGTATAAGATGAGCTCGATTACTAAAGAAGTTCTGTTTGGTATTATTTTCAACAAGTTAGGATATTTAGTTATATTACAATATTTATTGGTACAAATTAGGTTCTCAATAAATATTGACAGAATGGAATATATTTTTATTAGTGTAAATTAATTATACAGAATGGTGGGTTTCACTGTGGCACATTAATACATGCATATAAAATTTGATTTCACTTCCCAATACTTCCCCTTACTCTCTATCCTCTGTCCCCTAGACTCCCCTCTTCTACCCTAATAGTCTGTCTGTCTTCTAGTTTCATAATGTCACTTGGTTTTCTTTTTTCTTCCTCTAACTTCCACATATGAGGGAAAAATATGATTGTTATCTTTTTGAGTATGGCTTATGTCACCTAATGTCATCCTCTCCTGTTTCATACATTTTCTGCAAATGATATAATTTCATTTTTCTTTATGGCTGTATAAAACTCCATTGTGTATATATATAGAGAGAGAGAGAGCACATTTTTTACATTGTTCTGTTTGGATATACATGACAGTACAATGTAATTTATATATTTTCATTTGTTCTGTTTAGGTATGCTTTACAGTAGAATGTATTTTGACGTATAGATGGAGTATAACTGCCCATTCTTGTGGTTGTACATAACATGGAGTTTCACTGGTCATATATTCATACATGAACATAGGAAAGTTATGTACAAGTTGTTCTATTGTCTTTCCTGTTTCCATCCCCCTTCCCTTCTCTTCATTCCCCTTTGTCTAATCCAATGAACCATCCCCCTCCCCCCTCTTATTGTGTGTTAGCATGCACATATCAGAGAACATTCAGCCTTTGGCTTTTGGGGATTGGCTCAATTCACTTAGCATGATGGTCTCCAGATCCATCCATTTACCTGCAAATGCCATAATTTTATTCTTCTTTATGCCTGAGTGATATTCCATTGTGTATATATATCACATCTTGTTTATCCATTCATCTTTTGAAGGGCACCTAGGTTGATTCCAAAGCTTAGCTATTGTGAATTGAGCTGCTATAAACATTGATGTGGCTGCATCACTGTAGTATGCTGATTTTAAGTCCCTTGTATATCACATTTTCTTTATCCATTCATCTGTTGATGGACACTCGGGCTGATAATGTAAACTGGTTATCTGTGAGTTGTGTATACATCTCTAAAGTATGCTGGCTTTAATCCTTTTGGATAAGTAATCAAGGAGTGTTATAGCTGGATCATACTGTTGTTTAGATTTTAGGTTTTTGAGGATCTGCCATAATGATTTCCATAGTGGCTACCCCAATTTACATTCCCACTCACAGTGTAGAAGAGTTCTTTTCCCCTCGCATCTTCTCTCCCACCTTTACTGTTATTCGCATTGTTGATGATTACCATTCTGAATGCAGTCAACTCCATCTTCAACCCAGGCATCAGAGAATCTTGGCTTGAGCAGAGGAGATGGTGCCAGAGAGTTCTAAGCCCAGGAGGCAAAAGCCATCCTGGCATGGATGATGGGTACTGTGTGTGCCTGGGAAGATGTCAGAAGTAGGGTAAAGTGGCACTGTCTAGGGCTCTGGAACAAGCCCCACACTCTTCTGCTCCCTCCTCTGGTCACAGGTAGATGTCAGTGGCCTTTGGCTCATAGCAGCCTCACCGTACATATATATCATGTCTTGCTTCAAAGGCATTTCCCTGTGACAATATTTGCTGTTGCCTCCAGAGGAGATGAAGATGCAGGAAGCTACATTCCTCAAAGATGTGAACATAAGTGCGGCCCTCACAAAATGGCTTCAAACCACAGCTTGCCACTCAGCAGTTCAGAGAAGCAAGGCGTTTCTCACACACACCGCAATGCAGTTTCTGTACCTGCTAAGTTTGGTGCGATTTTCTCTCCCATCACTATTCCAAAGCAATGCTTCAACTTTGCCTTTCTTTCTTTCCTTTTGTCACCTCATCCCTCCATGCTGTGTCAGAGGTACAGATGCAGGTTCAGAACTGAGTAACTCTTTCTCACTGTTACAGTAATCAGAGTCTCCAAGTCACTCCAAGTCTCTGTCATCCTAAGATTCAACCAACGTGTATTCCCTCCATCACCCACTTTGTTGTGTAGTTGTTTCCAATTCTAAACTGTGCAGGAACTGGAACTTGCAGCCTACCACTTGTACTCACTATCTTGATCCTTCTGTCGAGCAAATATTTATTGAGGGAGGAAAAACATGGAACATGAGAAGGGGAACAATGTAAACCATTCACCCCAGTATGTGTGATATGTCTTAAATTATTAATAGTTCTCCAAATATTTTCAACTCATACTTTGTATGAGATGCCATTTACTCAAACAATATTTATTGAGCACCTACTATAGGCCAGGCATTCTGAGAATCAAGAACACGCAACAGCGAATAATACAGATGATGGAGCTTTCATTGTATCAGAAATTCCTTAGCAAAGTCCTGGTACACACAAAACCTACACAAAGATTTTTCCAACATCTTCCAGGAAAAAAAAAAAAACTCCCAATAAGGACTGCCTCCAAGCTACAAGTTGTTTTACAGTTCATTCATTCAATTCACACATTTACTCAATACAAAAGCACTGATCTAGGCAGTAAAGAAACATAAGTGAACAAGAAAGACAAAGTCTTTGCCCTTAAGGGGACTGTGCTCTACAAAGAAACAAGATAATTTCAGCTATTGATTAGTGGTATGTATGAAATAAAGAGATTTATAATAAAAGTCATTACAGAGAAGGGCTATAAACTAGGGTAGTCAGGGAGGGCCACAGGGTGGTAGTAACAAAGTAAGACCTGCATGACCAGAAGGAGTCAGCCATGGAAAGATCTACATGAAGAGCTTCTGCCAGAACAAATGAACTTCAGATATTCTAGGAATAGAGAAAAGCAATATGCTAAAGGAAGGCAGTGGGAAGAAATGAATTTAGAGAGAAAGCAGGAAACCAGATAATGCTCTATGTGGGAGGCGAGGCTAAGGAGAATGTCACTGGAGGATACTGAATAGGGGAGAAGCATGCCTGTAATCCCAGCATGTCAGGGACTGAGGCAGGAGGATCACAAATTCAAAGCCAGCCTCAGCAACTTAGCGAGGTCCTAAGCAACTTAGCAAGACTCTGTCTCTAAATTAAACATATAAAAACGGGCTAGAGATGTGGCTCAGAGTTTAAGCACTCCTGGGTTCAATCCTGGTACCAAAAAAAATGCATACACACCACACACACACACATACACACATATATAAAATTAGCAAAAGATTGCCAGGTTATCAATGTGTGAAAGAGAGTTCTCATCTGATGGCTACACACGTTATGGTGGTTGTTATATCACGTGCTTTGAAGCATGTTCAAATCCCTAGGTTCAAATCCCAACTGTACTGCTTACTGTGTGAGTCTAGGCATAGTATTTAAGATCTCTGGACCTCACTCTTCGCATCTGAAGCAACAGGACTATTTTGTGAGGTATGACTGAGTAAGAACTTTCAGTTAAAAAGCTAAGATCCCTAAGATCCCTAAGACACCAACATGAGGTGTCTTAATATCCCAAACCAGGACAGATGTGGGAGAAGAACATACACCGGTGAATGTCTCTGATTTTTCTTGTGAGTTGCACTGTGTCCCCACTTGATAAGGGATTTGGCAGAAATGCCTGGTACCCACTAAGTAGCCCCATTTATTCATCTCATCAATGCTAATGAATAAATTCAAGTTGTTACCAAAGATTATATTGATGATAGAACAATGTGTAGGGATAGTTGGTTACAATTGGATCAAAGAATCATAGGTTTTCAAATGTTAGAAAGGGCCTCAGAGTGTACATACATACTTATTGAACCTTCCAACCAGCACAGTGATCACCTTAACGGCATCATGGAACAGTATTTATGGAGTCTCTAACTGAAATTCCAACACTTTTGTGAGTTGTTCTGAAATGACCTTAAGCCAGTGTCTCAAGACAAGAAGCAAGGTGTCCAGCCAGGAGGCTTTCATGAGTAAAATAAGATGGGGCCTCAACTCAGAATCTCTGAGTGAAAATAGAAAAGTCAGGATTGATGTGAACTTTGGTGATATGTGCCATAAGGAAGGAAAATGACATTGGCACGATTCCCATATCTCTGGTTTGGGTGATAAGATGGCTGATGACACTTTTCCTGAAGATGGAGAACAAGGGAGAAGCATACTTTGGTAAATGGTAACTCTTTTCCCCAGTGAGTTCCGGGTATGAGGTGACTGCATGAGGACCTGAGGTGGATTCAGAGCCGGTTACACACATGCACTCACACTCACATCCGAGTAAACACTCATACACATTCATAAACACTCTCACACACTCATATATATACACACAACATCACACGCACACTTCTTACACACACTGACACACTTTCAGGAACATAAACTCTCACATTTGATCACACATCTTCACCAGTCTTACACACTCATTCACACACATTCCCAAGCTCACAAATGCTCTTCCACCTTCTCCAACACTAAAACACACATACGCTTACACACTCCTACACATATATACTCACATGATCATGAAGCCAGAATTAGACAGGTAGTCAGTGCAGGTAGGTAAATTGAGTCAGGTCGGATCAGGGAGGCCAATTTGGGCCTGAGAGGTTAGAGAGGTATTGAAATGCTAATGCCTCCAGAGCCCTTCCTCCACCCTTATCACCCCTGCTCCAACCAGTTGCTAAGGTAACCTGCCCCAAGGAGTTGTTAATTACACCTGGGCCCTTCCCCCTCTGGGTTTGCTTTTTGAACATCCCACCAAACATCCTGGGCCTAGTCAAGTACACAGGAAGGAGAGATAAGGGGAAGCCAGCAGGAGAACAAAGGAAGCCTAAGATGTATAAAAAGGCAAAACACAGGTACTTCTGGGGATACCAGGATACCAGGTTGGCCCCCTTCCCCCTCCCTGGAGAAGTCTATGTCACCCCCTTTTAAATAAACCCTGCTTTATATGCTTGCCCTGCTGTGCTTCTTTAATGTTCCAACTTCAACATGTGCGGGAGCAGAACTTGTCACCAGTAACTGGAAATAACAATCACATAAAGTTGCACTCACAAATAGCCTCACGCTGATCCGGCATCGCATTCACGGAGACATACTCATAGATACGCAAGATATCAATTGTCATTGTGGCCATCTACTGTTCTAGCATAGAGGATATTTGCAAAACAAATACAAAAGCGGCTTTGAGTTCATATTCTACTGGGTAGCAATATAGAGCCAAACAAACGATCTAAACCAAACAGTTATATATGTTATAATAATCCAAGTATAATAAAGAAATAAAGTGAAGGGATAATATTTCAAGTATGGGAGGTTTTCAGAATATTTGAGCAGAGATGTGATTTTGGGGTGGGGGGACCAGGGATTGAACCCAGGGGCACTTAACCACTAAGCCACATCCCCAGCCCTATTTGTATATTTTATTTAGAGACAGGGTCTTGCTAAGTTGCTGAGGTACTCCTGCCTCAGCCTCCCAAGCTGCTGGGATTACAGGAGTACACTACTGCGCCCAGCTCATATTTATATTTTAAAAAGTAAATATGTAGTATGGAAAACAGAATTAGGTGATAAGGGTGGAAGCCAGTTTCTGGGAAGAGATGTTAGTGGCTTGGATTAAGGGAGTGGCAATTGGAGGTGCCAAGAAAAAGTCATTTATTTATTTTTTGGTACGGGGGATTGAACTCAGGGGCACTCGACCACTGAGCCACACCCCCAGCCCTATTTTGTGTTTTATGTAGAGACAGGGTCTCACTGAGTTGCTTAGCACCTCACCGTTGCTGAGGCTGGCTTTGAACTCGTGATTCTCCTGTCTCTAATACAATATTTTTGAAAAAAGGGCTTAAGGATATGGTTCAGTGGTTAAGTACCCCTGGGTTCAATCCCTGGTACCAAAAAAAAAAAAAGAAAAACAGCTATTGTTGATCTCCATCCATCTGTTAATTCTAAACTCAGGTGGAACATAAGGGAGTCATATTTATTGAGCCCACTGAACTCCACAAGGTCTTTGAGGAATAGTCTGAGGACAGTTTTCAGTGACACATGGATCCCAAAACCACTGCAATCTTGGTTGCCACTGTATTCATTCACTGGGCTAAGGTTAACAGATTAGATCCTTTCCTTGAAGGATTAAAATTATGACATTGCAATTCTGTCTTGAGCTCTTCATTTCTTCTTTCTTCCTTTCTTTCAGTAAGTTTTTACTGAATGCATGTTCTCTTCCAGGTCTATCCTGAGTTCTGGAGATGCAATGTGGAAGGAGACAGACATAATACCAACTTTTAGGAAACTTTCAGTCAAATAGTGCAACACATATTAGCGATATGACCAGCCAAGTGCTTGAATGTATGATATAAATAAGTGCTATGAGTACTTTGGACTCTAATAGTTTGTGGGGTCAAGGCAGGGTTCCTTGTGAAAACGGCACTTGAGTTGAGATCTAAAGACTGAGTCCAAGTTAACTACACAGACAGATGGTTTAGGAGCAAGAGTATGCTTTAAGCCCAGTGCGGTGGTGTACGCCTGTAATCCCAGCACTTTGGGAGGCTGAGACAGGAGGATCACAAGTTCAAAGCCAGCCTCAGCAATGGTGAGGCACAAAGCAATTCAGTGAGACCCTGTCTCTACCTTAAACACACACACACACACACACACACACACACAAAAGGGCTGGGGATATGGCTCTGTGGTCGAGTACCCCTGAGTTCAATCCCCAGTACCAACAAAAAAAAAAAAACCAAAGAGTATGCTTTAGCCATGGGTGAAGGAATGAGCAAAGGTCTTATGGTGGGAGAGAGGTAGTGGGTCACTATGTGCCAAAGTTTGTACTCACCTGTCACTGTAACCCTCACAACAGTTCTTTCTGCAAAGTATCTAGGACTCCCATTTTGCAGATGAACAAATAAAAGCACCGTTACTAGCTACATGACCTTGGGTAAGTAGTAAAGTTAGAATTTAAAGTTAGTTCTTGATCACAGCTTATTGCTGACCACTTCTCCCCACAAGCACATTTGACAGTGCCTGGAGGTATTTTTAGTTGTCACAACTAGAGGGGGTGCACTAGTGCCATCTAGTGGGTTGAGGCCAGAGATGCTGCTAAACATTCCACAGCGCACAGGATGGCCTTCCAGAACAAACAATTACCTGGCCAAAACTTTCAATAGTTCCAAGGTTGAGAAACCCCGGGCTATAGCCCAAGCTCCTAATCCTGCACAGCTCTGCCTTGCTCCTTAGAGGCTTCCCAGTCCCCCATGCAATGGACTTGGGGCCAGTCAGGTCCAATTAGCCTTATATGCCCAGGAGTGGACATGGATTAGACAAGCAGGGACCTCTGCAATTTGGCAATTATCTCAATGATCTTTACCAGCTTTGTATCATTACTTCATCTCACAGATGTGGACACAGAGGTTAAATTACGTGCTTTGGGTCTCAGAACCCCAAGTGACAGAGCAATCGAGTCCAGCTATTTAAAATTCAATTTGATGTCATTTCCCCTTCTTTCGGTGGCTGTTCACAGGAGAAATGCTAACTCTCCATCTCCTCCAGTCAAACTGGCAAAGGCTGGAGATGCAGGCCTCTATCGGTGCTGCAGGGATGCTATGAAGAGTTGGTCAAGTTCAGTGCCTGCATTATGTTTTTTAGAAGCTTGAAAATCAGCCCAGCGTTATTCAGCTTGAATTCTCCTCTTGGTAGGCTCAAAGCATACCAGACACACAATCTGCTGTTTGTGTAGAAAATGTGTCAGGAGAGAAAAGGATAGCACCCACATGCGAGCATCTGCTTGAAAAATCCATTTCACCATTAACCATACAATCGAGTGAGAAAAACATCTGTGCCTGCTACTGCAGATGTAATCATAAAACCCAAATGTAGCAATGAAACACACTAGAAGAAGGGCAGAGGATGAGAAACCAGAGAACGCATAGCTGTAGCTTTAATGACAAAAAGGGGTGGATCTGTGGCTCAGCTCCTGCACAGAATACTTTCCCCTTCACCTTTCAAACATGACAGGGAACAGCAAGGTTGTAAGCAGGCGAATTATGCACAGGGCATAGCATCTCAAGCTCAAAGCAGCACGGCAGCTACGAGGAAGCAATAAACAAGGCAGTGGAATCCCAGAGACTGCAAATCAACAGCAAAAAAAAAAAAATCAAAATATATGCTGGCAGCATTTCAATGTTAAGGCAGACTTAGAATTCTGGAACTAGACAGTGTAGAAAATGTCAAAGCTGAAGGGCCCTCAGAGATCAACTAGTTCAATCCCCAGTTTTACTCATGAGAAAACAGAGTTCCAGAGAGGGATGTGACTGTCTAAGTTCACACAGCTAGTTAATGGTAGATGATTCTGGAAAGTTCCTGGGAGACACATCTTTTTTTCAGACTGACAAGAGGAGGAACTTTCACAAAACTTTTCAAATATCATCTTGAAACAAAACATCAGTTTGAAAGCCTGTGCTATAGCAGTATCAATTTATGCCTTGATTCTGGTAGCTAAGTGCCTGTGTTAATGACTCATCTTTTGCCCGAGGTGCCACCATATAATTTGGCCACTTGTGGTGGAATAGAAACAGCCACTAGATCCCAGTCAGGTAACACTGAAAATCTACTTTGAAAACAAATATCAAGTATAAGTGCAGCTCTGCCTCAGCTGGGCTTCAAGTTCTTAAATACCACATACTTCAAATTGAAGGTGGGAAGAAAAGGAAACTGACCAGGTTCAAGGTCCTCCCAATCTCCACTCTCCAGTTGATCAGTTTATATGGTTCAGTGAAGGAGTCTGCACTCAGGGAATCAGGAAGCCTGGCACTTGCTTCTGCTCCTATGCAGAACTCGCTGTATGACCTCAGGACACACAAAGGCCACTGGCCTTGACCCTCGATAGTCTTTTCACCATGAGAGAATGAGATAAGGAAAAAGCAAAGGAAAAGGAAAAAGATGGAAACATATCAGAAAGGATGCTGGGAAGAATCCTCTCTTCCTGCCCATGTTCTCTATTACTAACATAACTGGTATTATGGAGCTTAGACACCGCCCCTCTTAACTTCATCCTAGATGGCATCGCTCATTTCTTCTTTTGTGAAATCTTGGTTCAAATAGTTTCCTCAATTTTGTTGGTTGTTCTGTTTTCTTATTAATGAATTGTAAGAGTTATTTACATGTTTGGATATAAGGACTCTGAAGTGTTATGAATATTTTCTCTCGGTCCAAGTCATTTCATTTCCTTAACAGTGGCTTTCAAAGAGCAAGTTTTTTTAAAAATTTTTAAATTTTTTTTTTTTTTTTTAGTTGTAGATGAACACAATACCTTTATTTAATGTGGTGCTGAGGATCGAACCCAATGCCTCACACGTGCAAGGCAAGCACTCTATCACTGGGCCACAACCTCATCCCCTTTTCTAAAATTTTGACAATGAATTTACATCTTCCAAACTTCTGTTCTTGTTGTGGTTCTACCTGCAAAACTTTTGCACACACCAAAGTCACAAAGATTTTCTTTTATTCTTTCTTCCAGATGTTTCAGAGTTTGAGTTTTTACATGTACATCCATTTAGCATCCACATGCATTCATTATCCATTTGGGGCTGACCATTGTATATGGCACAAGGTAAAAGTTGATGCTCACTGTTTTCCTGTTTGGCAATCCAGCTGATCCAACATATAGTTTGTTGAAAAAAAAATCATATTTCCCCCTACTAAATTGCTTTGTCACCTTTGATGAGTTAATCACATATGTGTGACATCTCTGGCTTGTGAAAAGACCTAACCTTCAAAGACAGGGCAGAGGAGAACACAACTTAATTTGCACATCTGCACTAATTCCAACTCAAAAGGGCTCAGCTCCTGAGGCCTGGCTCTCTATGACCTCACAGCTCTTCCCAGGCGTGAAGGAGGGTGTAAAGGACAGGAGGTTTCTTTTTTTTTTTTTTGGTCCTGGAGATTGAACTCAGGGGCACTCGACCACTGAGCCACATCCCCAGCCCTATTTTGTGTTTTATGTAGAGACAGGGTCTCACCGAGTTGCTTAGCGCCTTGCCGTTGGTTGCTGAGGCTGGCTTTGAACTCGCAATTCTCCTGTCTCAAAGATAGTAATTATAATCGGCACACACTTGATTGGGACAATCTTCCTCTCTATTGCATATGCATCACATCATTGATCCTTCAAAACAACCCTATGAAATAGCAACTAATTTGATCCCCATATTTCAAAGTGAAACGGGAGTTAACTAAGGTCACAAAGAGCTGGAGGAGCTGGGGTCTGAAATGGGGCTGCACAATGCCAGAGCTACGCTTTGAAATGCCATGTCTATTGCTCCTTGAAGCCCCTTCACTCTCAACTCCCCAGTGTTTTGTGATGGTCCCCACCCAAAACAACCTTCTACTGACCCTTCCCTCCCTGTTGCTAAGTGCTAACAAAAATGTGAAAGTTTGTTGAGCACCAAAGGACTCAGGCTCTTTACATATATTAACTAATTCAATCCTCCTTGCAACAGCCCTAAATGAGTTAATACTATTGTTATCCACTTCCCTGATATGGAAACTCAGATTCAGAGATTTTAGGTAACTTGCTGTAGATCACATGCCTGTTAAAGGCAGAGCCAAGGGCAGGTTTTCCTGCCCATGATCCCCTGCTCTTAGTATGCCACAATATGCCATCTTCTACACTTTGAAATAGCTTGTCCCCACATGGTGGTAGAGGATGAGGTAAGGACCCTGCATATTGAATAAAAATCAGTTCACCTTGCCCTATCAGCATACAATGGCTCCTATGTTTTCCCCACTCTTCCCTGTACCCATTTCTATGTTTTATTACTCAAAACCACAGGGGAGGGTTGGAAGAACATTCCAGAAGCTCTCACAGCAGACTTAGCATTACCATGGAACTGCCCATCTTCAGAAGATCAAAGCCTTCCATATTACAAAGTGACAGCATTTACTGAATTCTGCTTTCAACTTCAAGAACAGTATGTGCAAAATGATTCATTTTAAACCAAAACAGCCTAACCTAACAACAAAGACAGTATTCAGGATTATCCTAATAATCCTTCTATCTTCAATGTTTCTGATCTTCATTATGCTTTCCCCAGTGCTCTTTTCTTTGGTTTTCACCACGGTGCAAGATAAGAAGAGGAGATGTTATTGTCCCCATTGCACTGATGAAGAAACTGAAAATCACATGGAGTTAAGCCACTTGTCCAAGTTCACACAGTTGGTATGCAGTGGAGCTAAGACTGAGCCTCAGGTCCTCTGATGGCTTGCTATTAATGTTCAAATCGAAAACCACTAATAGTGAAATCATTTTTTCTTAACATTATGTCTCAAGCTGCTCAGATATAAACTGGAGCAATTCCAAGGTCTCTAAATATTTTCTTGGGTAATTCTCCCACATTATAAGTATCTCATCATCACTATCTGGAACACTAGGATAGAGACTGCTGTGCCCATGACCTTTCGAGAGATGTCACTTTAGCAGGCTTTTCAAACAGATTAGATCAAAGGAAAAAGATTCCTAAAGTGAAAAAAGGAACATGTTACCTTGAAGAATAATCAATTATGTGAATGGTTTCACTGCCTGTTATACCACGGATTATGCTTTCATTTATCATATTAATGTTCTTTATGTTTTTCAATTAGTCACAGCAAATTACCTGTCCTTCGTCTTGGCAAGGGCAGCTCAGTGGGCCTCGGTGGAATATTTTCCAAGTTTTATCTGGTGAATTCTTTCTTGAATTCTCCTTGAGGCATTAACATAAGTTTTTTTGAATGAACAAATGTGTTCCATTTGACACCATCTCATTCAAGTAAGAAATTACCTATTGAATAAGGAATTGGAGGAATTTGCCTTTTTGTATGTGTGGCAATGGTGCATTGCAAAAGATAATTTTAACTTAAATGTAAAAAAGAATTGAACATTAAAGAAAATTAAAATTCATTCAATACTCCTTAGTCATCCTAACAGACAGCTTGTGTCAAGGAGAATACAGAAGAGCAGATGCTCCAAAATCCATATTTCTCATCCCACAAAAACTAACCAGCTCCATTTTTTATTGCCCATGTTTCTGTCAGTTTTTTTCACTGCTGTGACCAAAAGACCTGACAAGAACAAGTTTAGAGAAAAAGTTTATTTTGGGCTCACAGTTTCAGAGGTCTCAGTACACAAACCATCAACTCCATTGCTCTGGGCCCAAGATGACGCAGAACATCATGGTGGAAGGGTATGGAAGAGAGGAGGAGCTTAGGACATGACAGTCAGGAAGCAGAGAGAGACTAAGCTTGGCTGACCAGGAACAAAATATATACCCCAAAGACTTACTCTCAATGATCTACCTCCTCCAGTCATACCCTACTTGCCTACAGTTACCACCCAGTTGATCCCTATCAGGGGATTAATGCACTGATAAGGTTAATGCTTTAATACCCCAATCATTTCACCTCTAAACTTTGTTGTATCATCTCACACATGAGCTTTTGGGGGACACCCTATATGTAAACCACAACAGTCTACTAACTAGGCAGTCCCTGACAGGAACATTGTCTTAAGACTGAATCTCTAGCTCTTAGCCACTTCACCACAGGGACGTAAGTGATAGGTGACTGAAGCCATCTGCCTCTGGAAAACACAACCTCGTTGCCTACAGTCTTATCTGCTGAATGAGGCTCTGCTCAGGCTCTAATGTAAGCATTATGTTGCTTTCCTATAATACTCTCTGGGTTTGAAAACTAGGTAATTTTTCTGCCCTGAAATATCCTACAATCTGCCCAATGTTAACTTTCTAAAGGCCTGATGGTAGCCTTTTTTCAGAGTACTTAGACAGGGGTTGCCATTTTCCTTTTTCTTTGATGTATGGCATGATCTTGAAGATGAGGAAACCCCTTCAAACATGTACTACAATGACATCTCAGAGGTCAAAGAGTTCATTCTCACAGGCTGGGAAGGTCTTTTGAAAGATAACTGAATATAAGAGAGAAGCCTCTTCTTCCTCAAACATCTTGGCTTTACTTTGTTTTTTGTTTGTTTGTTTTGGGTTGTTTGGGGAATATCCTGTCAAAACTCCAACCCAAGGCCTACCTACAATTATATTTCTACTATTCACCAGAGGACAATTTAAATTTCTTTAAACTCCCGTTTCTTTCCTAGTGTCATCTTATGACTTTAGGGAGGTGGAGAGAGAATCTCTACAGACTCTCTGGGTTTCTGCAAAGAACTACAAGTTATTATTAAACCAATATCTCTACTGTTGTAATTTCTCCTTGAAATTAATAATTATTGCAGTCACTGGAGTGAAGGACTGAACTATTAGTTCAAAGTTTAGGTTAATTAAGTTCAACAAATGACATAAAATAGATTTGAAAACACCTCTAATTGTTATGCACTGTGCAAAGAAATGAATACAAATAATATTCATTGTGTCATTGTCTACTTGCGATACAGCTAAGGTACAAAAGATCAAGAAAAATGGCCTACAAGGTCTCTCTTCACAGAGAAGGTTTAATGTGATACTACTAATGGTGAATTTAGAGGCCATCAGATGAATAGCAGAGATGAAGAGTTGTATGAAGCTTGAGAGATCTCCTTTTTTTCTTGGCTTTGGTGCCATGTATGATCCACCATGGATCAGTAGTTACTACCCTTTCTCTAGAGCTCTACAAGAAATAGATAAGCCTTTGATACCTATTTTGGCAATTCATCACAACAAGCAAAAAGTTCCTTCCTATGACTGAACAGAACCTCTCTTGCTTTGATGTAGGAATAGTTCTGTGTGTTGTGATATTTTGCTGCAAAGATAATAATCCTTGTTCCCTTTCAGAAAAATTTCCATGCCCTCATAACATTAAATAAGATGGCTCCAATCTTCAGACTAAAAAAAAAATCTAATGCATGAGATTCCCATGATCTCATAATTCCTTGGCCAAGCCTATGGATCCATTCTCTGCAATTTTTCTTCCTTTAGTTTAAGGAACAGTACAGGAATAGGCCAGAACCTACTTTCTCTCTTCATCCTCAGAACCACCGGAAACTAATACAAGTTGGATCTTCCACCCAGTGATCATGTCATATTCACAATTGTCCATAGGTAATTGCCTGGGAAAATAAACAAAACAAAAACCAGGCATACAGAGAATCCTAAAGAGAGAGATTCTGCGTGTGTGTGTGTGTGTGTGTGTGTGTGTGTGACTAAAGGTTAGAATTTAGTAGACATGCAAATTTTGTGGCATTAACTCTGAAGCAGACAAAAACAGAATGACAGGAAATTAAAGACTGATCATTTAGAGATGCCGATTTGATGGCAAAAACATCACATTTTCAAGTTCCTAAAGAAAGGCAAAGCACTATCAGCCAGAGTTCCCATCAGACAGGAAGTTCAACAGTATACAGTAAATATGGTAACCAGGGTTCATATTTTGGTGTTGAGTAAGTCTCTTAACCTCTATTATCTTATACTAAACACCTCTTGGAGTGTGGCACCCCAGGTTACAATTCTCCTTCCTTTGAGCGTGGCCCCAACAGACAGAGGTGGTCATGTTTATACTATGGGATCCTGATCCCTTGACCATGCTTGTTGATCCAGGGGTGGGACAGGATCCAAACCAGGTGAACAACATTCTTTCTCTGATGAATCGAAAAGCTGTAAAAGGAAGATACAGTGTACTTTATGCAGTACAGTGTCAAGTACTTATTTCATTCTGCTTTGAGCATCTTCAGCGAGTTCTTCATATATCTCTTGCCACATATAAATTTCCTTGAGGGCAGAATCTTTGTCATAGTTCCCTCTAGAGGATAACAGAGGTAAATGTTCATTTTCCTGATTATGGTGATGATCTCATAGGCATAGTATTCACAGTCAAAAAATATAGACTTTTGCACTTTGAACATTTACAAAATATTGTATGTCGGTTGAATCTCAATAAACTTATAAAAACAGCAACAAAAGCCCAAATAAGTAGCAACTCATTGTGACTGGTGTGAATATGAGAGAGATCTGTTTCAGATATGTTTTACAGTTTTTCTTTTGTGGTGCCGGGAGTTGAACCCAAGGCCTAGCACTGGCCAGGCACTCGCGCTGAGCTCTATCCCCAGACCCACCCTCCTTTTTCTAAACTACTATATCAGTATCAACATTGAGTCAATTTTTCAAGCCCCTAAAGAATGCGCTTGCTTGCTTGCTTGCTTTATTTCTTTCTTTATTTCTGTGGTGGTGGAGATTAAACCCAGGGGTGCTTTACCATTGAGCTACATCCACAGTCTTTTTTTTTTTTTTCCTTTTTGGTACCAGGGATTAAACCTAGGGGCACTTAATCACTGATCCACATCCCCTTTTTATTTTGAGACAAGCTCTCACTAAGTTGCTTAGAATCTCAATAAGTCACTGAAGCTACTCTTGAACTTGTGATCCTCCTGCCTCAGACTCTCAAGTCATCAGGATTACAGACTTGTCTCAGATAAGAATGTTGTAGTTAATTCTGTGTTTGTTTGTTTAATCATTCTGTCTTCTTTTAAGAGAAAATGTTCCTTCTACAGGTTCATGCTAATCAAAGCATCACTGGGCTATTTGTTGAGCAAGGAATAGCACTGACTGTAAGCATAAGCAGAACATGGGACCCAAGGATGGCTAGTTTCAATGGGTAATTTAGCTAGACCAATCAGACTCTTTCCAGTCAGAATTTGATTAGATAATAAGAACATCTTGGGAGCTGATTTAGTCTGTTTGGACTGCTAGAACAAAAACAAATGGAGTGGCCTATGAACAACAGAAATGTATTGTTCACAATTCTGGAGGCTGGGAAGTCTGAGATCAAGGCGCTGGCAATCTTGCTGTCTGGCTGACAGGAGACAGACAGACACGAGTGACAGGAACATGAGGTTAAGGAAATAAATCAATAAATAGGGCCCACTGTGCTGACTCCCCCCAGTTCTTTCATTTTCAAAAACAATTTAAAGGAAAGGATAAGATTATATAAAGACCCAATCAAATACAAATTAATGAGCAAAAGGAAGTCTAATAGAGTAGAGGCAGAACAAGTGGGGGGAGGTCAGAAGAAATACGAGGTGATCATGAACTGAAATTGATTTCCATGCACTTTTGAACTATTATGAACCCAACTATGATGTATAACCATAAAGATCTAATTAAAAAGAAAAAATAAACCAAGACCAGGTTGATACTGACACTCCTCCCCCCCCCCCCCCGCAAAAAAAAGGCAATTTACCTGCAGCCCTAGCTTAAATGGACAGGATAGGTTACATTCCTCAGCAAACTATCTGTTGTCTGCAGGAGAAATGCAGGCCCTGAATGCTGATAAGAACAACATGAGTTAGCCTATGGGGAGAGGGGGACAGAGTTTTGTGACCCTTGTACAAACCAGATCCCAGAACTCAGGGAGATAATGATAATTCCCCCTAACCATAAAATCTATAAGGACAAGTTCCAATTAGAACTGGTCAGAATGGGCCAAAATGACCTATAGTGGTCATGGCAGCAGGGACTTAAAAGTCTAACATCATCCGGCTGTCAAGAGGTGAACCTGGGTGGGACTCTCTGGAAACTTCTCTGGGACCCCCAATAAAACTGGAAGGCAGGAGAGACTCCATCTTTCTTTTCTCTGAGAGGACCCATTCTACCTTCAATGTCCCCTTTTACCTTTCCTTCTAATAAACTCAGGTTTGTTACTCTGAGTGACATGTCTGAAATCCTTCTGTCTAAAATCTTTCTGACTTGATCACAAGAATCAGGGTTTGAAAGAGGCCTTCGTGCTGCTTGTTTCCTAGAACACCCCTGCCCTGTAACATGAAGGCCTACTCCTCATAGATGACAGCTTCTTGTTGTGCCTTCACGTGGTAGAAGGACAAAACAAGCTCCCTCAGGTTTCTTGTTTTTTTTGGTACTGGGGATTGAACTCAGGGGCTCTCGACCACTGAGCCACATCCCCAGCCCTATTTTGTGTTTTATGTAGAGACAGGGTCTCACTGAGTTGCTTAGAGCCTTGCCGTTGCTGAGGCTGGCTTTGAACTCACGATTCTCCTGTCTCAGCCTCCCTAAGTGCTGAGATCACAGGCGTGCGTCACTGCATCTGGCTTCGGGTTTCTTTTATAAGGATACCAGTCCTATTCATGAGGGTTATGCTTTCCTGACTTAAACACCTCTTGAAGACTCACCTCTAAATCGCATCACCTAATAGGTTAGACTTTCACATATGAATGGGGACAAATAAAAATTCAAACCACAGCAGTAGCAGAAAATATTGGGACATGAAGAGAGAAAAGCCCAGATGACATATGAGAGAGCCCTGCATCAACAATGACACCCTGATGGCCAAGAGGAACAGAGCCTAGTTACTGTTGCACAATTACCATAATTTAAGGTAACTCGAGTGACACTGTCACTTTCTAATTAAAATAACTGAATTCCCCCAACTTGACATTATATTATCAAGATGCCCACCTGGGTGCTGATGGGCTCTGATTAGATCGCTCTCCCCTGTCAGTCCCACTTCTTGCCAAATGTGAACATTACTTCAGCAGTCGCAAACTTACTGGGAACTTGCAGCATTAAAGAAATCTGCCCCAAGTGATGTCATACATTATTACTTCCAAATAAGTTGTTTTAGGTCATTTTCTGAATAGATGTTCCAAATTTACCTATTTGGATATGAACCAGTTTTGTTCCTTTTTTAAAAAACTGATCCCCTCTCCTCCCCCCAAAAAAGGTGTGCTGGATTATTTTCCATTTGTCCATCTGTTTCCATTCTTTGCCTTTCTCTACCTTGTTTTGAGCTCGGGTAGACTGGCTCATTGCACAGCTCATCCAGGCCCTTAATCTCTGGCTTCCATTTAAATTCCGCCTACATGAAGCTCTAGCAAAATACTGGAGAATTGGCAGGGGGCGCTGTTGGGCAGTGGTGCATTCCTTACCAGAGGCCAGGGCTTCTACAGCTCTCACTGGTTCCAGGGATGGTTCCCTCTCATTGGCCCTACTGTTGATAATGACTTAATTCCAAGGCCTTCATCACTGCTGATATTATTCTTTATTGATTACCTGTCTTCTAATAGTCTTTTGTTAAGCTCTTCTCAAATATTCCTTTCAAATGTGCCATCTCTTTTTAGTAGGACCCTAACATGGGAGTCTGATCCATTTTTACTGTGTCAGTATTGGACACCTATTAACTTTCATTTTACTTAAAAATTCTAATGGATAGAGAGCCAATGGGCAGCTGCTATTCTAGACATAAAGGATTTCATTTGCCTTATTTATCTTTCACCCTTAGTACCTAGCAGAGCTGGTGCTCATCAAAAGTGTGCTGAAATAATTTTTAATGAATAAATTAATTAGAGTTAACATAACCTGTGAAAATAACACTTGGTAAAACATTTTCTGATATTTTATAGGAAACATTCTAATTTATAAAAAAAAAAAGCAACAGTGTGTAACCTCAATAAATGCAAATTAAAACAGCAATGATGTAACATTCTACACTTATTAAATTCACAAATTTAAACCACAATGCCAAATGCCAATGTTGTGGAGAAGCTGCACACTCATTTAGTGCTGGTAACTGCACAAAGAGGTATAGCCCATTTAAAAAGCAATATAGCAAAATGTATCAAGAGTTATAAAAATGACCCAACACTGTAATCCCAGCACTTAGGGAGGCTGAGACAGGAGAATCAGAGTTCAAAGCCATCCTCAGCAACGGCGAGGCACTAAGCAACTCAGTGAGACCCTGTCTCTACATAAAACACAAAATAGGGCTAGGGATGTGGCTCAGTGGTTGAGTGCCCCTGAGTTCAATCTCCAGTACCAAAAAAAAAAAAAAAAATGACCCAACAATTCCACTCTTGGGGATTCATCCTCCCTAAATTTTATTTATCCATATGTATAAAGATGCTCAGTGAAACATCATCTATAACAGCAGCAACATGGCAAGAACCAAATACACCCAACACTGAGGCTGGGGTGGTGGCTCAGTGGTAGAGCACTTGCCTAGCATGTGTGAGGCACTGAGTTCCATCCTCAGCACCACATAAAAATAAATAAATAAAATAAAGGTCCATCAACAAGTAATAAATAACTAATAAATAATAAGAAAATAAAGCTGGAGGGCAGGTCAAGCACCTTCCAGTGCATCAAGCTGGCAGAACACTCTGTGCCCCATCAAAATGCACTTCCTACAGAGGGGGAAACAAAAGAAAGGGTTTCAGGTATTTAAAGAAATGTTAAAGGAAAAAGCTATTTTGAATTAAAATGTGCCATAAAACTAATATGTTGATAGTCCTAATCTCTGTTATGTCAGAAGGTGACCATATTTGCAGACAGGGTCTTTAAAGAGGTAAATAAGATAAAATGAAATCTTAAAGGTGAGCCCCTAATCCAATCTGACTGGTATCCTTTTTCAGACCTCCAGCCTCCAGAACTGTTAGAAAATAAATCTTTGTTATTTAAACTGCCTGATCTTTTCTTGGTTATTTTCTTAAGATGGCCCTGGGAAACTAATACAGAGGTACGCTTCAAATGGCAAGTGTACTATAAAGGAATACATATACATACACACATGCACATGCACACAAACACACTAATTAGCTATGGTAGAGGGATATGTTTAATATATTTATTTTTTTACGTTGTAGATGGACACAATACCGCTATTTTATTTATTTGTTTGTTTATTTTTGATGTGATGCTGAGGATGGAACCCATGCTAGGTAAGGGCTCTACCACTGAGCTACCACCCCAGCCCCTGATTCACTGTCTTATGAAACACTGCAACAGCTGCACTTACCCAGTAAGAAAAGCTACCATGAAACAAAGTTTCGTTGAAACACTGGTTCTATTAGCTCATGACTATTACTAGATTATTTCTTTAAAGCAGAGGGAAAAAATGTGTGTCAAAGGTGTTACTAAGGCAGCATCTATGAGAAAAAGATTTGGTGGAAGCAGACTACAAACCTATGAATAAATAAGTCCTCAATTCTCTGTCCCCCTCTCTTTCACACAAGTTTAATGGCTCAGTGTGCTATACCTAATGTCTCTGTTGTCATTATTGATGCAGTAAATGGTAGGTATTGATCTACTGAATGACAAAACATGGTAAATTAATTTGGTGTTTCGTGCTTAATAACTTTTTCTCCTGAACATGACTCTCTCATGGCTGGAAACAGATGAAAAATTCTAACAGGTGAACCACAGCTCCACAGCTGAGCCTCATCTCTGCTTAGCAACCTGTTCATTCAGCCCTGGGGAATCCTGCCTGGCTCCCAGCATCTTCAGGTCCTCTGATCCCAACACCTGGGGGCCACCATTTTCTCCACTTACAGCCTCAGCTATTGTCAACTAAATCTGACCCCAAGCAAGAGATTGTCAACAGCACTGGGACATCTCGTCAAGGTTCTTCATTGTGAGTATACCCCTAACCTGGTGTTACAGTCATCCCTCATAATTGGCTCTTCGTTTTCTTTGTGCTAAGAGCTACATATAAATAATACATCAAGTGCTCCAGCCTCTCAGAGGCCCCTGTCTTGTTCCATCCTATACACAGAAATCAAGAGTCCAATCTCAGGCTGGGGTTGTGGCTCAGTGGTAGAGCGCTTGCCTAACATGCGTGAGGCATTGGGTTCGATTCTCAGCACCACATATAAATAAATGAAAAAAAAATAAAGGTCCACCAACAACTAAAAAAAAAAAAATATTAAAAAAAAAAAGGGTCCAATCTCCAAACTTCAATCTAGAATCTGTGATGCTGCTACCTATACCAATAGCATTCTATCTGGTCACTCATGGAAATGTCTCCACCCCCACTCCCATTTACTACCAAATCTGAGGAACACCTACATCTGAAAACAAAACTCTGAGTTCCACAGATGTAGCTGCATGAACTCAATACCCTCTTTTCTAGAGGTTAGGTCCATGGATCTGCATTCTCGAAGCTTCCCAGAATATTCCAAAAGATACTTAAGTTCAAGAATTTTCTACATGGCAGCTACAGATTTCTCCAATCAAATCTGACCATTCTTGCTTCTTTGTTTTCAGACTTTCCATTTCTCATTGCTCTTAGGTTTAAGTCCAAATTGCTTAAGGCAGCTCACAAGGTCTTGCAGGACCTGGCTCCTGTCTGCTTGACTAAACTTCATCTCTTTCTGTTTCCTGTTAGTCTGGTAATACTCAATTACTGGGAATTTTCTGGACCCATGTGGTGACTGTCTAGTCTTTTTTTGGGGGGAGAGGGTACTGGGAATTAGGCATTGAACCCAGGGGTGCTGATCTACTGAGCCACATCCCTAACCCTTTTTAAATTTTGAAACAGGGTCTCACTAAGTTGCTTAGGGTCTCCCTAAATTGCTGAGGCTGGCCTTGAACTCACAATCTTCCTGCCTCAGCCTCCCAAGCCACTAGGATTATAGGCATGCACCCCTATAAAGCCTTTCTCACCCCACCCTCCACTAGACTGTGAACTTCTGGAAAGGAAGGACCCTTGATAATAATGATTTCATAGTACTTCCCATAATGATGCCTCTTCCTCTCCATACTCAGAGAGTCTCACACATGACAGGTGCTCTATAAATGCAGGCCACAACACAATCACATTTCTTAAAACACCCACACTCCAGCCAAACTCTCCTGAGCACTGATCTATGAATAATCCTTCCCTGTCTCGCCTCTTGGTTTCCATGCATGCTGCTTCATCTCCATGAAGTTCATTTCCTACACATGGAAAATCAGATTTGTTCTCCAAGCCCCTTTTGGAAAATTGGTCTCTTGCAAAATTTGTCTCTTTGCAACTCTATTATCATGCTTTGTGTAGCATCATAACTGAACACCTGTGGTTTCTATCCAACATCGCATGCTGCAGTCTTTACCTGGAACCACACTGCCAGATAGTGGATGCTGAATACCAAGTTATCAAATTAATAACTGGCCACAGACATGGCATTTTTGGCAAAGTTCATAAAATCTTATTTGATCAGAAACCTAAAAACGGTTGCCTTTATTTGGCAAAGGCTGCAAAACAATACGCTACACTGATTTCAAAATATACTGCTTCCCACTATCAGTTCTTGATCAGATGATTCAACGTGATCCATCATTTTAAAATTTGATAAATCTCAGAAAAATTAGTTCCAAGTTTTCATGGGATATAGACTGTTACTCAGGAAGCACAAATATTCTTTCTGACACCTTTAGATGTTTTCTTGCACCCTTTAAAAATCAAGATAAAACACTAAATTTGATGTAGCTTGTCTCACACCAAAAAGTGCTTTGGTAGGAAAAAAAAGGAGTGTGAAGGAAGTCATGTAAGGATCCCCTGAAGACCCACTGTGTCCTTATTGTAACCCCACAACATAGGTATTACCGTCACCCTGAATGTGAAGACAATGCAGCTGTATTTCCATTTTAGAAATTTAAAAAATGAAATCAAAGGGTTATGATGAAGTTTGTTTCTCATGATCACTCAACTGACAATTAGAAGAATCACAATTGAAATCCAAGTCTTGGAGCAACTAAGATTATACACTTTCCAGAAAAATAACTGCATCCTTTGCCCCAGAGCTCTTAATCTTTTCTAAGTATAAAGAAAAATAATGAAAATAAATTGTGAGACAAAATTTTTTAAACAAAGAGATTGAAATTTGAGCCTGTGTGTGTGTGCACACATTTTCAACTTTTTTTGGGGGGGAGGGTACCAGGGATTGAACTCAGGGGTACTCGACCACTGAGCCACATCCCCAGCCCTATTTTGTGTTTTATGTAGAGACAGGGTCTCACTGACTTGCTTAGTGCCTCACCATTGCTCAGGCTGGCTTCGAACTCACAATTCTCCTGTCTTAGCCTCCCAAAGTGCTGGGATGACAGGCTTGCACCACCGCACATGGCTAGGGAGCAGAGTTTATGATAAAGAATTAAAAAACAAATGACAGACTACCTTTCAGCAAGAAGGCTACAAAGGAGAAGACAAGGGTGCTGTGGACCATAGAAAGCAAACCTGGCCTCTTCCAGATGTCAGAGGTGTCCCTACATTTTCTGTATGTTGAGACCTGCAGGATGGCAAAGAGCTGAACAGACAAAAAAGGATGGAGAGAGAAAATAAAAGTGAGGACAACATGTGAAGGTCCTCTAAAGAAGGAAAGAACACGAGTTTCATGGAAGCTGAAAGAAGACAATGGCAAACAAAGACAGGGACAGGATTAAGATCTGTATTCTCAAAGCAGTATAGAGATTCCTCAGAAAACTTGGAATGAAACCACCATTTAACCCAGCTATCCCACTCCTCAATTTATACCCAAAGGACTTCAAATCAGCATAGTACAGTGATGCAGCCATATCAGTGTTTATAGCAGCTCAATTCACAATAGCTAAGCTATGGAACAAACCTAGGTGCCCCTCAACAGATGAATGGATAAAGAAACTGTGGTATATGTACACAATGGATATTACTCAGCATTGAAGAATGAAATTATGGCATTTTCCAGTGAATGGAGGGAGCTGGAGAATATCATGCTAAACAAAATAAGCCAAACCCAAAAAACAAAAGGCAGGGGCTGGGGCTGGGGCTGGGGCTGGGGCTCAGTGGTAGAGCGAGCGCTTGCCTAGCATGTGTGAGGCACTGGGTTTGATCCTCAGCACCACATATAAATAATAAATGAATAAAATAAAGATCCATCAACAACTAAAAAAAAATTTTAAAAAAACCCAAAGGCAGAATGTTTTCTCTGATAAGCAGATGCTGATCCATAGTGGGACGAAGGGATAAGGAAGAGTGAAGGAATTTGGGTTTGTGTAGAGGGGAGTGAGGGGAGGTCAGTAGACAGAGACAGACATTATCACCCTATATGCATGTATGATTGCACTACTGGTGTGACTCTGCATCATGTACAGCCAGAGGAAGGAGAGATGTGCTCCATTTGTGTACATTGTGTCAAAATGCATTCTGTCATGTATAACTAATTAGAACAATTTTTTTAAAAAAGATTGAAAAATAAAATATGTATTCTTAGCCTTGGCACTGCACCATGGGTCCAGCCACCAAAGATGGTGAATATGCCCACATTTAGATGCAATGAAGACAGGGAGAGCAGGTGAGATGAGCAACAAAGCAGGTACCCGTGACAGCTTACTGACCCTGGAGAGCAATCCAACATGGCAAAGAATACCAGGCCCTTCCATCTTGGGTCATCAAGACCATCCTGTGATTTCAGTGACCCTCAAAGTTGAGCTCCAATATTTGCTAATGAGTACTATCCAACTTCCTTTTTATTAAGTCTACATTTTAATCAACTCCCTAATAGCCTCATCTAAACTAAGCCTCAAAGAGTCAGCGTACTTTATTCCTAGGTGAATAAACTGCTTTTTGCAAGTTTTCAATTGGGTCATGAATAGTGGACTTCAATCTCTTCAGGCCATGTTCAGTGTACAAAAAATTTTTAATTCCTTGAAATACAGTATTGGTTTCCGAGTCTCAATGCTCCAAATAATAGGGAAGTCAACACAGTGCTGGCTTATGAGGATTGCAAGACACACTGAAGTTGATCAAATCCTCGGGGAAGTCATCAAGAAAGCACACATTTAGCCAGGCATGGTAGCATACTCCTGTAATCCCAGCATGTCAGGAGGCTGAAACAGGAGGATTGTGAGTTCAAAGCCAGCCTCAGAAATGGCGAGGCCCTAAGCAACTCAGTGAGACCCTGTCTCTACATAAAACACAAAATAGGGCTGGGGATGTGGCTCAGTGGCTGAGTGCCCCTGAGTTCAATTCCTGATACCAACCCCCTCCCCACACACACACACAGAGTTTAGATAAGGTGAAGTTATAAGTCAAGGCCCGACAGCAGAACACAGTTGTGCAGCCTTTCAGGCCAACTGATTCCCAATTCTCATTCTTAAAACAAACTGTAAAATGATAATGGTAAGTGAAAAACATGACGAGTGATCATTTTTTCTCAAAATTCCAAAGGAAAATTAATTCAAATATTGCTCTACTTGAAGTGCACAATTAGCAAAGTTTTGGAATGGTCCCAAATGACAGTCTCAATCTTAGCCATTCAAATAAAAGCAGATATATTTTTGGACAGTAGAACTAAGATGAAAAGTGGCTTGCAGTTAAAGTAATTGCATATCTAGTAGTGGTAAGTGAATTCCAGGAGTGACAAATGCTAGTACTTAAATAATTTGAGGCAAACAACATCTCCCTTCTGCACAGAGCAGATTCAAATGAGCAGAAGTCAGTAAAACATCTGCCTCATTTATTCTGTTCTTTACATGGGTGAGGCCTGGTTGTCAGTTTGAGCTGAAGTTATCTGAGCAGGCAGGACAGGCAGCAGTGCCCCCAACCACCATCCAAAGAACAGCAGTGAGTCACCATCCATTTCTATTAGCTGCCAGTTTCCTTAAAAGTAAAAAAAAAAAAAACAATGAAAGTATCCTTAAATATACAATTAAATATACAATATTTTATTCTCATTTCAATGGAAAATAATTCTATTTCTCAGGAAATTAGAAAGAAGGGGCTGGGGTTGTGGCTCAGTGGTAGAGCACTTGCCTCGCATGCATGAGGCACTGGGTTCGATCCTCAGCACCACACAAAAATAAATAAATGAATAAATAAATAAATGCCCATCAACTAAAAAAATTTTTTAAAAAGATTTCATAATAAAAAAATAGAAATAAGAAAGAGCACCCTAATGGTGCATGGTCTCCCCTCTGCCTGGACACTTCCCACTTCCAGCTCTCCAGGTCAGCATTCTTTTGAGCCTTCAAGGTACACTCAAATTCTCTCCACCCCTGTCGCAGCGACTTTTTCTTCCCTTTGCTTTCTATAACCCTAGATGACATTAGTATTTGTCATTCTGAATTCTATCACCTGTACTATAGAATGGTAAGACACTGCAAGACAGGGTTCAGCACCCTCTCTGCCCCTTTCAAGCTCTAAAATAATTTCTGATGTTTAGTAGTATTTAACAGAGTCACTGAATGAGATACCAGAATTAAAAGCCTTCTGTAAGACAATGATCCTAAGATCTTTGAGGCAAGACTTTGAAGACTGGTTGCATCAACACATGTAGTGAAAAAACTATTTTGAGCCATCTGAATTACCCTCTTAGTTACAAACCAATCAGCCATGGTCCGACCATACAGCAGTATAAACTTAGGATCTACATCCTTGAGTCTGTGTCAATCATCTTCTAGAAGGTCTCCAGCTGCTATGTTTCACTCTGTCATGGCTGGGTAGGTTTGGAGACTGTTCTGCTACCCATCTGGTAAATAGAGCTTCTGTGTTAAAAGGAGACAATTTTTATTTTTGGAGACTTTTCTGGGGTGGGGTTGAAGGAGAAGCAACTCACCAAAATTACAAAAGAAAATTCTTTTGTAATAATTTTGTAATATTTGTCTGTTTTAAAGTTCACACATATCTATTTCTTTTGAAAATACCAGCTCTCGACAGCATCAACCTGCCCTTTAGAATAAATTAAGAACATAAATTTGTACAATATGTTTTTTATTGTCATAGTTATTGCATTGGTTACATTAAAATATGTAACCTGATTATTGATTAAATGCTTGTTTATGCATTCAGCTAAGCTAATAAGTTATGTAGCTTCATCAGCAACCCAACATTCAGATCTCTGAAATATGAAATTGTATCAGCATGGTATGACTTTTTGGTAATAAAATACGCAGAAGGGATAGCAAAGTGCATGTCTCGAGTATTCAACTTGGAGATTCAATCAGCATAAAAGTGTAATTATGTAAGCATGGGGCAGAATCAATGAGATAACACCACAAAAGCCACACATCATGTGGCATTATTCTCAAATTACACTCCCATCAATAAATGTATTTGGCACTCTACAAAACCGAAATAAAAAATAGGAACAGAAACCTGTCTTTGTGACATTTGTGGGTTTCTTTCCTCCTGAGATTTTACTTGACAAAATACTGACATTGGTGAAAATGTACCTAAATATATGCATGATTTAGCTGATAAGCATCGCCTAAAAAACTATTTCCTAACACCCTTTGTTTAGTTTTTTGTTTGTTCTAAGTTATATATGACAACAGAATGCTCTTTGATTCATTATCCACAAATGGTGCACAATTTTTCACTTCTCTGTATACAAAGTAGGGTCACACCATTCATGCAATCATACATGTACCTAGGGTAATGATGTCTGTCTCATTTCACCATCTTTCCACCCCCATGCCCCCTCCTCTCCCCTGCCTCCCCTTTACCCAATCCAAAGTTCCTCCACTCTTCCCATGCCCCTCCCCATTATGGATCAGCATCCATTTATCAGAGAAAACATTCAGCCTTTGGATTTTAGGGATTGGCTTACTTCACTTAGCATGATGTTCTCCAACTCCATTTATTTACCGCAAATGCCAGAATTTTATTTTCTTCTATTGCTGGGTAATATTCCATTGTGTTTATAAACTGCAGTTTCTTTATCCATTCATCTATGAAGGGCATCTAGGTTGCTTCCACAGTTTTGCAATTGTGAATTGTGCTGCTATAAACATTGAAGTGGCTGCGTCACTGTAGTCTGCTGTTTTTAAGTCTTTAGGGTATAGACCGAGGAGTGGGATAGCTGGGTCAAATGGTGGTTCCATTCCAAGTTTTCTAAGGAATCTCCATACTGCTTTCCAGACTGGTTGCACCAATTTGCAGCCCCACCAGCAATGTATGAGTGTGCCTTTTTCCCCACATCCTCACCAACACTTGTTGTTTGTATTCTTGATAACTGCCATTCTGACTGGAGTGAGATGAAATCTTAGAGTAGTTTGACTTGCATTTCTCTAATGGCTAGAGATGTTCAACATTTCTTCATATATTTGTTGATCGATTGTATATCTTGTTCTGAGAAGTGTCTGTTCAGTTCCTTAGCCCATTTATTGATTGGATTGTTTGTTTTTTTAGTGTTGTTTTTTGAGTTCTTTATATATCCTGGAGATGAGTGCTCTGACGTGTATGTGGTAAAAATTTGCTCCCAGTGTGTAGGCTTTCTCTTCATGTCATTGATTATTTCTTTTGCTGAAAAAGCTTGAATCCATTCCATTTATTGATTATTGATTTTACTTCTTGCACTTTAGGAGTCTTATTAAGGAAGCGGGGGCTTAATATGACATGATGAAGATTTAGGCCTGCTTTTTCCTCTATTAGGTGCAGGGTCTCTGGTCTAATTCCTAGGTCCTTGATCCACTTTGAGTTTTGTCCTAACACCCTTTTTGAACTTATCTTTGATCAAGGGAGGTAGGAGCTTTCCACTTCTCAACATAATATCATAATTTTTTGAAATTTACTTACTTTCAGCCAATCAAGAAGTTTTAGTCTAACTAAATGTTATTAAATACTTAATAATCAGGTTATTTTCCTTGAAGTTAAGTGATATCATGGGGATGGAGTAACTTAGCCAATGTATTGGTCTTATTTGTTCATGGAAAAAACTTGGAAACAAAGAGAACAGACTTTTTCCCTCTCCATCAAGGCAATTACTTTGCTATCTCCACCTTCTCCTTGACCTCCACCTTGAGCACCACTGGGATACACACACAGTCAGATTGAAAGCTGAACTTTACCCAAGTCTGGGTAAATTTAAGAACACAATTAATTCCAAACATCTAATGCCTTCTCTAAGCTGGACCACCATATCACAACACTCCTATGCTAGCATTTACATATTTGTTTTAAAGGTCAATCTCAGACAACATTTTAAAATTAAGATATCATAACCTATTTTAATATTAATAGCTTGCTTTCTCTTTAAACTTCCTATTTGGAAATTAAGTTTTCTCCCCCAAAACTGATAACCACCATTGTGTATAGATGGGGTGTTCATCCCCAGCTAAAATGAATGCTAAACACATAGAGGAAAAGCTCCTCTATTAATTCACTGTCGTGTAAGTATATGTGATCATTTGATTGTAGCTTAATATGTATCAGAATCTGTACCTATGATGGCTCTATGATTGTTCTAACATCATAGGGTATATCTGGAATTCTTACCGGCATTTTTCTATGCTATAATACACTTGTTTTAGATATATATTTTTCCTTTTTATTCCAATTGGATCCAGGTACATGTATCTTTGCTGTTACCTGAAATAGCAGCAGCCTTCTGAAATAGTCTTGAATAAATATCAATTGAAAGATAAAAGTATAGATTTGCAGTTCTATTTCCTACTCCCCTGCCTGGATGGCCTGGCTCAGAGTAATGGTAAGCAGGGAGAGCGATCCAAACAGTAAACTGGACAGCTACCATCTACGTTCCCTGACCTCTGGGGTCTTGCCAAGCAATGATCAAAGTAGACCAGTGATACAATGTGGATTTATAACTGCCTATGTTTTATGTAACAGTGTTTCTACCAAAATCAGAAAGAACAACAATGGTGAAATAAGTTTCTAGAAGTCCTCTCAGGAATATCAACTCAAGTTGACTCCTTAAGTCCCCCGCCACCTTAATGACACCTTTTTTGGCAGCATATATCATCCCAAATTCCTTTCCAGAACTTTCCTCAATGAATAATTCAATAAACACATGTCCAGTACCAATTATTGTTTACTTTACTTACATGTAGTTTTCTCATTTTAATGCTAGTAATGTCAAGAGGGAGTACTAGTGCTAAAACAACTGAGAAGGAACTATGGGTGGTGAAGCTTTGATCAAGACCTGGAAATTGATCTGTTCAGATTCCTAATTGTGCTCTTGGCTGCCATCTTTCTTGTCATTAAAAGAATGCAAGGCATTCCTGAGTTCTGTTTTTTGTTAGTCAGCTTTGCACTGCTGTGACCAAAATACATGACAAGAACAACTTCAAGGAGAACAAGTTTTGTTGTTGTTTTTTTTCTCACTGGTTGTTTTTGTTTTTGTTGTTTTGCTTCTTGGCTCATAGTTCAGAGGTTTCAGTCCATGGTCAGTTGGCCAAATCCACTGCCTTGGGCCCTAGGTGAGGTGGAGCATCATGCGGGATGGGCCCCGAAGAAAGTTGCCCAGCTCATGGCAGGGCCAGGAACTGAAAGAGGGAAGCAGGGAAGACACACCCTTCCAGGGCACAACCCCAGTGACCCACCTCCTCAAGTCACACCCACCTGCCTACAGATACCACCCAGTCAGTCCATTCAACCTAGGATGAACTGATTAGATTACAGATCCCATAATCTAAATCATTCTGCCTTTGAATACCTACATTAACACCAGAGCTTCTGGGAGACATCTCACATCCAAACTATGACACTAGCACTCAGTATGTCTGTCTCTTCTTTCCGGAAGGTCTGCCTCTTCCCTTAACATCTGGCTGGCAGACCTACAGAGTTTTGTCTTCATTTAACTAATTTAACTCCTTTGGTTTGGTTTGTTTTCTCTTTTTTTGAGGGACTGAACCCAGAGCCATTTTACAACTGAGCTTCATCCCCAGCACTTTTTATTTTTTATTTTGAGACAGAGTCTCGCTATGTTGCTTAGAGCCTCACTAATTTGCTGAGGCTGGCCTTGAATTTACAATTCTCCTGCTTCAGCCTCCTGAGCTGCTGGGATTACAGGCCTATGCCACCACACCTGGTTAATTTAACTCCTATTTTTATTAGCTAATCCAAATACCTTTGCCTCTTTCTACCAATACTTTTTCCTTTCATCTATACTTTCCACCTAATATTAAGTCCATGTACTGAGTGGATCAAAGGATCTCTGAATTTCCTTATACATTTAAATTTAGTTTCTAATAGATGCAATTACAAAATAACAAGACCAAGCAGGTATGATCACCATCTGAGATTTAAAAAAAAAATTGGAAGACAAAAATCATAATGACTGACTTTTTTTTAAGTGGCAGTAATCAGTAATTCTTGGAGACTAAGAAGGACAAACATTCAAAAGACAAGTAAAAGACTAAAACACAAACATAATAGCTCTTTCATTTTTTTACCCTTTCATTTTGGTTTTACAAAGTCTGTTGAATATTTTCAAGTATTAAATATATAAAGATCAGAGAAAAAAGCATTGAGTTCCCAACACTTTTAAGAGTAGCAATAAATAACAGAAACCACATACTTGAATTATATTAAATAAAATGAGATTAAATTTGAAATAAAAAAAGTAAACCATAAAAACACTTAAAAAATGTTTGCTGGTCCTCTGGAAAGAATTCTTGGACAAAGAAAACCAAAATGCCAAGTACAAGTTATCGACAAATAGTGATAAAAATACCACGCCAACACTTTTGAGCTGCCATCAAATCTCTACTAGAGAAAAATTCAATTTCAAATGATTTTATTATGAAGTTGAATATATGGATACACTTAAGTCTCTCTCATCTAAAATTGCTTTCCTGCATAGATCCTACATTTCCCTCTACTCATCCTATCCCCACCCCTGCTTCCTTTCACTCTTTTTTTAAAATATTTTTTCAGTTGTAGATGGACACAATATCTTTTTATTTATTTTTATGTGGTGCTGAGGATTGAACCCAGTGCCTCACATGTGTGAGGCAAGTGCTCTACCACTGAGCCCCAGCCCCTTCCTCACTCTTGACCCAATTTTTATCTGCCTAGATCAGCACTGTCCAATGTAATTTTAATGTGAGCCACAGTCTGAGACACATATGTATTTTAAACATTTCTAAAATTAAGGTGAATCCTTTGAATCCCTTATATCCAAAGCATTATCATATCAACATGTAATTGATATACAAATTACTAGGAAAAATATTTGGGGTAGGAGTATACCAGGGATTGAATTCAGGGGCACTCAACCACTAAGCCTCATTCCCAGCCCTATTTTATATTTTTTGAGAGACAGGGTCTCAGTGAGTTGCTTAGGGTTTCACTTTTTTGCTGAGGCTGGCTTTGAATTCGTCATCTTCCTGCCTTAGCCTCCTAAGCCGCTGGGATTACAGGCGTGTGTCCCCACACCAGGCTTAGGAAAAATTTTTATAGTTAGTTTTTTTTTCACGTACTTAGTCTTCAAAATCCAGTGTGAGTTTTACATTTGCAGCTCCTTCAGGTGACACTTGCCATATTTTAAGTGCTCAGTAACCACATGGGGTTAGTGATCATCATACTGGACAGGGCAGGCCATGAGTACCACACAGTAACTATGTTTGGGGTGAACAACACTGACCATGTACATGCTGAATCCAATAAGCATTTCTAACTCTTACTAACCTGAACTTTCTAGAACAGTTAAGATGATTAACATTTTCCATCTTAAAACTCTCTTCCTTTAGCTTTTTTAAACCATCATTTTCTTTGGTGGCCCTCCTATCTGTCTATCACTTTTTAGTGTCTTTTCTCTCCTTTCAAAGCTCACATTTTTTCCCCCTTGGGGCTCCTTCCTTATTCAGAGGTCTCACATTTGTAGATCTCAGGTTGAAATTTGTTGAGAACTATGCTTCAGCGACTTGGTATTACAGGTGGGTTCCCAAGACGGACAGCCTAAGTGTTACCTGAAACCTTGTCCGAATGCATAATTTCAGGCCCCCACACCAGATCCAAAAAGCTGACTCAGAATCAGCTTTTTGACAGAATCTGTGGGTGATTCATGACCACATTAAAATTTAAGAAGCACTGGGCTTGGGATGTAGCTTAAAGATAGTGCTTGCAAGAGGTCTTGAGTTTAATTCCAAAAAAATCTTTTTCCAGAATTTGAAGAAGCACAAATCTCTAGGGCTAGTCCATCTGCAACACTTTCCCTATAATGATTTCATAACAACTGCCTTGTTCCTCTAAAATTTATTTCAGGTTTCTTCTGTGAGGCCTCTGTTGTGCCCCCCTCACTTTCTTCCCAATGTAGAGCTCTGTACCCCATTTCTCTTTAATCCCTGTGTATTATAACTCTGTGTTAGTATCTATCATATTGCAACTCATTTTCTACTTGTGTGTCTCTCCTGGGAAAAGATGAACACCTTGAGGACAAGTATTTTGGACTCATTCATCTTCATATGACAGCTTCTTGCATATAACAGGGATTCAAAAATGCTTGTTGAACTAGGGATTGAAATTAATCAAATTATGTCACATGCATAAACAAATATGGCACAATAATTCCCACTATTATATATAATTATAATGCACTAATAAAAAAACACTTGTTGTATAAAGGAATTGTGAAAACTGGGCAAAAAACCTTGCCCTCTCTGAACTTCAGGTTCCTCAACTATAAAACACATATTAATAATAGTTCCCCTGACCACAACAGGTTGATGTGGATATTAAACCAGAATGAAGACTGGTTTCTTGTTTTGTAAGAAAAAGTACATCAAAAGCCAGTAAATAGACAAATCAAATCAATGTAAAGAAAGACATTGAAATATTTGCATATTAATGGTTTTTTATAAGTATACACACATTCCAAACTCCTGTGATACCTGGTTATTAAGCCAAAATGCACCTCTGTTGAAATTCTGGAGTTGCTTACATCTACCCTAAGCCTCTCCACCCCCAAAAATATCCTGCATTTCTTGACTGGTAAATAAATATGTTTTGACTTCTTACATTTTTCATTACAAAAGTGTCTGGTGATAGAGAAAATAATCAATGACCAATAATCTTGGATTGAATTCCTTTCCCAAGCTGCTCTACTAAATTCATCCCCTACTTAAAAATATCATCTTCTACACCAGCAATTTCAGGGATTTCAGAAAGAATTGTGGCACATTTTCATTGTCATTTATGGCTGGAACCTTCAGGAAATGAATCATCAATATTTTCCTCTTATTTTCTAGCATCTCAACGGCAGTCCAAAATGTCAGTTATCTCTTGTATGTCTGTTTTGCATATTAATAGTGTATATTATATTTTCCTCCTGGATTTACACATTGGCATCATTTTTCAGAAACTATAATTTTGTTGCATCCACGTTTTGCAATGGAATAGTATTGACTTCATTATCCTTTCATGAGTTCATATGCTATGTCTTCCTGGCTTTGTCCACTGTGACTGTAGAAGAAAGCTAACAATCAGACTAAGCAGACATCCTGATCTCATCTCAAATCCTTCTTACTTAATAACATCAACAGCAAACTCATACCATGCTTCCCCAGTGTTGCAAAGAGGCCGGCTGGTGATCTAGGAGAAGAATAAGCAGATGAAAAGACACAAAAGAGAAAGAAAACAAGCCCTGTGCCATGAGGTGACCTCTTCTTTGGACCTGTAGCATACATGCCAATTATCTACTTAGAACGTGTCTCAGACCATTTTCTTTTGCTTTAACTGAGTAACACAGAGTGAGCAATTTTTAAAGGGCAGTTTTATTTGGGCTCCTATTTCCAGAGCCTGGGAAGTTCAGGATCAGGCGGCTGCATCTGATGAGGTTCTTCTTGCTGCTGGGGACTCTTTGCAGAGTCCTGAGATGGCACAGGGCATCACAGGTTGTAACAAAGTAAGCAATTCAGAGAGTGCTTACTTGTAGAGCAAAACCACTCTCTTAGTAACTTGTTAATCCCCTAATCTATTTACCCACAGATGCAGTTTCCAACACATGAACTTTGGGGAACACATTTAAATCACAGCAGAGGAAAAGAGGTAAAGGTCTACTGTAGTTCTTCATTAAAAATAATCTAGGGGACTGGGGCTGTAGCTCAGTGGTAGAGCGCTTGCCTAGCATGCATGAGGCACTGGGTTCGATTCTCAGCACCACATATAAATAAATGAATAAAATGAAGGTATTGTGTTCATCTATAACTAAAAAATATTTTAAAAAATAATCTAGGAGTTTGTTATTTTTTAAACATCCAACATACCCATTTCAGTGATAATTAGAAGAAACAAAATTTAAAAGTTGATGTTTCCTCTTGGCCAGCTTTTCATCTCTATAATATGTGACGTAAAACAACGTAAAAATAGGAAATGTTTATTTGGACTCACAGTCCATGGCCAGATGCTGTTGCCCCAGCTGCTTTGGGGCCTGCAGTGAGGCATGCATCCTGGCGGAAGTAGCAGCTCACCTCACAGGAACAAGAAAGAAAAGGACTGGGATCTTGTAGTCTAAACTATCATATACCATTCAAGGGCTTCCAATGGCCTAACACTCTCCAACTAGGCCCTACTTCCTAAAGGTTCCTTCACCTTCCAATAGCATCCTGTCTGAGGACCAAGCCTTCAACACATGGGCCTTTAAGGGCCATTCATTATCCAAACTATAACACTCTTTATCCCCAATTTCCGAGTAGTGCTTGGACACTAATTGAACAAAGAAGGGGAGTGGGGGAAGAAGACAAAACCCTGAATATAAAATGAAATCACTTTAGTTTTTTACAAATAAACCTCTGTGTGTGTGTGTGTGTGTGTGTGTGTACGCGTGCGTGTATACTTGCACACAGGTTCACTTTACACAGACTGCTTCTTACAAATCACACAGAAATATCATCTTGTGAAGCTGTGAAGCTTGTTTAGACTGGCAAATAGTTGGGTCTGGCTATAGATCTGACATCCATGCCAAGAGGATGTAGACATCACACCTAACACAGAATTTTCCATATTGCTTGTCCTTTTTTTATGTCTGGGTCCCTGACTTCGTCACATCAATTTGATGAGAAAATGGCAGTTCCCAGGAAGGCCAATCTTTGAACAGCATTTAAGAAAGGGAGAGATGGCTCTAAGTCTACAGGGACACATTTTATGCTTTTCTTAATCCTCTCTCATACACTTCATGGAGTTAAGAGCTGGCATATTTGCAAGGAAGCCACATTTGAAAAGTTCATATAGGAATCCACAGAGGTTTTGCACAGTCCTCAAGTATCCTGACACGCCACCAAGAGGTAAAAGAGCAAAGACTCACACCTCAGTGGCAGACATGGCCCAGCACAACCGAGAGTCTCTCAGACACAGTCAAATGGCAGAAACACAGCACTCCAACCAGCAAGATGATCAGCCACCAGACAGCTTCCTTCTCACGATGACTCCAAAAATGTACCTAACAGATGGCTGGTTACCATATAGAGACTGGCACACCTGTTTCCATGTGCCGCATTATGACCATGTGACACTGAATATGCAGAACCCTGCAGAGCTAATGCCAAAGCCCAGAAGCAACTTGCTTCATGCTAAGGGAGTTTCCAAGAAAGAAATCCTATCCCCATGAGTACAAAAACTCTGCCTAATACTTTTCTTTATTAGCTTTACATCCTGGACTCTCACCCACATGTGGAGACTTTGGTACCACTATTAGAGAAATGGCCACTCGCAAAGGAATATGCTATCTGTAGTCCAGATACCTCCCTGAAAGCTACTTTGCCTTGACCTTGGAAAAATGGAATTGATTATTTACTTTATGTAGATTTTATAAATTTTGTCTGAGGCACATCATGAGTGGCACTTGGCCTTTGCTTTATGGACAAATCAGTAGAATATCTTTGTGTGGTGAATGTCAACCTTTATGTTTTGGTACCTTGACTTGAAATAGCATGTGCAAACTTCTCTGTCCTGCCAAAGTATTAGCAAGGTACTTATAGGGGATAGGGGGATGAATTGGGAAAATTCCCCCAAATATTCTCTGCCATAGCCAATGTGAGTCTTCACTTCCATTTAAATCCTGATCCCAAAGAAGACTCATGCTGATTTTTCAGATCATAAAGCCAAAAGGAAAATCAACTTGATGGAACATGCAGCACCCTCCACTAAGAATATAAACAATACAGGAAACACTCCAGACACTCCAATGGATGAGAAAGCATAGCAAACAAAAGCAAAACTACATGAATTGGATTACATCAAACTAAAACACTTCTGAACTGCTAAGGGAACACTCATCAGAGTAAAGAGCCACCCTACAGAAAGGGACAAAAGACTTGCAAACTATACATCTGACAATGGGTTAATATCCAGAATAGACGAAGAACTCCAAAAACTCAATGGGATTAAAAAAACCAACCTGATTTTAAAGTGGAAAATAGATTTAAGTAGGCATTTCTCAAAAGACATACAAATTCCTGTAATCCCAGCACTTTGGGAGGCTGAGACAGGAGGATCCTGAGTTCAAAGCCAGCCTCAGCAACTGCGAGGCGCTAAGCAACTCAGTGAGACCCTGTCTCTACATAAAACACAAAATAGGGCTGGGGATGTGGCTCAGTGGTCGAGTGCCCCTGAATTCAATCCCCAGTACCAAAAAGGGGTGGGAGGGGCCTGGGGATGTGACTCAGTGGCTAAGCACTCCTGGATTCAATTCCAAGTAGCAAAAAATAAAAATAAAAAATATAAATTTAAAAGAAGAATGCAAATAAACATCATGTCATGTTTCTTTCTTCCCTTATTATGGGCAAGAGGAGAGCTATTTAGATGTACAGATGAAGTGATAAATGGATGAGTGAGGAAAAACACATCATGCTTTCTAAATATACACAATTTGCCCAAATCCATCTCCAGGGAACCCCACAGAGCCCTTTCAACTCGCATCACCTCCCTAATAACATGTTAAACCAGGCCTCTGGCAAACTTGTATGCCTGGACATGACCCTCAAACATAAACATGGAGAATCTTCCTAGAATGTCACATTAACTTGAAGGTTTGGAGTGGAAAAACATTGTTATATAA
>CM053417.1:11254504-11356067 GCA_028644305.1 Xerus rutilus
ATTCCTCTGCCATTAGTAACTTTTGCTTGGAAGAATTTTCAAATCATCACTGCAATGAATATAATACTGCAATCCCAGGGAATTCTGGGTTTTCAAGCCACAGAATTTTTTGTCATCAAACCTTTACCAAACTAGCTTTGTTGGAGAGAGAAAAAGAAAAAAAGAAAGCAAGTCTTCCTAAAAGGAGATTCAAACTGGAGAATTTGGAGGCTAAACTAAGTCCATTATAGGCAGAGAGGATAGTTATTTACTCATTATTCTAATTTTACAGATGATAAAACAGAAATATGGAAGTATAAAATGGTTTGCCCAACAGT
This sequence comes from Xerus rutilus, assembly GCA_028644305.1. Classification (NCBI taxonomy): domain Eukaryota; kingdom Metazoa; phylum Chordata; class Mammalia; order Rodentia; family Sciuridae; genus Xerus; species Xerus rutilus. The sequence continues at coordinate 11,254,822 of CM053417.1, forward strand.
GCAGAGGTAGGAAGCTAAGAAGTGTAACTCAAACCTGGGTTGTTTCAGGGAAAGCTGGGCCTCACACCATGCTACTGCATAGGAAATGGTACAGACCACAGGTGCTGCCTCATGCCAAAGCCACAGCTAGTTAGGACCATGTGAAGACTTCCCTCATTTTTTTTGTCAGTGTTGGGGATGGAATCTGGGGATTCATGCATGTTAGGCAAGTGCTCTACCACTAAGCTACAGCCCCATCCCCAGCCCCAAAGACCCCATTTTACTCCCCCAAAGATGCACCAAGATGCTGTGTCTGAGAACAGATCAACCCAAAGGTCATAGAGAAACATTCCAAGCCCCCCAAAAACAATCCTTTGAAAGCTTCAACTTGTTCTTGAACAGTCAGCAAAAAGATAGGACAGCAAAGTCCCTTAGCTCAGTAGTTCAAGTTTCATCTTCATCTTACTCAAAGCTTTTGCCACTAGCTTCTCATTAGAAAATGAAATGTCTCACAAATAACCATAACTGAATAAATTATGATACCTGCCTTTACTTTTTAACATATGACATATTTTGTGCTACATTCTAAGCCTGGGAAATTCAAGAAAGGTTTCCTGGAAGTGATGATACTACGCTTATGCCTAAAATGAAATGAAAGGAATTTAACATAAAAAGTGGAAAGAACATTCTAGGTCAATTAAATAGCATATACAAAGGAACACAATAAACAAGCATCATGCACTTGGAGAAGTTCAGTGTTGGAAAGGTAGGCTGGGACCAGATTGCAAATGGTCCTACACAACTGTGTAAGGACCTTGGACTTCATCCTGTAGAAACAGAAAATAATGAACCAGTTTTATGCAGAGTGGTGCTATATTTACTTTTCTTAATTAAAAACAGCATTTTGATTAAAGATTGAGATTTCTAAAAGCTTCATAGATGATTTCTCATTCCCATCTAGTTTAGGAACCTCTGTGCTGGTGTACCGTTTGCTAAACTTCATCTGTGAAAGGCAAATATTAATACACTTAACAAATCTTTCTTAAGCATCTATTAGGTACCATTTAACAGAAAGTAGATATAAAACAAGGGATGAACAGGCATGATTCTTCCTCACTTAGAAATTGCCCCCTGGAGAGAAAAGAATGGCTCAGGACATGGTACTACTAGATCAGGCAGTTTATTATGGTTTCTGATGGGAGGTAAAGTTTAATCTGAGAAGAGAACCAAAGGAAGGTAGGCACATTCAAGAAGTGGTCATGCTGCGTGTGGTAAGTGCATGTGTGTAGTCCCAGATACTCAGGAGGCTGAGGCAGAAGGACCACAAGTTCAAGGTCAGCCTCAGCAACTTAGTGAGACTCTGTCTCAAAACAGAAAATAAAAAAGGCTGGCGATGTGGCTCAGTGGTAAAGCACCCTGGGTTCAATCCTCAGTACTGAAAACCAGAAAAAGGAGTCATATAAATTAGTTTTCTTAAGAATGCCTTCATAAATTTGGGAATGTTATGTTTTATATGAATGCTTGTTTATTTGCAAATGGATGCGTCTCCCAAACTCAAACGTAACATGTGATTATACACTCAGACATTCAGGAGCACATACACAAACACACTATATAAATCACTCACACACACACACACACACACACCTCACACTCATATTTAAGGTGGCCCAAATTGATTTCTTCTGAAAGTTACAAAAGCACCACTTTGAGAAATTTTTAGGAAGTAAAACAAAGTTTTCTAAAGTTGACTTACTACAAACTTTCTAAAATACTCATGCTATAATTGGGTTAGGCTTTTTAGAACAGACATCTACTCTCTCAAAATGTCAAGAGACATACAACCATGTTACAAATTTTAGGCTATAATGAACAATCAGGTAGTCGTAATTGTTGCCAGTGCTGAAAATTTAAAATCATTTGGCATGCTAAAAGATGTAATAATTTCTCCATTTAAGAATGAACAGCTAGAGCCAGGTGCAGTGGCGCACGCCTGTAATCCCAGCACTTTGGGAGGCTGAGATAGGAGAATCATGAGTTCAAAGCCAGCCTCAGCAATGGCGAGGTGCTAAGCAACTCAGTGAGACCCTGTCTCTACATAAAACACAAAATAGGGCTGGGGATGTGGCTCAGTGGTCTAGTGCCCCTGAGTTCAATCCTCAGTACCAAAAAAAAAGAAAGAAAGAATAAACAGCTACTTTGTTGTAATTGTATCAACACGTTTAGAAAAATCCACGTCCTGAAACACTAAGAAAAAATTCTAACATAAATCAGTCATGCCTATTGTTAGAAGGGAAATGTAAGTGAAGGTCTATGATTAACTCTGACCCTTCAAACTTAAGACACAAGGGTTATATCTTAACACTTGTTTATGAAACATGCCAATAGAGCATTTGAAATACATCATAGCACAAGCAGTTGTCACTTTTAAATCAATAATATATTGTTGGTGAGTAATCAATGTGGCAGAACAGGAGATCCCAGGCTTCATTTCCCCCTTAAACAAAATTCAGCTAATAACTATCCCCAAACAAAAGCATCTTCATGAAAATTCCAAAATCCGGGAAAGAGACTGAGATATTCAGGTTGACCACAGAACAGAAGCACACGCTCATGTACACACACAAAGCGTCTCTCTTAGACCATATTGCTCGACATATATATGAAAAGACGGTTAACATCGCTAACCATCAGGAAAATGCAAATTAAAATCACAATGATATGTAATCTCATACCCCTTAGGTGACTGTTGTCAGGAAGACAAAAGATAGGCAGTGTTGGGGGGAACAGAGAAAAGGGTGGATGCTGCTGGTGGAAAAATAAATTAAGATGGCCATTATGGAAAACTACATGAGTTTCCTCAAAAAATTAAAAAATCAGACTTATAGTATGATCCAACAATCCCATGGCTAGCTAGATATATATATGTAAAGGAAATCAGTATGGTGGACAGATATAACCCCTACGCTCACCGTAGCACTATTCATAGTAGGCAAGAAAGGGAAACAACCTAAATGTTCCTCCACCAATGAACAGATAAAGGAAACATATGCAATGGAATACTGTTGAGTCATTAAAAAGAACGGAATCCTGTCATTTGTGATAAAATAGATGAACCTGGAAGGCATTATGCTAAGTGAAATAAGTCAGGCATAGATAGACAAACAGCATGTGGTCTCACTTTTATGTGGAATCTAAAACAGTCAAACTTATAGAAGCTGAGAGTACAGATACCCTATATGCTCTGCTTACCACAATCTGGAGGCTGGGAACAGGAGGAAATATTGCCCCAAAGCTACAAAGTGTCAGCTAGAAAGGAGGAATTAAGTTTTTGAGATATACTAAACAGTATGGTGACTCTAGTCAATGAATTAGAACTGCTGAGAGAGTAAATTTCAACATCCCCACCACAAAAAAATTGCTAATGATTTATAATTTTCTAATTATTACAAGGAATTTTGCTTTATTGCAGTGCCAGGAATTGAACCCAGGGCCTCGTGCTTGCTACGCAAGAACTCTACTACTGAACTACAGCCCTAGTCCCCAAAGAATGTCATTTAAAGATGCTGTAGAGTACAACAGAACTTTATGTTTCTTTGCAAAGATAATAAATGTAAGTAATCTGATGCCTAAATGCAGCTCATTTAATTTGATTGTATCTAGATGTCTCATTTTTTAAAATATACGGTTTTTTGTACTATTTGTTAAGGACCATTAACAAACACATGGATGTTGCCTAAGTGATAAAGCTTGTGAAGTTTATAATTAATTATAGAAATATTCAGATTAATTATTGAATTTAACATCTGCATGGAACAAAACTGATACCTTTCAAGGATTAATTTTGTTACAATTAAATGGAATTCAACGACCATGTGGGTCACTAAATAATACTAGTAATGATGATTATGATAATCAGCTAAAAATTAGAGGAATGCCTATTATAGTAGAAAAGACACCATGCTAAATGCTTCATGGGTATGATCAGACTCACTCGGATCTGCAGCCCTATGAGGAAAGTACAGCTCCCTGTCCCCATTTTGCAAAGGAGAAAACTGTAGTTAAACATTTCATGCAAAATCAAACGCCTACCAAATGGGACATGACTTCAGTCTGTCTGACGCCACACATAAGCTGTCATACTCTACTGCCTCTTAGGAGCAAGCAATATGCTAGTGCCACAGAGAACACTGAGGGGACACTGCTCGCCCCCTCCAAGAACTCTGAAGTTGGTAGCATAGAAGAGATTCTGGTATCATTATTTCTGACTCAAAGGAGGATGCTGTAATTGCCAAAAATGATTCCATTCTTCGCCCATAACTTTTCTCTTTAAGCAAAAATAAGTACTTAAAAAAAGAGATGAAGTTTCACACAATATTTTTGATGCATAGCTACAGGAAAACTAAGTAAGATTTGAGCCAGATTTTCAAGAATGGAAGAGACACCAGCAGAAAAATATGAAGGATGAATTGACAAAAGAATGAACAACTAGAAATAAGACATGAAAATGAGAGAAGAAACTTGGAAAATTTCCTAATTCACCCAACACATCCTATCTTCTGAGCATACTATATACCAGGCATGTTCTAAGCATGGAATAGAGCTACAAGCAAAACCTCCATAAATGTGACCTTGCAGAACATGCACATTCTTACCACAGGAGACAGACGCAGAACAATACATAAGCAAGGAAACCTCCAGCAACCAAGATAACATGAAGATAACTGAAAGTACTGACAGACAGAGGTGGAGGGGACAATATTTATGTTAGGTGGGTATGAAAAGCCTCTCTGAAGACACTGATCTAAATAAGGTAAAAGGTTTTTAACTCTTGTTCCCAGCGTGCTGTGGCTTTCCACGGTTGTATCTAGAAAGGATGGAGCTCACGCCTTTCCAACTTGCTCTTGTCACGCTGCCTTTGCCCCAACCTTCAGCCCCTCCTCTCTTTGGTTTGGCTAGTGACCTGGGCTTCCCTGGTGCCCTTCTCTCCACTCTAGTCCAAGGATATACTCAGGCGCTGAGCATCCACGCTAGACCCCTCCCACAAGCCGACTTGATGGGGAGGGTTTCTCACCTGGCCTGTCTCAGCCTTGCTGGAAACTCTGAGGCTATGGTAACAATTTAGCTATTTGATTACTGAGCACCTGTATGCCAAACTGTTCAACAGCCCTGTGAGAGCAGTATTATTATTTCATTTTTACAGCAAAGAAAATCAGGCCCAGATAGTTGAGGAATCTGTTCAAAGATCATAGAAATCATTAAGTAACAGAACTTGGCTTCAGATAAATGAATGAATCCAAACGTTGTACTCACTGTGCAACTTGAAAACAATTCGTATTTGGGAAGAATCCAAGTACATAACCAATGTTAACGATCCACTGGATGCTAGTTCTCTTACAAATTCAGCCCATAGCCCAAGAAGTGTCCAGTTGCTTTTTTTAACCCAATTCAAATACAAATTTCACAATCAAATCAGATGGTTCACACACACATGCACACTCACACCCCTACTGGCACAGACTAAATATTTGTGGTCCCACAAAAAAATCAAATGTTGAAATCTCTAATATGGCAGTATTAAGAGGTGGGGGCTTTGGTAAGTGATTAGGTCATAAGGGCAGAGCCTTCAGAATGGCATTGTGCCCTTATAAAGGACACCCAGAGAGCTTCCTTTTCCCTTCCACCATGTGAGGACACAATAAAGTGAACATCTATGAACCAGAAATGCACACTTATCAGACACTGAATCTGCCTGCACCTTCATCTTAGACTTTGTAGCCTTAAGAACTATGAAAAAGAAATTTGTTTCTATTTAGACTATGCTATTGTGTTATAGCAGCCTAACACACACACACACCTTTCTTTATTGTCAATGGGTTACCTACAATTAATGGGTTACCTACAATGCTTTAAGAGAAGTCATTTTTTCCAGAAATGAAGAGAAACCTTCTATTTTCTCCTTCTGGCCTTTAAAGATTATCATTTCCTTACAATATTCTTTATAAATACCCCATCTGACAGATCAGTAGTCTAAATGAGTTATGAAGTCAATTCAGTCATCCTAGAAAAGGTTAAGAAAAAAGGTTAAAAACTTCTAAACCACACAAGCATTTTAAAAATATCTGTTTCCTTCTTCAAACTATTTTTAAAAGAGTTTCATAGACCTGGCTCTCGTAATTACAGAGTGATATATTTCACCCACGCACTGGGTATTCATCAGGGTCGTTTCAGTGCACCTTATAAGTATGCAAAATTTTATCAGATGCTAAATGCCTCAAGCATGAGGTTCTTTGGGTTCTTATTCTTAATTATTGTGCTGAATTTCATATTTGGGTCTGGATTTCAAGTGAATAAATTATTCTCCAAATACATAATTGAAGAATATTAATATTCAGTCTTTGATACAGACTAGAATTTAAGCCAAATTCATCTATGAGGAAGAATGTTAAGTAGAAATGCCACTAAAAATCCCAAAAGCTTGCAGTCAGTCAGTATGAAGTCACGCCACCATGGACAGGTACTTAGATTTGATCCACCCAAAGCCAAGCACTGTGCTATTTGGTGCTATGGTCCCTGGTGCTCCAAGTAACTGCCATGACTCTGAGTTCACTTTTCTCTTGACCCTTAATCTTGTGGAACTGATAGATTCCAAAATACCTTTAGGCTCTAAAACAGTCCTATCCCTTAGTTATTTCCCACTAAGTCCCTGTCCTTTTTAAAGAGTATCCAACCTCTCTGCCTCATCTGTGTCTGTTCATGACTTCAGCCTTTTCTACAATCTCGTCTATGCTCATTTCCATTTTTATTTTACCTATTTATTTTTGTTTACAAAGGGTTATGATCTTTTAAGAAGAGGGAACTTTTTAAAAACTCCATAGTACCTAATCAAATAATTTTGCCCCAAATGAATGCCCAATCAGTGGGGAAGTAATCCATTTTCTAGACAAGAAAAGTCCATTTAATTTGGGTAGAGAATAAGTGAGTCATGAAATATTAAGTCCATTTAAACTCTCTCTGAAAAAGATGTTATCTATCAGCTCAATAAGCAATACTGGAGTCAAAGTTTTTGCTCTTTTTTTTTTAACAATCAATCAATGTAATCCACCATATTAACACATATTAACACACTAAAGATAAATCCTATAATTGTCTGAGTAGATGCAGAAAAGGCATATGGCAAAATCCAAACATCATTTTTATTTTCAGCTTTATTGATGTACAATTGACAAATTAAAATTGTATCAATTCAAGGCATACAACATGATTTCTGGATATGCATATTGCTATAGTTCGGATGTTGACTATACCCCAAAGGTCCACATGTTAAAGGCTTGGTCCTCATGTGCAATTGGGCAGTGGTGGAACCTTTAAGAGGTAAAGCCTATGGGAGGCTGAGGCAGGAGGATCACCAAGTTCAAAGCTGGCCTCAGCAACTAAACAAGGCTCTAGTCAACTTACGGAGACTCTTATTTCAAAATAAAAAATAAAAATAAAAGGGTTGAGGGTAATGGCTCAGTGGTTAAGCATCCCTGGGTCCAATCCCTGGTACCGAAAAAAAAACAGGGAAAGCCTACAGGGATGTCATCGGGGGTATGTCCCTGAAGAGAACTGTGGGACACTAGACCCTTCCTTCACCTCAATTGTTTCCTGGCTGTGAAATAAGCAGAATGTCCCCCATGCATTCACCCCAGGATGTGATTCCTCACCACAGGCCCAAAGCTACGGGAAAATCAGTCATGGAATGGAAGCTCCAAAACTATGAACCAGAATAAACCTTTTCTCTTATAAGTTAATTATTTCAGGTGTTTCATTACAGTGATTGAAAGCTGACTAACACACATGTACGTTGTGATACCATAATAAAGGTTCTTCACATATCCATCATCTCACATAGTCATTTTTGTGTGGTTTGTGGTAAGAATACCAAAGATCTACTCTCTTAGCAAATTTCAAGTATACAATACATTATTATTAGCTATAGTCACCATGCTCTATATTAGTTTCTAAAATTTATTCATCTTATATCTGCAAGTTTGAACCATTTGACCAACATCACCCTACTCCCTGCCACCCATACCCTGATCCCTGGTAATCACTCTTGGACTCTTTTTGAATTCAGTTCATTTGGATTTCACATGAGTGAACTGTGTATATTTCTCTTTCTGTATCTGAATTATTTCATTTAGTGTATGTCCAACAGGTTTACCCATGTGGCCACAAATGGTTTCCTTGTTTTATATATTCTGTATATATACCACACTTTTTATCCACTTGTCCTTCTTGTTATTATGCTTTTATTAGCTCATCATAATTATACATAACAGTGGGGTTCATTCTGACATATTCACACATGCACATAAGTTTCTTTATTTCATTCCTCAGTCTTTCCCTCTTCCTCTCCTCCTGCCTCCCCTGATCTACTTCCTATACTTTACTGGTCTCCCTTACATTTATTTATTTACTTACTTATTTATAATCACAAATACATATATTTCTAATTACATAACTTCAAGTACATGAAGCAAAAACTGACTAAAGGGAGAAATATACAATTTGTTTATCACAGCTGGAATTTTAACACTGCTCACACAGCAACTGATTTAACAATTGTCCAAAAACCAGTTAATAGATAAAAGCTCCAAACAATGTCACCACCTTAGGTGGTGACACATGGATGATTACAGAGCACTACAATCAATGGCTTCAGAGAACACATTTTTTTCAAGTACACATGAAATGGTCTTATATGCTGAGCCATAAGACAAGTCTCAAAACAGTCAAAATACAATATGCATTCTGTTGTCATATATAACTGATTAGAACAAATAATAAAAAATTGCAATAAAAAATTTTTTAAAAACAGTAAAAATATTTGAAGCCTTACAGAGCATGCTCTTTAAACATAATTACCTCAAACATTAGCACCTCTATTTATTTTTTGATTGGTGCATTATAATTATACATAAAAGTGGATTCATTGTGATATATTCAGACAAGAACATAACATGATTTGCTCCATTTCAGTCCCTGGCATTTTCCCTTTCCCTCCCCCTCAATCTTCTTCCTCTACTGTTGTCCCTTCTATTTTTGTCAGATCCCTTTTCTCTTGTTTTCTCTAGCTTCAACATATGAGAGAAAACATCTGACTTTTGACTCTTCGCCACATCCCCCAAACCACTTGCTATCTTTTAACTTTTTTACATAAGCCATCCTTAAGAGGTGTGGGGTGACAGCTCATTGTAGTTTTGATTTACATCTCCCTGATGATTAGTAAGGTTGAGCACCTGTTCTTGTATCTATTTGCAATTTGGGAAAGGATGTCTTCTTTGGAAAAGTATGTTCAGGTCCCTTGCTCATTTTTTAATTGGGTTATTTGTTTTCTATTGGTAAATTGTAGGAGCTCCTTATATATTCTGAATATGAACCTCCTGTCAGATCTCCAAGTATTCTATCCCATTCTATGGGTTGCCTTCTTGTTTTGTTGACTGTTTCCTTTGCTGTGCAGAAACTGTAGGTCTCCAGAACATGCTTATCTTACAACTCTAAGTTTCTTATTCATTTCATAACTGCATCTTTTGAGGTTCCTCACATGATTAATAGAAGTACCAAGGATTTCAGCAGTCAAATGCAAACTGCAATTCAACTTGCTTATTTCTGCTTTTATTGTCTGTGCTTTTTCAAAAAAAATTATTTGTTCTTTTTAGTTATACATGACAGTAGAATGTATTTTGACATATCATACATACAAGGAGTATAACTTCCTCTTCTTGTGGGTGTACATGATGTGGAGTAACACCAGTCATACATTCATATATGAACATAGGAAAGTTATGTATGATTCATGTTAATGTCTTTCCCATTCCCAACCCCCCTCCATTCCCTCCTTTCCTCCCTGTCCAATCTGGTGAACCTCCACTACTCCCCTCTGCTGCCTATTGTGAGTCAGCATCTGCATATCAGAAAGAACATTTGGCCTTTGGTTTTTTGGGGATTGGCTCATTTTGCTTAGCATAATATTCTCCAGTTCCATCTATTTACTGGCAAATGCCATAATTTCATTCTTCTTTATGGCTGAGCAATAGTCCAGTGTGTATATGTACCACATTTTCTTTATCCATTTTTCTGTTTAAGGGCACCTAGGTTGGTCCCATAGCTTAGTTATTATGAATTGAGCTGCTATCAACAATGATGTGGCTGTGTCACTGTAGTATGCTGGTTTTAAGTCCTTTGGGTATATGCTGAGGAGTGGGATAGCTGGGTCAAATGGTGGTTCCATTGCTAGTTTTCTGAGGAATCTCCATACAGTTTCCAGAGTGATTGCACCAATTTGTAGTCCCACCAGCAACATATGAGTGAACCTTTTCCCCCATATCCTCCCCAACATTTACTGTTTACTTGTATTCTTGGTAATGGTCATTACGACTGAAGTGAGATGGTATCTCAATGTAGTTTTAATTTTCATTTCTCTAATTGCTAGTGATGTTGAACATTTTTTCCTCTATTTGTTCACCATTTCTATTTCTTCTTCTGTGAAGTGTCTATTCAGTTCCTTTGCCCACTTATTGATTGTTTTTTTTTGTCTTGTTTTGTTTTTTGTTTATTTGGTGTTAAGTTTCTTGAGGTTTTTATATATCCTGGAAATTAATGCTTTATCTAAGGTGCAAGTGACAAAGATTTTCTCATTCTATAGATTCTCTTTCCACATTCTTGATTGTTGCTTTTTCTGTGAAGAAGCTTTTTAGTTTGATGCCATCCCATTTATTGACTAATGATTTTAAGCTATACAGAACAAACCCAAGGCCAACATCATCCTAAATGGAGAAAAACAAAGTATTCCCTCTAAAAATTGGAACAAATTTTGTGTAGGGTGAGGGATAGGGGTTAAATATCATTATACTACATATGGATTTTCAGTTTTCCCAGCACCATTTGTTGAAGAGGCTATCTTTTCTCCAACGTATGTTTTTGGTGCCTTCGTCTAGTATGAAATAACTTGAAGCTACTGTGAATGAGATAGTTTTCCTAATTTCTCTTTCAACTGATTCATCATTGGTGTACAGGAACAAAAATGATTTATGGGCATTGATTTTGTATCCTGCTACTTTGTTGAATTCATTTATTAGTTTTAAGAAGTTTTCCGGTGGAATTTTTTGGATCTTCTAAATATAGAATCATGTCATTGGCAAAAAGTGATAGTTCAATTTCTTTTCCTGTTCATATCCCTCTAATTTCATTCTTCTGTCTAATTGTTCTGGCTACAGTTTCCAGGATGATGTTGAACAGAAGTGGTGAAAGAGGGCATTCCTGTCTTGTTCCAGTTTCTAGAGGGAATACTTTCAATTTTTCTCCATTTAGAATGAAGTTGAGCTGGGTGTGGTGGTGCATGCCTGTAATCTCAGTGGCTCAGGAGGCTGAGGCAGGAGGATCTCAAACTCAAAGCCAGCCTCAGCAACTTAGTGAGGCCCTAAGCAACTCAGTAATACCCTTTCTCTAAATAAAATACAAAAAAGGGGTGGGGATATAGTTCAGTGGTTAAATGCCCCCGAGTTCAATCTCCAGTACAAAAAAAACAAAAAAGAATGATGTTGGTCTTGGGTTTATCATATATAGCTTTACAATGTTGAGGTATATTCCTACTGTCCCTGGTTTTTCTAGTATTTTAAACATGAATGGATGCTGTATTTTGTCAAATATTTTCTCTGCACCTGTTGAGATAATCATATGATTCTTGTCTTTAAGTCTATTGATGTGATGGATTACATTTTTTGATTTCCATATGTTGAACCAATCTTGCATCCCTAGGATGAACTCCACTTGATCATGGTGCACTATCTTTTCGATATGTTTTTGGAGGCAATTTGTCGATATTTTATTAAGAAGTTTTGCATCTATGTTCATCAGGGATACTGATCTGAAATTTTCTTGACATATCTTTGTCTGGTTTTGGTATCAGAGTGATATTAGCTTCATAGAATGAGTGTGGAAGGGTTATCTCCTTTCTATTTCATGGAATAATTTAAGGAGGATTGGTGTTAGTTCTTTGAAGGTCTGGTAGAACTTAACTGAGAATGCATCTGTTCCTGGGCTTTTCTTTCTTGGCATTGCCTGCACCTTTGATTTTATATACAAAACATCATTGAAAAGTCCAATACCATAGAGTTCTTCTGTTTATCTACTATGAGTTTGACAGTTCTGAGTCTTACATTTAAATCTTTACTCCATTTTGAGTTAATATGGGAGTATGACATTTGATAAGAAACTGATTTCATCTTTTTGTATGCAGATATCCAGTTTACCCAATAGCATTTCTTGAAGATATTATCCATTCTTCCTGTGTTGTCTTGGTGTCTTTGACAAAGACTAGTTGAACACATATGCATGGGTTTATTTCTGGGCTTTGTATTCTATTCCATTGCTCTATGTGTCTGTGTGTCTGTTTTTATACCAGTACCATACTATTTTGATTACGATAGCTTTGTAATATACTTTGAAATCAGGAAGTGATTTGCTTCCATAGTTTTCCTTATTTCTCAAAATTCCTTTAGCTATTCAGCTTCTTTGGTGGTTCCATAAAAACTTAGGATTGTTTTTTTCTATTTCCATGAAAAACATCATTGAAATCATTATAAGGATTATATTACATTGAATCTGTGTTTTGCTATGGGTAGTGTGGAAGAATAAATAATCTTAAAATGTCCAATCAATGAACATGGCTATCTTTCCATTTATTTGTGTCTTTTTCAATTCCTTTTACCAATGTTTTATACTTTACAGTGGACAGATCATTTACTTCCTTGATTAAATTAATTACTAAGCATTCAATTTTTGTTGTTATTGTAAATGGGATTGCTGTCTTAATTTCTTTTTTGGAGAGTTCGCTACTAGCATATAAAACTGCAACTGATTTTTCTACGTGGGTTTTATATCCTGCTATCTCACTGAATTCTTTTATTAGTTCTGTTTTTTCATCATTCATCTTTAGCGTTTCCTACTATGAAATCAAGCATGTAAACAGAAGCAATTTTACTTTTTCCTCTCTGACTTGTGTGCCTTTACTTATTTGTCTTGCCTATTTGTTCTGGGAAAGATGTCCAGTGCTATCTTTTTTTTTTTTTTTTTTTTTTTTTTAAATTTTTTAGTTGTTGATGGATCTTTATTTTATTCATTCATTATTTATATGTGGTGCTGAGAATCGAACCCAGTGCCTCAGCGTGCTAGGCAAGCGCTCTACCACTGAGCTACAGCCCCAGCCCCTCCAGTGCTATCTTCAATAAAAATCAATAAAATCTTTCAACTATTGCCACTGAGTATGCTATTAGCTGTGGGATTGTGATGGCTTTTGTTGTGTTGAGATATATTCCTTCCCATATCTAATTCACTGAGAGATTTAACTTTTCTTAGCAAAGCAGGAATTGAAGCAAACTTCCTTTACCTAATAAAGTACATCTAAAAAAATGCACCACCACTGTACTCACTGGTAAATGACTGAATACTTCATATCTAAGACCAAGAACAAGGAAAGAATGTCAGTTGCCACCACCCATAATCATCACCACACACCACTCATATTCAACACTATACGTAGCTAGTGTATTTTAAAAGATAAAATTGAAGGATCTCTATTCACAGATGACATGTGTATACAGAAAATATAAGAGAATACTGCAAAATGCTACTGGAACTGATAAGGGAGTTGGTAAGGGTGCAAGATGAAAATGTATTATATAACAATATTTTTACTTATATACTTGCAGTCAACCATTGGAAATTAAAATTTAAAAAGGAACAATATTGTTTTAACATCCAAAACTAACTTGTAGGTATGACTCTTCCAAACTTTTGCAGGATCTGTACATGGAAACTAAAATATGGATGGAAAAAAAAAAAAACAAAGATGCCACTAAATAAATGAAGACATGACATGTTCATGGATTCAAAGACTCATCATTATTTAAGTTTCAAATCTCTTCAAGTTTATATGTAGATTGAATGTGATTCTGATCAAAATCTCAGTAGGATTTTTATATAAACTGGCAAAATAATTCTAAAACTTATTTGAAAAAAGAAAGAGACTGAAATAGATAAAATAATTGTTTTTCAGTAGTGAGGATTAAACCCAAGCACACTTCACCACTGAGCTATATCCCTAATCCCTTTTATTTTGTATTTTGAGACAGGGTCTCACTAAATTGCCCAGGCTGGCCTCAAACTTGTGATCCTGTTCCCTTAGCCTCTGGAATCGCTGGGATTACAGTTGTGCACCATTACACCTGGCAGGCAAAATAATTATTAAATGAACACATTTGGAGAACTTGATTTACCTAATTTCAAGATTCACTGTAAAGATGAGGACAGTGTGCTATTGGAAAAATGATATAGATACACAGGTATAGTGATAGAGATATACAGATAGATCAATGTTACAGAACAGAGTCCAGAAATAAATTCACACACATACATTCAACAACTGGTTGAGATTCAAAACCAATACAACAGGGAATCTATGGTCTTTTAAGCAAGTAATGCAGGAATGACTGGATATACACACACATAAAAAAATTTGAAACTCAGTATTCATACTACATGCCATATTAAAAACTGACTCAAAATTACCCACAGGCCTAAATACAAAACTTAAAATTATAAATATTTTAGAAGAAAACATAAGATATTTTGTGACCTCTGGTTAAGCAAAGATTTCTTGCAACATACCAAAATACAATACCTAAAACAAAAATGTATACACTTGAATTTTATGAAAATTAGGACTTCTCATCTTGCAAAAACACTCTAAGGAATCAAAAGGTAATCCATAAACTGAGATTCCAAATCACAGATTTTCAAATCGCATATCTGATAAAAGCCTTGTAGCCAGAATATATTAAGAACTCCCCAAACTCAATAATCAGAAAATAATCAGCACATTTTTTGAATGGGCAAAACATTTGAGCAAACAGTTCACAAAAGAAAATATACAACTGGCAACCAAGCACAGAAGAAAATGCTCAATATCATGTCATTAGAGAAAACAAATGAAAACTACAAGATACCACTACATCCCTGCCAGAACAATTAAAATTCAGAAAAAAATATTAAAACACCAAAGATGTGAACAAATGGACTCTCCTACAGGGCCAGTGAGAATGTAAAATGGTACCATGTTTTAAACAGTTTGTCAGTTTCTTAAAAAGTTAGTCATGTGTGTTGGAGTGATCTCTGGTTTTTGTCTTGTTGATGCTTTCTAATTTCACTGCATTATGATCTGATAGGATTTTAAAAATTACCTTTATTTGTTATATTTGCTAAGATTTGCTTTGTGACCTAAAATATGAGCTATTTTAGAAAATGTTCCATGTGCTGCTAAGAAGCTGAATTCAGTCATTGATGGAGGAAATATTCTCTGAATGTAGTGAATAATCTCACCATCGTGTATATCCAACAAGACACTAACTATAAAAAAACCCAGCAAACTAAAAGTAAATAGTACAAAGATCAGTGAAGGGAACAAGGGGAGGAAAAGGGGAGGGAAAGGGGAAATACTGAAGATTGAACTAGAGACAATTATATTCCATGCTTTTATAATTATGTCAAACTGAATCTTAATGTTATGTGTAACTAAAAAGAACCAATGAAAGACACTAAAAGAAAAAGCCACACACTTACGACTCCTACTCTAAGGTATTCACACACATAAAATGAAAATCTATATTCACTCAAAGCCTGTATGCACAATTTTATAGTAGCTTTGTTCCTAATAACCAAAATGTGTACAGAAACTAAATGTCCCTCATCTGGTGAATGAGCCAACTCTAGTACACCTGTATAATGGTGTATTCATACTGAAAAGAAAAGAAACCAAGTATATATACAAAAAATAACAATGAATCTCAAAATAATTATGTTAAGAAAGTCAAAAAGAATACTTGCATTCTGTATGTTTCCATTTTCTTAACATTCTGCAAAAAGAAATATCAGATAATATCAGATCAGTGATTGCCTGAGATTAGGGATAGTAATTGGAGTTAACAGTAAATGGGCATAAAGGGAGCTTTAGGGATAACTGGGATGTTCTAAAATTGAATTTGGGTAATTATTGTACAATTGGGTAAATTTACTGGAAAATGTTAATTGTGTGTTTACCATGGGTGAATTTGCTAGTGTGTATCTCAAAAACTCTTTTTAAAAAAGCACAATAGGGGGCTGAGGTTATAGCTCAGTGGTAGAGTGCTCACCTAGCACACGTGAGGCAGTGGGTTCGATCCTCAGCACCACGTAAAAATAAAATATTGTGTCCACCTACAAGTAAAAAATAAATATTAAAAAAAAAGCCAGGCACAGTGGCACAAGCCTGTAATCCCAGCACTTAGGGAGGCTGAGACAGGAGGATCACGAGTTCAAAGCCAGCCTCAGCAACGGCAAGGCACTAAGCAACTCAGTGAGACCCTGTCTCTACATAAAACACAAAATAGGGCTGGGGATGTGGCTCAGTGGTAGAGCACTTGCCTCACATGCGTGAGGCACTGGGTTCAATCCTGAGCACTTTGTAAAACATAAAGATATTTATGTCCATCTACAACTAAAAAAAGAATTTAAATAAAAGCATAATAGGAGATATTTGTGCCTCTCATGTATGTGTGTGTATGTTACATCACACAGAAATATATATGAGTGGCAAAAGACTTACATCAAGACTATCCCTATATATACATCAATAAAAATACAAAACATTCCAATAGAAAATGGGCAAAAGAGTTCCACAGGCATCTCAAAAAAGAGGCTATTCAAATATTCAATTAAGCACATGAAATGAATAAGTGGAAAAAAACCAAGCACATGTGAAAATGCTCAACATGATCACTCAAAAGATAAACAGCAACAAAACCACAGTGAGATACCATTACATGCATGCCAGAATGGCTGAAATCAAAACAAATAACAATACAAAATGTTGACAAAGACGTGGAGCAAGTCAAATTCTTATACACCGCTAATATGAATTTAAATTGTGCAACCACATTGGAAGCCTTTGGCAGAATCTACCAAATGGAATCTGCTTATATCCTACCACTCAACAATTCCACTTCAACATGTATGTATACATGTGTAGATGTTAGTGAATACACACGTAAAGGATGTCATATTAGTAGTATTGTAGTAGCAATCAACTAGAAACAATTCAAATATTCACAAATAGAATGACTGAATAAATTGCAGTATATTAATAAAACAACAAACTACACAGCAATGAAAATTAATGCACATGTTATAAGGCATGACATGGACAAATCCTACAAGCATGAAATTAATGGAAAGAAATCAAACACTGAAGAGATTGCACTGTATGACTCCATTTATGTAAATTCAAAGTCACATAAAACAAATTAAAATAAAGTTAGAAGCTGGGTGCAATGGCACCTGTCTTTAATCTCAGTGACTCAGGAGGCTGAGGCAGGAGGATCATGAGTTTGAGGCCAGTCTCAGCAATTTGGCAAGACCCTAAGCAACTTAGTAAGACATTCTCTCAACAAACAAACTAAGGCTGAGGATATTGCTTAGTGGTAATGCAACTCTGGATCCAATCCCTATCACCCACCCCCACAAAAAAAAATAAAGTTAGGATAGAAAGGGAGATAAAAGTTGAATTTTGTAGGGATTGATGAAGCTCTTTTTTCCAATCTGAGAAGTAGTTATAAGATACTTTTAATTCAGGAAAAACCATCAAACTGTGCAACTGCAATATGTGTTCTTTTCTGTATGTATGACATTGTTTCAATTAACCAATAAAAAAATTCAAAAATTAAAAATTATTTTCACTATTTTCTCTTTACAATTTGGTACATTCTATTCACATTTAAAGTCACTGGCCACAAATATCCTGAGCATTCTTCCAATGTTTAGGGCAATAATTTATGTGGACTTTTGCAACATCAAAACAAGATTTTCACAAATTATTCCATCCATTTTCACTTTTTGAGTAGATTCTGGTTTTCAGTTTCAGAGAAGCTTTATTTCAACAAAGCATGCTTCAATGTCATCAGAAGCCCGTCTCTGACCCTTCCACTTGATACTGTATTAAAATAGCAACATTAAGTACTGTGACTGATTTTTAAGAAATTCTTAAAAATGGCAGCAGTAATGCTTAGGCTGAAGTGCAGTTTACAATTTTGGAATCCTTTCTCAGTTGTCTTGCAACTTCCTTCTGCTATCTATGGCACAAAAATGGAACCAAGGAGCTGAAACATCAGCGTGCCTTACTCTCAGATCAAAACAAAATACTGTTAGATTTCCCAATCATGTCACTCAAGAAATCTGTTTCTGGCAGGCGTGATGGCACACACCTGTAATCCCAGTGACTCAGGAGGCTGAGACAGGAGGATCACAATTTGAAGGACAGCCTCAGCAATGTAGCAAGGCTCTAAGCAACTTAGTGAGACCCTGTCTCCAAATATAAAATAAAGAAGGCTGGGGATGTAGTTCAGTGGTAAAGCAACCCTGGGTTCAATCCCCAGTACCAAGAATAAGAATAAGAAAAGAATACGAATGAGAATAGAAGGAAGGAAGGAAGGAAGGAAGGAAGGCAGGCAAGGAGGGAGGGAGGGAGAAAGGAAGGAAGAGAGGGAGGGAGGGAAGAAAAAGAAAAGAAAAGAAAATCTGCCTCTGGCTAACCTTTGCATGCATCTCTTCCTGGTTATAGTGGTAAGAGTCTACCTTTAAATTTTATCTTTGTCCACCTAACCAGAAACAGCCCTGAAATTAATCTATGTAACATGGACACAGCATGTGAAAGAAATCCTGGTGGGGGCACTGGGGTTGTGGCTCAGTGGTAGAGCACTTGCCTAGCATGTGTGAGGCACTGGGTTCGACTCTCAGTACCACATATGAATAAATAAAGACAATCGACAACTAAAAAAACATTAAAAAAAAAAAAAGAAATCCTGAGGGATTTGCTTTTTGCAGACATCTGTCCCTATTCCAACCCCCAAAAGATACAAGTCCTTGGAAATAAATACAGACACTTTTTTGTCTGTAGAAGTTTTTTTTGCTTGTTTGTGTAATTAGGAAACTCCATGCTTAGAGTTTCAGCATAACAGCAAAACAAACAAACTTGCTAACTTCACTTTGATTTTTAAAAACTTGTTCAGTAAATATATGCCTGGGAAAGGTAGTTACAGTCAACTGTAATATATAAAATGTCTCAAGGTCCTTCCCCAAATTTCAACATTTGAAAATGGGAAATTAAGTGATGCATTGGGATTAAGGTGGCTGTATGGCTAATGGCAAGGGCAGTTTGGGGGACATGACTGATAAGTTACAAAATCTTCATTTATCACAATTACTTTCTATCTCTGATGCTACATCATCTTTCAGTCAACAAATGTTCATCAAATACTTATATGCACTGTGCCTAGTCCTAGGTACCAGTTCAGTGCACTGGGAATACAATAATAAATGTTATGGATAAAAATCCCTGACAGTATGGAGCCTATCTTCTACCGGGCATATAGACAATCAAATACAGACAATAACAAATGAGTAAATATATTAAAAAGTTAGTACGTCAGATGGATGATAAGCACTATGAAGGAAAAAACTGACCAATAATGGAGAATTCCTAAGGACCTATTTTAAATAATCTAGTTACTCAAAAAGTGACTTTTGAGCAGAACGCTAAAGGATATGAAGGAGAAAGACATGGAGCTGTCAGTCAGTAAGGGGCTAGCTTTTAAGGATGAGAGAGGAATGAGCAAGGATGAGAGAGAAGTCCTAAAGTGTAGCTCCCAAGGCTTACTTAAGGACAAGCAAAGAAGCCAGCAGATCTGGGTTGTGGTTTGGATGTGAAGCATCTCCCCAAAGCTCTTGGTAATGCAGGAACATTCAGAGGCGAGATGATTAGATTATGAGAGCCGCGATCTAATCAGTCCATCCTCGTTTGAATGGGCTGGCTGGGTGGTAACTGCAGGCAGGTGGGATACGACTGGAACAGGTGGGTCACGGGGGACATGCCTAGAAGAGTACATCTTCTCTGTGGACCCTTCTTCTCTTTCTGCTTCCTGGCTTCATATCCTGAGCTGCTTCCCTCCACCACACCCTTCCACTATGATGTGCTGCCTCATCTTGGGCTCACAGCAATGGAGTGAGCCGATTGTGGACTGAGACTTCTGAAACCATGAGCCCCAAATAAGCATTTTCTCCCCTAAACTTGTTCTTGTCAGATGTTTTGGTCAAAGCAACACAAAGCTGACTCACACAAGCTGGAAGGATACTGGGTTCATTTCTAGGGCATCTGTATCAAACTGCCACAGATGCATGGCTTAAAGCAATAGAAACCTCCTCATTCCCAGCTCTGGAGGTCACAAGACCAAAATCAACAGGCTGGCAGAAACACACTTCCTGCAGAGGCTCTAGGGGAGGATCCCTTGTTTGTCTTTTCCGCTTCCAGTGATAGCCTCCCCCAATCCTCTCCTCTATCTTGACATCTCTGCCTCCTCTCCTAATATAGGAATCCTGGGATTCTACTGGGCCCACTTAAATAATCCAAGATAAGCTCCTCCTCTTAACATTCTTTAATCAAACCTTTGGCCACAGAAAGTACCATCCATTGGCTCCAGGAAGTTTGCATAGATATGTTTAAACTTTTCAGCATTCTACTACAGGAGGGAAAGCATAGGAGATGAGGGCAGAGATGCACTTAGCTGGCAGGTCACACTAGGACGACAGGCCACCCCAAGGCCTGGAGCTATTTTTTTCTGAATAAAATGGGAAATCTGGGGCTGGAGGTATAGCTCAGTGGTAAAGTGCTTGCCTAACACATGTGAGGCCTCAGTACTAGAAAAAAAAAAGAAAAAAAGACATCTGTTGACACTGTCCAGCTCATTCCACATTTTGTACTATTTAGGCAAATTCTTCCAATATAATTTTTACATAGTCACAGGAAGGGAGAACTTTGATCCTTTCTTGGTCATTTGATGGATAAAACTGATCCATTCCAATATGAAGAGTATATTGTCCACCCCTTATGCTGCAACCCTAGTGTTCTTTTAAAGATGGGAATCAAATTCAGACAAAACATGGCTGTAGCTACTGAGCATGTGCAGCTCTTATAACTATTCAAGGAAAACTCAGGGACAGTGCAATTGTTATTAGGAAGGGTAAGAGAGCCTAGAAAGAATGGAGTTGGGAGGGTGGGATGGGAAGAAGACAAATGGGTATTGTAGGAAGAGCTCATACCGTAGATAAAATCTGTTCTTGCCTCCCACTCGCACTCCACCACTGTGCCTTGGTCCCGGTGGATATATCTACATGGAGCCAGGACTTCCGCCAGATTACAAAAATCCTTGCCAGGCAGGTTCAGAAGCTTCAGCTTCACAACCAAGGACAACAGGAAGCCACTGAAGGGTTTGTAACAGACTCAACGTTGTCTAATCTTTGTTTCACAAACGTCACAAAAGCCATAATGGTAGGGATGCATTAGAGAATGAAGACAGTTTTGCAGGATACCAGGCAAGGGACAAGGGGTGTCTTCACTACACAGTGACAGATACTGCTACAGGACAGCGTGCAGAAGGTAAAAGAAACCTTAATACTCACCACTGTCAGTGTTATAGGAAATGGTATTATAGTAAAACAGTCATTATATCATAGCAAATATATTAAAGAGGATGGGTTGGGCTAGGGCTGTAGCTCAGTGGTAGAGCGCCTGCCTCGCATGCATGAGGCACTGGGTTTGATTCTCAGCACCACATTAAAAAAAATAAATAAAATAAAAATATTGTGTCCATCTACAACTAAAAATAAATTTAAAAAGATATGTGTGTCCATGTACAACTAAAAAAAAATTGTAAAAAAGGATGGGTCATGTGAGTGGGTTGCTATTTTCACATTAAATTCATTGGTTCTACAAGTGGGAGCTGTGATCAATGTAACTAGGAAAAAAGTTGTACCTAACTACCAGCAGGGATGGCTCCCAAAAAACTCTGAGTAGGCATACAGACTTGACACTACGTTCACAACCTCTCTCCTCATATGACTGCTGCTCTCTTTGCTTCATCAATGAATAAATAATTTTCCTCTCGAATTAACCTAGAAGGGGGGAAATGACCATAAAAGACACTCAAAGAGACAGCACAGACATGGGCGTCCAAGAATGGTACAGATTTATAGCTGCTATAATAGTATATTATCATTCATAGAATCCTCTTTTCAAACTTAAAAGTGTCCTGGTTCAGATAAATATTTGCATGATCACTTTGAGATACAGGGGGAATCACATATATACATACATATATATATGTATATATACGATATCTCGAGATACAGGGAAAAAACATATATCTCTATACATTCTCAGATCTTAAAAAGGAATTTTATAGTTCCCTGATTATTACAGAGCATTAAAAAAATCTCATGGCTCTCAAATTGACTCCTGAGGTTTCTGTAACCCAGATTGGAGAAAACTTCCCAGTTTTCACTGAGGAAAAATGCTGATAAACACTAGTCATGTGTCTATTCCAGTGACCTCATGTTCTACTTCTTTTGTTCATACTGACTGACTCATATCTTTGGGGAAGGCTCAGACTTAGGTCCAAAATGAGAGCTAGCTGGACAAGTAGCTGCAGGGTCAGAACTCACAGAGGCCATCTGTCTTAGGAGGAAAAAAAGTGGATTCAAGGCAGGACCCAATGTCCCTGCAAAGACCTGTCACATAGGGTATTCTCTCATGAAACTGAAGGAAAAACAAGTAGCTAGAATTCTATAAAACTGACATTCCCACAGATGGGACCACTTACATAATCTGTGGGGCCTAGACCTAAATGGAAATGCAGGGGCCCTTCATTAACAAATTATTAAAAATATCAAGATGGCAACAGCAACAGGTTAAACCAAGTGAAGAACCATTGTGAGTTTGGTGGCCCATGCAACTACATACATGTCCACAAAGGTGGCCCTGCTCCCAGAATTTTGGCTGGCCGAGATCAAACCAGAGTTTCCTTCAGGGAAACCCCCTACTTTTCCACCATCAGCCTTCCACACCTACCTCCAAAACTCACCTTCACCACTCCTAAAAAGAATAGCTGGCATCTCTGTACTGCATTGTACTTTATAAAACACTTTTACATGCTACCTCAGTGGGTTTCAACCTGGGTTACCTGGAAATGTCTGAGAGGCCACTGAGGGCCATCAGTGAAAGTCCACCTACACAGGTCTCCCCAGGGCTGCTTAAATCTGGGTTGTGTGTGTGTGTGTTTCCATGCAAACTTTCTTTTTGGAGAAAATAAAAGGTACTGATCCAAAGAAAAGTTTAAAACCCACTTTATTGTTTGTCTTGAGATAAACAGGGCAAAATGGATTCCTCCCCCTAATTCATGGGTGAATTAGTCAGTTTTCCATTACTAGAATGAAGTGTCTGAGGTGATTAATTTAATCAGAGAAGTGGTTTATTTAGCTCCAAGTTCTAGAAGTTTCAGCCCAAGCTCAGGCAGCCTTTTTACTGTGGCCTCCAGTGTGGATGCCAGATGTCAATGGAAGGGAACATGTTTTAGAATAAACCTCTCATATCATTAGCCAGAACCAGAGAGACACAGGAAGGGACTTGAGTCCCAAAATCCCTTTGGGAACATAACCCTCAAAATCTGAGGGTCTCCCACTAGGCCTCATTTCTTAAAAGCTCCATTACTTCCCAATAGCACCATCCTGGGGATCAAGCTTTTAACACACAGACTTCTGGGGGATCATTCAACATTCAAACTATAGCGATGGATGTGAAGACCACATTAATGTGCATTTAGTGCCTATTATGTACTGGGAACTGTGAGAAGCACTTTCACGTATTATAGCATTGAATTGTTATAACAGCTTCAAAATCATCCTCATTTTATAAATGAGGATACTGAGAGCCAGATAAATTAGTAGAAAAATTCAGCTGAGTGACAGAGCTGAGACTTGTGCCAAAAGTGACACAGCACATGCTGTCTCCATAATCCCATCTAGCTCCCCATCCGGGGAAGTCTGTACATCTGCAGATGTTTGGCCAAAGAACTCACCTGGTGGTGTTTGGTCAGACTCTTGGCCACCAGCCTCTCTCTGAGCTTCAGGGAGTCAACAGAGAGCCAGCAAAGCTATGGAATAGAGAAATCAAAAGCTGAATTCGTTCCCTTTTAGGCCAGAATGACAGCATCTGAGGGCAGGGTGGCCTGAGTAATGACCGGAAGGTACTGAACATCCTTTTCCTTTGCAAGCTAGACACAGCAGTGTCTCATAACATCACAGTCACTTCCAACGAGCACTGTGCAAATGCAATTTTCAGCATCAAAGAGTCTTAACACGTTTTAGAGACCAAGTGTCAAATTAGTTCTATGTAATGACTCTGATGTCTATCAGATGAGTGACTCCCGAGGACTCTCAATAACGAATGCTATTTATTTCACGTTGTAATGTTGCCGAGCACTTCTGTAAGAGATGCAGAGCTTGGAACATAAATATAAAACTCTGTAGTTCCTGCAGAAAAAAAAGTGGCAAATGAACGGTACAGCACCCACACAGGAGACAGACATTGTAATAAACCGCTGTGGTGTCTCCAGATCAAAGGGAATATTTCACATGTCAACAAGAATGAAGGAATGGAGTCTAATGCCCTCAGAGGCTGTGCCGTGACTGGTGGCTTTTAAATATATAGTATGCATCAGACCTCTCACTGGGACAGAATAGAGAAAAACTGCTTTCCTTAAAGATCCTTAGATTAGTCAGGATTAAACTGAAAATAATGCAGCCAGTGGAGGCATCGGCATTTTTGTCGTTTTCAAACGCATCTAAGACAAGGTGCAACTGCAAACCAGCTCAGAGAGTCCACTCATCATGCTTCTCCTATCTCCTAATGCCATGGAAACAAGAAAGAGTTGTACCTTCCCCATTGTCTCAGTCCTCTTTGCAAGTGAAATACTGTGGGGATGAAAGCACAGCTTCCTTCCAATTACTGCCAACAACTGCACCTCTCTTTTCAAATTTGCCTCTTAGGAATTCCAGTGATAATATGTGCTTGGGCAGCAAGTATTTTTACCGAAAGAAAAACTACAATTT
Source organism: Xerus rutilus (assembly GCA_028644305.1). Lineage (NCBI taxonomy): Eukaryota > Metazoa > Chordata > Mammalia > Rodentia > Sciuridae > Xerus > Xerus rutilus. The sequence goes on from CM053417.1 coordinate 11,279,875, forward strand.
TTACCAGAAGTGTAATCTTCAAGCTGACTCAAACAGTTTGGAGGCAACAGAAAAGAGCTTAATGCACCCAGTGATCCTACGCAAATCATCACTGCTGGGAAATAATTAGGTGTTATGTATCTTCTGTTCATAGGGAAACTGTTATATATGGGCAATTTGTGTCATGGTTTAAATAGATATGAGGGGTTCCCCAAAAGCTCATATGTGAGACTGTGCAAGAATGTTCAGAGGGCAAATGACCAGATTGTGTAACTTAACAGTGGATTACTCCACTTGGTATAGATTAACTGGGTGGTAACTATAGAAGGTAGGGTGGGGCTGGAGAAAGAAGGTCACTGGGGGGATATTGTGGCTCTGGGGAGCATAGCTCTCTCTCTACTTCCTGACTGTTATGTTCTGAGCTACTTTCTTCTGACACACCCTTCCACCAAGATGTTCTGCCTTACCATGGGCCCAGAGTTATGGAATCTGTTGACCATGGACTAATTCTCTGAAACTGTGAGCCAAAATAAACATTTCCTCCTCTAAATGTTCTTGTCAGGTCTTTTGGTCACAGTGACACAAAAGGTACCTAAAACAATTCCACAATTTGAAGAGTGTTCCTTGTTAGATAGACAGTCTATGGCAAGCTAAGTGGGACCAGATGGTTTAAAGATCCCTACTTCAAATGACAATGAGAGCTCAAGTTTCTGTTTAACACTAGCAAAGGTCCTGTGGAGACCTCAAGCTGCACCAAAAAGCCAGCTCTATAGTGCTAACAAAGAGGGCAAAGTGCTGTCTTCAGAGCCCCCATCTTCTAACCTCTCCCTGAATATGTCCCTAATGTCACTTGGAAGTAGCCTCATTTTCTTAATCTGGAAATTGGTCCCAACTTCTGCCTTATTAGGACTCTTGAAGATTAGGAAAAATCCCAATGCAAAGTACTTAGCACTCTATAACAGCTGCTTTTAGTATCACTATTATTATTATTATTATCATCATCATTATTAAGGGGAGAGGGTAAATATCATCATAGAACTAGCAACAGCATTTGCCTTGGAGATGTTTCCATAATAGCAAAACAGAAAGGACAAGATGTCAGAATCACAAAGAAGCTAGAAGATTAAAAACCAACTCTCAACATACTGATTGAGCAGCTGTGGGACTTTGGCCTTCTGAAAACAGCATCCTCTGGCACTATTCCACCATGAAAACACAGGCTTGCAAATGTCCCTCTATCATTTGAAAATCACCGTATTATAAATGTAAGTTGATAGGCATGTTCATATCAACCTCTCTTTTATTTTCTACAGTATACATCAGCAGGTTTCTACCCGATTTCTCTTTCCTTAATGGGGAACTTCACCTTCTTTCATGACATTCTTGTTTTGCTACTTGACACGCAAAGGCATTTACTGAAAGCAAAGTACAATTTACAACATAGAACATTTCTAAATTATAGGTTGTGTGAAACTCGGGTCGCCGTTTTCGAAAGACAAATTTCAGAACCAAAGTGAAATAGCAGAAAATAATAGTAGTTGGTGACACAGATGCCAAACAAACTAGAGATGACATTAGGATCTCCATTTTAATTTTCTTTCCTGGAATAAATGATCTTTTCCACTAAAGCTCTCTAACTTAGTATCCAATCTTCACACTGCGAATCTGCCTAGCATTCCTCAGAGCACACCTCTATAGATTAGAACCAAGACAGATCCGCCTTCTTACAGAAAAATATGCTATTATCTTAGGGGCCTCTATCACAGATGAAGGGCATAGAATATTTTACCAAACACCCAATCCAATACTCTATTCTGCTTCTTCACATGGTGTTTAATAGTTGTCAGCAAAGGCTGAGAATGCTTGGCACTTAGAACAGAAACAAAGATCTGATTACACAAGTAGTGTTTTCTTCCCTCCCTCCTACTACTGGTTGGGGCCTGAAATGAAAACAGCAGCTCTGGCTGGGGAAGGGCTCACAGGGAAGTCATGCTTTGTAAAAGCCAAATTGAATCCCATCACTCCCCGCTTTAAAATTGTGCAGTGGCCTCTTATGAATCTGGAAAGAAATTCAGTCCTTCTAAGGACGGCCAGGCCCCTCTTGAAATTCATTTTCTTCCATTCTCTCCCTTGTCCTGCCCCACTGGACTTTTTTCTTGTTTCTCAAACAAGTTCAATTAAATTACCACCTTACAGCATTTGCACTAGCTGAGCATTCTCTCTGAAAGCTCTTCTACTAAACCTTTCTATGACTAGCTCCTTATCATTCAGGTTTAGCTCCAATTCACCTGGCAGGGGCACTTTTCCTGACATAAAGTAGCCCTGTCATCCCCTTATTTTCCTATCTGGTTAACACTTATTATTCTGTGACATTTATTTGCTTTTATGTTGTCCCCCCCTAAAATGTAAGCACTGTGATATCAAGGACTTTGCTAGTTTTCTATTTTCATTTTGTTTTGTTTTGTTTGCTTGTGCACTTATTTATTTAGTACCAGAGATTGAACCCAGGGGCAATTTACCAATGAACTCTTTCTGTTTTTAAAAAAAAATCATAGTATCTTGCCAGATGCAGTGGCACATGCCTTTTATCCAGCAGCTCAGGAGGCTGAGGCATGAGCATCACAAGTTCAAGGCCAGCCTCAGCAACTTAGCAAGGCCCTAAGCAACTTGGCAAGACCTGGTCTTAAAATAAAATATAAAAAGGACTGGAGATGTGGCTCAGTGGTTAAGAGCCTCTAGGTTGAATACCCACACCAAAATAAATAAACATAAATAAATAAATCAACCACAGTATCTCCATTGCCCAGAAGAGTGCCTTGGGAGCCTAATGGGTACCCAATAATATCTGTCGATTGAAAAAATAAGAGTGTGAGTTTCAGGCAGGGGTTATGGCGCAGTGGTAGCGTGCTTGCCTAGCACGCATGAGGCACTGGGTTCGATCCTCAGCACCACATAAAAATAAAATAAAGATATTCTGTCCACCTACAACTAAAAAATAAATATTAAAAAAAAAGAGTGTGAGTTTCAGAACTATAGCTTTAGAGACCAGGTGGGTAGATTCTTTCTTAGGGTCAAAATGCATCTCAGAGGCATAAGGATATATATGATTGTTTGAACTGACTGTGATAAAAGAGGAGGAAATATGATGTGATAAACACACGAAACCATTTCTTAAAGAGAACAGAAAGCAATATTGCAAACAAAATGTATATGGGAGATACTGGTGATTACCATCAGAAAAGAATTCTGAAGGAATTTAGGGCTTCAAATGTGTATATGCCAACATGCCAAGCAGAGATGATTAACAGGGTGAATTTCAGTTTACAAAAATGTACTGAAGATGGTCTCATAAGTAGTGTCACCTTTTGGTAACGTGAGAAGATTAGAATGAAAGATCTTCCACCTATGATTGATGCTTTCATAGTACTCAGCAGGACAGCGTTCGTGAAAAAGTAATGTCAGAGAAGTGATATCACTATGGACGGTCTCCTGGAGTGTGAAAAAATTACTACCAGTCATATGCCAAATTATTTTAACAGTGTCTAGATAATCCTTCTCTGCCCGAACAGATCAGGTGTCACAATGGAGAGCAGCTAGTCCTTGATGAGGGCCAGGGATGCTGGCAGGGTTTGGCACTGGGGCATGATGTCCACAGGCCTTAGGTGTGGATGAGGAAAGAAGGAAGGGAGAAACAAGCAAGCAGAGAGCTGTAAGTGCAGGTGAGTGGCATGATGGTCCCGCTGCCCACACCTGGCTTCTGAGGAGCTCCATCTTTCAGCTCCATTCAAAGCAGTCAAGGCGACAGTGACCATCAGGTCAAGCTCTCTTCCTATGCTTTATCCATTTGTTTTTAAAATAAGTTTTAAAGGGGAGAAGTATAAAGAAAACAAGTAAATACATGCAACAGGTGTGGGTAATATATAATGGGAAGATAATAAGTGTAATTAGGATGATATTTTAAGCTGGGAGCGGTGGTACATGCCTGTAATCCCGGAGGCTGAGGCAGGAGGATCATGAGTTCAAAGTCAGTCTCAGAAACTTAGTGAGGCCCTGTCTCAAAATAAACTGGGCATGTGGCTTAGTGGTTAAGCACCCTGGGGTTCAATTCTCAGCACCAAAAAGAAAAAAAAAAAGATGATATTTAAAAAATATATTGTGTGGAATTTCCCCCCAGCGGCCTTTCTGAGCACAAAGCTATTGCCTTAAGTGGCCTGAAGTATTCATTTGCCTGGAAGAAAATAAAGATTTGTTGCAGAGAGGCTGGGGTTATGGTGCAGTGGTAGCGTGCTCGCCTGGCATGCATGAGGCACTGGGTTCGATCCTCAGCACCACGTAAAAATAAAATAAAGATATTGTGTCCACCTACAACTAAAATATAAATAAAAAAAGATTTGTTGCAGAGGGAATGAACTAATAATATGTCACATAGCATCCCACACAGTGAATCAGTATCTTTATGAGCTGAATTATTAACTTAAATTAGGACTTCTAAGTTCTTTACTCTCCCTTCTTAACTTGCAAGACTCAGTTCATAGAGATTACTGCAGTGTAGACTATTTCTTGGATTAGCTGGAGTTAGGAAGGTGGATATGATTGGGAGAGAAATCAGAGACAAGGAAGAGGCAAAAAGAATAAGAGCACAGTGGTCAGCCACGTACCCCAGCTAGAAAGAGTAACAGTGAGCATCAAGAGGGTATCTTGTCCTCATTTCCCATTTAAGGTCCTAGGTACAGTCAACCTGGGGCTTGCCTATTTCAATGGGCCATGCAATGTGGTCAGGCAAAGGGAGACTGAGCTGTAGCGCTCCCAAGTTTCTTTGATTCATATATGGCATGAGCCCTGGGGGGGTCTGCCATGGCAACTGCAGGACAGAACACACCACGGCAGAACACACTAGCCCTACCAGGAGCAAACTAGGCAATAGGGTCTATGTACAGGACATGGAAAGAAACCCCAGGGGTTTGCACCCAGGGGGAGTGGAATATGATCTAGCCTACTGAGTTGCTCACCGAGGATTCCCAAGTCTTGATCAGGCTAAGACAGAACAGGGGGCAAGCTGCAAACTTCAGCATGCATGCCAGCAGAGCAAGCAGCTACCAAAGATATCACCAACTGAAAAGAGCAGCCAGAAGACTGCGATGTTCTGCCTCCCACATAATAGAAATAAAAGCATAGCGCATGCACACACACACACATACACACACACACACACACATACACACTCTATCATCACCATCATCTACCCAGATATCACTTTTTTTTTTTTTGGTGCCAAGGATTGAACTCAGGGGCACTCGACCACTGAGCCACATCCTCAGCCCTATTTTGTGTTTTATGTAGAGACAGGGTCTCACTGAGTTGCTTAGCGCCTCGCCATTGCTGAGGCTGGCTTTGAACTCCTGATTCTCCTGTCTCAGCCTCCAAAGTGCTGGGATTACAGGCTTGCGTCACCGTGCCCGGCTCCCATATATCATTTTCACAATGAGGTGGAGCAGAGTCATGGAGGAATGAGAAGGCCAGAATGATGAGATTTTTTTTCCTAGAGGGATTTGGCATTACTTAAAATAACTGCTTAATTATTATGTTTGAATAAGATTCAGCAGAGAAAATGAAAAGTAATTTTCCCCTACTAACCAGTGGAACAGATCCCAAGGGAAAGGCTAGTTGTGGAGAAAATAAAGGACATACATTTTCCCTGAACATGACTTGTGTTGAGATGTTTTTCTGATTCTGCTACATGAATTGCTAACTGGAGTTTAGAAAACAGGGAGATGGGGCTTAGCACAGCCCAGCTGGCAGATGCACATGATTCCTTTCTGACCTATATCCTCAAACTCACCCAGAGACTAGATCTATTTTAGATAGAAACTTGTCTTTTTTAATTTTTCCTGGAAAACAACTGGAAATACAATTCAGCAAAGATCAGAATATCTGACAAGGTTTTGACTTGCTGTGCTGAGAAATCCATCTCCAGGATAGATCTAGGTGCAGCTAGGGGACTTGCAATGATTTTGGACCAAATTCTAAACAAAATGGAAGGCTTGATGCAGTCTATAAACCATACGAGAAAAGCTCCACATTCTCTCAGGGTTTATTACAATGCAAGAATAAGACATCAATACTAATAACTCATACTTCCTTGCCCAGCATTTCTCAAAGAAAGTTCTATGAAATACAAGTCCTAAGAGATGCTCCCTGTGCAAAAGGGTCCTATGATTAAATATTAGGGTGAGAGTCTTTACATTATTTTTCCCTCTTGAAAATCCCAAATTCACACCATGTACTTTTGCATACTAAAGACTCTAATAACATTAACTTTGTTTAACATGTTTCTTAATGTATTTGGCTCCAGAATATTTTTTAAAGAATATAAACAGCCATGGGCATAAAATGGAATTAGTATTTCACATGATACCTTCTAAAAAGTGCCACATTATTTGGTCTCAAGTTTTTGGTGTTTTGTTTTGTTTTTTAATAGAGAAAGCATGAGCAAAATTTCAGGGTTTCAAAGTCAGGAAAGAAGGTGACTTGGAAGTTTGGGAAGCAACAACAGCATCAAGAGATGGAAGAGGGACAGGTTTGAACTCTCGGGTCCATTCCATCCAGCTACTTCCTAAACCACCCGAAACAAATGTGCAGTCGAAGTGCTTGTTATGCCGGTGTATGTGTAGACAAATCCCCTGAGCACCTCAAGACTTAGAAAATCAGGAACTGCTGCTGAATATACAAATTGTGTAATCATTCATTAATCATATTAGGAGGGGGGAGCAGAGGCACTGAAGAAGCCAATCCAGTCACAAAAGCTGGTCTCTGTTCTTCTCAAATTGGAGAGAATATGTTGAGCAAATGGCAATCCTTATGAACATGGGGACAAGCATCTCCCCACACAAAGCCTATGATCCAGTGCATTTCTAGGAAATACTGAATAAATGAACAACAATGTAGGAGCAAATGTATTTATTATGGTAATTATGACACCTGTTTTCAAATATATAGGTCCTTGTGAGGGCGATTCAGATGGAAAATGAATGGAGTCTTTTCTTTCTTTAGGGATAAAAGAGAGACATAGCTTAATAGACAACCTAGAACGAAGAGTAGGCGTCTCAGAGTTGGAGAGAGAAGTGAGTGGGAAGTGGTTGAGATTAGCATGCAAATCCCAGGTGCACCTATAGGTGGCAGCACCTTGAAATGAGTATAGCTCTTGATCTGCAGGCTCGCCCATTACACGGAATTTTTTCCTTGGCACGGCAGAAACAGCTGCATGGATGCCCCAGGAGACCAGATGCTAAATGCCTTAAGAGTCCTACACTTGTATTTCTCCTATGTTTCCCGTTCCCACCTCCCTTATGTATTCTCATCCACTAATCAGAGAGAACATTCGGCATTTGGGTTTTGGGGATTGGCTTACTTCACTTAGCATAATGTTCTTCAATTCCATCCATTATAGGAGAAATACAGGAACTCTGGATGCGGCAGGGGGAGGTGGGAGAAGGAAAGGGGAATGGGTATAGTAATGACGGTTGATTGAGAGGGTCACTACTACCCCTGGTGCACATATGAAGACACAAATGGTGTGACTTTATCTGGTTTGCAGCCAGAGAAATGGAAAAACTGAGCTCTGTTTTTGTACTATGACTTGAAACGCATTTAAATAAAATAACTAAATTTTTTTTAAAAAGGCAGTTTGCTTCCCTGATACTATAAAAAGAGCAAAAATAAAAATCCCGTTACAAAAGTGAAAAAAAAAAAAAAAAAGTCCTACACTTAGAGGAAGTGTAGCACCAGCAATGCCACCTACTTTCAAGAGTAGGGCAATTAAATTTAGGCAAGGGGCATCTTCAATGGTGACTTCAACTGAATGGTAACACGCCTACTCCCTGTGTTATTCGATCCTAGTATGACCAAAAGAAGGGAAAGATGTAAAGGAAAATACAGATTCAATGAACTGTCCGCTATATTTAGCAAGATGTCTTGAAGCCAGATTTGATTTGATTTCAAAAAATAAACAATTTCTGTACCTCAAATGCTGTGGGGAAATTTCATATTTGATTCTCAACATCTCCTCATAATTCATTCTAGGAGAATGTCTGTCTGTCTGTCTGTCTCTCTCTCTCTCTCACACGCACACACACACACACACACACACACTTTAAACTTCACTTCACACTGGTAACATAAAATAATCTATACCAAATGTATTTAAAACCCCATTGTCGGGGCTGGGGTTGTGGCTCAGTGGTAGAGCACTTGCCTAGCATGTGTGAGGCACTAAGTTCAATTCTCAGCACCACATATAAATAAATAAAATAAAGATCTATCAACAACTAAAAAAATTTTTAAATAAATAAATAGATAAAACCCCATTCTTATATCAGCCCCTTGAAGTGTGGGTCTGGTTTAAGGAATCATCTCAAAAAAATAAATATTGTTATTATTGTCCTTATTTGGTTTGCTAACTTTCACTGAAAATTATACTGAACATGGTCTTCAAGTCTTACAATTAAATTTCATGGAATGGAATCCAAGCTGAAAGTGTAGGTAATGAGTGATGTTTGTGTCTGACTCAGCATCTTACAGGCAAGGGAGGGGGTGGGGAGCAGAAATTTCCCTCCTTATCGCCTATCATATGCACCCATGTTTGGAACCACCAATGCAAATCCTTTGAGGATACTTAACAGTTTTCTCTTTTAAGAGAACCTTGTGCTTTTGTGCAATTATTTGTATTCTTACTTATACATGTTAATGAAAACAAAAATACAGAAGTGATGAAGAATATAATTCTTCTACAATCTGCTGCTGAAGGTACTATACCTTCACATTCTGACAGAAAAATAGTGATTAATAACGCACAAGAGAAAAGACGGGGAATAGAGGAGCATTCAAAAGACAGGAACACTAAGAGACATTGCCTATGACAATAGTGCTTTCCCACAATCCCTTTCTCATTTCTCATGGTCCAAATGCCTGCAGGACCATTCCACTTGCCTCAGAAAAGTTCCCTCACTGTTGTGTAAATGTGTCTCTCAGGAACACAGCTAGTAGTTGATTGCAAGACTGAGTAGCCCTAAGTGCAGCAGCTCTGCAGAGCATCCAACTTCCATAGGTTCTGACAGAGGAGTTAGGGTTGAATTAGATTCCATTTATACCTGAGTGATGAGATTCAAAGTGACTTCAATTTCTTCTCTCTACCCATTTATACTTTTCTGATATAAAAACATTTTACTTGTGCAATCGGAAAAAATAAGAATAAAAGAAATATGAAAATGTTCAAAATATCAGTATGAGACACCAGCTTCCAGCCATGGTGAAGTGGCTGAAACAGAACTGGTCACTCCTCCCTGAACAACTAAAGAACTGAAACAACACGTGAAGTACCTCAGCTGTCTCATATTAGACAGCAGGCAGCAGAGAAATTAGATCCAAGCACTATAGACATAAATGTGGTGAGGTACACATTTGTCCTTACATTCTGTCTGAAAGTACATTCAGACTGGGGCACAAGATGGAAGAAAAGAAGCAGGACATGAGAATCAATCTCAATCTCTTTCTCTCTCTCTCTCTCTCTCTCTCTCTCTCTCTCTCTCTCTCTGATACCAGGAATTAAACAGAGAGGCCCTTAATCACTGAGCCACATCCTCAGCCCTTTTTATTTTTTATTTAGAGGCAGGGTCTCAGTAAGTTGCTTAGAGCCTCGCTAAGTTGCTGAGACCGGCTTTGAACTCACAATCCTCTTGCCTCAGTCTCCCTCGCCACTGGGATTATAGGCATGTTCCACAACTCCTGGCTCATAAGAATCTTTCTTTATAAAAAATACAGGGGGGGCTGGGGTGTGGCTCAGTGGTAGAGCGCTTGCCTCGCATGCGTAAGGCACTGGGTTCAATCCGCAGCACCACATAAACATAAAGATATTGTGTCCATCTACAACTAAAAAAAAAACATTTAAAAAAATTTAAAAAAAAATAGGTATCCATTTGACCCAGGTATCCCAATGCTCAGCGTATACCCAAAGGACTTAAAATCAGCATACTACAGTGAAACAGGCACAATATTTATAGCAGCTCAATTCACAATAAGCTATGGAACCAAACTAGGTGCAGTTCAATGGATGAATGGATAAAGAAAATGTAGCATAAAGGCCAAATGTTCTCTTTGATATGCAGATGCCAACACAATGCAGGGGGGTGACAACAGAAGTTCATAGGAATAGGAAATAGGAATAGGAACACAAAAGACAGTAGAATGAATCTGGCATAACTTTCCTGTGTTGTTATCTGAATACATAAACAGTGAAACTCCACATCATGTACAACCTCAAGAATGGGAAGTTATACTCCATGTATGTGTAATATGTCAAAATACACACTACTATCATGTACATCTAAAAAGAACAACAACAAAAAAGAATTTTTAAAAAAAGAAAATGTGGTGTATATACACAATGTAATATTACTCGGCCATAAAGAAGAATGAAATTAGGGCATTTGCCAGTAAATGGATGGAACTTGAGACTCTCATGCTAAGTGAAATAAGCTGATCCCCCCAAAACCAAAGGCCAAATGTTTTCTCTGATATGTGGATGCTAACATACAATGGGGGGTGATGGAGAATAGAAGTTCATTGGATTAGACAAAGAGGAATGAAGGGAAGGGAGGGGAGGGGAATAGGAAAGACAACAGAATGAACTGGACATAACTTTCCTATGTTCACATATGAATACACAATCAATGAAACTCCATATCATCTACAACCACAAGAATAGGATCCTAATTAGAATAAGTCATACTCTATATATGTGTAATATGTCAAAATACACTCTACTGTCATGTATATCTAAAAAGAACAAATAAAAAACACAAAAATACAGGTATCAAAATTTAGAGAAACTGAGGCATATGAGCTTATGGGCAAAGGTACTGGACCAAAGGTTGTCAAGACACAGAATGAGCTCCAGAAATCTTCACAAGATTCTTGCTTAGAATGTTGTTAAATGCTAATTCTGTGTATCTTCAGGGGTCCTGCAAACTGAAATATTCCTAGAGCTTACAAGAGGGCTGGAAGCCATTCAGATTCCCACAAACCAAAGTGCAGATATCTTGTTGCAAAATGGGGGCACTCAGAAGTGACTTTTAGAAGATCACACATTAGTACAGGTGAAACTAGCCTTACGATCTTCTTTAGCTCTCCCAACCAAAACTGATATGCAAGTAAACTGTCTTTTTAAATGAAATCTAGGTTTTTAAAACTACAAAATGTGCACCGTCCAACCCAACACTCATTACCAGACACTACTAAGCAAGCACAGAATACAACACTTAACCAGGAAAATAAAATTGGCCAACAAAAATGTTCAGAAATGACAAAAATGATGGAATTAGAAAAAACTTTAAAATAACTCTCTGTATGTTCAAGAAATTAAAGGAAATCATGAATATCATGAAGAGATAACTGAAAAGCTTACATTGGAAACAAATACACATCTTGGAAAAGAAGTCTACAAAATCTAAAGTAAAATATTTATAAGATGAGCTGAACAGCAGTGTAGTCACTAAAAAATAAATGATGAGGACAACAATAGATGACTCTCTAAACAGCACTTGAGAGAGAAAAGGGACTTAAAAATTCAGAATCTTAGCAGTCTATTCAATAATATAAAGTGGTTTAAATATATTGATAATGAATAAATTGAGAACAGAAAAACATTTGAAGTAATTATGGATGATTTATTTTTCCAAATTTCTTGAAAATTCATGAATCCATTTAGTTTAAACAAACATGAAAGAATACAAATGGCAACAATAAAACCTGTCAAGACACACAGTAACAAAACAGTTGAAAATACATTGATGAAGACAAGATCCATACAGAGAACAAAGAGAAAAATGAACACTGACTTCTCATCAATAACTATGCAGGCGAAGAGATAACTAGATGACATCTATAAATTACTCACAAGAAAAAGCTCAACCTAAAATGCTATATGCAGAAAAAAAAATCCTTCAAAAATTAAGACAAAGTGGGGCGCAGTGACACACATCTGTAATCACAGTGACTCGGGAGGCTGAAGCAAAAGAATTGCAAGTTTGAGGCCAGCCTGGGCAATTTAGAAAGACTCTCTCAAAACAAAATAAAAAGGACCTGGGATGCAGCTCAGTGGTAGAGCACCCTGGGTTCAAAGACAATGACAAAATAGACTTTTTCAGAAAAATGGAAACTGAGAGAACTGGTGTCCTCCAATCTATAATTCTAGAAATGTGAAAAAGTTCTTTGGATGAGAGGCCAATGATATCAGAGAAACCTCTAGATCAGCATAAAAGAATGGAAAGCAACAGGAACTATAAATAAGTGCATAAGCATGCAGAATTTTTTCTCATTTACAAACTTTTAAAGTTCAATTTTTCAAAATAAGAGTTTAAATAAAATAATATATCTTGGGGTTTAGTATATTTATAAAATATACACCAAAAATAGATAAAGATTAGAAGATACAACTGAATGTACAGTGTTATAAGGTTCTTACACAATACTGTATATACCCTACAGGGTTGGGATAAGTTAAAAGGGGCATATTTTAAACTCCAGAACAACCACTAAAAACACTGAACAAGAATACAGCTAAAAAGTTAATATTAGAGATAAAATAAAACAAACAAACAAATCCAAAAGATGGCAGGAAGAGAGGAAAGGATGAACAAAAACTAGTTGCAGCCAGGTGCGGTGGCACATGCCTGTAATCCCAGCAGCTCAGGAGGATGAGGCAGGAGGATCATGAGTTCAAAGCCAGCCTCAGCAACTTAGCAAAGCCCTAAGCAACTCAGTGAGTCCCTGTCTCTAATAAAATATAAAAAAGGGCTGAGGATGTGACTCAGTGGTTAAGTACCTCTGAGTTCAATCCCTGGTACCAAGAAAAAAAAAAGTAGTTGAAACAAGCAGGAAATTATATACCAAGATGGTAGAATTAAATTCTCTATCAAAAATTACATTGAAGGTAAGTAAAACCCTCCAAGTAAAAGGCAAAGATTGTTAGACTAGACCAAAAAAAAGCATGACCCAACTATGTGCTATCTACACAAATTGTACTGTCATGGTCAGGAAAACCCGCCTCTCGAATCCTGGCTGCAATGAACCTGATTAAACTAAGGCCCCAGCTGCTGTGCTGTGATACTCCTCATATCCATGCCACATTCCCAGGGGCTACGCCCAGCCTATGACTGAAAGGAGCAGCAGTAGTCATGAGGCTCCTTCTTGGTAGACACTTGACTCCTCTGACAGGCCACCTTGGCCTTGGAACTGCCCACTGGCATTGCAAGAACTTTCTTAGAACTGCACTGCCTTGGAAGACTCCACCACCCACCCCTCCTTCCTTCCCTTTAAGACTCATAGCTCCAGCACAGTCTTCCATTGGCCCACACAGGCTTTACCTACTATGTCCTTTGTGTAACTGTCCTCATCCTGGTACATCCTGAAAGCACCACCAACTCCCACACGTTAAACATAATGATAGAAATATGTCAAAACTTAAAGGACAGAAAAACTATATCATACAAACACAAACTGCAAAACATCAGTGCCTCTATTAATATTAGAGAGATATTGAGGATAAAGAATACTATCACAGATACAAATTTAAAATGGAATTTAAAAGTTTTATATTGGTGCATAATAGATATACATAATAGTGGGATTCATGTGATATATTCATACATGCACATAAAAATTTGGTTGATTTCATTCCCCTGATCCCTTTCCTCAACTCTACTAGTCTTCCTTCTATTCTTGTGAGATTCCGCAAAAGGGATATTTCTTGGTGATAAAATTATCAATTCATCCAAAGACATAAAGACTCTAAATGTTTATGCATCTTGAAATGGATTAAACAAAAACAGACAGAACTTAAAAAACAGAAAAATCCACAATAATAATTGAAGAGATGACCCCTTACCTCAGTAATTGACAGAACATAGAGACAGAAGATCAATAAAGGCAGAAAAAATTGGAATAGTACTATCCACCAGCTTGACTTAGCTAATGAGTATAAAACTTCAGAATGCTTTATGCTTATAGCAAATGGTCATTGTCTAGATAAATAGGACTTGCGTTTTTTCCTCTTACGTCTTTTAAAATATCCATCACTGTTGAAAGCAAAAAATATAACAAAATATAGTAGTTTTCAATGTATGTACATGAATTACGTATTACAACTACACCTTAAAGGTGGGGAACAAAATAGACTTTATGAGGTTACATTTCACTGAAGGGGGTAAATGGTTAAGCACACATGTTGCAAAACCTTGAGCATACACTAAAAAATAATACAAAAGAGATAGCCAAAAGTCAATAAATCTACACACATATACATATATAATTTTATACATACACAACAAATACATACAATTTCATATATACATACATATATAGATGTGTTTGTATATATGCACACATGTGTAAAGTAATTCAAGTATTCTCATGGACATGGAGCAACTTGGGACTTCTTGTATATTTTGTGTTGTTGTTGGTGGTGGTGATTTTGTTGTTGTTGTTACTAGGGATTGAACCCAGAGGGGCTTTACCACTGAGCCACATCACTAGCCTTTATTTTACTTTATATTTTATTTTGAGACAGGGTCTCACTAAGCTGCTTAGGGCTGGGCTAAGTTGCTAAGGCTAGCCTCAAACTTGTGATCCTCCTGCCTCCGCCTCTAATGTCACTGAGATTATGGTGCAATCACTTTGGAGAAGTCTGGCAGTTCCTCAAAAAATGCTAAACAGAGTTACCATATGATCCAGCAATTCCACTCTCAACGTATCTACCCAAGATCAATTAAAACTTACGTCCACAGGGCTGAGGTTGTGGCTCAGTGGCAGAGCGCTTGCCTAGCATGCGTGAGGCACTGGGTTTGATCCTCAGCACCACATATAAATAAATAAAGGTCCAACAACAACTAAAATAATAATAATAATACAAGCCTGGAATAATACTTTATTTAAAAAAAAGTTACATCCATAAAATACAATCTTGTACATGAATGTCCACGGCAGTATTCTTAGTAACTCGAAAAAACAGAAACAACACAACAGACGCTTTGAAATATCCTTATTGCTGCCTACTATCCAGCAATGAAAAGACATGAAAAACTGATAAACAGAACAAAAAATGAAACCCCAAAGGCAAATAAGACCAATTCAAAATGCTACATGCTGTAGGATTCTATTTAGATCATAGTCTCAGAAAAAGCAAACTATAGGGACCAGGGATTGCCTAGGTTTAGGGGCACAGGCCTGAGTTTTCCTCCAAAAGGGTAGCATAAGGGAATATTTGGGAGTGATGGGACTGTTCTGTATCTTCATTATGGTGGTTTCCACATGATTGTATGCATTTATAAAAATTCATAGAAATGTATATCAAACGGGTAAATTTTACTGAGTGTATTTCAATAAATACATTTTTTAAAAAACGAATTAAGACTGCAGGATTGAATTGCATATTACCTAGGAAAGGGAGAAAGAAATCTTAACCTATAAGGTTGTTAAATTTAAATTTAGTCAATAATTGAAAAGACAAAAAAGAAAAATACTTTTTAAAATACTTCCAATTAATACAATTTAAATCCCTAGAAGCTGAAGCAGAGAGAATAACCAGGAATTGGACAGCAGGTGATCTCATCAAGAAATCATCAAATTAACATGACAGTCAAAATGACTGATAGCACTGCTAGGACCTCAGCCAGAGAGCAGGCCTGCTGGGGTATTATAAAATGGCACATTCCAAAAATATGTTCCCCCTTTTAGAAATCTCTTTGGATAATAGTTGGCATACTACCTCTTCCAGGCCTGTGAATAACATCCAATCACTTAAAAAAAAAAAAAAACTAATTTATTCAAAAGATTAATTGGAATGTAGCACCATCAAAATAAAAATGTTAAAAACATATTTAATAAACTTTGGATAGATATCACAATTGCAAACAGAAATTACAAGATTATTAAATTAGGTATGTGCTAGTTTTATTAAAATATTTTCATCGAAGGGTATATTAAAATCAGTATATGGATAACATAGCTCAAGTATAAAATACAGGACAGAAATACATATAAATGAGACCATTTCACTAGTCAGGATAAAATGTGAAGGAGGTAAATGACCACTTACTTATTGATCACTTATTGAGGTAGGCGCCTTATGTTTTCTCCTTTAACCCCCCAGCATCTCTGCAAGGCAGGACTTTCTTTTTTTTTTTTTTTGGTACCAGGGATTGAACTCAGGGGCACTGGACCACTGAGCCACATCCCCAGCCCTATTTTGTGTTTTATGTAGAGACAAGGTCTCACTGAGTTGCTTAGGGCCTTGCTTGGTTGCTGAGGCTGGCTTTGAACTCGCGATTCTCCTGTCTCAGCCTCCCAAAGTGCAGGGATTACAGATGTGCGCCACCACGCCCGGCACAGGACTTTCAATTGATGAAAATAAGGAGGCTCAAAGAAGCTGAGAAAATTACTCAATGTCACAAAGATAGGACTCGAACCTAGATTTGATTCTAATACCACACTGTCATTGGAAGTATGTGCCATAATAAAACCGAGGGGAGAGCCCGACTTATTGTTACTGTTATAATAAAAATTTTGGATATAGCTGGTAGGTTTGGGGAATGATTGAAGGGCAGCAAACAAGAATAAAAAGCATATTGTAATAACTTTTGAAATTTTTAATCACATACAGTTGTTATTTTTGGTGTTCCTAAGCCTTTCCTTTCCCACTGTGTGATCTATAAAGAGAAATACAATTTCAAATATTTTTCTTGCCCAAATGATCACATAACTTATAATTTTTTAATTAAAACTCAGATTCAGTTGTTTTCAATACATTGGACTGAACACGTATCTCAGTGGCAGAGCATGTGTCCAGCTTGAGTGAGGCCCCAAGTTCAATCCCAGGCACCAAAAAAAAAAAAAAAAAAAGTAACTGCATGGACAAGAATATGTTCTTCGTCCCATAACACTTTTTGAGTTTCATACACTATGGTATGGTTTCAATTTTTGTTTAAATTCACAGCATATTTAACTTACTTTCATTTCATTCTTGCTCTCTAAAGACTAGGCCCATTTCTTGTTGCAAAAGTTTTCTAGACAGAAAAAGATGCATATAGCTTCCTGAGAGTTTGGATTACTTACACTCCCACCTCAACTGCCCAGAGCATAGTTCAGCTTTTTTTTTTTTTTTTTTTTTGGTAATACTGACTAAAACACTGTGCAACTGTGCAGGACCTATATCTACCAAGCCCAAACCAAAATTCTTTCTTTTTCTTTTCTTTTTTTAAATTTTTGGTACTGGGGATTGAACCCAGGGATGATTTACCACTGAACCACATCTCTACCCCTTATTATTTTGAGACAGGGTCTTGCTAAGTTGTCCAGGCTGGCCTGAAACTTGGAATCCTCCTGCCTCAGCCTCCCAGGTTGCTGGGATTACAGGGGCACCTCACTGTGCCCAGCAACCAGCCAGAAACAAATTTCTAAAAGTTTATCTCAATGTGCATATTTGCCTTTACGTAAATAGAAATATATGCTTTTAAAAGGTAGTATCAATGTAATAATTTTCATCATGGCCAAATTAGAGTGGTAATAGATGGTTTGTCTTAGTATATGAACTGCATTTATAAAGGGCAAGAGATATATAAAGAACTCTGGGAAATTTCCCTTCTTTCAAAAAAGGAAATTATATTTAGAACAAATAAACTGATTTTACAACTCTTGAATTTTTTCTAAACAAAAATCAATAAAGTGTGACCCACACACTTATGAGTCAACTTTCATTCCAGATCCCAAATATAGTCCCCCAAAGTCTCCTGGCTAAATCTCATTTTAAGCTAGCTGACTGCATATTGCAGCAGTGTAATGCTAGAGAACCTAATCTCCACGGATACTGTAGATTTCTTTTTTTTTTTTTTTTATATTTTTTTTTTAGTTGTTGATGGACACAATGTCTTTATTTTATTGTTTTTTTTGTATGTGGTGCTGAGGATCGAACCCAGGGCCTCACGCATGCAAGGCAAGCACTCTACCGCTGAGCTACAATCCCAGCCCCTACTGTAGATTTCTTAAAGGATACTTTAAATACAACACATCTTGAGATTTTGTGTTCTTGGTAAAAATCCAACCCCAACAATTGTTCAGGGTAAAAGAATTAAGAAAGGTCACACAATGTATTGATTTTGGTGGTCCCAATTTAGTCACACAGACAAGATCATTCCTTGACTAATAGCATCATCCCAAATGAACAGCTCAATTTAATCAATTCTGATGGGGGGATTATTTTTGGTAAATGGATTTTATGAAGCAATCAAATCAGGGTTTATATCCATCAATCCTAACCTAGGAATATTTCAGTAAGGAGCTTCATAAAATGAAAATTCTAAAAATTATGGAAATATGACATCCTTATTCTATCTACTTTCTTATCTGATATCCTCTTTCCATTTTAATTTAAGGAAACCAAGGATGAGACAAAAATGTCAATTATATTACAATATTTCTACTGAACAAAAACTAAGTGTCATAACAGCAGGAAAATTGCTTTTTAAATATTGTGATTTTGCTGTGTTTTTAATTACAGTATATGATTCTTCTCTAATCATATGATAGAGAACTAAGAATAACATAGAATTCAAGAAGTCTCTCTTCAAAAAAGACTATTAGGGACATATTTATGAGTGATTTTGCAGTTTAATATCTTGATTTTTCTTTCCAAGCCTCACTATATGCATCTTTTGGACTGCAGTTGTTAGGCCTATGGTTTGATCTCACCAAATCCTACATGCAAATTACAGTTCTACCCCTACATGTATTTGGCCTAAGAATGATAAAAACACAATATCAAAGGAAAAGGGAACATTTAGTGGAAAGCGTCAAGGATGACCTCAAGCTTGGCATGTTGGATGAAAACCATGAGGTAGCCCACGGGCAGTCGGTGAGGACAAAAGGTAAAAATCAAAGAGGTAGGCAGAGGTCAGATACTACCAAGTCTTGGAGGACATAGTAAAGAGTGTAGATTTCTTTTATTATTTTTTAAAATCCTTTTGCAGTAGTGGGGGTGGAACCCAGGACCTTGTGCATGCTAGATGAGCACTCAACCCCTGAGCTCCGCCCCAGCCCAAGAATCTAGACTTTAAGGGCAATGCCAAGCCATGGGAGGGGTTTGCATACAAGAATAACCTGATCTGACCAACTTCTATCTGCTGTGTAACTAATCAACTAAAAAGGGGAAAGTGGAGGGCTGGAGCGGTGGCTCAGTGGTAGAGCATTTGCCTTGCATGTGTGAGGCCCTGGGTTTGATTCTCAGCACTGCATATAAATAAATGAATAAAATAAAGGTCCATCAACAACTAAAAAAAAACTTTTTTAAATAAAATTTTAAAAGGGGGGAAAGGGGAGCAGCAGAGAGAGCAATTTGACTATTACAAGAGTATAGGAGAAAGATGATGGTGATTTGAAGCAGGTTTGTAATACAGGGCAAAGTAAGATGCTGAATTCAGGAAATATTTTGGGGGTATAGTACATTGGGCTCGATGATGGATTGGATGTGGGAGTGAGAAAGTTAGAAGAGAGGAAGGATGACTCCTAGGTGTCCGACTTGAAGGAGGACCTGAGGGTAGATGGTGCTATAATGGAGACTGGGGAGAACCGGGTTGGGTGTACAGCAGGGAAAGATCAAGACTTCCTGTTTGCAATTGTGTAGGTTTGAGATACCTACTTGGCATCCAAGTAGAGATACTGATTAGGTAGGTTCGTACTGAGTTCAAAGCTGAAGAAAAAGGTCTGTTCTTGGGGCATAGGCAGAGCCGTGGGATAGACTGAAATTGCAGGTGGGCAGAGGAGCAGTGGCAGATTGCAGATACACCAGTATTTATAGGTCCTGCGGAGAGATGAGCAGACAACTAAAGGAGACTGAACTACTATAGGAAACGAAGGAATGGAGCATCTTGGAAGGCAAGAGAAAGTATAAATATTTTAAGAAGGAGTGAGCTTTCTAAAAGCCAATTGAAGTTTCTGAAATACAAAAGATGCATCTTCCAAAACAGCATTCTCCTTGTGAAGAGGACCTCAGAATTAGGGCTCTAGATAGAAAGCAATAGAGCACATACATTTTTATATTTACTTTTATTTTTATCATCATTATCATCATCATTATTATTTTGGTACTAGGGATTGAACCCAAAGATGCTTTACCACTGAGCTATATACCCAGCCCTTTTTTATTTTCATTTTGAGACAAGCTGCTGAGGGTCTTGCTAAGATGCTGAGCCTGACTTTGAACTTGCAATTTTCCTGCCTCAGCGTGACTAGGATAACAGGTGTGTGCCTCTGCACTCAGTCTATTTACTTATAAAAGAGGATGAGACACTAATTTTTGCTTTGTTTTGTTTTCTAATGGGAAAGATGTAATAAAATGGAAGGATTTTCTTGCATTTTATTAGTGCATTATGCATAATAGTTACATATTTGTACATACACACAGTAAAACAATATAATTTGGTCAATTTCATTCCCCAGTACTTCCACTTTCCCTGTCCTCTTCTCCCTCCTTCCTCTATTGTACTGGCCAAAGGGAAGAATTCTTGATATAGGAGAGAGAAGGGAACATTTGTTGTTGGAGTCATGTCCCCAGGAAGGTGGCATGCAGTGAGATCTGAAACGCATTTGAGGGGTCACCCTTGATAGTAATAGAGGTGCCACTTCCACATTAACAGGAAGAAGCAGCAGTGTGGCCATACAGATGCAGGGGAGCGGAGTTTTGGTAAGATGTCAACATCTCTGACTTAGATGCACCAAGAATAAGATTTTGGGGGCATAAATGATTATCATAACCAGTTCCAACAATTCAAACACTCAGCTCAGCCCTGTACTCAGGACACATGGTTACAAGTCACCACTGCACACTCTTGCACAAGGTATTCTTCAATATGTCTAACATATGGGGTCTTCCAGCTGGGGGCAAGGGGAATTAAGTCAGTAAAACGACGTCTTTTAATTTCACAAAAGCAATTCCAAATCTTTTGGAAATTATTTTGACTGTCGTGGTGGCTAAAGAATTGTTTGCTTTGAAGCTGGGCATGGTGGCGCAGGCCTATAATCCCAGCACTTTGGGAGGCTGAGACAGGAGGATCGCGAGTTCAAAGCCAGCCTCAGCAATGGCGTGGTGCTAAGCAACTCAGTGAGACCCTGTCTCTACATAAAACACAAAATAGGGCTGGGGATGTGGCTCGGTGGTCGAGTGCCCCTGAGTTCAATCCCCTGTACCAAAAAAAAAAAAGAATTGTTTGCTTTGAGACAAAGGTCTCTGAACTTGCGATTCTCCTGTCTCAGCCTCCCAAAGTGCTGGGATTACAGGCGTGAGGCGCCACACCTGGCTCAGAGGTCTCTTAATTCCTGGTGAAGCTGAAGGTGGAATCAATGGCATTTGATTCTGACCAGCATTTGATTGTGAGCAGGCTAGGGCTTAGTGGACTACAGCACCCCTGGACCATTCAACTAGGCAACCTGAAAGCTCTGTTCACTTATCACCTGTAGGGTGTGAGAGTTCTCCCTGGGGCTTCCTCCAGTGTTGCTGTATCCCCTTTGCACACATTCTAGGCAATTTGTCAATGCTATATTTTGGAAACAAAGAATCCATTCAAAATCTGTCAGCCCACATACGGTCAGTTATTTGCATTGAGCAGACACTATATGCTGGCCCAGTGGAAAGTTATTTTGGGAGGCAGGGTCTGCAGTTGGTATTTTTAGGCATTGATTAGAGACCCCAAGGGTGGGGACATAATGTGATGTGCTAGAAAAAAAAAAGAACTCATTTACTCCAACGACTCCATCACCAGCTCAGGTCCTATTCTTCTCCATCCCTCAAAATAAATAATGATTCTCTGTGTTGCACATTAACATGACATTTTCACAATCCAGCACATCAGAAGTTAAAGGTTATCCGAGTTCAGCAGCTTCATTGTATAAACAGGAGACACTGAGACCTGCACAAGGCTAGGGATGCCAAAGCCTAGCTGGCATTGGTGAGGCACTCTGGACTTATTGATTCACCAGGCTTTCCAGCGTCTCTCTCTGATCACTTCACTGCAGCAGACTGACCTCTCCAAGTTGGCAAAGTGGCCAGGGTGACTGCTGATGCTGCCTGTGCTTCAAGCTTCTAGAGAGCCACTCCTCCAGGGACTATGGCAAAATCCACTTCAAAGTTAAAAAATACGAACTAGAAAATAATAAGGTAGAACAAACAGGAAAGTGACATAAGAAAAGAAACAAGAAGACACACAGTCCTGAGCAAACAGGAGGCAAAAAAATAAAAATTCAAGCACAGGGGGAAAAATTAACAAGACAAAATTCCAGCATGAAGAAAACAAAAAGAATCTACAAATCACTTGGGAGAGGGGGCAGAGAGGGGCAGATAGGAAGGTGAATTGTTAGCGCTCCTTCCCAGACGAATGGGGAGGACCCAAGCCAGCTGGCCTGACTCTTCCAAAGGCCACTCTATTTCTTACCAGTGATTCATCTTGCCCCTGACAGAGATGGACCTCCTGCCTGGCTGCTCTTTTTCCCTGTCCCTGCTTTTGCTCTCTTTGGTACTATATAATGACATTACTGTTCATGTAATTTTTTTGTTTGAGAACTCATGGCCTTAGGACTACAGATTTCAATACAATATAAAACACTTTAAAGTTTACAAACTGCTTACTCATGTATTATCTCCTTTGTGTCTCACAATGAAGCCATGAGGCCTGACTTTGCCCGGGACCCTCCAGCAGGGCATGTTGGTGGGTACGGAGGGGCTGGAAGCGTGGAGTATCATTAAATCAAGTATCCTCAGGAAACACACCAAGTCAAGAAGGACATTCCAAGCAGGGTCAGAAGAAAGTCAAAGTCATAAGTCAGGAATCTGACATCCAGGTGCCAAGGTGACAGCGGGAAAATAGGCAGGACACAGACCAAGGAAACTAAGATACTGACTAAGGAAGGGTGAAAATGGATGGAACCAATTGGCTCAGAATGTTGGCATGTGCAGATATTAGTGACATTACAAAATGCTTCTTTTATGCTGCAATGTGGGGAGTTCTTCAAAAGAGCCAAACTAGGCCAGGTTGGTAATATCAGTCCCATCTGAGAAAGCGAGGCAACACAGGATAGCTAGATAAGAGGCAAGAAGCCAGAAGCACGTGTTCTGCATGTTCTCAGGGGTTCAGAGGTTATCTCCTCTAGCCAGGCACAATGGCACACGCCTGCAATCCCAAAGCCTCAAGAGGCTGAGGCAGGAGGATCGCAAGTGGAAAGCAAATAAAGGCATGCTGTCCATCTACAACTACAAAAACAATTTAAAAGTTAAAAAAAAAAAGCTGGGGGATGTGGTGCAGTGGTTAAGTGACCCTGGGTTCAATGCCTGGTCAAAAAAAAAAAAAAGGTTCTCTCTTCTAAGAAGCAATTCTCAAGCTCTAGAGACCCCCAACATAATACCAAACAGAGCAAGTTTGTACATACCTCTCTCACTGTACTGCTGGCTTATTCTGAAGGTTTGTTCCTTTCCATGTTACTTTTTTACATCACACAAACATTCAGAATTAAATTTCCTTCTCTTTTGTTAATTTCCTAACTTGAAATATTTCACCCCACAGAAATGTTCAGGTATTGGAGATGCAAAGATAAATAACATTCCGGCCCCACTGTTGTTTGGTATACCCATGACAAAAATCTCCACGTTATTTAAAGTCCTTCAACTTTCTATTCCATCTGCTGTACTACCTCATACCTGTATTTACATGGCTAACTCCATGTCTTTAGGTGACATGCTGAAATGTCACCTTTCTAGTGTTCTCCCTCCACCATTCTTCCTACGTACCACACGTCCTCCCTGATCTCTGCTTTTATACTTCTCTACATCTGTCACCATCTGAATAAAGACACAGGCATAAATACAGATGATATATGTGCACACACACACATTTGTCATTAGTCTATCCCAGCTATAATGTGGTCATGAGGACAGATTAATATTTGTCTCTTTTGTTTACTGTCCCTTCAGCCCCAGGAACAGTGTCTGGCCTGAAGAGAGCACTCAATAAATATTTGTTGAGCAAAGGAAAATTAAATTTCCCTGAGTGTTTGTGCAGCTAGACGCTGAACGTCTCAAAAGACAAAGAATAAGGGCTGAGGTTGTGGCTCAGTGGTAGAGCACTTGCTTTGCATGCACGAGGCACTGGGTTCAATCCTTAGCACCACATAAAAATAAATAAAGATATTATGTCCATCTACAGATAAAAAAAATATTTTAAAAAAAGACAAAGAACATCTCTGTCCTCACTGTCACGTTTCCAGTGCTTTTCAGGGAACTGAGATACTATGGATGCTCCATTGGGACTGGAAGGGAAGAAACAGACCACCTTTTGTATTCCTATAGATGAAGCTGTAGTATTACCCTGAACTGTTTCTTCTGCCAACCTCAAATTTACTCCCCCCTTCAACTCCTTCCCAAGCACTTGCCTTGCTATTCTGAGGGCACTGATTCTCCTGACATGATCACTTTTACAAAACTAACTCAAAATTAATACACCTTTATTCTCTGAGGACTCAGTTTTCTCAGGGTCTTTTGTATCTGCTGAAGTTTTTGCATTGGATGAGATGTTTATTGATTACCTTACAAATGAGGAAGAATAATTTCCCAAATGTGAGCACCAGCACATAACAGTGTCTTGAAATGCTTTTTGGAGCAGCACAAGTTTTAACTGGAAAGATATAAAAATACCCTCAAAGTCTAAGGCCAGCTAAATGAGTTCCCCAATCAAGATTTCACAAGCAATTTACACAATTGGTCCATTCTGTCGTTAATGGACTTCCTTTTTTAGGGAAAAAGATTCTTAATATCCAGATCATGTTTTCTGTGTATTCCTGATGCTGCCTAACACATTTTGACTGCGCAATAAATAACAGTGCAACTAAAGTCATGGCAACCGTATCATTAATAAGTCCAATAAAGTGGTGCTTGGCTTTCTTTCCTTTCATAAGCAAATGCCTGCCAAAGGGTTTTGTGGGACAAATGTGATATGACCTGAGGCATTTTGGGATTTTGTCCTTTCTCTTACAAGAAAAAAAAATTGAGAAATATTTACAATCTTGTAAGCAGCAGATGGAAGGATATATATATATATATACACAGTAGCAAAAGGTAGCACAGTTCAGCTCCAAATGACTGAGAAATAAATCAGAATTTTAATAGGCCTTTGACTGTTAAGTATTCTTGAGACCAAATTGCAGACAACACTCTGACCTGGGAGAAGACAGGAAGGACTATCAAATGTCTCCTTTCTGCAGGTGACTTTCTCTTCCCCCATCTGTCTATCTGCCATGGTAGCTGCCAGTATAATGGAACAATGAGATTTGGATAGGGACAAATATCCATGAATACCTTGTCTTTCCAAGTGAGTACTGATTATTACCTAAAACCAAAAGGGTATCCTAGGTAGGCCTTTGAGTTCTTGAAATTTGCTATAGACCCAAATATAATTGCATGTACACTTTAACATATACAGATAAACATTAATGTTTCACAATCAAAATATGGGATTCATGCTTCTCAGATGAGCCTTCTACATATAGTTCTTGTAGAGCACTGAGAAAAGGGTGTACTTTAGTAAATATATGTTCTACCATCTATTTAGGACATAGTATTTAAAATAATAATATTGTCAGCCTCATGATAACTCTGAAGTAAAGAAATATGTGCATTGAAAATGATGAAATTAAATATAAGAAAGATTAAGTCACTTACACAATGTGACACAATGACCAATTACCAGAATCATGATTCAAAATCTAGTATATCTGACTCCAAAGTCCATGGTCTTACCAGAAAAACATGGTGCCTCTAAATACTGTGAGGGGGTATTGAAGCCAAAGTCCAAGAAAAGGTTGCAGTCATTGCCTTGGTGTTGCACTTGGGTAGAACAAACAGCCTATATCTGTTCGCATGGGAGACTCTGTATGCTTTCATATACATTATTCCATGTAAGTTGCACAATGTCAAGTGTGCATTATTACTCGTGGTTTTGTTTTGTTTTTTGGGGGAGGTACTGGAGATTGAACTCAGGGGCACTCGACCCCTGAGCCACATCCCCAGCCCTATTTTGTGTTTTATGTAGAGACAGGGTCTCACTGAGTTGCTTAGTGCCTCGCCTTTGCTGAGGCTGGCTTTGAACTTGCAAGTCTCCTGTCTCAGCCTCCCTAAGTGCTGGGATTACAGGCGTGCACCACCACGCCTCTCGTTACTCCTGTTTTAAAGATGAAATAATGAGATATGTGCTGCAGTTACAGTTTAGAGTAATATTGCAAGCTCTGTGCTATTGAATTCCATGTAGGTGTATACATATGTACAGAAGCACACTTGTTTTGTCTTAGTTAGACTATTTTTTTGGAACAGAGGAAATGCATTTTGTATTTATTTCTATATTACATTACACCTTATTACATTGTACCTTGTACCTGCTACTCAAGAAATTAAAACATCTTTACTGGCAGTATAAAAATAATTTAATAGAAATGTCAAATAAAAACTGATTTCTAATAATAAATGGAGAAACAACACAAGCTTCTCACAAGACCACAAACGCCTTCAATACTCTCTGGTACTTCAAAATAGAAATCAGGAGAGATCACCACCAAAAGAGAGTTTTTCCCCAAATCAGAAGACACTGAAAATAATCATCTACTAAAAACTACAATATAGCATACACTGAAAGTCTTTTATTAAATTCAATCTGACATTTAAGAATATGAGAGTTATTCAAAGGAGAAACTTGTGAGATGATGAGATGCTCTTGACCTTTGTGATAAGTGTAAGGTTAGCAACCCATCTATAATTAAAAATAAAACCAACAAATAAAGCAGTTTTTTTAAAAAGCAATGGGTAGAATATGGGTGACTTAAAAGTGATTTGTGACCATAAAACCAAAATCATTTCTATGAAATTGGCAGAATGCAAAGATGAATAAACTTACCTGAAACTCAAAATAAAGGCCCTGATTTACAGTTTATTATAGCTGAAGCTCATTACATATGAAAGAAATATGTAGCCAAATTTAAACCAAAGGTTGGGCTATGTTTTGTGCATTAGCTATAAAAGTTGTCAAAAGAATGTGTGCAAAATTACCTTTTTAAAATTTTTATATTCTTTGCTATTGCTCCCTGTTACTAAAGGCAAAAGAATGTAGCATGATCTGTCAATAATTTAGCACAATACAGTTATATCACACATTTATTTTTCAAAATGTCTTGCAAACCTCTGTGAATATAAAATTGGGCCTCAATAAAAGATAAGAAAATTGATCTCAAATGAATTGTTCAAAGAATAGAAAACAGATGTGTGGGAAAACTGACTGAGAAACCACTGAGAGACTGACGTCGAAAAAGAGGATTCTCTTGATTATAAGATGCAGAGGAAAATGACTCATCTGCCTTAGGTAGATCACAAACCAACAGAGGCAAATAAAAACAACTGAATTCTATTAGAAAACAATTCGTCTTTTGGTAGGTTCAACCATCACTATTTTGATGTTCAAACTGTCCTATTATAGACACCAGCTTTCAGTTATTAAAGGAAATCAGCATTCAAAATAAGAAGACTGATTTAATACCATCAGGCATTCCATTGCCAGAGACAATTTTGGCATCAATGTTCTGCATTTTTATCTCATGATTATTGGAAAAAACATTGAAATCTCAGCACTTTTTATCTCTTGCCATCCATGTTCCTGTGCTCTTAAGTCTCTCTCAATCAAAAATAAGCGCAGCACTCTAGTTCCATCAATGTGGTATGCTTTGTTACCTGTAGGCCTTTGTATACGTTACCTCTGCAAAGAAATTCCTTATGCTCAGATTTGTTCAAATTACCATCAGGTAAAATTGGGTTATTTTTGATGTGTGGTTCTATGAATCTTAACACACGTATAGATTCACATAACTACGACCATAATCAGGATGAATAGTTCCATCACCCTCAAAATTCCCTAGCAGAGGACTGGGGTTGTGCCTCAGTGATAGAGCACCTGCCTAGCATGTGTGAGGCACTGGGTTCGATTCTCAGCACCAGACATAAATAAATAAAATAAAGGTCCATCAACAACTAAAAAAAAAATATTAAAAAAAATTCCCTAGCAGAATCACACCCTCCCCCACTCTAATCCCTGGAAAATCATTGACCTACTCTTTGTCACATAGTTTTGCCTAACCATGTTATGTAAATGGAATCATATGATATCACAGATTTTGAGATTAGCTTCTTTTACTTTGCATAATGCCTTTGAGATTAATCCAAATTATTCTATGAATCAGTAGTTTATTCCTTTTATTACTGAGTAGTATTCCACTATATGGATATACCACCAATTGTTCAATTATTCACTGGAAGACATTTGGATTATTTCTGCTTGGTAATGTTGTGAATAAAACTGCCATGAACTTTCATAAGCAAGTATGCATGAATAACATGTGGTAGGCTGAATAATGGTCCCCAAAGATATCCCTGTTGTGATCCCTTGAACCTCTGAATGAACATGTTACCCTATATGGCAACATATACTTTGCAGATGAAAATGCGTTGGCTCTGGAATGTTCTCCAAAGGGTCATGTGTTGAAGGCTTGGTCCACAATGCAGCAGTGTGTCCAGAGGTGTGGCTTTTGGGAAGTGACTGGATCATAAGTGCTCTGATATCATCAATGGGTTAATCCACTGATGCTTGTACTATTGGGAGGTGGAGGAAACAGTAGGAGTTGCAGACTAATCCGAGGAGACAGGTCACTGGAAATACACCCTGGAAAGATATATCTTGTCTCAAACCCCTACTGTGTTCTCTTTTTCTCTGCTTGCTGGCCACCATGAAGGAGCAACTAACTATCTTACCACTCTCTCCTGGCCATGATTCTCTGCCTCACCATAAGCTCACAGTGATGGAGTAAAGAGACTGTGTGCTGAAATCTTGAAAATTATGAGCCAAAATCTTTCCTCCTTTCAACTGATTTTCTCAGGCATTTTGTCACAGCAATGCAAAGCTGACTAACACAATGTGATTAAAGACCCTGAGATCAGAAGATTACCTTAGATTAGTTCACTGAGCCCTAAACACAGTCACAAGCATCCTGAAATGAGAGAAGCGAGGGGTCCCCCATAGAGAGAGAAGATAGTGTGACCATGGAGGCAGATACTGAAGTGATGTGGCCACAAGCCAAAGAATGCCATCAGCAGTCACCAGAAGCTGGATGAAGCAAGGAACAGATTCTCCCCCAGAGCTTCAGGAGGGAGTAAAACTGATTTCAGACTCCTGTTCTGCAGAACTGTGAGGAAATATACTTCTGCTATTTTAAGCCACTGAATTTGTGGTAATTTGTTGCAGTAATGACAGGAAACTAATACGGTAAGTCTTTGTTATTCTAGGTTAAATTGTACTACAGCAAGTGCAATTGCTAAGTTGTATGGGAAGTATATGTCTAGCTTCAAAACAAAGTGTAAAACTGTTTCCAGAATGAATGGATAATTTTGCATTTTGCACCAGCAATGTAAGAGAGATCCACTTGTGAGCACTTCATTTTACTCATTATAATTGGAATGTACTGTGATTTGTGCTTTTCATTTGTATTTAACTGGTAACAAATGATTTTGAACATCTTTTTGTGTGCTTATTTGCCATCCAAAATACGTTCTACTCATTTGCCAATTTTCTCATTAGATTTCTTTTTTTTTAACTGTTCTGTTTTGAAAGTTCTTGCTATATAGAAAACACTCCTTTGCTGGATATATGGTAGGCCTATTTTTTCATAGAACAACCAAAATTAAATCCATTATTCTATATAATTAAAATTTTTTTAAAAACATGGGCTATTGATCTTTCATGAAAATCATTTTTAATTTTAATAAGTACCAAATTATCAATTTTTTCTTGTACAGATCTCACTTTTGGTATCATTTCTAAACTTTTCATCAGACACCCAACCTACTGGTTTCTCTTATGTTTTCCTTTTACAAGTTTTAGACTTTTATATTTCATATTTAGATCTATGATCCATCCATTTGGGGTTAATTCTCATATGCGTTGTAAAATTTAAGTCAAAGTTCAATTTGTTCACCTGGCATGGTGGCGCACGCCTGTAATCCCAGCACTTTGGGAGGCTGAGACAGGAGAATCGCGAGTTCAAAGCCAGCCTCAGCAACAGCAAGGCACTAAGCAACTCAGTGAGACCCTGTCTCTACATAAATCACAAAATAGGGCTGGGGATGTGGCTCAGTGGTCGAGTGCCCCTGAGTTCAATGCCCAGTACTCCCCTCACACACACACACACACACACACACACACACAAAGGTCAAAGTTCAATTTGTTCACCAATGAATGTCCAATTGTTGAAATAGCATCTGTTGAAAAGAGTATACTTTCTCCAAATTGCCCATGCACCTTTGTGAAGCCTCTAAAAGTGGTACTTGTACAGGTGTGTCAATGAACTCTCTATTGTGTTCTATTGACCTACACAGCTATACACCAATTCTACTTCATTTTAATAATGAATTCTGTAGCTGTGTAAAAACTCTTCAAGTAGTGTGATTCTTCCAACTTCCTTCTTTTTCAAAACTCTTTGTTTACTGAGTTCTTATTCTTTCCTTATACGTTTTTATTAAGCTGGTCTATATAAACAAATAATCCTTCTAGTATTTTGATAGGAATTGCATTAATCCTATAGGTCCATTTTAGAAAAATTCACATTTTACATTGTGGAGCCTGCCAATCCAAAAATCACATAATTTATTTAAATTATAAAGAATAATGGATTTCATTTTGGTATGCTCATACATGCATATAACATACGTGGAGCATATCTACCCTCCCATTTCTCTCCACCACCTTCCTCTCCTCCTCCCCTTGATGTCCTTCCTTTTCTTTAATAGTTTGTCTTCCAATTTCATATCATCTCCCCTCTCTCAGTTTCTATATATGAGAGAAAATATGTAATACTTATCTTTCTTCATCTGGTTTACTTCACTTAACATTATGATATCTCAGTTCCATTTTCCTGCAAATGAAATGATTTCATTTTTCTTTATGGCTAAATATACTGCATTATTTATATACATTAAAATTTCTTAATCCATTCATCTGCTGAAGGGCATCTAGACTGCCTCCATAATTTGGCCATTTGAACTGTGCTGCTATAAACATGGGTACATAGGTTCTCTATAGGATTCTGACTTTAATTCCTTCAAGTATATATAAACTAAGCAATGCAAAACCCACATCATTTATTTATGTTTTGACTTTTCTCCTCTGCATTTCGTAGTTTACAGCACAAAGATCATGTTTAGGCACTAATATCAAAACCAAAGATATCACAAGAAAGGAAAACTACAGATCAATCTCTTATGAATGTAGATTTTTTTAATCTACAACAAAAATATCAGGTGATTCCATGTCTTGGCAGCATGATCAAAGCTACTATGAAAGTCTGTGTTCAGGGTTTTCTATGGACCCAAGATTTTGACCCCCATTTGAGTAAATATCTAGGAAAGTGTGTTGTGCAGCTTTTTGTCACTATGACAAGAACAACTTAGCAGAAGAAAAGTTCATTTTGGGCTTACAGTTTCAGAGATTCAGTGCATGATCAGCAGACTCTACTGCCCTGGGCCTATTCTGAAGCAGAACACCATGGTGGAGGAAAGCTGTTTAGCTCATGGTAGTCAGGAATCGGGAAAAGAGAGTGCTTGAAGAGTCAGGGACAAGATATAATCCCCAAGGGCATGTCCCCAGTAACCTACTTCCTCCAGCCATGCCCCATCTATATAGTCACCACCTAGCAGTCCATTCAAATTGTCAATACATCAAATGTATTAACCCACTGACTTAAATGACATAGATAAACAAGCCATGGTACACATATACAATGGAATAGTATTTAGCAATGAAAAGAAATGAGCTATCAAGGTACAAATACATATGGAAGCCACAGTGCATATTATTAAATGAAAAATGGCAATCTAAAAAGTCTATATGTTATGTCATCTCAATTGTGACCTTCTGAAAAAACCAAATGGTTGCCAAGAGTTTAAGTTTGAAGGAGGTAAAGATGAAGAGATAGAGCACAGGAGAATTGTAAGGAAGTAAAACTGTATGGTATGACTCTATAGTGGAGGATTTACCAATAAATATTTATTATTTGGAGCTGATGATTATAAAATGGATTGCTTATGATTTCAGTTTCCAATTGTTTATTTGCCAATATATAGAAACATGAATGATTTTTTGTGTGTTGATCTTACACCACATGACCTTACTAAACTCACTTGTTTGTTCAACAATTATTTGTTTTTTTCAGAATCCTTGATTTTTTTCTATATAGACAATGGTGGGTAGGGACATTTACTTGTTACTTTCTAATCCATATGCACCCATATGCACAATCAGGTCAAGCAGACCCTTAAAGAATATACACATTAAGTGACAAATCCAAATGTTTGCAAGTTATTCGAATAATGTACTTACGTTTATATGAATTCCTTTCACAGCGCATTTTAAATGACAATTCTTGCTAAATCTAGAAAATAAAGTCATCTTTGGTTTATGTCTACAATAATCCAAATACTTAAGACACATCTATAAAAGTACTTTGGAACCATATAAAGATAATTGTTTTTGCACACCTTCTGTGAATTTCCAGCTAAAGGATTTTCAATGTAAATGCAATATCTGGGTGAATGCATTTAAAGAAGAATTTTACTGAATCATTTCAAAAAAAGAAATAAGACACCATACAGATTGCATTGAGCCAGGCACAGTGGTGCGCACCTGTCATCCCAGCGACTCAGGAGGCTGAGGGAGGAGGAGCACAAGTTCGTGGCTAGCCCCAGCAACTTAGTGAGGCCATAAGCAACTTAGCAAGACCTTGTCTCCAAATAAAAAAGGACTCAGGTTGTGGCTCAGTGTTTAAGCACCCCTGGGTTCAATCCCCAGGACCAGATTGTGTTGAATTGTTTTTGTATCTTTCATTGATAAGCAAAACTTTTATATATCTTATGATGTACAATATTTTACTATACATATGCATTGTGGAATGGCTAAGCTAATTAGAATATGGAGTTGATTTTTTTCTTTTGATTTCTATTTATTTTAAGTTTAAATTAACTTTAACTCATTCATATAAACACAAAAACTAATGAAGTACAATGTGACATTTCAACACATATAGATGTATTATGTTCAAATCAGGTTAATCATTTCTTTTTCCTCTACATTTATCACTTCTTTATAGTGAAAACACACAAAATTTTTTCTTCCAAGTTATTGAAATGTATTGAAGCCACCATTCTACTCTCAACTTATTACTGACATTTTCGGATTCCATCATGTGGTATTTGACTTTGTGTGCCTGGCATTTTATTTAATATAATGACCTTGAGTTCTACCCATACTGATGTAAATATACAACCATTATGGAAAACAGTATAGAGGTTCATCAAAAAATTAACAGCAGAACTACCATACGACCCAGCAATCCCACTGCTGGGTATATAATCAAAGGAAAGGAAATCAGGATGTCAGTGACATCAGCACTCCCATGTTCACTGCAGCACTATTCACAACAGCCAAGACATGGAATCAACCTGTGTCCATCAGCTGATGGATAAATTGTGGCATATGTACATAATGCAATACTATTCAGCCACTGAGTTCAATTTTTAAAAACTTAAATTGTTTTCATCATTTATGCAAAAGAAAGAAGAGCCCACCATCTAACAATTCTCAAGATACCAGTTACACTAAATTTCTACATCTAACTAGAGTTACCGATGAATTTCAAGTGAGAAAACAATCATGAGGAAGAAAATTACCAAGTAATGAATATTTTCAAGAGTGGAACCTACAGTACATCACAGGTTTCCATGTGCAGTATTGCTGCTTTTGTCTTCAAATAATTTTATGGAAGCATATTTGTATAACATGTAATTCTCCCTTTTCAAGTGCACAGTTCAATGTGGGTTTTTTTTGTAATCTTAACAACTTTGATATAATAATCAAAGCCACCTCCGTAAATCAGTTTTAGAAAATTTTCTTTACGCAACATAAAACCTCACACGCATTTACTGTCAATTCCTGTTTTCCACCACCACTGCAGGCAACTCTTGCTTCCTATCTCAATATTTTCTGTGGCTATTTAACATAAATATAATAATAAAATATGTAGTCTCTTATATTTGCCTTCTTTCACCAAGTACAATTGGGTTTTTTTAGTTTTTTCGGTTTTTTTTTTGGTACCAGGGATTGAACTCAGGGGCCCTCGACCACTGAGCCACATCCCCAGCCCTATTTTGTGTTTTATGTAGAGACAGGGTCTCACTGAGTTGCTTAGTGCCTCACCGTTGCTGAGGCTGGCTTTGAATTCGCAATTCTGTCTCAGCCTCCCAAAGTGTTGGAATGACAGGTGGGTGCCAGTGTGCCTGACTCCAAGTATAATGCTTTTAAGATATGATAATATGTCTTAATTTCTTTTTACAAATGAATAATATACCAGATTTTGTCTATTTCATTCATAAGTTTGATGGACATTTGGATAACACATATCATTATAATCAATGCTGCTATGAACATTTGTGTAAAGGTTTTGCAGAGACAAACATTTTCCATTTTCTTAGGTATATATTTACCAGTGGAACTGCTACTCATATGGTTAATTCGGATTTTAACTTTTTGAGGAACTGCCAAACTTTTTTCCAGAGCAGCTGTACCATTTTACATTCCCACCAGGAATGTATACAGGTTCCAATTTCTCCAACACATGTTATTATCTGTCATGTTGATTAAAGCATCCTACTGGGTGTGAATGGGGTATTTTTTTACGGTTTTTATTTGCATTCCAATAATGACTGATGTTTAACATCTTTTCATGTGTTTTTCAGTCATTTAAGTATCTTCTTTGGTGACATGTCTATTGAAATCTTTTCCTTATGTTTCAATTGGATTGTCTAATTGTTATTGAGGTGTAAAATTTTTGTCCATTCATGGTATAAGTCCTTTATCAGATACATGTTTTGCAAATATTTTCTCCATTTTTATTTCTTGTCTTTTGTAACTAAACTTGTTTTCAGACAAATATATGTTCACATACAGTTGTAGGAAATAATTTGGAGAAGTCCCATATGCTCCTTACCCAGATTCCACAATGGTAATATCATGCAGAACTATAGTACAATATCACAACCTAGATATTGACAGTGTTATGATCATGTTACAAAACCTGTCACCACCGCACAAAAATCTTTCATGTTGTCCTTTTTTTATCCACACCCATTTTCTTCCTACCTCACTCGTCTTCGACCCCTTGAAAACAAGCACGTCTGTAATCCCAGCACTTTGGGAGGCTGAGACAGGAGGATCCTGAGTTCAAAGCCAGCCTCAGCAACTGCGAGGCGCTAAGCAACTCAGTGAGACCCTGTCCCTACATAAAACACAAAATAGGGCTGGGGATGTGGCTCAGTGGTCGAGTGCCCCTGAGTTCAATCCCTGGTACAAAAAAAAAAAAAGCCAAACAAATAATCTGAAAGTTTGTTGAAGATGATTCACATCTCCTTTATTCAGTGGTATTGCATATGCTTATGTTAACACACACACACACACAATTTCAATTTATGTTAATTTCCAAGACATCTAGAGAAAGAGAGTTCCTTTTTCAACATTACTATTTTAGCCAAAGGTTTTGGAAACCTCCCAAATTTATTTTGAAACATTTTTATGAACTTAGTTCTTTTGTTTTGATTTGTTTTGTTCTTCGGAGAGCAGAAGCCACCATATGGCTTCAGTGTGTTCCCCTGCAGTATCATAGACAAAATGAAATGGCTGCCAGATTTCCCCAGAGTGCTCACATCATAAACGAAATGGTTTGTGAAGTCAAGAGACTCAGCCTTCTGATAGGTCCTCCAAAATGGTTTTAGAGTAGTAATTCAGGATACTCAACTGAAACAGAAAGAACACTAGATGATGTTTGCACATAAGGACAGCCACCTCGCTGAAATGCCTTAAGTTAGTTTACAGTACAACAGCTACCAAGAAAATAAGTGAAACTGTAAAGATACTTTAAGACTGAAAAGTGTAGTTGGGTATGGTGGTACACACCTATAATCTGAACAGCATTGGCGGCTGAGACAGGAGGATCATGAGTTCAAGGCCAGCCTCAGCAATTTAGCGAGGCCCTATGCCACTCAGCGAGATCCCGTCTCTAAGTAAAATATAAAAAAAGTGCTGGGGATGTGGCTCAGCGGTTAAGCATCCTGGGTTCAATTCCCAGTACCAAAAAAATTTTTAAAAAAAATGGAAAGTGTGGTTCATTCTAAGTGTTAGCTGAAATATGAACGGAAGAAAAAAGTACAGTTCCATAGTCCTACATGGATTTTTTGACCAATCACAATCACAAAGTTCCAGAGACTAGCGTCAACTCTGTTCTTTTTTCATCCTCAGAAGTGTTCAGGATGTATGCAAACTTATGATATAAATCTAAGAAAATATAGTTTTATTAAAGAAGTTTTCAAACTTAATATCTTCCCCGTGAAAGCCAAACTTCAAGAGAACAGAAAGATTAAAGAAATTGTAATATCTCCCTGAGGTCAGAGAACATCTTTTACCTCAGACTAACAGGGTAAGGTATACAATAGATACTCAGGAAATGTTTGTGAATTGGCATAAACTGATTCAAATTCAGACCTTCTCTTTCAATTTTCCCCATAGACAATTCTTCTTCCTTTGTTACTAAAGCCAGTATACATCAGTTTTAGTCAGCTTTCTGTTACTATGACAAATATACAATAATCAGCTTGTAAAGAAAACAGGTTTATTTTGGCTCACAGATCTAGTGTTAGTCCATGATTGGTTGGGCCCATTGCTTCTGGGCCTGTAGCCAGGCAGTACATCACCGAAGGAGCATATAATGGAGTAAAACTACTCACCTCATATCCAGGAAAAGAAAAACGAAAACAGCCTGGAGTTTCACAATCCCTTCAAGGGCATGCTCCCAATGATCCAGAAACCTCCCCATAGGCCCCACCTGTTCAAGAATCAATAACTTCCCAAGAGTACCAAACTGAGGAATTAAGCCTTGACCACATGGACCCTTGAGGAACACTAAAGATCCTAACTATAGCAAGGTCAAAGGCCTAGGGATCAATGCAAATGTTCATGACTTCTATATATTAACAGTGAAAAAATGGACAATTTGAAACTTTTCCCCTATCCTTTATAGTGCTCCATTTAGTCATCACTGTGTTTCCAAACAATCCTCAGTGTGCAATCCAGCAGTGTGCTTGAGCCAAAATTCCTAGCTATGTTCCTATAACCATTCAAAAATATTTCATGAGCACCTACTAGGTGTCTGGCACAGATATGTAGAGTATATATGAGTGAACCAAACAGGTAAAACTCCTTCTTTCTTGAGATGACATTTTATTGCTTCCCTACATGCTAAGCATCCTGAACATTTTTAGGACATAATTATAAAGCTTTTTGCT
The DNA here is from genome assembly GCA_028644305.1 of Xerus rutilus. Taxonomy (NCBI): domain Eukaryota; kingdom Metazoa; phylum Chordata; class Mammalia; order Rodentia; family Sciuridae; genus Xerus; species Xerus rutilus. Next base: position 11,317,412 of record CM053417.1, read on the forward strand.
ATAATTTGAATGTATGTCTCTACCTTACACCAAAGTTTGTGCTGCTATAACAGAATAATACAGACTGTGATACTTACAAAGAATAGAGATTTATTTTTCACAGTTCCGGAGGCTGGGAATGCCAAGATCAAGGTGTTAGCATTCAGTGTCCATTAGGAGTCCAGACTCTACTTCCAAGATATCACCCTTGATGCTGCCTCCTCCAGACAGAGGTACAATTGTGTGTCTTCACCAGGGCAGAGGGTAGAAGGCAAAACCCAATAAACGCTTTCTACCACGCCCTTTTATGGGAGCATTGATCATTAATCCATTCATAAGCTCAGAGACCTCATGACCTAAATACCTCCCCAAAGGTCCTATAGCCCAACACTGTTTCATTGAAAATTATGTTTCCAACACATAATTTGGGGGAACAAATTTAGACCATAACAGTGTCCCTCCAAAATTCTTATGTTGGAACCTAAATACCCAATGTGATAGTGTTAAGAGATGAGGACTTTATGGAAGTGATTATGTCGGGAGTGCTTGAATAAATGGTTTTAGTGCCCTTTGAAGAGGATGAAGGGAGGATCTAGTCCCTTTTTTGAGCTTCCATTCCTACCACCATATGAGGACACAGTGTTCATCCCTCCAGGATACTGCAACAAGACACCATCTTAGAAACAAGGAATGGGCCCTTGCCAGACAAAAAATCTGCCACTACCCTGATTTTGGACATTCCAGCCTCTAGAACTATGAGAAATAATTTCCTAACATTTATAAGTTATTCAGTCCGGGTATTTTGTTACAGCATCAGTGTTATAGCATCATTAACAGTGGGATGAAACATGGGGACTATTTATAATCAGTTAACCTGAAGAAGCAGAATGGAAAAGAACTTATACACTTAATGAAGTAATACATACAATAATAATATCCATCATTAACTGAGTACTCATAAATAATGAAGTAAACGTACAATTTACTGAGCTCTTCAAAAGAGAAAAGAGCCATGTGCTTTTTGAGCCATGGGCTGCTTCTTCTCGAATTCCTCTAACAAACAGGCAATGAAATTACTATTATTGCCCCCAAGTTTCATATGAAGACATTAAGCTCACATAAGTTAACATAGGGACAGGACAGGAGAAGGAAAGGAACCACCCTGAAGTCAGAGAGCTAATACAGGGCAGAGGCAGGACTGCAAAGCTAGTGTGTATCCTACCTACCAGAGCAGAGTCGATGAAAAGCAAGGATTAATAATACGCTGAGTGCAGTTTCTACTTTCCTAGAGTTCACAAGTCATGCAAAATTGTAAATAACATAAAACAGTGACATTTTATGCACTTACCATGATCTCATTGCTGAGATCCAAACCATTTAAAGATGCTTTATTTCACCTAATCCTTACAACAAGCCTATAAAATAAGTAGTGACAGTGCCCCTTGCTTAAAAGATGAAAAATCCAAGAAAAACTTGCCTAAGGTCACACAATTAATAATGGAGCCAGGACAAAGATTAGGACCTTTAATGAACAAACAAAAAATGTGTATTAATGTGAAGGGGTTATAGGTGATATTTCCTTGGAAAAGTTTCTTTTAAAACTCTACCATTGGGCTGGAGGTGTGGCTCAGTGGTAGAGCACTTGCCTAGCATGTGTGAGGCACTGGGTTCGATTCTCAGCACCACATATAAATAAAATAAAGGTCCATTGACGACTAAAAAAAAAAAAACAACTCTCCCATTGCCAGGCATGGTGGCGCACACCTGTAATCCCAGTGAATCAGGAGGCTAAGGCAGGAGGATTGCAAGTTCAAGGCCAGCCTCAGCAACTTAGGGAGACCCTATCTCAAAATAAAAAGAACTGGGGATGTGGCTCAGTGGTACCAATCCCTAGTACAAAAAAAAAAAAAGAACTCTTTCCAATAGAAAACAAAGTACTCAAGCAGATGAGAGTTTGGCAAGTCGTACCATCAGGACATTCATTTGTTCCACATCCATTACAAGCTCCATTCTCAATTGCCTTTGTCCAGTGGTTTCCAAAAGTGTGTAATTATGGCCCTCCACACATCTGCAGAGAGGTAATGTCAGGAAGCATGGAAATATTACTTCAGCCTCCCAACCCCCATCCAACACCACTGACCTATGATCCAGTTTTTAGCAATGCTCAAAGCAGCTTTTCTCCCCTCCTTTATTAAAAGCTTGCTCTTACACCAATATTGATGAGTAGTATGTAACACTTCAGAAAGAGAGGATATGGTATAGAAATTAGATGCACACACAGCAGATATATACATACATACACACAGAGCAAGAGAAGTACATCTAATTAATCTATTTTCTTGACATGGAAATTTGAAGCACATAAGAGCATATGTGTAGCCTGAGATGAATGGCTCACAGGAAAGTGACTGAGTCACCAAAATGCTTTGACACAGACACAAACTATGTAAGACAATTTTGCTCATTCTCAGTAACTATGAAATCCTCCAAAGTTAGGTTGCCGAAGTAGCTCAGTGGTAAAGCACTTGGCTACCACATATAAGGACCTAGGTTTGATTCCAGCACTGGGGGGGGGGGGTCATTTATGAGTAGGATTCTGGGAAGCAAATATGGATTCATAAGAAATACTGTAGGGACTGTAAGAAGTTGTTCTATTAAATCATGAACATATTGACAGTCATTTAGAACTATTCAATTCTGTTTTTTTATTCCTCAAAAAGTATAAAAGCTAAAACATAGACATCAATTGGTAGACTGATATTTGGATTGCATAAAAAAGAATGAAATAGAATAGTGAAAAAGGAATAAGGAAACGAAAGTGGAAGGAGCAAAATGAAATTTAGTGGCAAAGTTGAAACAGGATGATCTGCCCTATGACACATATGGAAATACATTTCTTTCTATAAGACCCTTTCCAAAATTCCTAAACACAACCGTAACTGGAGAGTCACAATCAAGAAAGACCATCAACAATCAAGAAAGACCATGGTTTACATGATTAATTAGGGCAATATGATTTGAAATAGAATCATAATTCATCAGTTTGCTAACTGTTATGCTTTTCTCTGAGAAGTGGACCAAATTGTGCACGCCTGTAATCCCAGCGGCTCAGGAGGCTGAGGCAGGAGGATCTCAAGTTCAAACCCAGCCTCAGCAATTTAGTGAGGCCTCAAGCAACTTAGCACAGACCGTGGCTCCAAATAAAATATTTAAAAAGGGGCTGGGGATGTGGCTCAGTGGTTGAGTGCCCCTGGGTTCCATCCCTGGCACCAAAAAGGCGGAGGGGGACCAAACCAGAGCTACTTAAATGATAAAATAAACAATGGTAGAGCTTAGAGAGCATGAACTCACATTTCTACATGTTGATTGAAGAAGCAATCTCCTCACAGAGTTCCCTCACTAGTCCACAGGCCATAGGAACACAGCTGGGACTAGCACTTGGCACTCCCAAGTCCAGTGATCTTCCTTTTACTGGTTTTGTGTTAGGTTTCTTTCTATTCTGTTGCATACGATCACAAATGTCTCTTTCTCAGCAAATTTTTGAAGAAGGCACCATTTGACCTTGATGTCCCTGCCCTGTCTCTTACTACTTTCCTCTGGGCACTCAGCATTCCCATTTGGTTGACAGCCTCAACATTGCCACCTTCCATGCAGTCCAACCCTTCTGAGCAGTGTTTCACAGACACAGATTGTCATCCACTCCCCAGGGATGCCACAGTTTGGAAAGAAATAAGCAATCTGTAATAGAATTCTGGACCTCAGAAAAGAAGGGACAGCATTTGTATATCCTCGAATCACAAAGAGTTTCAAATACAAAATTCCTACTCCTGTGACATACAAAATTCTAACGATTTTTTTCCCTTTCCAATTCCAAAGACAAATTCTACTTAGCATTTTCCATAGACCCTAAATGCAGTCCCTGAGTACAGAGTCCCACGCGAGCTCATCAACGAACATTTGCAACAAGGCTATTTCAGGCAACTTAATGACCCAATGGCTCAGCAATCAAATCAATTGCTCAGCATCTGACCTTTAACTAGACAAAAATCTATATCCTTGACAAATCAGGCCTCGGGCCTCTCTACAGTTTTCCATACCAAAAAAAAAAAAAAATGCCAGAAGAGACTTTTTATGATACCAGAACAAACTCCCTCATAATTTAATAAATAAGTAAAATTCATCAGTACACCTACAGATTCAGTTCTAAACGCAACAAGCAAGCAACTGTAAGTGCACAAAGAAGTCTCACTTCTCTCCTTTTTTCACACTAGGTATACCTTACCAAGGAAGTATTGCAGAGCAGGGATTAAGTACACTCCTTGCTCCAGCAATAGTGGGTGCCTGCACTGGGCTTTTTGGAACAGTCATTTTCTACACCCCAAACATCTAAAGAGAGACATGTGGCTCTGGTCATTAGAACATATTGCCATGATGTATTTTATAATGCATAAATGAATACAACTATTTCTGGTTACCAAGGTGCTGCCATTTAAAGTGTGTGTGTGTGTGTGTGTGTGTGTGTGTGTGTGTGTGTGTGTGTGTGTGTTCTAAAGAACTCATAGCTGTGCAGGTATTTGACATTAAGTATATTTTTCATAATGTACATGATGAACCTGTATTAAAGTTCTCTGGCAGGATTGGTCAATCTGGGCTCTGAAAACTGTAGAAATCGTGCACAGGTCCCTCCAAGCATCCGTGTTTCTCTTGACAAGCCTATATATTCATTTGTGCATTCTCTGACAGTGACAGCCAAATATTATTTCTTCTAAAAACTTTTCTCTTTTTTTTAAAAAAATATTTTTTGGTTGTAGATAGACACAATACCTTTATCTTATTTATGTTTATGTGGTGCTGAGGATGGAACTCAGTACCTCACACGTGCTAGGCAAGTGTTGTACTACTGATCTACAGCCCCAGCCCTAAAAACTTTTCTCTTTCAGAATTTTTTTTTGGACTCTGCAAACTGAAAGCTGGCTTAATTAAAGGGAGACCTCTGCTTCAATTTCCATTCAATTTCTATATTTGGAGAGGAAAAAAGAGAGATAACAAATCTGGTATGAATTCTGAATGAGGTCTGATCCTCTTATTTATTAATTAGCATTGCAGATGTCAACTCATGTGCTCCATGTATGAATGAAAAAACCAGCTCTCAGAGTTTCTCTTCCTGGTGCTCTCTAGTTGCCAGGCACCGAAGTCTCTAGAATACGGAGCAAGCTAATGGAGGTGCCATAGTGATGCACTGCTGCAGTTAGGAGCAGAACATTAAGCACAGAGTTCTTCAAGGATTTGGTTGGAGGCACATATCCTCACTCCTAATAAAGAGAGAGCAAAACTTCTCGACATCTCATTGTACCAGTTGATAGCATTAAATACCCCAAACCAACATTGTAAAGTTGAAGGAATAATACATCACATTAAAAAAAAAACAAGAGTATATGGTAATATTTTCTTCCTTGCAGCCCAACCAATATGCCTCTTTTCCTTGAAATTAAACTTTCTGGTTCAAATGCGATTTTGCCTTAAGAATAGTTTAGTACATTTGTGGGTACATATTAAAGTATGAAAATGTAATCATAATCATGTAAGGCATTTAATGATCAGTCAATTGGATTATCTTCTGGTCTAAAACCCTAATATCTATTTAATTGAGAAAGAGACAGAGACTGAGAATGAGAGTGTGAGCTGCTATTTAGGACCATAATTGAAAGCTAACAGGATGCTTCATTACTAACCAGATATGATCCAATTCCACTTATAATTTTATACTATGAGAAAAAAAGAGTGTTTTATGTTCTATTAATTCTGAAGAGTTTTTTATTGTTTATAATATTTTTATAATATGCTCTGTAAAGGTAATAAATTGTGTCATTTTCCATTTGGTTTCTACACTCTAATCAGCTCGTGAATAACGAGGAGCATTATGAAGCAGCAAAGCAATCTTGAATACACATAGAAACAGACAGCACCACAAATCTGCCTGCCTATTACTTTCAGGGAAGCTAATAATCAAAAGTGCCTCTTATAAAAAGTACTGCGTATTATAGCTTCAGAGAATTCAGAGGGCATCTCAGAGAACTGCTATGCATAACTGTTCATGAAGGTCAAAATAACGAACAGAGCATGGAACGTGTCTGCCCAGGGGAAAGCAGGTTTTCAGCTCTTACAGGGAGGGGTTTGTGGGTTCATAATCCAGCATTATTAGAAGATGACAGACAAATCCAAGAGAAATTCACTCAAGAAAGGGAGGAACTGATCTAACCAATTATAAGATGCCATTAGCACTGATCAGCTCTTTCACCTACATTACTCTACTGGTTTCCAGCTGCATTAATTAGAATTTTCTTCAGTTGTAATAAACAAGTAAAACAATAGTGGCTTCATAATTTACTTTTGCCGGGAGCAGTGGCACACGCCTGTAATCCCAGCACTTTGGGAGACTGAGACAGGAGAAGCACAAGTTCAAAGCCAGCCTCAGCAATGGCGAGGTGCTAAGCAACTCAGTGAGACCCTGTCTCTACATAAAACACAAAATAGGGCTGGGGATGTGGCTCAGTGGTCAAGCGCCCCTGAGTTCAATCCCTGGTACCAAAAAAATATATATATATATTACTCTTTCACATAAAGGTCTAGCTCAGTGGATCGGGCTAGTATGGCTGTTCCAAAGTAATCAGGAGTCACCATAGCTTATTATTCTACCTCTCTCCACATGGCTTTTCCAGTTCAAGATCCAAATGGGCTTCTTCACTTTTGGACACAACTTCTCCATTCCAACCAAAGGAAAGGGACCAAAAAAATGAAGAGTCCATGATCTTACACGAAGCATTCCCAGATGTTGCACATTTCATTTTTACTTACATCCCACTGAGCATAACTGAGTCATACAGCCACTCCAAGTTGCATGGCAAGCCATGGGGTGAAATCGTGAGTCAGGCAGCTCTGTGGCCAACAAGTTATTTGACCATATGAGAAGCGGGGAATGAACACTGGAAGTCAATTATCAGTCCCTGTCATAACATCACGTGGGCTGTGAAGCTCAAACGACCACCCAGTTGTGGCAAAGGGACCATAAATTCGTGAGTTTATTGAGTATTCACTACACACAGAGCAATATACACAAAAGATCAGAGCCAAGAAATATGAATTGAGGTATAGCTCGAATGAAAACCTGAATGTACATTTAACCACCAAAGTGTAGCACACCTCCTAACGTCACACAGGATAGAAAAGCATTCCATTTGCTACGTCTATGAGGAGGAAATTTATTTTTTGTCCCCCATTGCCTACTGCCCCACACCACAGGAGTCACTCTATATATGGTACTCCTCCTTTTGAAATCCTGAGTAATGAGAATGAGCTAGAGATAACCCTTAAAATGTCTTCTGTAGATTTAAAAATAAAGATTGCATTTGACTTGATAATAAATCTTTGTGGAGGAATTTCCACTGAAAGAAGTGTATTTAAAATAGTTATGTGGAAAAAAATATGTAGAAATTTCATTGTTCCATAAGTATACATAATATAGTACAGGAATGTTAGAGAAAATTATTACATGGGCAGAAGGAGTTAATATGCAATTGAAAGTACCTCTCCTAGCTACATAATGGAACAGTAGAAAGTAATCATTATTTAAAAGTGCAAGGCACAGGCAAAATGAATAGGGTCATTTTCCTAATGTCTTTGTGGGTTATGAGCCAAATCTTCCCTGCAAATATGAAAAAATGAAAATGAAAAAGTTACTCAATCTCCTGAAGCTTCTCTCATATGTAACTGCACAATTAGCCAGGGATAATATTCAGTTGTTTCTCAACTACCTGTATCCCTGCACACTAAAATAAAGCATTTTCCAGAAGCATCTGCTGACAGTATTGCAAAGGCACTTCCTTTAAAGACCATCTATTCCAAACCTCACTTTACAGATGAGAAAACCGAGGCTTGCAAAGAGGCAGCAACCTGCCCAAGGTCACACTTCAAGAGAGGAACAGAGACCAATCCAAAGTCCAAGGCTATGTTCACTGCATAGCAGGGCTAAGTCCATATATAGTAGTCTTAAGTGTTAGCTTTTCCTCCAAAATCCTCAGAAATCTGAAATGTTGGATCACGAAATGTGTTCTGCAACAAAAGCCAACACAACTCCAATTTGTATGTCTGTCGGGTATGCCCTCCACCTATCCAGTAAGAATGAGAAAAATGGCACTGAATCGAAATAATCAAAAGTTTGCAACTTCAAGTAATTGTACCAGCTGAGACAGCTGTGTCATTTGGTCTTTTGTTCTTAGTACAATAGGGTGCAAGAGACAGAATGTCACTTCAAGTAAACACAATTGCAATGTACGAAATGTAAGTTTTTAGAAAATATGATGCTACATGTCCCAATGGTCCCTTGTTTTTCAGAACTGTTTCCCCTTTTTGAAAACCTGCCTGATAGAGGATAATAAGTAGAGGCTATTGTCATGATTGGCCAAATATCTAAAAGTAAAAAGATGGGAAAAGGAAAAATTATCCAACAGTTTTAAAGCAACATTTCAGACCTGATTGTAATGGTCTACTTGTATTTAAGAAAATAATTTTCAAAATAGCATGATAGGAATTGCTTAAAACTTGTTCTATAACACATACTTGAGGGGAATTACATTAAGCTCTATAGTCATATTAATTTTAAACACATTAAGAACTGAGACACCCAGAAGAAAATCAATCAATTTCGGACCTCTGTCTTACACTGTGGTTGCTTTTCAAACAAAACTGACCAAGTGCTTCAAATTAATTTGATATGGCATTGAGTATTTCCATTAGCAAGGAGTCAACTTATTTGTATGTCTTTCACAACCTAAAATACAAGTGTTCTTCAAACGAATACCCATTAGAAATGAAAAATGTATGCTGCAGAGTTTTTAGAGGTGTACACATGCTACAATTGCTCTTAAAAATACAGGCCAAAAGAGACTTTCATTTGCAGCCAAGAAGAAGGAATGGGGACCTGCAAAAACTAAAGAACAAAATATTTTAAACAAAGACTTCCTGATACAGGATATCTGGCAATGCAGGTCAGTGATGCTAGAGAAAGAAAATTGAGGTGAAACTTACAATTATTCTGGCTTACTGCCTTGAAAGATTTTCCAATTTATACCTCTGAAAGGAGAAACCAAGGCAGAGACCAACAAGATCCTGCAGTTGAAAAGAATGAACCAGAAATCCAAAGAGAAGGCAACCAGAGTGAAAAGAAGAGAAGGCAAAGCTTCAGGGAGAGTAGCTAGGTGGTCAGGGATTCTCTTCATCCAGTCTCAACTCATAGGTCAGAGGCTTGGTTGGTTCTGGAATGTGCTCCAGAGGCTTGTTAAAGGCTTGGTCCCCAGCTGGTGGTTCTACTGGGAGGAGATGGAAACCTTTAGATGGGGCTTAGTTGGACAAAGCAGAAACTTGGGGCTGTGCCCTTGAAAGCTATATCCAGTCCCCACCGCTGCCCCACCCCCACCTTGCTCTTTCTTTTGCTTCCTCTCACCATGAGATAAATAGCTTTGTTCTGCCTCACCACAGGCCCAGGAACAGTGGAGCCAAGTGACCACAGATTGAAACCTCTGAAACCATAAGCCAATATAAAAATTGTCCTCTTTTAAGTTGATGTCTGTCTAGAATTTTGTCATAGTGACAGAAAGTGACTAACTCAAAGGCTGAGAGTATCAGGGCTTGAATGACTCTCACAGTGCCTTGTTCCCATTCCAAGCTTAGGGACCTTAGGCTATCAACCTACACAGCCTTGAGGGCCTTGGCTCGGGGTGTTTCCTGTGCAGCAGCAAACCCCTATGAAAATAACCACCCGAACAATGACTTTATTTAAAACAATGTTTTCAAGCCAAAAGGCAGTCTCAAAAATAAAGAGTAATTTCTGTTAATTAAGAGCAACAAGCTAAACCATACACAAGCTGGTTCACAAGAAAGAGCCAGGATAAGAAACATCTACATAGAGCCCTACTACAACATGAAAGAACCTCAAAAATTACTTCAGCTCCAATATAATTGGATTAGACTGTAGAGCAATTTCTACCTCAGGGCACTGTCAAAACAATAAACAAATAAAACAGGAAAGAAATTGGTCAGTAATTAGTGGAGCCTAATAGCAGAGCACAGGAGAAATGCAGCAGGCAGGTTAACAGAGAGAACGGGAAGAGATACAGTGTAAGAGAGACCTTCTAAAACCACTGTCATCCCAGGTCATGGTGTGTGTGCCCAAGGATGCACCTTCTGAGGAACAACACAAAAGGCTTGACATGCAGGAAAAACAGACTTCACTAAAATTACCTACCCAAGTCACAAACAAATAAATGACAAAAGACACTTTGGAATTGAAGGACAAACAATATCCAGAGTTGCTACAACTAATCATTTCAAACATCCACTTTGGACAAAAAAAAAAATTATAAGCCAGGTATGGAGGCACACACCTTCAATCCAAGCAACTCAGGAGGCTAAGGGATAAGGATCACAAGTTCGAGGCCAGACTCAGCAATTTGGTGAGGTCCTAAGCAACTTAGTGAGACCCTGTCTCAAAATAAAAACAAAGAGAATTATTAATATATAAAAATTATAAAACAGAAGCAAACAGAAACTATGGAATTGGAAAATACAAAAATCAAAATGAAAAACTCAAGCCAGGTGTGATGGCACACGCCTGTAATCCCAGCACTTTGGGAGGCTCAGACAGGAGAATCTCGAGTTCAAAGCCAGCCTCAGCAATGGTGAGGCGCTAAGCAACTCAGTGAGACCCTGTCTCTACATAAAACACAAAAGAGGGCTGGGGATGTGGCTCAGTGGTTGAGTGCCCCTGAGTTCAATCCCCAGTTTAAAAAAAAAAAAAAAGGAAGGAAGGAAAGAAAAGAAAGAAAAGAAAAGAAAGAAAGAAAGAAAGAGAGAAAGAAAAACTCAACAGAACTCAATGGTACATTTTAATTGAAAGAAAAAAGAATCAGCAACTTGAATACAGATAAAGATGATAAAATCTAAAGAAGATAGAGAATGAAGAAATGTGGCTCACTTTAAACACCTCAACCTATGTGTAATGGGAGTACCCGATGAAGAGAAAAAAAAGAGAAAAAAATTATGAATGGCTGACGATGTCCCAAATTTGCTAGAATATATCAATCAACACATCCAAGATGCTCAACAAATTTGAACAACACATTCAAAGAGATACATACAGACACAAAGCAAAGATGATGAAATATGAGACAGAAAATACGAACATGACAAGAGAAAAATGACTCATCATGGGCAAGAAAAGTCCAAGGTCATTACCAGCTGACTTCTCATCAGAAATAATGGAAGCCAAAAGGTATGTGGAAACATATTCAAAATGCTCAGAGAAAAATTAACAATCAATAAAGGAATCCTATATCCATCAAAATAGCTTTCAAAAATAAAGGTAGGGCCTGGAGATACAGCTCAGTTGGTAGAGTACTTGCCTCACATGCACAAGGCCCTGGGATCAATCCTCAACATCACAAAAAAAAAAAATGGTAAATAAAAGCATCCTTAGATGATGATGATGATGATGATGATGATGATGAAGAAGAAGAAGATGATGATTATTATTGATTTTTTTTGTACTGAGGATTGAACCCAGGGATGCTAAACCACTGAGCCACATCCCCAGCCCTTTCCATTTTTTATTCTGAGACAGGGTCTCGCTAAGTTACCAAGGGCCTAAGTTGCTGAGGCTGGCCTTGAACTTGCAATCCTCCTGCGTGAGCCTTCCAAATTGCTGAGATTACAGGTATGTGCCACAGTGCCCATTAAAAATATCCTTAAATAAAAAAGTGAGAATTCATTTCTAGGAAACCCAGCTAACTCGGAATCTTGAAGAAAGTTCTTTGGATTATGAGCAATGAGGGAAATTAAATCCACAACAAAAAGGGAAGAATACCTCAAAGGGTAATTATGTACTTAAAAACACAGCATACTGCACCTTTTTTCTTCTTTCTTCTCTTAAAAGAGAAAAAGAAAGAAATAAAACATATTAAAAATATTATTAAAAATTAAAATACTACTATATTAAGGTAGTATAGAAAAACCAAAAAAGATTACAAGAAATATAGAAATAAAAAGTAACATGTTGGCCATTAATTGGACTACATTAACAATAATACTTCATGTGAATGAATTCAAAAATCAAACCAAAAGGCAAAGACTGGATAAAATAAATAGAGAATTGAAAATGATAGAGTCAATGAAACCAATCGTCAATTGTTTAAAAACATCCACAAACCCATATATCCAGATTGACCAAGGAAAAAAGACTGAAATCAGAAGTAAAAGGGACATTACTACAAATATTACAAAAATAAACAGAAAAGACTAAAAACAATTGTACTTCCTCATGTTAGACAACATAGATGAGATGAGCAAATTGTCAAAAAAAAATAAAAGATGCAAAAACTGACACTCTAAAAAATAGGAAATCTGACTAGACCTACATGAAGTCAAGATACTAAATCTGTGCTCAAAACCTCTTAACAATAAGGGAAAATCAAGAACCACAATGCTTCACTACCAAACATCTGAGGAAGTATTAAGAATTCTTCTCAAAATATTCCAAAAATAAGAGAGAGGGGCGGTGGCACACGCCTGTAATCCCAGCACTTAGGGAGGCTAAGACAGGAGAATCGCGAGTTCAAAGCCAGCCTCAGCAATGGCGAGGTGCTAAGCAACTCAGTGAGACCCTGTCTCTACATAAAACACAAAATAGGGCTGGGGATGTGGCTCAGTGGTAGAATATCGTGAAGTTCAATTCCAGGTACCAACATAAATAAAAATAAAAAAATAAAAGAGAGAACACTTCTGAACTCATTCTGCAAAGCCACTGTTACCCTTACAAAGCTGGATAAAAATGGCAGAAGAAAACAAGACTAGAGATCACTGCCTGTGTGACCATAGATACGAAAATCCTCAACAAAATACAAGCAAAGACAAGACATCAATATGTTAAAAGGATTCCATATCATGGCCAAGCGGAACTTACCCTAGGAATGTTAGGGGAAGTCAACATACAAAAATCAATCGAATATGATATACCAATTTAAGAGAATGAAAGTAAAAATATTTGGTCACTCAATTCATGCATGTAAAAATTTAGCAAACTCCATCACTGCTTCATGATAAAAATTCTTCATAAAATAGCAATAGAAGGGAAATTTCTCTATATGGTAAATGACAATTATCAGGAAAAGTCCCACAAAGCTAATATACTCAATTGTGAAAGAATGAATGCTTTCCCTCCAAGATAAGGAATAAGACCAGAATGTCCACTCGTATTCAACATTTTACTAGAATTTCTAAAACAGTGAAGAAAAATAAATGTCATCAAAATTAGAATGGGAGAAATAAAATTATCTCTATTTACACATGAAGTCATCTTATATAGAGAAAAATCCTAAAAATTTCACCAAAAAAGTATTTTCAGCTGAAAAATTAATATAGCAAAATTGCAGGATATAAGATCCATACATAAAATTCAGTGCATTTCTACATACATGCAACAGAAAATCCGAAAAAGAATTTAAGAAAATGAAAAGTACAGATTATTGAAGAAAAATAAACCAAAGATGTAAAAGACCATGGGTACCTAGAAAACACTGTTGATGAAAATTAAAGAAGACCTAAATAAATGAAAACACATCCTTCCATGACAGAAAGTCTTAAGGCTGTTAAAGTGATAATACCCAGAGCCATCTGCAGATTTAATACAATCTGTATAAAAATCCCAATGGCCTTTGTTACAAAATGGAAAAGGTGATCTCCAGATTATATATAGTTGCACTGGTATCTGAATAGGCAAAACAATCTTTAAAAAAGAACAAAGTTGGAGCCGGGCGCAGTGGCACAAGCCTGTAATCCCAGCACTTAGGGAGGCTTAGACAGGAGGATCGCGAGTTCAAAGCCAGCCTCAGCAACAGCGAGGTGCTAAGCAACTCAGTGAGACCCTGTCTCTACATAAAACACAAAATAGGGCTGGGGATGTGGCTCAGTGGTCGAGTGCCCCTGAGTTCAATCCCCAGTACCAAAAAAAAAAAAAAAAAAAACAAAGTTGGATGACTCACACTTCCTGATTGCAGAGCTTACTATACAAAGCTACATTCATCAAGACAGGATGGGACTGGTCAAAGAAATGATATACAGATGAATGGAACAGAATTGAGAATTCAGAATAAACTCTCACTCTTAGGTAACTGGTTTTAGCAAGGGTTCCACAAAATCTAATGGTGAATGTATATTCTTTTCAACAAACAGTGCTGAGACAACTGGATATACACATAGGAAAGACCAAAGTGGTACACCTACCTACCTCATGCCACATAGAAGCATTAACTCACAATGGGTCAAAAGTCTAAATGTAACAGCTAAAATTATGAAACAGAAGAGGGAAACATAAGTGCTAAACTTCATGACTTGGAATGTGCAGTGGTTTCTTAGGTATGTAACAAAAAACATAAGCAACAAAAGAAGAAATATGTAAATCAGACTAATCTAAATTTAAAACTATTTCTCATGTCAGAATGCTGTAAGAGATTGAAAAGACAACCTAATAATAGAATGCATTTCCAAATCATATATATGATAAAGGTCCTATATCTGTTGAAGGTCTAGTAGCCAAAATATACAAAGAACAGTTTACAACTCTGCAACAAAAAGGACCCGCTCTCCTCTTGGAAAAGAAAAAAAAGGCAATTAAAAAATAGGCAAGGATGGTCTGGGATTATGGGTCAGTGGTAGAGCGCTTGCCTAGCATGTGTGAGCCACTGGGTTCAATCCTCAGCACCACATAAAAAATAAATAAATAAAATAAAGATATTGTGTCCATCTACAACTAAAAATATTTTTAAAAAATAGGCAAGGAACATGAATAGATATATCTCCAAAGAAGATATGCAAATGGCCAATAAACACATCAACAGATGCTCAGCATCATTAGTTCTTAGGGAAATGCAAAGCAAATCCACAATGTGATACTGCTTCACATCTCATAAATGGCTACGCTGTTGTGGATGTGGTGAAATCTGAACTTACACGCTGCAGACAAGAATGTGAAATGGTACAGCTGTCATGAAAAATAGTTTGATTATTCCCCAAGAAGTTCAACATAGAGCTGGGCGTGGTGGCACACGCCTGTAATCCCAGCACTTAGCGAGGCTGAGACAGGAGAATCGCGAGTTCAAAGCCAGCCTCAGCAATGGTGAGGGGCTAAGCAACTCAGTGAGACCCTGTGTCTAAATAAAACACAAAAATAGGGCTGGGGATGTGGCTCAGTTGTTGAGTACCCCTGAGTTCAATCCATGATACCCCCCTCAAAAAACAGTTGAACACAGAATGACCATATAACCAAGCCACTGCACTCTCATATATGTATCTAAAAGTACTCAAATACCTGTACACTATTTTTATTTTTTTGTAGTTCTAGGTGGACACAATACCTTTATTTTATTTGTTTTTATGTGGTGCTGGGGCTTGAACCCAGCGCCTCACACATGCTAGGCCAGCATCTTACCACTGTGCCACAACCCCAGCCCAACTACCTGTACATTTTTAAATAATACTATTTCCAAGTGCCAAAAGTTGGAAACAATCCCAATAGTTATCAATGGATGAACTGACAAACTGAAGTAATGTCCTTACAACATAATATTATTCAGCCATAAAAAAATTAAGTATTATTACATTCTACAACACAGATGATTCTGGAAAGCATCATGCCAAGTGAGAAAAGACAAACATAAAAGGTCACTAATTATATGAAATATTCAAAAATGAATAAATCCAAAGAGACAAAAAGCAGCGATCTCTGGAGCCTGTGGGAAGTAATAATGGGAAGCGACTTATTGGGTACAAGGTTTCCCCTTGGGGCAATGGTAACGTTTTAGAAATAGAGGTAACGGTGGCACGACATTGTGGGCATAAGAAGTTCTACTGAATTATCTACTCTAAAATGGGTAACATTTTATGTTACATGAACTTGATCCTCAATAAGAAAGTAGTTACAGTAGGAAAATAACATTTTTATAACTAGCTTATTCATTAGAAGTCTTTCTGTACAACAGACATCTCTCCGTCTCCTTACCTTCCATGACTCATTAATTGCTATGTTCTGTCCATTCTTCCTTGGAAATCACCAGTTTCCCGTTTCTTCTCAGCCACGGCCCTAGGTTTGGCCTTCACCAACTCATAGCAAGCAGGAAAAGAGCCTCCTTTGCTCCCGTGTCCAGTCCCCCCAACCGCAGGCACCCTGCAGCTGCACCATGTTCATCTTTTTTTTTTTTTTTTTGGTACCGGGGATTGAACTCAGGGGCACTTGACCACTGAGCCACATCCCCAGCCCTATTTTGTGTTTTATGTAGAGACAGGGTCTCACTGAGTTGCTTAGCACCTCGCCCTTGCTGAGGCTGGCTTTGAACTTGCAATTCTCCTGTCTCAGCCACCATGTTCATCTTGATAAATAACTCCTTGGGTTTGTGTTGGTCCCCACCACCAACAACACTCCCACCAGGAACCTTCAATTGAATCACATGGCCTACAATTTCCTCACCCATAATATACAACAACAACAGCAACAACAATATACCCCGTAAGGTTGCCACATGGGTTAAATTATGTAATACCTGGCCTACTTCCTGACAGAAGTACAGCAATGAATGAATGGCGACTTTTTGAAAAAGAAGGCTACTCGGAAAAAAGTTCTAAATGACATGCTGAACATATTTCTATGAATCAATGGAGAGACGTTCGG
Source organism: Xerus rutilus (assembly GCA_028644305.1). Classification (NCBI taxonomy): domain Eukaryota; kingdom Metazoa; phylum Chordata; class Mammalia; order Rodentia; family Sciuridae; genus Xerus; species Xerus rutilus. Next base: position 11,334,162 of record CM053417.1, read on the forward strand.
ACTGTTACAGCAGAAGAGATTCAAAATGTTCAACATCTGTAGCCATTAGAGAAATGCAAATCAAAACTATTCTAAGAGTTCATCTCACCCCAGTCCGAATGGCAGCTATCCAAAATACAAACAACAACAAGTGCTGGCGAGGATGTGGGGGAAAAGGCACACTCAAACATTGCTAGTGGGACTGCAAATTGGTGCAACCTATCTGGAAAGCAGTATGGAGACTCCTTAGAAAACTTGGAATGGAACCACCATTTGACCCAGCCATCCCACTCCTTGGCCTATACCCTAAAGACTTAAAAACAGCACACTACAGTGACGCAGCCACTTCAATGTTTATAGCAGCACAATTCACAATTGCAAAACTGTGGAAGCAACCCAGATGTCCTTCAATAGATGAATGGATAAAGAAACTATAGTATATTCACACAATGGAATGTTAGGATTAAAAGAGAATAAAATCATGGCATTTGCAGCTAAATGGATGGAGTTGGAGAACATCTAGTTAGGTGAAGTAAGTCAATCCCAAAAAACCAAAGGCCGAAAGTTTACTCTCACTAGTGGATGCTGATCCATAAAGGGGATGGGGGTGGGGAGCATGGGAGAAATGGAGGAACTTTGGATATGGCAAAGGGGAGGGAGGGGAAGGAGGGGGCATGGGGTAGGAAAGATGGTACAGTGAGATGGACATCACTACCCTAGGTACCTGTATGAAGACAGGAATGATGTGACTCCACCTTGTTTACAACCACAAAAATGAAAAATTGTGTTCCATATGTGTACTGTGACTTGAAATGCATTCTTCTATTTTAAAAAATAAAAATAAAAAAAGGAAAAAAAACACAAAGGGGCAGCTCAGTGGCAGAGCACTTGCCTCGCATGTGTGAAGTGCTGGGTTCAATCCATAGCACCACATTAAAAAATAAATAAATAAGGGCATTCTGCCCATCTGCAACTACAATTTTTTTAAAACAAGATTGCTGCATATTGTAGAATGTTGTCACAAAAATCAGCCCAAAATGCTGTATCTGAACACTATAATTAAGAAATGGCCCCTCTAGATGTGTTGATAGATGACAGATACAAGATGATCATGTGGATATATTCATGGCCAATAAGAAATAATATACAGAATTGCAAACACTTAATAGTCTTATTAATACTAATAAAATCAATAACATTTATTTTTAACATATTATACAGAAAAGTGTACCTCTGAAGCAAAGGGGGAAAAGTAGGGTTGAATTCACAGACATTCCTGAGCATTATGTATAGAACAAGTCACTGCTCTCTACACACTCAACACTTACAGGTGCTAATGTGGGGGAAGGAGGGGTTTCCTACACCAACCTGGTGTCATGCAATTCAATCAGGGCACTAACTACATGGAGTTAATGTAGACAACACAGCTTAAGGGCTCAGTCCCACAAGAATGTCCCCCACTTCAGATGACAACCTCAATTAGTGGGCCCACAGGTTACACACACTTTTGACTTCTGTTTGACCTAGCTACAAATAAGAGGTTCCCATGACTCCTCAGGTTTGCCATGGTAGCTCACAAAACATAGGGAAATAATTATATTTATTGGTTTATTAGAAAGGATGTGATGCCAGGCCCAGTGGTGCACACCTTTAATCCCAGAGATTCTGGAGGCTGAGGCAGGAGGATCATGTGTTCAAAACCAGCCTCAGCAACTCAGGGAGACCCTATCTCTAAACAAAATTTTTTAAAAAAATAAAAAGAGGTGGGGATGTGGCTCAGTGGTTAAGTGCCCCTGGGTTGAATACCTGGTACCCCAAAAAAAGGATGTGATAAAGAATATAACTGGGTGAGGTGGCACATGCATAATCAGAGGCTGAGGTAGGAGGATCACAAGTTCAAAACCAGCCTCAGCAATGGCAAGGCGCTAAGCAACTCAGTGAGACCCTGTCTCTACATAAAACACAAAATAGGGCTGGGGTTGTGGCTCAGTGGCTGAGTGCCTAAGTTCAATCCTCAGGATCCCTCCAAAATAAAATAAAGACTTTAGATGAATAGGGAGATGAAGAGGTATGTAGGATAAGGTCCAGCAGGGCCTCAAGTGCTGGCACTTCTGTCCCTACGGAGCTAGGATGCACCACCATCCCAGCACATGCTTCTATTCATAAACCCTGCTCTTGGACCCACACATTTTTGGGATTTTTATGGTGGCTTCATCATGTAGGTATGATTGATTAAGTCACTGGCCAATGGTGAGGATGTCAATCTCCAGTCCTTCCCTACTCTCCCCTCTGCAAAGGTCTGGGGCTGGAAGTTACAACTTTTTAAGTGCTTGGAAGTTCCCCTGGCAGCCACCTCCCCATAAAGACAGTAGTCAGGACTTCCGCAGAAACCAAGTAACTCATTAGCATATAAAAGACACTTTTTAATGTAGAGATTCCAAAGGTTTTAGGAGCTCTATGCCAACAAGTGGAAGGGGCAGAGACCAAATATATATAGTAGGTCCCTCCTTGCCACTTCAGTGGGTGCCTGAAACTAGTTAGTATCAAACCACACATGTACTGTTTTTTTTCCTATACATATTTATGATAAACTTTCATGTATAAAGTATAACAGTAACTAATAATAGAACAATTAATTAGTAACTAATAATAGAACTAATAATTAGTAACTAATAATAGAACAATTATAATATACTGTAACCAAAGTTATGTCAATGTGGTCTCTCCCTCTCAAAACATCATGTACTGAACTCACCCTTCTTCTTGGGATATGAGATGATAAAATGCCAACAAGATGAGTTGAAATGAGATGAACAACACCGGCATTGTGACGCAGTGTTAGGCTACTACTGACCTGATGACACATTAGGAGGAGGAGCCTGGAGCCTGGATGATGTCAGTGGTTGGGGATCTTTGATAGCTGATCCCTTTCCAAACCTTTTGGAAGAACATTATAATCAGAATGTCTTGTTTTAACCCATCAAAGAAGTGTTGCAAAGTGGTAATGTTTTGGTGATTAGGTAGATGACTTAAATGCTTCACTCCAATGAAGGATCACAGTCCAAAATTCTGTCCTTTAATACCTGCAATTCAAAACACTTTCAGCAAATTGGTAATGTTCACATTGCTGGTTCTGCTTCTGCATTTTCTTCACCTTCCTCTTCCTCTGGAAATGAGTCAACAAGTTCTTCCAATTCCTCTTTGGTGAACACGTTTGGATGGTCTCCAACAGGCTCCTCCATTTTTTTTTTTTTTTTTTTTGGTACTGGGGATTGAACTCAGGGGCACTCGACCACTGAGCCACATCCCCAGCCCTATTTTGTGTTTTATGTAGAGATAGGGTCTCACTGAGTTGCTTAGCGCCTCGCCATTGCTGAGGCTGGCTTTGAACTCGCGATTCTCCTGTCTCAGCTTCCCAAAGTGCTGGGATTACAGGCTTGCGCCACCATGCCAGGCCATTTTTGTTAATTTTCTTTTTGCTGTAGATGCCCACAATGTCTTTATTTATTTAGATGCAGTGCTGAGAATCAAACCCAGTGCCTCACACATGCTAGGCAACTGCTCTGCCACTGAGCCACAACCCCAGCCCACTCCTCCACTTCTTTATCAAGCTTATCAGCAAGTCCTCCACCAACTCCTCTCACCGTAGGAATGGTTTTCCTACCTTCCCCATCAACCCCTGGGAAGACTCCAAAATCATTCACGACGTCACACCATGAGTTCTTCCAGCAGTACACTTTCTGCTCTTCATTCGTCCATTGCTGCCTGGATGAATGTTACCGTGTCAGCAATGGTGAATGATTTCAACACTACACTGTGTCCACATTAGGGTCTGTATCAATTGCTGATCAAATGTGATCAAACACCAGAGGGGTGTATAAGCAACTTTTATAAACTGGATAATGCCCCCGCTCAAGGGCCTGAAGCAGTGAGGTTGTGTTTGTAAGTAAAAATACAACCTAAAGTTAGACACATGGCACCTGTCTGTAATCCCAGCAACTAGGAAGGTAGAGGCAGGAGGATCCCAAGTTCAAGGTCATCGGTAGCAACTTAGTGAAGCTCTATCTCAAAATTAAATTTAAAAAGGGGTGAGGATGTAACTCAGTGGTATAACCAGGAAAAAATACATGTATATATATAACCTCAACACTTTTATTCTCATAGCAAGCAGATTCATGACGGCCAGGTGCATTGTCTATTATTAATAAGACTTTAAAAATTCCAACTTTTCTGGTTCCTAGCATTTTTTTTCAGTTCTGGGATGAAACATTGGTTGAACCATTCCATAAACGCTTTCTGACTATTGCCGGAACACAGGCAGATCATTTTTGTTTTCACTTCTAAGAATGTGTGGGCTCTTTGCTCCGCACATCAAACTTGACTCTATCATATGTCCTACAGCACTGCCACACATTCCCTGAGTTAATTTGTCCTTCCATGTTTAATGCCCTGATGGCCCCTTTGCACTTTAATGAATGTAGGTTCTATGGGGCATCTTTTCCCACAAAGATCCAGTTTCATGGCAACTGAAGTCTTGTTTTGGATGATGCATCCTTTCTACTTCATCAACTTCTGTAACTCTGCCAGAAATATGGCAGCAGCTGCTTCATCAGCAGATGTACTCTCTCCAGTAATTTTTATATTTTTTTAGTCCAAACCTACTCCTTGAATCTGTGTACCTATTCCTTACTTGCAGCGAATGACTTGGCATTCCTCATTTCAGGGGATCCCTTGCTTAAATTTTTCACAGAGGCTCAATGCTTTCTGGCACATGCTGCCATTGAAATGAACACGTTTTCTATTCTTACCTTCCACCCACAAATTTAATGTTTTTCTAATCTTAACTAAGCAATCATGTGCACTGTGGCTCTAACTTTAAGGTTCTAACGTAGAGACAGGACATTGACTTGACCTTGAAAGAATCAGTGACAGGTGAAGACGCAGCAGAGCAGTACTTGGGGGGCGCGGGGTAAGATGTCTCCAGGTGAAACTAAGCACATAAAGGGCAATAGGTAAACAGCAAACCTTTTGGAGCGCCCCCTGGTGGATAATGATAAAAACCTGGATGTGCAAGCCCTGTGGCTGAAGCTACATAACGTGAGCAGGTAGGCTGCAGCCAGGTCCAGATCTGGGTTGCAAAGAAGGAAGAAAAAAGGAAAAGAAAGTGAAAGGGAAACATCTAATCAAGGGTGGCATTATGAGACCAGATGTCCTGATGTGGCCATTGTGCTAGTCGTGAGCTCTGGCCTAAAGGAATTTTGGCGCCACTAATCACAAGAAACCAGCAGAGGCGGTTTTAAACATTCAGGTGATCACTTCATCAAAGAGGCAATTGTGATCATTTCAACGTTGCAGAACTATTTAAACTTGTTTTTATTTTTATTTTTTTAGTTATAGATGGACACACGATATCTTTATTTTTATGTGGTGCTGAGGATCGAACCCAGTGCCTCATGCATGTGAGGCAAGCACTCTACCACTGAGCCACAATCCCAGCCCTAAACTTGTTTTTTTAACAGAACTTTTATGGCCTGTCTTTGAAAGTTCCTCTCATAATGAATGTGTGGTTTTTTTAGGTTAATTTAATGCTAATTTTATGTAAATTAAGTCATTTTCATCTGCACTTAGTTATTTGCTCTTATGTGATGATGCCATCTGTGACATAATCAATATATAGTCTCCTCTAATCTATGGGTTTTCTTTCCAGGCTTTCAGTTGCCTGAGATCAAAATACTGAGCGGACAATTTCAGAAAAAAACAATTCCTATATTTAAAATTGTACACTATTCTGAGTAGTATGATGAAATCTCCTACCCTCCTTCATCCTGCCTAAAATGTGAATCATCCCTTTATCTAGAGAATCCCAACTGTATACTACCACTACCCACCCATTAGTCACTTGGTAGCCCTCTTGGCTGCCAGGTCAACTGTTTCTTATATAATAATGCTTATGTTCAAGTAGCCCTTACTTTACTTAATAAAGAAAATTCCCAATAAAGAAAAAATGCTGAAAATGCTAAGATTTTTTTTTTTTGGTGATACCAGGGATTGAACTTGGGGGTACTTGACCCCCGAGCCACATCCCTAGCCCTCTTTTGTGTTTTATGTAGAGACAGGGTCTCACTGAGTTGCTTAGCGCCTCATCATTGCTGAGGCTGGCTTTGAACTCACTATTCTCCTGTTTCAGCCTCCCAAAGTGCTGGGATTACAGGCATGTGCCAGCGCGCCCGGCAAACATGCCAAGATTTATGGAAAAAACAAATCTCTTTCTCACACACATATATATAATTTGAAATGGGAGGAATATTTTTACAGCTTTTTAAAATAACCATGTATACTGTTCTTGGACACCACAGCAAAACTCAGGTCAAGTGGTTAAAAGTTGGTTTGAACGTGGAATTGGAAACAGTATCAATACAATTTTCATACTCATTTTCATTAAAATACACTGGTCTATCTTGAAACTTGAATGAATTTTTTACCCATGAATGATTTCATAACATCAGTCATTTGGGAAATTTCAGTTTACAAGTTAAGCAGACATTTATTACACAATATTAAAAAATCACATTTGTTCATTTCACCACCAATCTCATCAAAAAGTCTAAGTATTGGGAAGTTATTAAATTCATGGTGGGAGACACAATTTTTCCAGAATTCTAATTTTCACTTGAAACTTTCAATTAATAACAAACAGCATCGGTTGTTTTTCTTGAAGTAACAGCTCATTTTAACTTCTGAAAAGATTTTTCTGCCAAATATCCAACTCCAAGTAATCATAAATGCCTATCAGTTTCTGTCTGAAATAAAACAATGTTCAATGAATACCGTGGCTAGTTCAGCTCATGACTTAAACAATTGCAAAGCACTGTTCCTTGAGACAACCAGAGCTCCCCAGAATGCAGGAAAAAAGTGCTTCATGCACGCTTCCCATTTCTTTACACAGAATATTTAAAAAGACATGTACTCAGGTATCAAGATGTCATGAAATTAATACTTTTACTGTTTCATCAAGGATATTCTCAAGTGAAACTGACCTTTTTTTTTTGGTTCGAGGATTGAACCCAAGGGTGATTAATCACTGAACCACACCCCCAGCCCTTTTGATTTTTTATTTTGACACAGGGTCTAAGTTGCTTACAGCCTCACTAAGTTGCTAAGGCTGGCTTTGAACCTACAATCCTCATGCCTCAGCCTCCCAAACTGATTGGATTACAGGCATGTGCCACCATGCCTGGAGGAAACTGACATATTTTTTCCCCTTTGCTATGAGTGCATGATGATGAAGAAATCAATGATTAATGGTACAGTGTGGGCCATTGCCTTGATGCAGATTAATTCAGATGTTTCTCGACCATTACTCTATCACCATCAGCACAACTGTCAACACAGTTGTTCCAAAATAGACCATGAGACTCACAAATTTTATTCTACATTTCAACATTTTAGCTCCCTTATAGTTGCTGTCCAGCATTCACATAAAGAAGATATGCTTTGCTGATTAGCTCATGCCAGATAAGTAAAAGTAAAAAAAGGAAGTCCAGCTACTATAGATTCCTTCATCTGTTAGGCAAAAGTATACTTCTGAAGATGAGATGAAGTGAATTCAGTCCTAATGTCTGCAGCAGTGAGCTACTATATTGTTGGACAGTGGCAATGTCATTATTGTTTTTACTGACTTTTTATCAAGGTATTAGGCAAAATAAAATGTACAAAATAATGTGTACTTCTCCAGCCAATGAAACACACTAAACTGGCCTATAAGAAGCTTCTGTGGCTTTTCCATATAAACATAAAAGTCTATAAGAAGTAATTTTTAGTGCTGGGTGCAGTGATGCATGCCTGTAATCCCAGCAGCTCAGGAGGCTGTGGCAAGAGGATCGCAGGTTCAAAGCCAGCCTCAGCAACGTGGTGAGGTCCTAAGCAACTTAGTGAGACCCCGTGTCAAAATAAAAAATAAAAAGGGCTGAGGATGTGGCTCGGTGGTTAAGCACCCCTGGGTTCAATCCCAGGTGCCACAAAAGAAAAAAGAAAGAAGCAATTTTTAACTTTTGAATAGTTCATCACACCTACCTCAAAATATGCAATTATTTTTTTTAATTTTATTTTTGTTGTATGTATTTAAGGCATACATGATGTTTTGATATACAGTACACAGCTAAATGATGACTTCAATCAAGCTCACGTCAAAGCTCCTCACATAGCTATCTTTGTGTGTGTGTATGTGTAATTAAGAGCACCTAAAGTCTCTTATCAAATTTCCAGTACACAAAACAATATGATTAACCATAATCCTCATGTAATGGTTCTTTTTAAAAATTCTGAATTACTTGGTCTCAAAATCATGTCCCAATATCAGAGATCATAATACTAATTCAAAAATGTTTTCTGTAAGACAAAACAATGTAATTATTGGCACATATAAGGCTGAGGAAAATATATATATATTTGTGGGGGGTACTGGGAATTGAACTCTACCACTGAGCCACATCCCCAGCCCTATTTTCTGTTTTATGTAGACACAGGGTCTCACTGAGTTGCTTAGTGCCTCACCATTGCTGAGGCTGGCTTTGAACTCACAATTCTCCTGTCTCAGCCTCCCAAAGTGCTGGGGATTACAGGTGTGCACCATGACATCCAGCTTATACTTTCAATATATCTTTTGTTTTGCTTATTTCTTACAATTTACTTGGAGTAGATTGTTCTCTTCCATGGGACAGACAACTCTCTGGTATGCCAGTTTATATTTATTTCAGCATCTTTAGGTATAAACATTACACCACTACAGGATGAGAAAGCAATTCTAATTTCTCTTTCTTGAGCATGAATATATATTTAAATATAATAAAGCTATATTATAAATACATTGTGTTTTAGCAAGATATGTTTAACAAGTAATTACAGTTTTAGAAATTTTTAAATGAAATTTATTGGTCAAAAACATCTTTAAATATATTGTAAAACAAGAAAACAATGTATACACATGTTTAGCTATGTTTTCCATTAGACACAAGAGAAATTTAGAGACTACAAAAAAATCATTTAATGTGTGATTATGAAATTATAGATTAGAACAGGTATACCTCAAAGATAGTATGAGAATAAAAGAATCAAGAATAAATAGAATTTATCTCTGAAATGCATATTTACTCCCCAAAATACTACATGATGAAGTTCCAGAAAACACAAGAATACATAATCACACAATCCAACAGGCTGGCTTTGAACTCGCGCTTCTCCTGTCTCAGCTTCCCAAAGTGCTGGGATTACAGGCTTGCGCCACTGCGCCTGGCTTGTTTCAGTTTCTTATTCACAGGACACTTCAACTCCAGAATTGTACCTCAATGTTAATATTTAGTACCACTCTCTGACCAAAATAGAATCCTATATTACTAATTCTGTGAGACAGCAAAATGATTAATGACAAGAACTCCCACAACTCAGTTTCATTCTAAATGACAATAATTGATGATTCAATGGAAATATTGAATTCACATGCCCTACCAACTCCATCAGACCATAGCTTTTCCCTTAAAATAGTTGAAACATGAATTAGGAGTTTTTCCCTCTTGAAAATTTAGGATGTGAAAAGATTCTGTGCTCTCCACTGTGTGGAGGAAGCCTATATACACTAGAGAAGAGTAACCAGTTGTTTCAGAAAGGAGAGAGAGAAATCCAATGACACAGAAAAATTAAAAATTAAAATGCTGCTGCCAGTTGTTCTCAGGCCTCGTCCCTACCATGATTTAATTATTATCCCCTTTTATTAGTTATGTGAAATACTCCTGTTTTCTTCCACTATGTTACCTTTTTAGCCTAAAGTAATTCAGGTAGGGTTTCTGCCATCTACACAAAGAGATTTAATGAAAATATCTGCATTTCAAATAGAATTTTCAATAAAGAACTCAATAGAACCTATTCACTAGAATAAAATGGGCATTCATGGGCTGGGGTTATGGCACAGTGGTAGCGTGCTCACCTAGCACGTGTGAGGCACTAGGTTCGATCCTCAGCACCACATAAAAAATAAAATAAAGATATTCTGTCCACCTACAACTAAAAAATAAATATTAAATTTTTTTCTTTAAAATGGGCATTTATAACATCAGATTTAAAAAAAAAAAAAAAACAGGTAGGCCCGGTGGCACACACCTATCATCCCAGCAATTCAAGAGGCTAAGGCAAGAAGATTGCAAGTTCAAGGCCTGCCTGGGCAATTTAGAGAGGCCCTGTCTCAAAATAAAAAATAAAAAGGATTGGGGATATAGCTGAGTGGTATAGTGCCCCTGGATTGAATCTCTAGTAACCAAAAAATTAAATAAAATAAGTAACACATGAGTAAATTTCAAATGCTTAGAGGTGGTAAATCCAAATAATTTATTTCATCTAATATTTCTTTTTATATTTCCTTAATTTTTCTTAAAAGTTTATTTAAAGCTTGAATTTTAATGCATCTTTTTTTTTTTCTCAAAGTCTTTTAGAGAAATAGTGTAATTTTCTATGAGTATAACATGTGGGAGAATTTGAGGAGAAATATAACAGCCCATTTCTCACTTTCTCTTCAAAATGTTACCTGGTTATAAATCTCTTAAAAGTATTTATGCCAAATTCCCTTTAAAATACTAAAGAAAGCATAGAAGGAAAAGTACGAATAAACAATTTTAAGAAATTGAATGCAATTCCTAAAAATTGCAAGGTCAATGCATTTGAATGAAGAAACTCAATTAGTGACCTCCCACATGCCCTCCCCCCAAACACAGGGCAGCTTGGAGGGCTCCATAGCAAAGAACTGGTCTCTCACCTGTGTTCTGGTCAAAACTAGTTCTGCAGAGACTGCTGATTATTGCAAGATGAATAAAGAAAAAAAATGAAGATCTATGAAAAAAACATTGATCAGAAATAAAGAAAATACTAAAAGACCCAGGAACATCACACTATGGAACATTATCTACCACAGATCCAAAAAACGTTTAGGAAACCATCTGGCAACTCTCAGGCACTAAAAGAAAGTATGGGCCCAATGCAACAGAAAAGAAGGCTTTAAAATTACATATTTATATTACATATCAGCATAAGTGAATTTGGAAGTTAATGAAATTATATATTTGACTCACAATACTAAAACTATAAAACATCTACAAATAAACCAAGAAATGTGCAAGACAGTTGGGCACGGTGTTGCACATCTGTAATCCCAGCAGCTCAGGAGGCTGAGGCAGGAGGATCAGAGTTCAAAGCCAGCCTCAGCAAAAGCAAGGCCCTAAGCAACTCAGTGAGATCCTGTCTCTAAATAAAATATTTTTTTAAAGGGGGTAGGGGGGTTGGGGATATGTCTCGCTGGTTAAGCACCTCTGGGTTCAATTCCTGATACCAAAAAAAAAAAAAGAAAGAAAGAAAAGAAATATGCAAGGCATATGTGAAGTAAATTACAAAAATTTATAGGGGAAAAAGAAACACCTAAAAATATCAGACATGGGGCTGAGGATATGGCTCAGCATTAGAGCACTTGCTCACCACGCACAAGGCTTGTGTTCCATCCACAGCACCACAAAAAAAAAAATCAGAGATGTGTATATATTGTGCTCCTGGATAGAAAGACTCAATAATGTAAACTTGTCTAATGTCATTCAAATTAATTTGTAAGTTAAAAGTAGCAAACTTTTTTGAAGTTAATTTGACATAATAAAAGACATATACATAGTGCTGAGGATATAGCTCAGTTGGTAAAGTGCTTACCTTGCATGCACAAGACCTTGGTTGGGTTCAATCCCCAGCACCAAAAAAAAAAAAAAGTATATGTATATGTGTAATTTTGAAGGAAAGTAACGAGTGGAGGAAATCAACTAGATATTATTAAAATTCATCTTTATTTTTTTCATCATTCATTTAATGAACTCAATGATCCAATTAAATAAAATGATTCAATGATTGACAGTGAGGGCACAAGACAAGAGACAGTCTCTACTCAAACATTTCATGATTAAGGAAGATAATGATTGGGTAATAAAACAATATATAATTCTAAACTAATGCTATTAAAGGCAGTAACACAAACAAAAACAATGAAAGAGGAGCCTGAAAAATAAGGAATGGGATCTAAGTGAATAAGGTAGTGCCTAGAGAAATGACAGGTAAGTCAGAAGGAACTGGATATGCAAAGGTCCTGTGGCATGACCATTGGAATGGTCCGTCAGTCTGGCTTCCTTGATCTTAGTAATCACAAATTAAAATTTGTTTTTAATGGACAATATTCAAATGGCATGCTACTAACATTAAGTTGGAGAGACATAAACAGAAGTGAATATAATATATATTTGTGCTCAAGTTGATGAAGATATTCAAAAGTATAATATTTAATGCCAGCAAACAAGGGTTAAGATGGAAAGTCTCATGCACTACAGAAGCAACAGAAATTGATATCTTTGCAGAGGTCAATTTGGTAAAGTATATTAAGAGCCTTACAAATACACATAAACTCAATTTTTTTTTTTTGGTACGAGGGATTGAACTCAGGAGTCCTTGACCACTGAGCCACATCCCCAGCTCTATTTTGTGTTTTATGTAGAGACAGGGTCTCACTGAGTTGCTTAGTGCCTCACTGTTGCTAAGGCTGGCTTTGAACTCATGATTCTCCTATCAGCCTCCAAAAGTGCTGGGATTACAGGCATGCGTCACCACACCCAGTTCATATAAACTCAAATTTTTAATTCTAGGACATATCCTAAAGAAATTTTCAGAAACAAGGGCTGGGGATGAAACTCAGTGGTAGAGCACTTGCTCAGTATAATGAGGCCTCAGATTCCATTCTCAGTAATTCAATAAATAAATAAAGAGTTCCTTTGCCAGCACAGTGGCTCATGTCTGCAATGTGAGCTACTTGGAGGCTGAGGCAGAAGGATTACAAGTTTGAGGTCAGCCTGTATAACTCAGCAAAATGCTGTCTCAAACTAAGAACTTTAAAAAGGGGTTGGGACATAACTCAGTGTTAGGCATTTGCCCAGTATGTGTAATATCCTGGGTCCAATCCCTAGTACCACACACACAAAAATTTTAAAAATTAAAAAACAAAAGAAAGAAAAAAAATAAGAAATTATCGGAAACAAAACCAAAGACTTATGAATAAAGTGAGCCTCACTGATGACAGCAAAGCAAAGAAATAATCAAAATCTCTATCAAGCCAACCATGGTGGTGCACACCTGTAATCCCAGCACTTTGGGAGGCTGAGACAGGAGAATCGCAAGTTCAAAGCCAGCCTCAGCAATGGCGAGGTGCTAAGCAACTCAGTGAGACCCTGTCTCTACATAAAACACAAAATAGGGCTGGGGATGTGGCTCAGTGGTCGAGTGCCCCTGAGTTCAATCCCTGGTACCAAAAAAAAGTCTCTATCAAGTAAACAATTTGTTAAGGATCTGGGATTGTAGCTCAGTGGTGGAGCGCTCACCTAGCACATGTGAGGCATTGGGATCAATCCTTAGCACCACATAAAAATAAAGTTTACAAAAGGATTTTTTTAAAAAAATGATTCACTAAATAGAACAGTTTATTCATAAAATGAAAGGTAGAGATTCCTTATTAAATATTAATTGAACTATGAATTAGTATTTAATTCAGTAAAAATCATGTTGTAAAGAAATACTTAATAGAATGGGACAATGCTGATGAAATAAAAAATAAAAAACAATTATATTAAATTGCAATATTATTTGTGCTGTGTAATATTGCATATATTCATAACAAATGCCTGGAAAAACAAAAAAATATATACAGTGAATTAACTGTAGTAGTTAATCTTTTTCTATATTTTAAAAAATTCATGTGATTATGATGCATTATTTTGATAAAAGTATAAGCAATAAATATTTTTAAATAATTATTCACTCTCTCAACAAGGAAATATTTGGGCTGTTCCATTGTTCTGGCATATCATATGTACATATATATCACATATATATGTGCTTAGATATCACATATATGTGATACATAGATATGCTTTAATTGTTGGCTTATCATCACTTACCTTGGTTTATGAATAGGGGGACCTCAATTCATACGTAGTCCTAGCTTATGCCTATTTTCATAGTGTACTTATCACTGTAATGTCCTGTTTGACTCCCCAAGGTGTCCCAGCTTGCACAATGAAGCACGTGGTTGATCACTCTATAAAAGCATCAAGATCCCCACTTCTCTGTATAGTTCAGCATCAGTATCATCTTCGAAGCATGCTTTCTCTAGCATGGTTCAGTTAGATGAGCAATTAGAGTATATAGAGATACTGCGTTAGCATCCGAACTAGGATTTAGCTACTGTAAAATATATGATGTCCCACTCTTTCAAACAATTGCAAAGCTATTTTTTAAAGCCCCGCAGAGAGTCCTGCACAGTGGCGCACACCTACAATCCCAGCAGCTTGGGAGGCTAAAGCAAGAGGACCGTGAGTTCAAGGCCAGCCTTCGTAACTCAGTGAAGCCCTAGGCAACTCAGCAAGACCCTGGCTCTAAATAAAACATGAAAAAGGTCTGGGGATGTGGCTCAGTGGTTATGAGCCCCTGGGTTCAATCTCCCATACCAAAACCAAACAATAAAAATAAAGCCCCACAGTAGTACAAATTCCAATAGAAGACTATGATAATGTTCGAGAGGACGACAAGGGTAAGAGAGATATTTTGCATTTTTCCAGCTATAATGAAGGATAACTGAATCCAGGATAAAGCAAGGTCTAACTTATATAGAAATAAATGCAATCTCATGACTGTAAATGTGTTCCTGAAACCCTGCGGGCCATGTTAACCTGCCTCATTGTCCCCTAAGGTGAACAAGAAGTGATGAAGTAAAAACCTCTTTGCAATGCGGTAACCGTTCCCACTCGGAGGTGGTTGCCACCAAGAGATCTACTTTTCAAGTGTAGCCTATTATATTTTGTTTCCTTTTCACCTTCATGCTAACCCACATGCACTGCTGCCTCTGTTCTGTCTTAAATGGAGCAAACTACTATTTTAGCTGATTTCATCTTTCACTGGCACCTCAAAAGCTTCTGTGCGACTTCTCTCCTTGGGAGTTTGACTAATGGAAGAGATGATTAGGAAGAATAAAAGCATAATAATAAAATGACTCCTTTTCCCAAACCTCTTCCTTCAGTGCTCCTTTGCGACAAAGGGTGACATTGCTTACCCCGCTGCTAATTTATAGACAACAACAAGAAGGCTCTTCTATAAAACTAAATTACAGGACATCCTTCAAAATGAGTACCTGTGAAGACTCAGAAGTCAGGTTAATAAAACTAATTTTTCCTAAGGGTTTTATGCAATTGAGGGTTATTATCTTCTTCCATCATTTTCATTTACCTTGCTAGAAACAACTCAAAATGTTCAAGGTCGGTAGCTAGTGAAGTGCACTGAGTGAATGGTGATGATGGAATTAGGAGAGCACCCCAGAGTATCCTATTATTTAGCAAACAAAAGTGGAACATGCAGCACCCCACATAATTACTGGTCCCTCTTCACTAAAGGGCCTTAGTCTGAGTACCACTGCCTCCTCTCAGTTCAGAATTATAGTCTGTGAAATTGAAAGCCAGGTACTGAATTTCAATATACTGCTACCAGTTGCTCCTGCCTCAGAGTTGGTTGCCCTCAGAAGAAGGAACATATGTTTTGTAATTGATCTGTGTTTTATTCTGAAATCTCTTCATAGACTCTGGGGGACAAATACATATTAGTACAGAAATGCTTCCCAAACATCTACTTGCATATATGACTTTTCCTGTACTAGCTTAATTTAAAACATGTGAGCCCAGAGGCTTGGGAGGCTGAGGCAGGAGGATCAGGAGTTGAAAGCCAGTCTCAGCAATTTGGCAAGGCCCTAAGCAACTTAACAAGAACCTGTCTCTAAATAAAATATAAAAAAGGAGTGGGATGTAGCTCAGTGGCTAAGCACGCCTGGGTTCAAGGTTCAATCCCTGGTACACCACCCCCCCCCAAAAAAAAACTCATGTGATTATTTTGTGGTTTTTTTTTAGTTATCAATGGATCTTTTATTTTTTGTATTTATTTATATGCTGTGCTGAGGATCGAACCCAGGGCCTCACACATGCCAGGCAAGCTCTCTACCACTAAGCCACAACCCAGCCCCCCATGTAATTATTTTTAAAGAATATAACACCAACCAGTTCCAAGAGGGCAGCCTAGACGGATGCAGCGTTCCTGGTCTCTCCTGGATCAGGGTTTAAAGTAGTGAAAAGTTTCTTGGTGAGTTTTTGGAGGACACCGGACAGCTGCCTCCACACAGGAACTCCACTTCCGTACTGCAGGGTCACCAGGCCCCAGCATTTGCACAGGACCCCAGCCGAGCAGTCAGTGCAGGACTCTGACCTATCTCCCGTGCAAAACCCGTGCTCCAGCACCCACACACCTGCAGGACCTCGGGTCGCCGACCCACACAGGACCCCTAGCTGTTGCTCCCACACGCGACCCCTGGCTCCCAAGCAGGACCCCTGGCTCCCGAGCAGGACCCCTGGTTGTTGCTCTTGTGTGGATCTCCATCTACCAGGGTGGAACCTCCCTGTTTGCCTACACCTGGGGACACGAGACAGGATCTGGAGACAAACTTTTACTTCTGCACAGCATTCCACAGAGATGCATCTCCAAACACATCACCCACCACTATGCACCCTATCTCTGAAGCAGATGGCTTCTTTGTGAGACTCCAGCTTCACCATCTTTGCCCTGAGCGGACAGATACCAGTAAGCAACATACAGCGCCACCTGCTGGAGGTGAAGGGAAGCAATCCTTTTATTTACATTGAGACTTTTTATTTTTTATTTTTTTCCTAATATTCCCTTTTTGTTGTTTTTTCTCCTTTCTTCCTTTCTTTTTTTTCTTCTTTTCTCTCTCTCACTCTTTTCCCGCCCTCACATCCCCAACATTTGTGAAACCAAGTATTTTTTATGCATTAGGATACAGTAGACTGGGATATTGTGATTAGTATACTACAATTCTATTATACAGTCACATAATATCCACCTGTACATGTTTTATTTCTCTTAATTTTTATGTGTTCTCATTAGTTGTACTCCATTTTCTTCCTACTTACTGGTCTTCCCGAAATATCTTTCTCTCTTTTCTACTAATAGCCAACTTCTTTTGGATTCCTCTTTCATGCTTTCTAGGATCTAATAACTATATCCTCACTTCCCATCACCCTAACATCCCATCCTACACCCCACCCTCGGTTCTCTCTAGCCCACCAGCAGAAACTGTAGACCCTTGTGCAAACATATTGTTTATATAATAGATGCTAATTGAACTCAAATTTCTGTATATTGTGACTAAGCCCTAAATGTATTTAAGAGCTATATATTGTTTGTATTGAGATCTGTCAATATTGGTCTCCCCCTTAAAAAAGAGGTATTGAAACCTTGTAAGGAAACTATAAGCCTGTAGGATAAAAACTGTAACACCTTGGATCTGCAGTGCTAGAAGGAAAGACACACAAACAACATGAAAACACAAGGGAAGAAAGTGCCTCAAACAAACCAAGATACTACATTATTAGAATCCAAGGTCAGCACAGCAGAAGAAATGTCAGAGAAGGAGTTCAGGATGTACATAATTAAAATGTTCTGTGACTTAAAGAATGATATAAGAGAACAAGCCCAGTCAGCAAAAGATCATTTCGATAAAGAAATACATAGGCTAATACAGGAAGTAAAAGATTGCTTCAATAAAGAGGTAGAGATTCTGAAAAAGAACCAAACAGAAACCCTCAAAATGAAAGAAACAATAAGTCAAATTAAAAACTCAATAGAAAACATCACCAACAGATTAGATCACTTGGAAGACAGAACCTCACACAATGAAGACAAAACATTAAATCATAAAAATAGAGTTGACCACACAGTAAAGACGGTAACAAACCGTCAACAGAACATCCAAGAATTATGGCATAACATGAAAAGACCAAATTTAAGAATTATTAGGATACAGGAAGGCATAGAATTATAAACCAAAGGAATGAGCAATCTATTTAATGAAATAATACCAGAAAATTTTCCAAACATGAAGAACAAATTAAATAATCAAATACAAGAGGCTTTCAGGACACCAAATGTACAAAATCACAACAGATCTACACCAAGGTACATCATAATAAAAATGCCTAGCATTCAGAATAAGGAGAAAATCTTAAAAACCACAAGAGAAAGGAATCAGATTACACATAGGGGGAAACCAATTAGGATCTCTGCAGACTTCTCAACCCAGACTCTTAAAGCTAGAAGAGCATGAAACAACATATTCCAAATTCTGAAAGACAATGGATGTCAACCAAGAATCTTATATTCAGCAAAATGAAGTTTTAGATTTGATGATGAAATAAAAACCTTCCAAGATAAACAAAAGTTAAAAGAATTTACAGCAACAAAGCCTGCACTACAGTACATTCTTGGCAAAATATTCCATGAGGAGGAAATAATAAGCAACAATGAAAAGCTGGAAAGGGAGGAACTACACTAAAGGAAAGGCCAATCAAAGGAAAAACCTAGTCAAGTTAAAAACTAAGAATAAGCCAAAATGTCTGGGAATACAAACAATGTCTCAATAACTTTGAATGTGAATGGCCTAAACTCATCAATTAAAAGACACAGACTGGCAGATTGGATTTTTAAAAAAACACCCAACAATATGCTGCCTCCAAGAGACTCATTCCATAGGAAAAGTCTTCCACAGACTGAAGGTGAAAGAATGGGAAAAAAATTTATCACTCACATGGACTATGTAAACAAGCAAGGGTTTCCATCCTCTTATCAGATAAAGTGGACTTCAAACCAAAGTTAGTGAAAAGGGATAAAGAAGATCATTTCTTACTGCTTAAGGGAATCATACATCAACAAGACATAACACTCTTAAATATCTATGCCTCAAACAATGGGGCAGCCATGTATGTCAAACCAACCCTTCTCAACTTCAAGAATCAAATAGACCACAACACAATAGTACCGGACAACTTTAATACACCTCTCTCACCACTGAATAGATCTTCCCAAAAAACTAAACAAAGAATCCACAAAACTCAATAGAACAATCAATAATCTAGACCTAACAGACATACGTAGAATATTCCATCCTTCAACAAGCAAATAAATTTTTTCTCAGCAGCACAAAGATCCTTCTCCAAAATAGATCATATGCTATGCCACAAAGCTATTCTTAGCAAATACAAAAAAAAAAAAATAGAGATACTACCCAGCATTCTATCTGATCATAATGGAATGAAATCAGAAATTAATGACAGTTTTTAAAAAAAAAAGCTACTCCTACACCTGGAGACTCAATAATATGCTATTGAATGATGCATGGGTAAGAGAAGACATCAGGGAGGAGAAAAAAAATTCTTAGAGGTAAATAAGAACTCTGATACAACATATCAAAACCTCTGGGACACTATGAAGGCAGTGCTCAGAGGAAAGTTCACTGCATTAAGCTCATATATTCAAAGAAGTAAAAGTCAACAAATCAGCCGGGCACGGTGGTTCAAGGCTGTAATCCCAGCACTTAGGGAGGCTGAGACAGGAGAATAGCGAGTTCAAAGCCAGCCTCAGCAATGGCGAGGTGCTAAGCAACTCAGTGAGACCCTGTCTCTACCTAAAACACAAAATAGGGCTGGGGATGTGGCTCAGTGGTCGAGCGCCCCTGAGTTCAATCCCCAGTACCAAAAAAAAAAAAAGTCAACAAATCAATGACTTGACTCTACATCTCAAAGCCCTAGAAAAAGAGGAACAAACTAATACCAAAAGAAACAGAACACAGGAAATAATTAGAACCAGGGCTGAAACCAATGAAATTGAAACAAAGGAAACAATTCAAAAAAATGACAAAACAAAAAGCTCATTATTTTAAAAAATAAACAAAATTGACAAACCCTTAGTCACCCTAAGGAAAAGAAGGAGAGACAAAACCCGAATTACTAAAATTTGTGATGAAAAAGGAAATGTCATGACAGACCTTGCTGAAATACAGAGGATAATTAGAAACTATTTTGAAAATCTATACTCTAGTAAAATAGAAAACCCTGAGGGCACTGACAAATTTCTAGAGACATATGACCTACCCAAACTGAACCAGGAGGACATTCATGACTTTAACAGATCAATCACAAGTAAGGAAACAGAAGATGCCATCCAACCAAGATGCCTTCCAACCAAGAAAAGCCCTGGACCAGATGGATTCTCAGCCGAGTTCAACAAGACCTACCAGGAAGAACTAGCCAATACTTCTCAAATTATTCCATGAAACAGAAAGGGAGGGAACCTTTCCAAACTCATTCTATGAGGCTAGTATCACTCTGATACCAAAACCAGACAGAGACACACCACAAAAGGAAAATTTCAGACCAATATCTCTGATTAATATAGATGCAAAAATTCTCAATAAAATTTTGGCAAATTGCATACAAATCATATTTAAAAAATAGTGCACCATGATCAAGTGGGGTTCATTCCAGGATGCAAGGTTGGTTCAACATACAGAAATCAATGAACATAATCCATCACATCAATAGACTTAAATGTAAGAATCACATGATTTTATCAATTGATGCAGAGAAAGCGTTTGACAAAATAGAGGACTCTTTCATGTTTAAAACACTAGAAAAACTAGGGATAGTAGGAACATACCTCAACAATGTAAAAGCTATGCTGTATGATCATAAATGAAGAAAAATTGGAAGCATTCCCTCTAAAAACTGGAACAAGACAGGGATGCCCCCTTTTCACCACTCTTATTCAATATAGTCCTTGAAACTCTAGCCAGAGCAATCAGACAGACGAAGGAAATTAAAGGGCTACAAATAGGAAAAGAACTCAAACTATCATTATTTGCAGATAACATGATATTATACATGGAGGATCCAAAAATTCCACCAGAAAACTTCTAGAATAAATGAATTCAGCAAAGTTGCAGGATATAAAATCAACACACATAAATCAAATGCATTTCTATGCATCAGCAATGAGTCCTCTGAAAGAGAAATCAGGAAAACTACTCCATTCACAATAGCCTCAAAAAAATAAAATACATGGGAATCAATCTAACAAGAGAGGTGAAAGACCTCTACAATGAAAACTACAAGACCCTAGAGAAAGAAATTGAAGAAGATCTTAGAAGATGGAAAGATCTCCCATGCTCTTGGAGAGGCAGAATCAGTATTATTAAAATGGCCATACTACTCAAAGTGCTATACAGAATCAATGTAATCCCAATTAAAATCCCAAAGTCATTTATTATTGAAATAGAAAAGGCAATCATGAAATTTATTTGCAAAAATAAGAGACCCAGAGTAGCCAAAGCAATCCTCAGTAAGAAGACTGAATCAGGAGGTATCACAATACCAGACCTTAAACTATATTACAAAGCTATAGTAACAAAAACAGCATAGTATTGGCACCAAAATAGACATGTAGACCAATGGTACAGAATACAAGACACAGAGACCAACCCACATAAATACAGTTATCTCATACTAGACAAAGGTGCCAAAAACATACATTGGAGTTAAGATAGCCTCGTCAACAAATGGTGCTGGGAAAAGTGGAAATCTATATGCATCAAAATGAAACTAACTACACTCAGATATCATCTCACTCCAGTCAGAATGGCAGCTATCCAAAACACCAGCAACAATAAGTGCTGGCGAGGATGTGGTGAAATAGGTACACTCAAACACTGCTGGTGGGACTGCAAATTGGTGCAACCAATCTGGAAAGCAGTATGGAGATTCCTTAAAAAACTTGGAATGGAACCACCATTCGATCCAGCTATCCCACTCCTTGGCCTATACCCTAAAGATTTAAAAAAAGCTCACTACAATAAAGCAGTCACCTCAATGTTTATAGCAGCACAGCTCACAATTGCAAAACTATGGAAGCAACCCAGAT
>CM053417.1:11356567-11449676 GCA_028644305.1 Xerus rutilus
TGAGCTCTGTTTATGTACTATGACTTGAAATGCATTTAAATAAAATAAATAAATAAATAAATAAATAAATAAATAAATAAATGAAACTAAACCCCTATCTCTCACCATGAACAAAACTCAACTCAAAGTGGATCAAAGACCTAGGAATTAGACCAGAGACCCTGCGTCTAATTGAGGAGAAAGTAGGCCCAAACCTTCATTATGTTGGATTAGGCCCCAACTTCCTTAACAAGACTCCTAAAGCACAAGAAATAAAAGCAAGAATCAATAAATGGGATGGATTCAAACTAAAAAGCTTCCTCTCAGCAAAAGAAACAATCAATGAGGTGAACAGAGAGCCTACATTCTGGGAGCAAATTTTTGCCACACGCACATCAGATAGAGCACTGATCTCAAGGACATATAAAGAACTCAAAAAGCTTAACACCAAAAAAAAAAAAAAAAAACCCAATCTATAAATGGGCTAAGGAGCTGAACAGAAACTTCCCAGAAGAAAATATTCAAACAATAAGCAAATATATGAAGAAATGTTCAACATCCCTAGCCATTAGAGAAATGCAGATCAAAACTAATCTAAGATTTCATCTCACCCCAGTCAGAATGGCAGCTATCCAAAATACAAACAACAACAAGTGCTGGCGAGGATGTGGTGAAAAAGGTACACTTAAACATTGCTGGTGGGACTGCAAATTTGTACAACCTATCTGGAAAGCAGTATGGATATTCCTTAGAAAACTTGGAATGGAACCACCATTTGACTCAGCTATCCCACTCCTTGGTCTATACCCTAAAGACTTAAAAACAGCATACTACAGTGATGCAGCCACTTCAATGTTTATAGCAGTACAATTCACAATTGCTAAACTGTGGAAGCAACCCAGATGCCCTTCAATAGATGAATGGATAAAGAAACTGTGGTATATATACACAATGGAATATTACTCAGTGATAAAAGAGAATAAAATTATGGCATTTACAGGTAAATGGATGGAATTGGAAAACATTGTGCTAAGTGAAGTCAGTCAATCTCAAAAAACTAAGGGCCGAATGTTCTCTCTGATTAGTGGGTGCTGATACCTAAGGGGAGTGGGGATGGGGATGGAAAGCATGGGAGAAATGGAGGAAATTTTGGATGAGACAAGGGGGAGGGGGAATGGGAGGAGCAAAAATGGTGGAATGAGATGGACATCACTACCCTAGGTGCATGTATGAAGACACAAATGGTGTGACTCTATCTTGTTTACAACCAGAGAGATAGAAAATTGAGCTCTATATATGTATTATGACTTGAAATGCATTTAAAATAAATAAATAAATAGAATATAACACCATCTTGCCATGCTCTGTCACTCCTTATTACCTTCTAAATTAAGCACATGGTAAATGGATGGAGCTGGAGACTATCCTGCTAAATGAAATAAGCCAATCCCCCAAAACCAAAGGCCGACTGTTCTCTCTGATATGCAGATGCTCACACCAAACAAGGAGTGGGGGAGGGGAGAATAGAAGTTCATTAGATTAGAGAAAGGGGAAGGAAGGGAAGGAAGAGAGGATGGGAATAGGAAAGACAGTGGAATGAATCAGACATAACTTTCCTATGTTCATATATGGATACATGGCCAGTGAAACTCCACATCATGTACAACCACAAGAATGGGATCCTAATTAGAATAAGTTATACTCCATGTGTGTATAATATGTCAATAGACACTCTATTGTCATGTATATCTAAAAAGAATAAATAATATAAAGCAAAACTTTAAAAAAAAACTATCATGTAAAATTTTTAATAGAATGTGTAGCAGAGTTCCTGACATGTAGTCAGTCCACAATATGTTAACATGGCCTTTCCTTCCCTTGCAATTACAATTTTTAAAAAATAATTTTTTATCCAGAATATAACAAATAATAATAATAAATTCAGTACAAATCCTTCAGCCTGATATTTAAGGGACTTCTGCATCAAAATTGAATGATAGCACTTTGGGAGGCTGAGACAGGAGGATCATGAGTTCAAAGCCAGCCTCAGCAATCGCGAGGTGCTAAGCAACTGAGTGAGACCCTGTCTCTACACAAAACACAAAATAGAGCTGGGGATGTGGCTCAGTGGTCGAGGGCCCCCGAGTTCAATCTCCAGTACCAAAAAAAAAAAAAAAGATAGATTCCCAGCTTATCATCACCATCTACTCAAACCCCATATTTCATACAAACAAAGTTATCTGGAGGAATTGTGGTTACTACAATGACAGACTAAAATCCTACCAAATGATGTTCCACTCTGAAAATAATTATAAAATCTAGACTTAAGGGCTGGGATTGTGGCTCAGTGGTAGAGCGCTTGCCTCACATGTGTGAGGCACTGGGTTTGATCCTCAGCACCACATAAAAATAAATAAATAAAGATATTGCATCCATCTACAACTAAAATAAATATTTTTAAAAAAATCTAGACTTAGTATGAAAAGCAACTGCCTGGAGGTACTGGACTATCAACAGGAGCACACAGACTCTGGACGGAGTATATGTTCAGAAGAAGAGAGGCGGGTACTTGTCCTGAACAAGCTCCTGCTTTTGTAGATGTTATGCTGGAATCAAGGGCAGCTGACTGCTTGACAGCCATAGTGCTACGGGCAGCAGTGGGCTAATCATACTCTTCTTGGCAAAAGAAACCATAAAATGGAAGACAAGCAAACCATGACTGCTTCATAGAGTGGAGAGGACTGAAAACAAGAAAGGAAAGAGCCAGAGAGAAGATATGCAAATTCAGTCTCCCCATGCCCCTGACTGACCTCTGAACTGTGCACAAATAAAGCAAAACCAAAGTCTGTTAGGTAGAAATAAAAGGTAAAGTGAAAACAGAGTGACTACTCTGGAGAACTTGATGTTCAGTCTAGTGAAGAAAATTTCATGATAAAATCACAGAAAATAGGACCCTCAAATCCTCAAATACTAATATTTTTAATATCCAAGATATAATCCAAAATAACCTGGCATCCCCAAAACAAAAACAACAAAAAAACTAAGAAACCAAGTTAAAAAAAAAATCAACCAAATAAAACTTTTCACAAGGTGACCCAAACATTGGTACTAGCAGACAAGTATTTGTTTTAATTTTTAACTTCTATTTCTTTTTATTGACACATCTCAATTGTACATTGTAAGGTAAAAAACAGCTCTTTTGTAATTAATTTTCACATCCCCTCTCTAAAAGCCCAAGGCAGTTCCTGCCCCAGGGGGTTCGCTCCGGAATCTTCCACCTGGGAAACAAAGCCTAACCGCTCAGGTTAGCACATCAAAAAGAAGACCACTACTGCTAATCTGCCCCCAATTTTGAAGTGACCAATCCCTAGCTCGCCACGCGGTTTTGTAGTGGGTTCTATAAAATCCCTCTCGCGGGTCCCCTCTCTCTCTTTCCTCCTTCCTTCGCCCGGGCGCCCACTCCCCTGAATAAAGGATTTCCTGGCTGTGCAGAGGTGTCCATGTCTGGCTGGCCGCTACCCTAACATACATATTAATGGAATTTTATGTGATATTTCCACACATGCATATAGTATGCAGTAAGTATTTTAAAATAAGGCATTATAACAATCCATAATGAGGTAAAACAAGACGTTTGTAATAAAGGAACAGTAAGGAAACCATAGCATAAATGTAGAATTATTTTTAAAGGGGTCAAATGGAAACTCTGGAATTGGAATTTTTGAAATTTCTAAAATTTACTAAGCAGCTGGGTACTCTGGTGCATGCCTTTAATCCCAGTGGCTTGGGAGGCTGAGGCAGGAGGATCACAAGTTCAAGGCCAGCCTCAGCAACTTAGTGAGGCCCTAAGCAACTTAAGAAAGACTCTGTCTTTAAAAAAATAAAATAAAAAGGGCTTGGGATATGGCTCAGTAATAAAATGTCCCTGGTTTCAAACCCAGTACCACACACACACACCCACAAATTTACTAGGTAGATTTGAGAGCTAAATGGAGATAACAAAGAAGAACACTTAACTAACACAAACCAACAAAATTATCCAGTGTTAAAAAACAGAAATAAAAGACATAAAAACAGAGCCTTACTGAACTGATAGATACCAAATATTCCAACATTTGTGTTACTAGTATTCCAGAACAAAAGAGAGAATGGCACAGGAAAAGTATTTGAAGAAAAATGGCTGAGATCTTCCCAAACTGATAACATGCCAAAATTGATAGACAGAAGATGTTCAAAAACAAAGCAGAATAAACATGAACAACCTTATGCCAAGATATAATTATCATACCACTGAAAACCAAGTCTTGTAAACAGCAAGAAAAATCATGATTTATATATAGAGGAACAATCTTCTGAATAAAAACTGGCTTCTTATGTGAGAGAGAGCTGGCCTGGGCGCTTCCACAGTACATAATGTGCAACAAATATCAGGTTTGTCAATCACGTGGCTTTGGCCATAGTTCCATCTTGTAACAAGTTCCGCATTCCTGTGAATAGCCACAGGATGTTTATAGAATAGTCACCGGATGCTAATAGATGCACCCTGTAGCGCTTGGAGGACAAAGGGCCTCTTAGCATATATAAAGAGAGACCTGAGCTCAATAAAAAAAAAAGAGAGAGTCTCTTGCCTTGTTCTGTGTGTGTGTGTGTGTGTGTGTGTGTGTGTGAGTGATTTTTCATCCACGGCTCCCTCACCTGACTCGGTTTCCCTTTGTGCTGGCGCGGGCGCTGGCATTCTTAGAGATAAAATGATGCTTTCCAGAGGCTGGAGAGTGGAAGAAGAGGGAGCTCCTGATCCAAGGCTACACAATTTCAGAGAAGAGAAAAAAGTTTAGAGATCTACTGCACAGCAGGTGACTACAGTCGATAATAATGTATTATGCATTTCAAAATAACTGACAGAATGAATTGCAAACATCTCACCATAAAAAGTGATAGGTGATAGATGACAGTGAGATCATAGATGTGTTAGTAAGTTTGATTTAGTCATTCCTCATTGTAAAAATATATCAAAATCTCACACCATACCCAATAAATACAAATAATTATGATTTGTCAATCAAAAATAATAGAAGTTTCTTAAAAGCTGACTTCTGGTCAGAAATAATGGAGGATACAAGAGATGCATAGAAGGTATGGAAGTACCATATTCAGCAAAAATATCCTCCAAATATGAAAGCAAAATCAAGGAATTATCTAAGAAAAGGAAGCAGGAAGAGTTCATCACCAGCATACCTGTACTAAAAGAAATACCAGTGAAAATCTGCAGGATAAAGGAAATGATAGCAGATGATAAGAAATATCCTCAAGAAACGAATACAAAGCCAGGCACTGTGGTACACACCTATAATTCCAGCAACTCAAAAACTGAGGCAGGAGGATCACAAGTTTGAGACCAGCCTCAGCAACTTGACAAAACCCTGTGCCAAGATAAAGAAACAAAAAGAGCTGGGGATGTAGCTCAATGGTAGAGCACCCCTGGGTTCAATCCACAGCACAAAAAATAAAATTACGTGTATATGCGCACACACACACATACATACATATGTACATATTCATATAAATATATATATAAAGACAATCATTAATGATAAGTGACATGGTACATGCAAAGCACTATTAAAAGAAAAACCTGAAACCAGTTAACTTTGTGTTTACTTGAGTAAGAAAGAAGTCGTAGAACCAATCATTCTACAGCAAATATGGCTCAGAATTCCCCATCACACCATATACACGGGTTGTATTCAGAGCCAGAGAAAAGGAAATAACATACAGAAACAATCTGATGGGCTACATTCAGCATTTGCCTTACATGGACATGGTCTCATCAGGTAGCAGCTATGATTGGCTGAAACTCAACAGCTGTGATTAGCTGGGGTTCAGTTGCTTAGTTACAAGAGTGGACTCTTAGGTTAGGTTCTAATGTATTTACACATCAAACTGGGTTAAAGTTTGCTACATATTAAAGCCACTTTAGGCAAACTTATCACTCAAGTGTGGAGGTTAGTTTAGGCCAAATTCATTTCAGTTAAATTATTTCTCCCCTCTTGGTCATTCTGTTAAATCTTGAGAAGATGGCCAAAACCACGGGCATGGGCATTGATGCCATCTTCTGCAACCACAGCCAAGAATCTGCTTGATCCCAATACAGAATTTACAATTTCAAAATGTCCAATTAGTTACATGACTCTTATATCTACATTGGTTATTCCACTAACAATAAAAACATTTTACATACCATGTTTTGGGGTGAGTATAGCCCAATGCCAAGAAACTGAAATATACTTTTCAACAGGAGTCTTCATGAATCAAACCAAGCAAAATCACAATTCAGACATTAAAAAGAGTTCAACAGCATCCAAGTCCCACTGATCACAATCCTTGTTCGGAGTATAATAATGAATGAGGACCACACTGTCTTGTAAAGTGGTCTAATCTAGAGAGGTATTCAATTTGTCAGTCAGTGTGCTGGTCTTACTGTGATCTGGAGGCCCACCCAAAGAAATATAAGCAGCAGCCGGGCCTGCCATTCACCACTGAGGATGTCCCAAACCGATTTCCACCTGTTCCTATGAACACATTATGCGTTCCTTTGCCCGGAGTTAATTTCCTTAGTGTATGGTGATCGTATCTACAGAAATGGCAATATCGGCCACCTTTTAAATCAAACTCTCAGCAGTATTAAAACCAGGGGAGAGCAGTGATATAATTCAGGACAGAGAATTTCCCCAGCATGTACAAGGCCCTGGGTTCAATTCCCAACACCACAACAAATAAATAAATAAAACAGGTAATGCCATTGTGTTTACAGTACCTTACTTTTTTGCGTTATAACTTTCCCAATAAAATGAGACCCTCTTGTCACAGGAAATTTTTCCAGGATTTCCACAAAAGTGAAGACATTTTCTAGTAATTTCTTAGCTTCCTACATGGGAAAGCTTCTATCTAACCAGAAAGCACACAAACTATTATCCATACATATGGTACCCCATCAAGTACGGAAGCTGAAGGAAATCCATCCGTAAGTATTCAAACAGTTCATCAGGTGGTGGAAATGCACCAATTGAAGTTTTTGTCTTGTCAGGATTATGGGTATGGCAAATCAATCAATTAGAAATCTTTATAGCAATCATTCACCCCACCAGTATTTTTTAATATTTTGGCTTCACTAATTCTTGTTCTGCCTAATGTTGTATTAGTTTTATGGAACCAATCTGTTTCTTCATTAGAGTTCTGGGAATTTCTTACCTAGTCTAATGGTATGTTCAGATTTCTAGGAATTTCATCACTACTATACTTTTGGTATTACTCAACTACCTAAGAAAATTTACAAATAATTCCCTTCTAATCTTAGCCGACTTCATCACATCCTTTCATAACACTCACCTACTACAAACCTTCTGCAACTTTATCTATTTGATTTTGTCCTATATTTCTTTGCTATTATTCTGGAATAATCCACTCATTCTACTTTAAGTGAAAAGTTATTGTCCTTTTTTGTTTAACAAAACATGTTCACACAGCGTTTTCTTATCAAAAGCACATCTTCTCTTCATATTTGCATACAGTTTTTCTCCCTAATATTTCTGATAATTTTAGTCATACACATTAATAAAAATTGTTAGTGCACAGTGACTTTAATTTCCCCTGAATGCCAGGAAGCAAGTAATTGTGCACTGTCACAGCAGCACTCTGTAGACTAGACACATTTGACTCATGATTTCTAGAAACATGTGCTTTTATCGTATTATAATCTATTAATTAGAACATATTTATTAATGGTCTGTCTCTAATAAAATGGCAGAGCAGGCAAGTTTTTCTCTATCCCTTTAGGTTTTTGCTAGGTGGGAGAATTAAACTGATGTTTGTACAGATTTCCCTCAGCCTCAAGCTATTATTCTTGATGATATTAATTTTAAAACCTTCTGGAACAGGAACATTATCTCATTATATCTAGTCAACTCATGTGTTCTTAATCATTATTCCTAGGTTGTTAAAAAGCTAGTCATCATCTTAAGTCATTCTGCCCACTAACAAAATTTGTAATATAGAGATAACACAAGCTTATTTTATCAGTAAACCTAAGGTTTAAAAACATGCACTTGTATTATATATACTGCTGCAAATTCTAAACATATGCCTGTTTTAATTAAACCAACTTCTTGTTTACCCAAGATTACTCAAGTCACATGAACTTGAAAACCACTGGGCCAGTTTTAATTTTTTTGAGAATACTTCATGTATATAAGCTCTAAGTAGAGCCCTCTAAGTTTAATTTGCCAATATCATTAATAGACAGAAAAATTATCACACATGTATATCATACATACAGACATGTATATGTAGACAGGAATAGATCTTACAAAACCAGAGCTGACACTTTAGGCTTAAAGTGTCATCCTTTTCCTAAAACAAGAAAGGAGAGTGTAAGTAAAAGTACAGTTAAGACAAGTTTATCAGCAAAAAAACCTTAAAACAAAAGCAAGCCCTGCTCTGCAGCTTGCCTGAGGTTTTCCTTCAGAATTACTGGCATAAGAGCCATCATAAAAGAGCATTAACTCACAATTATCCAATGGAATGGAACAGCTAGCTTATAAATCACAAGGGGTCATTCTTCCAGTAGAGGTAGTAGAGTAGCAGGGTCAAGTATGTTGAAGTGCTTTAGAAGATTGGAAGACAAAAAAAAAAACTCATAGGATGTTAATCTACAAAAGGTGCTGAGTTTGGAATTCAATACTTTCCACAGCAGGTGGGACCTGCAAGGTAAAGCTCATTCTCTAAAAGTAACTCAGATATGACCCCCACTAATTCAGCTGTTGTTGCTACTACTTTTAAACAATTAGGCTGTGCCTCAGCTAAGGGCCTAATTGCAGGCTATAAATTGATACTGTTTGAGTCCTGGTAGGAAATATTGCAGTTTTTTTCCTCAATGTTCCACAATGTTTCTAAATAAGCTTTCCCAAAAAAAAAAAAAAAAAAAAAAAAAAAAACCTGATTCCTCTTTTTTTTTGTCTGCAAGATAGAATAACAGACTGATCAATTTTCTACAGAGAAACCCTAGGAATTAGGAATTGAATATAAAAGATTTTCTTACCAATAAAGAGTTTGGAGGCATTGCAAAGATCAGGACAAGGAGAAAGAGATGTCAGCAAAGATTTAATAAGTGTTTCGGTCAAGTATTTAGCGCTTTTCATGAGAAAAGAAGAATCAAATAGGAAAAAAAAAAAAAAAAAGAACCAGAGGGCTTAGTTTAGTTGATTGTCCGTCCTTTAGTTTAATTAAGCACGCCTTGCCTTTAGTTTACTTGATCAAGTCATGGGAGTGAAGGCTTTAGAGGTCTTCTTAAATTTAGTGGGGAAACAGTCCTGACAGAAAAGTGGATAATTTCTTTTCCAGTGGCCCTGCTGTTTGCAATAAAGGGAAACATCTTGAGCATGGGTTTCTTTAGTCTGAGGTCACTTGGCTCCAGTTTAAAATATTACAAGAGGTCTTCTTGGTTCCTGTAATTGTTTCCAAAAAGGCATGTGTTTGTTTATTTTCTGTAAGGAAGTAATTTTTTTTTATTCATTTAATCTTTTAAAGGTCTCTGTGGGCCAATTTAAAAATGCATTCCATTGTTCTTGTGGGATTTTTGATCCTTTCCTTTCTAATTTATTCAACAAATAAGCAACTTTATCTAGATGAATGCTTCCCCACTGTGGCTACTGTAACTGTGGATTGGTTTTGGTAAGGTTGACCCATTTCTCTAGAAAAGTACAAGTTTTAGATTCACATACATCAAATTGACTGGAGTTCCTAAGTGAGGACTTCTAGATGAACCCACGACTCCTTGTCTTTTTATTATCTATCTGCTGGTCCCTGTCTAGTTCTTTGTGACCCACACTAAACAAATTTCATTTATTTCATTGTTGGAAACAATTCAACTCTGACTCCAACCCCCCTCACCGCTCACCCGCACCCTTCCTCCTTTCTTTGTGGTACTAGGGATTGAACCCAGTGGCACTTAACCACTGAGCTCTACTCCCCAACCCTTTTTATTTCATGAGGCAGTCTCCTTAGATTGCCAAGACTGGCCTCCAACCTGTGATCCCCACTTCAGCCTCCAGAGTAGCTGGGATTACAGGCAAGCTCCACCTGGCCGACCCAGCAATTTGCCAGCGACTGATCAACAACAAACTCCATGTCATGCACCCTCTCAAAATGCTGAAAAGAGAAGTATCTAAGCAAGGATTAAAACCACTTAACTGTTGAAAGTAAATTGACTCTGAACTCAGTCCAGCTTCTGTGTGATCAAAGCAGACAAAGGCTTCTTTAATTCAATTCAGTAAAGTAGAAAAAACACAATGAGGAACAAAAATGCCTACGCAAACAAAACCAGAGAGCTCAGAACACAAATCAAGTGGAGCTGAGACTTACCCAGGTACTCGCGTCGCCCAGGAGAGATCATTGGGCTTGAGGGGCCTGGCAGGTACCAAACAGGATCACTCGGTTTTCTATGGGCCACTGGAAGTGCTTCTTTAGATCACCTGACTACACCAAAACGGTTAAAAGAAAAAAAAAAAAAAACCGAAAGCAGTTAAATTTACAAAGTTGATGCGAATGAACAAAAGGTTCTGAAACACAGCAACAGCACTCCAGAACAGAGATGGTTCAACACGCCCAAACTTAATTATAGCCGGAGAAAACGAAGTGACATTCAGAAACAATCTGATTAGCTATAGTCGACATTTGCCTTAAGCAAATAATAGGATCAATTGGTGACCTGTGATTGGCTGAAGCTCAACTCCTATGATTGGCTGAGGTTCCGATGCTTAGCACAACAATATACTCTTAGCGGGGTTTCCATTTGTTTACGCGTTAAGCTAGGTTACAGTTCACTATGTACAGAGGCCACTTTGGGCCAAGCTTTTTGCTCAAGTGCAGAGGCTGGCTTAGACCAAATTTATTTCAGTTTATGCCAACATTACTTTAGCTTATTTTCTTCTTAATTTCTTTACAACATGTATGAATATTTAAAAGTACAATGATGCTTTGTGGTGATATCTTAATTGAAAATTTAACACAAATAACAATTGTAGAATAAAAGGAAGGTAGGGCACATGATCCTAGTCTGTTGCAAAGCTTTTATATTTTATGTAAAGTAATATGATAGTAACTGAAAATGAACTGCATAAAGCAAAGGATGTATATTGGAATCTCTGTTAAAAAATGAAAGTTGCAAAAAAGCCTAGCTCAAAACCCAAGAAAATTAAAATATCATCTTGAAAATAAAGTTTAAAAAGCTCCTTAATAGGCAGGAATGCTATTAATGCATGCTGACACACACCTGTAATTTCAGGGACTTGGGAGGCTGAGGCAGGAGGATTGCAAGTTCAAAGCCAGCCTTGTAACTTAGTAAAGTCCCAAACAATGTAGTAAGACCCTGTCTCTAAATAAAAAGAAAAAAAGTGGGCTGGGGATGTGGCTCACCAGTTAAGCACCACTGGGTTCAATCCCTGGTACCAAAAACAGAGATACATAAAGTCATATAAATCATTATAAGTCTATGTTAATGTGTACATGATGTATAAAATGCAATCTGTGGCAATAACAATACAAAGACTAAGGGAAAGAAATACATGCAAGTAGAGTTTGTATAATATTGATGCTAAATTGATATTCATTCAAACCAGGCTGTCCAATTTAATCCGAAGATAACCACTAAGAAATAAATTATACAGGACAGAAAATGAGAAAAGAGGGGCTGGGGTTGCGGCTCAGCAATAGAGCGTTTGCCTAGCGCGGGTGAGGCACTGGGTTCGATCCTCAGCATCACATACAAATAAATAAATAAAAATAAAGTTATGATAAAAAAGTCAAACTTTAAAAAAAAATAAAATGAGAAAAGAATCAAATAGTACACTTCAAAAATCAATTAAACATAAAAGAAGGCAGTAATAGAGGAATTGAAATACAAAAATACATAAGATGTAAGGAAAACAAATAATAAAATGGTAGAATGTCATTCTTTTTTCCCAGTGCTGGGGATGGAACCCAGGGCCTCATGCATTCCAGGCACATGCTTTACCACTGAGCCACATCACCAGCCCCTGAATGTCATTCATTATTAGCAATTATTTTAAATGTAAACATGATAAACTCTCCAATTAAAATACAAAGATTACGATGGACGCACTGGCACAGGCCTGTAATTCCAGCGGCTCGGAGGCTGAGGCAGGAAGATCACAAGTTCAAAGCCAGCCTCAGAAAAAGCAAGACACCAAGCAACTCAATGAGACCTGTCTCTACATAAAATACAAAATAGGGCTGGGGATGTGGCTCAGTGGTCGAGTGCCCCTGAGTTCAATCCTCGGTACCTCCAAAAAATACAAAGATTAAGGAAATGGATAAAAAGTCTCTCTATATGCTATCTACAAGATATTCACTTTAGATCCAAAGACCCAAATAAGCTGAAGGGAAAAGAAATGAAAAAGACAATCCATACATATAATAACCAAAACAGAGATGGGCTGGCTATGCTGATATTGAAAAAATGCGATTAAAGTCCAAAATCATTAAAAGATACAAAGGAGGGCATTACACATTAATTAAAGAGCCAGTTCACCTGGAAGTTATACCAGTTATAAATATATACATGCGTAATAACAAGCTCCAAAAAATATGAGGGAAAAATGATAGAACTGGAAGGAGAAATAGACAACTTTACAATAATATGTGCAGACTTCAATACTCCACTTTCGATAATGGATAGAACCAGACAGAAGAGCAGTAAGAAAATAAAGGACTTGGACAATGCTGTAAACCAACTTGACTTAAATATACAAAACACTCCACCAACAACGGAACACACATTTTTCAAATGTATGCAGAGCATTCTCCAAGCTAAACTATGTTCAGGTCACAAAAGAAGTCTCAATAAACTTAAAAAGCTTAAAACCATCAAAATATCTTCTCGATAACAGAAGGCAAACTGGAAATTTAGAAAGACATGGAAATTAAACATTATACTCTTAAATAATTAATGGGTCAAAGAAGAAATCACAAGAGAAATTAGAAAATATTTTCAGACAAGTGGAAATGAGAGCACTGCATACCAAACTATATGTGATGCGGCAAAAGCAGCGCTCACAGGGAAATTTACAAGTGCAAATGCATACTGTAAAAAATCCCAACTCAGTAACCAATTTTACTTCTCAAGGGACTGGATAAAAAGAATTACAAACTAACCCCAAAATTGCAAAAGGAAGGAAGTACTAAAACAAGTCAAATTAATGAAATAGAGAATAGAAATAACAATGGAGAAAAATCAATGAAGCAAAAGTTTGTTCATGGAAAAGACTATCCAAATTGAAAGAGCATTATCAAGACTACCTAAGAGAAAAAGAGAGAAGACTCAAAATTCTAAGAGCACACAACTTACAAAATTGACTCAAAAAGCCAGTCATAGTGGCTCACACCTATAATCCCCGAGAGTGAGGAAGCTGAGGCAGGAGGATCTCAAGGTTGCGCCAACCTCAGCAACTTAGCAAGACCCTGTGAGACCCTCAGCAACTTAGCAAGACCCTGTCTCAAGATAAAAAGCAACAAACAAAACAAAAAGGATTGGGGATATAGCTCAGTGATAAAGCATCCCTGGGTTCAATCCACAGTAACCCTCTCCCACAAATAAAAATGACTCATGAAGAAATAGAGAATGTAATTCTGGAGTTGTGGCTCAGTGGTAGAGCACTTGCCTAGCATGTGTGAGGCACTGAGTTCAATTCTCAGCACCTCATATAAATAAATAAAGTCCATTGGCAATTAAGAAAATATTTTAAAAAAGAAATAGAGAATGTGAATAGACCAATAATATCTAAAGAGATGAAATCAATAATCAAACAGCACACAAGAATAAAAATCCAGGATGAGATGGCTTTGTTGATGAATATTCTACCAAATTTTAAAGGATTCACACCAATCTTCCACAAAATAGAAGGGAACATTTGCTACTTACTCCTTACACTAAGGCCAACATTCCTTATGAATACAGATGCAAATGTTCCTCAATACTGGCAAATCAAAAGCAGCAGCATATTGAAAGGGTTATGCAACATCACAAAAGGGGGCTTATCACAGTAGTGAAAGTGAGTTTCAAAATACAAAGATCAATGAATGTAATAAATCATGCTAATTGAATGAAGAAGAAAACCAAACCCATGGTCATTCCAAAAAAGACATGACAAAATCCAGCAAATTTTCATGATTAAAAAATAAGGCAGAAAATTGAGAATAAAAGGGTACTTTTCTTTTTCTTTTTCTTTTTTTGTTTGGTCCTGAGGATTGAACTCAGGGGCATTCGACTACTGAGCCACATCCCCAGCCCTATTTTGTGTTTTATGTAGAGACAGGGTCTCACTGAGTTGCTTAGCGTCTTGCCATTGCTGAGGCTGGCTTTGAACTCGCGATTCTCCTGTCTCAGCCTCCCAAAGTGCTGGGATGACAGGTGTGTGCCACCATGCCTGGCAATAAAAGGGTACTTTCTTAACATGAGAAATGGCGTCTTTGCAAAACACACATCTAATATCACACTTAACAGTGAAATATTAGAAGTGCCCTCCCCAACCCTCAACAAGGTCAGGTATAAAACAAGAATGCTTGTTGCTAATTTAACATTGTACTGCTGGCTCTAGCCACAGGAGTTCAGCAAGGAACAGAAATAAAGGCATCTAAACTGTAAAGGCAGAAGTAAAATAATTTCTCTTCACATACTTGCATATACAATCCTTTATTTTATTTTTTATACCTGATGAGGGTTGAATATGCAGAATTTATAAAGAACTCCTATAAGTTAATAAAAAGACAAACAGTCCAACTTTAAAATGGGACTCAAAGAGACATTTCTCCAAAGAAAACACACAAAATGTTTAGCATCATTAGTCACCAGGGAAATACAAATCAAAACCACAGAGCTATAGCATTTCACACCCATTAAAATTGATTTTTTCTTTTAAAGTAAAATAACAAATGTGAATGAGGATATGGAGAACTTGGGATCTTCCTGCACTGCTGTTGGGAATGCTGGCAGAAAACAGTTTGACAGCTCATCAGAAGGTTAAACATAGAATTACCATATGACATGGCAAGTCAGCTTCCAGGTATACACCCAGAGGAATTGAATGTGGGGCTCGAGCAGATACCCATACACTCATGTTCACAGAAGCATTATTCAGCCAAAAGGTGGAAGCAACCAAAGTGGCCACCGTGGATGAGTGGGTAAGCAAACTGTGGCATATCCACTCAACGGAATACTAGGATCTATAAATTGTTCAATACATTTTTATTTCAGAGGTCCCTTGGTCTCAAGAGTTTAACATGTGAAAGAACTGTACACCTAGAAATGGTTAAAATGCCAACTTGTGAGTTCTGTGTATTTTACCCCAATTAACAAAAAATGCTGGGCGCATTGTCACAGGCCTATAATCCCTGCAGCTTGGGAGGCTGAGGCAGGAGGATAGCAAGTTCAAAGCCAGCCTCAGCAACAGCGAGGTGCTAAGCAACTCAGTGCGACCCTGTCTCTACATAAAACACAAAATAGGGCTGGGGATGTGGCTCAGTGGTCGAGTGCCCCTGAGTTCTATCCCCAGTACTCTCCTCCCAAAAAAAAAATTTTTTTAGTAGAACAAAACTGCTTAAAAACAAGGACTAGAGTTGTGGCTCAGTGGTAGAGCACTTGCCTAGCATGTGTGAGGTACAGGGTTTGATCCTCAGCACCACATAAAAATAAATAAATAAAATAAAGGTGTCCGTCTACAACTAAAAACATAAAAATAAATAAATACTTAAAAACAAGCAAACTTTGCTTTTAGGCCTCCCTGTTCCAAAAAGGCAAAGAACTACGCCATTCCCCATAAGGAAGCAGGACCCGGAAAAACAGTCTCAGCTCCCTGGAGACTCAGGTACTCAATAGAGCCCCTTTTTGGAAACATAGCTTGCTGCAATGCCCACCTGCTCCCACCTGCCCCCGCTGAGCAGATTGCAAAGTTTTCCCCTTAGAGGACCACCTACCTCCTTTTGTTGAGGCAGGCAAAGGAGCCATCTTTGTCACACCAGAATCCTCAAGCCCTTCCTTGCCACAGGCCTATGATATGTGTGTACATAGGGGTCCTCAGGAATTGGCCACATCCATCTCTGCACACGTAGTACATAGACCTGGACAAGGGACAGGCTTCTTTTCCAAAAGAGCAACAATAACACCCCCAGAACCTTCCCTCCAAAACTTCCTTATAAGCCCATTCTTAAGTCTTCTCCTTGCAAGATCAACCCCCAAACCATGCCTTCCCTCAGCTCCCATCATCTTCTATCTGTAAGAAAAGAACCCAATGAATGAAATAGAAAGGGGAGGCGGCTCAACAGTAACACAAGTTTATTTGTGAAAAACCTACAGAGGGAGGTCCAGTGGAGACTGAGACCCGTCTTCTGCTTACAGCCTGGGGGAGATAAAAGGGGCAGGAGCGAGTGGGGGAATTTTTGCAGTTAGGTCATTGCTAGGGAGTTGTTGGGGCGGGGGTCCTTTTGGTTCTCGCCTCCATTCTTTGAGGTGGTCACTGTTTCATGTGGAACTAGGTGTTTCCAGGGTTCCAGTCTCAGATAACAATTTCCTTACTTTGTATGATGATGGAGTAATTGTCTGGGGTTTAAGGTCAGGCTGAGTCAGAGTGACTGTGAGGTGAGTCTCCTAAGATAGAGGATATGTTTCAAAATGGTGTTGCCTATGTCAAATCAGACCTAACAGTATCCTCCTAGAGACATTAAGGAGGTAATCAAGATCTGTGGCACTGGGAT
The DNA here is from genome assembly GCA_028644305.1 of Xerus rutilus. Taxonomy (NCBI): domain Eukaryota; kingdom Metazoa; phylum Chordata; class Mammalia; order Rodentia; family Sciuridae; genus Xerus; species Xerus rutilus. Next base: position 11,373,368 of record CM053417.1, read on the forward strand.
GAGATTCCCAGCGAGCCTCCAGTCAAGGGGAACCACTAATACCCAGGCCAACAGTTCTATGATCCTTTGGGGCAAAAATAGTTTGCTACAGCCTAACACATAAACATCACCAAGGCCTGCTCCTAACATCTGCACCCAGATGGGGATGAGGTAGGGCCCAAGAAGGTAACCCCACAGTTTACATTGGGCAGGTGGCACATGATGTTCAGCATGACAGCCTTTTTCTAATTATGCAGAGCTGGGAGGACAAACACACTGTCTGTAGCTGCCTGGGGCTGTGGGTTCATGGGCCTGGGTCCCTTCTCCCATGTGTCCATATCCTTTTACTCCAGGGCTCTCCAGGCAGAGTCTTCCTGGGCCTCATGCACCCAACAGGCTCACAGAGCTGCCAGGCTTGTGAATGCAGTGGCTGCCTCCCCAGAGGGCAGCCTCTAGATTTCTCTGTTCCATCCCACCGTCTGGATGCCTCCAACTGCCATCTTAAAGGGAGAAAGCTACAGGAATGGGGTCTAGGTGCTACACCCACAAACACTGTTTTTTGTTTTTCCACATGGGCCATTTCTAGCTCAGTGCGTACTGGACTGGCAGTGCCAGGGGTCTTTGGTGTGGATACAGGCTCTCCCAGGGGCTCTGCTGCACTCTGCTGGCCATCTGCTCACCAGCTCCTAGTTCCTCCGAGGTTAAAGTGCCTTTGCAGGCTGAGCTGTGTGTAGGCAGGAAGACTGTGAGGCAGGAAGGGAAGCTACAAGCTGGGCCTTAGGGGCCTTAGAGACAGGACTCAATAGGGCTCTGCTCCTGTCTGACCACTAAGCCCATTTCCTCCTCTATAAAATGGGGTGACAGTCCTGTCTGTTCAGCATGTTGGAAGGTAAGGCATGACAGTGTCCACACAGCACCTGGCACATGCCTGCCTGCCACAAGCATGTGCACAGAAGCCCAATGTGTCCTCGGTGCCACACAGTGCAGATGTGACCCTGGCAGCTGGGCTCATGATGCAAGGCCTGGAGATAGCAAACCCAGGGCCTGTCCTTGATGCTTTCCAGCTGAACACATATGGCTGCCAGCCTCACCCATGTTTCTCTCTGCCTCTCCTAGTGCTTCAGAGCCAGAGAGTTCAATCACTACCATCAGCTGGTCAGTATTTCCTCCACCTTTAGCTTCCCCTATCTTTTTGGCCTGCGGCTATGCGCCTGGGATGAGCAGGCAGCAATCTAGAGGATTCTTTAACATTCACAAAATGTATTAGAGCAAATAAATGACTGTAGAAAGTTTGCTGGGTACAAAATGAAAACTGACAAGTCAGTTGGGGGGAATGGACAGTGATGGCTTAATAGTAAGTTTAGAGTTTCCTTTTAGGGTGATAAAGACATTCTAGAACTATGTAGCAGTGGTAATATGACAATGCGATAAAATCACTGCACTTTACATTTTTAAATGGTTGAAATGGAAGATTTTACATTATGTTTATGTTAATGGAGTAAAATAGAGGCCAATCCTTCTGATCCCTACTCATGGATTTAAATACTGACTTATACACTCACTGTGACTTCTCCAAGTTACTAGCCACTCCATCTCCTGTCCACAACTAGAATAAATGGATATAACAACACTCACCATGTAGGAATGTTCTAATGACTCATGATAATTTAAATGGGTATAGTACCAATCTAATCATTAATGGAAGTTCAGTAAGTGGCCATGCTGGCAAGGAGGTATTAATGCAGAAGGTACGAATGGCATTAGGCCTCAGATGCCAACAACACTGCAGAGCTTCATACAAATGGTCTTTAATGAAAACCTCCAATGTCTAAACTATGGCCTAGTTGACTAAAACAAAAGCTAATCAGGTGGCATAACACCTTTCTTAATTTCTTTTTTTTTTTAATTTTTTTTTGGTACCAGGGATTGAACTCAGGGGTACTCGACCACTGAGCCGCATCCCCAGCCCTATTTTGTGTTTTATGTAGAGACAGGGTCTCACTGAGTTGCTTAGCACCTCACCATTGCTGAGGCTGGCTTTGAACTCGCGATTCTCCTGCCTCAGCCTCCCTAAGTGCTGGGATTACAGGTGTGCACCACCATGCCCAGCATTTTCTTAATTTCTTAAGCAGAAAGTCCTATTTTTCTCAATTTAAAATGAGGGAGTTAGACCTCTGTATTCTTCAAAGAATGCTTCAGTTTATGGTTATTCATACCATATACACTTATACAGTGTTATGGCCATCTGCTTTCTTAATTGGGAGGAATGTATTTTTGCAAACAGTAAAATCAGAAATTAAATTAGATGATTTCCTTCTAGGACTTGTCAAGCTCTGAAAAGTTACAGAAACAGACTCTGTGATCAATGAGTGTCATGATTATGGGATGTGGAGTTATTCTCTATTAACTCTAGAGCTTTTCTTTAAATATGGAAACCTCAAGTGGACAACATTTAAGTATACATCCTTAAGTCTTACAGTATCCCAAAAGCATTGTTGAAATATTTGAATGTCAACAACACATAGGGACTAAAATGGGGTAAATGCTGAAGATGCATGACTGATCAAAATTAGACACAGTTTCCCTATCCACATGGAAATACAGTCTACTAAATAAGACAGACATTAATTATATTGCCCCCAAAGATGTATTATTATAGCACTGTCGAGTGCTGTGAAGAACCCGTACTAGGGCTATAGAGGATTGGAACTAGCCAGAGAGATCTAAAAGGCTCCCTTGTTGAAAGGGTAACTAAGCCAGGCATGGTGGTGCATGCCTGTAATCTCAGCAGCTTGAGAGGCTGAGAAAGGAGGATCATGAGTTCAAAGCCAGCCTCAGCAAAAGTGAGAATGTAAGCAACAACAGTGAGACCTTGTCTGTAAATAAAATAGAAAATCGGGCTAAAGATGTGGCTCAGTGGTGAAGTGCCCCTGAGTTCAATTTCCAGTACCCCCCAAAAAGGGGGAGTAACTAAGCTTAGTATTCAAAGAAAAGTAGGAAACTTAAAGAACAATACAATTTGTTACTAATGGCTAAGCGAAAACATTAGATTATATAGCCAATCCTATGCCTGAGAGTGGTATAGATATTGAAACTATAAATAAGAACAAAACGATACTTCCAAATATGAACAATACAATGTATGTAATAAAAATGTGTAATAATTAAACCCATAATAATGGATTAGAAACAACAGAAACAAAAAAATCAGTAAACTAGAAGGCATGCCAATAGAAACTAAAGTATAGAGAAAGAAATTGAAAATCAGAATGGTTATGATGAGTCGGAGACTATAAGTAGTCATTCTATATATATATATATATATATATATATATATATATATAGAATATATATAGAGAGAATATATATAGAATATATATATATGTCTTTGACATTCAAAAACAGAAATGGGGATAGGAATAAGTGCAAAAAGTATTTGATGTGGGTGAATAAACTTGGTCACATAATTTTTTCTCTCTGCCTCTTGCTGAGAAAGTTTCAGTTTTAAAGTAACAAAACTGGTCTACTTGTACAGAGACTAACTTGATTCTCATACCATTAAAAAGGGAGTAGTTTCTCAAGAGACTTACTTTGAAGTGGATAACATACATTTAGCTATATGAGATCTTATTCATTTATTGAAATATCAGTAAAACTGCTTCCCTGTGAGGAAGGAGGGCATACTGGAAGAGAGTATATTAGGCAAAGAGAGTTAGGATTTAGGCAGAACCAATATTTTATCATAAATCATCCCACTCAAGCATTGTAATGTCCCCATAAGTGTCCTATTGCAAATGGGGAAACAAAATCAAAGATTTACTCAAAATCACTTCCACTAAGTAGCAGTGTTGGAATTCAAATCTATGCCTGTCTGGCAGAAATATAAGAATAATTAGAAATTTACTGAGCTAAAATTATGCCAGTATCAAGTCTATGTAACAAAAGACTTCAGTATTGGAGTATTTTTCTTTGAAACTCTTCACTTTGAAAGTTTACCTTCAGGTAATGCCAATTTAGACATCAGAAATTAATATTTTACCTATCATTTTCAACAAAAGGAAGGACCCTAAGGATTCATTTTGTCCAGTGTTACACCCAAAATTCACAATTCTTTTATGTAGACTTTTTTTTTGTTTTTTGGTACCAAGGATTGAACCCAGTGGTGCTCAACCACTGAGTCACATCCTCAGCCCTTTTTTTAATATTTTATATGGAGACAGGGTCTATTGTAAGTTGCTTAGGGCCTTGCTAAGTTGCTGAGGCTGGCTTTGAACTCATGATCCTTGAGCCTCTGGGATTACAGGCCTGTGCCACTATGCCCTGCGACTTTTTTCTTAAACACTTTCTTCCTCTTCTGTCAATGACAAAGGTTTGAAGATGGAAAAAAAAGTAACTTTCATGGAAACATAGAAAAAATCAGACAGAACAAACAGGGGCAAAAATTCTTTTAAATACATGTCATGATTGAGATATTCTCTTTTGATTTCTAAGAAAATAATATAAGCAGCTTATTAGCCATGATTTCAGCATGCTTTAAAAATCAGTCTGGCTTCCCAATTATCCTTTCGTTTGAGAAAATGAAAATGACAATGTTACTTGCTGCCACTTCAATTTTTAAATCAGTAGTCAAAATTAGTAGCATATCTCTTATAAATTTTATCTTCTTGTCATTATTATTCTTTCATGTAATCTAATTTTTTCTAACATCATCTTTGTTTAAGGTCATTGGATTTCATGATCATATGTTGACAATTGATGTTGCTATCCCAAATACTATTATTTTATAAATTAATTCAAATTTAGTCTAGGTTTACAATAAAATTCACCTTCACACTCCAATTTGTTTAAAAAATTATTCAGTCAACTAAATATTTTTATTGTAATCCACCAACAGTGTTTTATATTTTGTTTGTTTTTGCTTTGTTTTGTTTTTGGTACCGGGGATTGAACTCAGGGGTACTCGAGCACTGAGCCTCATCCCCAGCCCTATTTTGTGTTTTATGTAGAGACAGGGTCTCACTGAGTTGCTTAGTGCCTCACTGTTGCTGAGGCTGGCTTTGAACTCACGATTCTCCTGTCTCAGCCTCCCTAAGTGCTCGGATTACAGGCTTGAGCCACCACTCCCTGCTCAGTGCTTTATGGATATGAACTAATTAAAACAATTTGGAAACCACTGGAAGAAACTGAGCCCTGTCTGAATTGGAAGGAAGCAGACACTTGAGCTGCCACTGCAATCTATCCTGCACCTCCAAACACAAGAGGAGACTATTAAATAATCACTGATTGAAGCAGCACCTCCATAAAAAGGCACAGAATAAGCCTGTGGATGGGAACAAGTCGGGGAGGTGGCCATGACTTCAGGGTACCCCCAACACCATCCACATACACTTCCATTAACCAATTACCTAGTCTTAAAATTTTGCTATTAAAGAATTTCTGCTTTCTTTTGTGACTTTGGAGCCTATTGAAACACTGATCCTGAAAGAAGTCATGTGCTAAGCATCATAATCCTGGTAGCATTCATCATGTTTTATCCTGAGAGCAGGACTAGATGGAGAAAAAGAAGTGAAATACCTGCGAATACACTGAGAGCCGAGTAAAGGAGATAGGTGCAAAAAGTAATGGAAGACTAGATGTGTCAGGCAAAAATCCTGATTTTCTCTTTGAACACCACCACCAACAGCAAAATTCTTTCTGGAAAGTAAACTAAGGCCTCCTGAGTAGCACCATTTTGAAGATAGGTGAGATCTAAAAGTCTCAAAGGGAAGGTAATGGGCTCAAAGACAGGTAAGATAAATAGGTAGCAATTAGTTTAGTGAAGTGCATTAAGAGACCTGCAAGTCCTGAACATTTACTGGGCACTGTGAATCGGCTAGATACCTTGCTGGGTGCTGGAGACATGGACATTGCTGGTTGCCTTTGAAAATATTCTTTCTGTTCTCCTTCCCTAGTCACAGAACCTCAGTTGGAAGCCAGGTATATCACTACCCAGATTTAAAACTACATTTCTCAGCCTGCCTTGCAGCTGATGTGATGAAATTCTATGCAGTGAGATGTGAAGGGACACACTGTATAAAACATCCTTGATGTTTATTTCAAGGGATTTCATTCAATCGTCTGCAGCAAAACAGAGATTTTTCTCTAGCACCTTGGATCATAGGTGACCTTGAAGATGAAGACCGTAAATAGAGTAGAAACATAGAAGGGTACTAACAGAATAAAAATATACATGTTAAACCACAAGAACACATACACACAAAACCTTCTTCAAAGAAGAATCAACTCACCAATTCATAGGTAAGTTTCATTCAGTGTCATGTCTACTGCTATGGATTTGCTTTAAGGACAATAGAGGAACAAAAAACCCACACTGAGCAAAGAAGGTACATCAAGTATTACAGAGGCACTTGATTTTTAAAATGTTATCCCAAAGTGGCAAAGGGAAAGAGACCAGGAAGGAAACTACTGAGATAGTCCTGCCCAAACCAACAAAGCAACACAATAAGGAAGCAAACAAACAAAAATGACAGTACCAGTGAAGGAACTATTTCAATTTGATCTAATTTTGTTACTGGGTGGATTTGGAGAGATGAATAACAAGGAAGCAGAGTGAGTGTCAGTTCTGCTTAGAAGACTGAGAAGAGCTGGCAACATTAACTCTATACCAACTAAAAGAATTAGCATGCACTATGCAGGAGCTAGTGAATTCAGAATGGAACAAATTGAATTTCACTTACCTGTGTGATATCTATTTGAAGACACCTGGAGGTTGGGAGAGAACTTAATTAAGATAAAGAGTTTAGAAATATTAACACATATTTAAAACTAGGGAAATAGCTTAGATAATTTGTGCAAAAGGTGATAAATAAGATGAGAACTCTAAGCCAACCCCAAGAAACAACATTTTTAAAAGCAGGCAGGGATTAGGGTGCAGCTCAGGGGTAGAGGGCTTGCCTAGTAAGAGCTAGGCCCTGGGTTCCATCTCCAGTACCACAAAGACAGAAAGCAGGCAAGGAAAGAGACTCAGTGAGAGAAATTGAGGAAGAGTATACAGTAATGGAAGAAGAACACAAAAGACACTAAAATTATGTCATCAAAAGAAATAGCCTGTGTGAAGGGAATGATCAACAGTGACATTTGAGAGAATGTTATAAGTGAAGTGTTGGGAAACAGAAGTCAGATTGAAATACGTTTAAGAATGATTGAGGCTGGGGGCTGTAGCTCAGTGGTAGAGCACTTGCCTAGCACATGTGAGGCACTGGGTTCAATTCTCAGCACCTCATATAAATAAATAAATAAATATCCATCAACAACTGAAAAAATTTTTAAAAAAGAATGACTGAAATGCAGAATGGATTAACACTTTCCAGAAGATTTGCTAAAAATGGTAGGGGAGTAGCTACAGGGAAGAGCCTAGGTCAAATGAACCTTTCTTGTTTTAGGTTTTGGTTAAGACAGGAAAATTCTGATATTAAAAAAAAAAGAAAACAAAAAAGAAATAAAAATAGGTTGAGTACAGGAGAGAAAAAAGATTATTGGTGATTACCAGAAGAACAAGAAATGAATTCAATTCAAAACCACAAGTTGAATGAAATCTTTTTTAAAATGATTTTTTAGTTCTCAACAGGCCTTTATTTTATTTATATGCGGTGCTGAGAATTGAACCCAGTGCCTCACACATGCCAGGCAAGCGCTCTGCCACTGAGCCACAATCTCAGCCCTGAATGCCATCTTAATTTTAAAACTGAACCAAGAGAGAAAATGGCCGGTAAATGTGGATACAGAAAAGCTCATATGTGAGAAGTCAGTAAATTGAAGTTTATTCCTGAGGATGTAGAATAGTAAGCCTGAAAAGAAGAATGGAAATTAGAAAAAGTTTCAAAGAGGGATTGATTCACCAATTCCAATTCTTCACCCTCCCCTGAATCCACACTTTTGCCATCATGCCAACGAGCACAAAGTATACACTGTCATCCCTTAATGCAGGGTTTGGCCTTCTGACTTAAACTGGCCACAGAAATGGGGCAAAAATAACAGAATGTCAGTTCTGACCCTGTAATTTAAGAGGACTCACATGCTTCTACTTTCCCTCTCATGCCTTTGGATGACCTTGAAAGTACATCCCTGAGATACTCATTTAGCCATCAATTGGAGGTTCAGAAGGAAACATGGCACGGAACATCTCTAGCTGCTATAGCATTGAAGCCGAGACACCCAGCCCACCCACAGATGCATGAGAATTGACAACTAAGTCACAAAGTCTGGAGAAGTATTATTATACATAATGATTATGACAATAATGAACTCGCACAAGGGAACTGACCAAAGATAAGAAAACATGCCTCTTAGCTGTTCCAAACGGGAATTATAAGGAGGACATTGAAGCTTACAGAATCTAACAAACTTGCCCAAAATTATGGACAAGGAAATAGAAAACTAAGACTGGAACTCAGGACCATCTGATTGTAATTCTGTTTGTTTTGCTGTACCAGCCTGCAGGGTCTCAGAGGGGTCAATCTGACATATCTGAAGATTTCTAGATAGAGATGACCCCTAACCTGTATGGAAGTCTCCAGGCACTGGGAACTAACACTTGTATTCTAAAGCCAGTCATCTACAAAGAAGTACAACTTATAGAATATACCAGCTTCCTAGGAGAGTTCCAAATTCTTCTTTAAGGTACAAAAGGGTTCTTTCTTTTCTTTCTTTCTTTCTTTCTTTCTTTCTTTCTTTCTTTCTTTCTTTCTTTCTTTCTTTCTTTCTTTCTTTCGTTGTTTTTCTTTCTTTGAAGGTAGAATGGAAAGATAAGTCACTGGCTTCAGACAGCTTTGTGTTTGAACCCCAGATTTACTTCCTATATATAAACACCTCAGTTTTCTCATGTATAAAGGACAAAATTGGCCTTGCTGATTTGTTCTGGGTATACATAAACTTCCTTTCCCAAAATTCCTTTCCTAAAATGTTACCTTTCCTAAATGTTACCTCCTCACAACTTCTTACCATAAGAACACTGCTATTCACACCTAATTAGAATTAGAGAACAATAAAACAAACTTCTTTCCACACATAAATTTTTCAAGTTTTTCATGTAACAAAAACCGTGTCTCCTCCAAGAGCGACAATATATACCTACTAGCCTTTACTACAAACAAATGTATATTGTCCTCTGTTTTCTTTCAATTTTATTGCTCCAAATGTACCTGTACACTGTTTCCACTTTTCTTATGAATTTATGTGCCACCTTACCTACTGTTCTGCTATATTTCTGGAAAAGCCAGAGAAAGAGTAACTTGAGTGAGGGACTAGGGAAGGATCCTATTTCCTCGGCCTTTAAATCCTGCCATATGGACAGCCTAAGGGATGGATTCAAACAGCAGGGGAAAAATGTGAGAAAGAATAATTTTTATTGATCTCTTTTCTCAGCAATTTCCTTTCTCCCTTCAGTTCAGCAGGGGTCATATCAAGGATAGCAGTGGGGAAATAAATGGCTTCTCTCTGTTATCTACATTTTTATAGCATCTCTATATTCCTCTATCTCCCTCTCATTTTAGTAGGTATCCAGAAGAGAAGCAGAGGTGATAGATTAATATAGTGATCTGTGTGTCAAACACAGAAAATAATAATGGTTTTGGGTAGACTGCAATAATAATAACAGTAATACAGTAGTAATAATAATGGCCAGCATTTTTCCAGCTCTTACAATGTGTCAGGCACTAATCTAAGGGCCTTACATGTGTTAACTCGTTGATTCTTCATGAGTGTTGAGTAGCCACTACATAATTCCTGTTTTAGAGAAAGGAAAAATGTCTCTGACTACAGCAGTGGATTCATCTATTGCTCCTAATAGATTGGCTTTTGCCTCACATAATGCTCTGTGGTTAGGCACATATACCATAAATTGGGTGGCTTATAACAGAAATTTATTTCTCATAGTTGTGGAGCTGGGAAGTTCAAGATCAAGGCACCAGTGAATTTATTGTCTGATGAGAGCCTGCATCCTGTTTCATTGATCTCTGTATTTTAGCTATGTCTTCACATGGTGGAAATGGGGAGAAATCTCTCCAAATCTTCTTTATTTTTTATTTTATTTTATTTTTTGTACCAGGGATTGAACTCAGGGGCACTCAACCACTGAGCCACATCTCCAGTCCTATTTTGTGTTTTATGTAGAGACAGGGTCTCACTGAGTTGCTTAGCGCCTTGCCCTTACTGAGGCTGGCTTTGAACTCGCGATTCTCCTGTCTCAGCCTCCCAAAGTGCTGGGATTACAGGCGTGCACCACCGCGCCCATCTTCCAAATCTTCTTTATAAGGGCAGTAATCTCATTCATTAGGGCTCAGACCTCCTAATACCTTCACCTTGGGGATTGGGATTTCAATATAGGAATTGGAGGGTCTGTGCACAAACATTGAGGCCATACAACAATGTTGTCTGTTCTTGGAGAAATACCCTGTTTATTATCCTGCAATGACCCAATTCATCTTTTTTTTTTTTAATATTTATTTTTTAGTTGTAGGTGGACACAATAGCTTTATTTTATTTTTATGTGGTGCTGAGGATCGAACCTAGGGCCTCTTGTGTGCTAGGCGAGCACGCTACCACTGCACCATAACCCCAGCCCCCCAATTCATCTTTAATAACTTTCCTTGCTGTGTAGTTTGATCAGTCTGAAATTAATAGGGATATTCTCAGTTTCTTTTGATTAAAGGTATCATGGTATGTCTCCATCCCTTTACTTCTAATATGTGTCCTTATATTTAAAGTGGGTTTCTAATAATCAGCATAGGATCAGGGATTCTTTTGGATCTACTATGACAATCTTTGACTTCTAATTGGCATATTTAGACCATTGACATTTAATATGGTTATTTTTTATTTTAGTTTTTTGGTACTGAGGATTGAACTCAGGGGCACTCGACCACTGAGCCACATCCCCAGCCCTATTTTGTGTTTTATGTAGAGACAGGGTCTCACTGAGTTGCTTAGCACCTCGCCATTGCTGAGGCTGGCTTTGAACTTGTGATTCTCCTGTCTCAGCCTCCCAAGCTGCTGGGATTACAGGCCTGCGCCATTGCACCCAGCTTAAAGTAGTCATTAATACTATTGGATGTCATTTACCACAGTCATTATTGTTTTCTATTTTTTGCCCATATTTTGTGTTCATATTTTGACTTGTATACTATTTCTGTCTTTCATTGTTTTAACTTAGAATTCATATGATTCCATTTTCTCTCTTTTATCAATTGTATCTTTGAACATTTTTCTATTGTTATCCTTAAAATTCACAATATATATTTACAACTAATCCAGCTCAACTTTCAAATAACACTACATCACTTAGTGAGTAGTGCAAGCACCCTATAATAACAAAGTAATTCTAATTCCTCCCTCTTTTCCTTTGTAACATTACTGTCATTCATTTCACTTATATAAGCATATAAATACATAGGCATATATAATTTAATACATTGTTGCTATTATTATTTCAAACAAATTATTATTATATTAATTAAAATATATTTTCTTTCACTTACTCATTTTCTGATGTTCTTCCCTTCTTTATATAGATCCAAGTGTCTTAACCACTTTATTTTCCTTCTCTCTGAAGAACTTTTAGCATTTCTTTCAAGTCAGGTCTACTGGCAGCAAATTCTCTCAATTTTTATCTAAGAAAGTTTTTATTTGTCCTTTGTGAAAAGTAATTTTAGAGAGTATAAAATCCAAACTTTAAATGTTTCATTCCACTCTCTTGCTTACATGGTTTCTGAGAAGTCAAAGATAATCCTTATATTTGCTCTTCTATGCTATAGGTGACAAGTTGTTCCCCTCATCTTGTTTCAAGATTTCTTTCTTATCTTTGATTTTATCCAGTTTAAAAGTGGAATGTTTGTGTGTGTAAAATGACGTGTGTGTGTGTATGCGTGTGTGTAGGTAGGTAGGTAGGTATTTGTCATATTCCCATTACATATATATTACACTTCAGTAGCTGTCTCACTGTTCATGGTTATCTGTTTTGGATATTTTTAAAAATCTGTTTACTCTTGGGAGCTGGGGTTGTAGAGCTTGCCTAGCATGCATGAGGCCCCGGGGTCAATCCCCAGCACCACGTAAAAAAATCAAATAAACAAAATAAAGGTACTGTGTCCATCTACAAATACAATTTTTTAAAAAAATCTGTTTACTCCTTTCAGTTTTCAAAGTTTTATTGACATAGCATTCTCAGACACTCTTTCCTCAGCTATGTCCTGTCTACTAATGAGCCTCTCATAGACATTCTGCATTTGTTATGTTTTTAATGTTTAACATTTTTTGCATACCTTCTTAGAATTTCCATCTCTCTGCTTGCATCATTCATGTATTCTAACATGTTATCTATTTTTTTCCCATTAAAGCCGTTAGTATGTTAACAAGAAGTTTTAAGAAATCCTCATCAGATAATGCCACCATTTCTATCACATCTGACTGTGGATCTAATTGTTCTTTCTCTTCAAACTGTGTTTTGCTTTTAGTATCCTTGAAATTTTTGTTGAAGGATAGACAAGTTGTACTGAGTGTGTTGTGCTGAATGGCAACACCTAGGCATTCAGCAAGATGTGGTACCAAGCTATATCCCCAGCCCTAAAGGATAACTATTTTTATGTGTTTAAGAGAAAGGACTCAGGGCTGGGCTCGTGGCTCAGTAGTAGAGTGCTTGCCTAGCACGTGTGTGGCACTGGGTTTGATCCTCAGCACCACATATAAAGAGAAAGAGAGAGAGACAGAGAGGGGAAAGAGAGAGGGAGGGAGAGATAGGAAGATATTGTGTCCATCTACAACTAAAAATCATTTTTTAAAAAAAGAGAGAAAGAAAGGACTCTGAGCCAAGCTGCCAAGCTACTGAGTTCAACACCAGGGTCTACCCACAAGCTGTGTGACCTTGAACAAGTTGCTTGCTTTTGCTTTTTCTTTGTCTTCATTTATTTATATTTAAAATAGATAACAAACATAATGATAGCAATTAAAAAATGTGGTAAGGTATATATAGGTGGGTGCAGTGTTTTCTAGTCTTATAATTAGGTCTCACTCTTTTGGTCTTTTGGTAAACCTTTCCTCTGGACTATGAACTTCACTAGCATATTTTTAACTATTTTTCCTCCTTGGATGGGATGGCTAGAGTAAACTGGAGTTAGGTATGTCCTTTCCTCCCCATGGAAGGCTAGAGGGAGCTGGAGTTGGTTATTTTCCTTCCCCCAGGTAGAGTAGGCACTGAAATCGTTTCTCCTGGGTGCAGGCTTTATGATGAAGAACAGAAAGTTTTGGAAAATTTCAGAATGATTTCTTTTCTCCTCCCACTATGAAAAGTACAAGGGGATTTTTCTCAGACACTCACTCTGAGGACCCAGTAGAGTTCCTGGAGATAAAACACACAAAAGTGCAGGGATGCTTCCGTGAGTGAAGTTGTAGCTTTCACATTTGTCCATTGTGACCTGCACCATTTCATTAGTTACTGTTTAGGTTTTATTTCCAAGGCACTGATTCCTATAGAAGTTTTTGCTTGTGGATTTCTGCTCCAAGTAAGTTGTGATTCTCCATATCTGCCTGTATATCTGTGATCTTGCTTCTCTAATATATAAGAAGAGTTGTTGATTTTTTGGTTTGTTCAGCTCTTTACTTATTGTTAGCAAGGAATGTCAACCCTCAAGTTCCTTACATGTTGGACCAGACCACAGAAGTGGTACAAAGACAAAATGAACACAGAAAGGTTAAACAATATATCCAAGATCACAAAGCTAGCATGTAATGGATCCATACTGAAAATTAGTGTCAGAGTTCACTCACTGAACCGAAATCCTAAATTGATCTCAGACCACTCTGCCATACTTAGGAATAGCACATTGGTTATGGGTGACCTCTAGAGCTAGATTCTTTTGGTATAAGTTTGAGTTCCATTGCTTTTACTAAATGTTTAAATTTTGCCGAGCACTACTGTAGACATTAAGAAAATGTAATGCAATAGAGGTACTTTGGATTAGACAGAGGGGAGTGAAGGGAGGGGAGGGGGTGTGGGGGTAGGAAAGATGGTACAATAAATCAAACATTATTACCCTATGTATGTATATAACTACACAATGGATATGATTCTATATCATGTACAACCAGAAGAATGAGAAGTAATACTCCATTTATGTATGATGTGTCAAAATGCATTCTACTGCCATGTATAACTAATTAGAACAAATTTTTTTATGGTTTATTTTTTTTGGTACCAGGGATTGAACTCAGGGGCACTCGACCACTGAGCCACATCCCCAGCCCTATTTTGTGTTTTATGTAGAAACAGGGTCTCACTGAGCTGCTTAGCACCTCTCTGTTGCTGAGGCTGGCTTTGAACTGGTGATTCTCCTGTGTCAGCCTCCCAAAGTGCAGGGATTACAGGCATGCGCCACCATGCCTAGCTAGAACAAATTTTTTAAAAAGAATTTCAAAAAAGACTATGTAATGCATTTATGTCAATGATTAGGAGTGAGAAAACCCTCATTAAATGGTTGGGATATTTGGTGTTACCTAGAGGAGCCAACATTCTAATCCTTCACAAACCACAGAAAATTCTCAGGTGTAGTGGGGTACATTTGTAGCAGGAACTCCAGAAATCAAAGTGGAAGAGATTTCTAAAGCAGTCATTTCCTTAAAATGCCCCACCTCATGTATCAAAGTCGGGTGCATGTAACCAGCAACACTGGCATGTCTTGGGACCTTGTTAAAAATGAAATATTTCAAGTCACATCCTAGATCTACTGAATCATAATCTGCATTGTAACAAGATTCCTAGGTGAATAATAGGCACACTTTTACTGGAGAAGCTCTGATACAGCACAATTGTTAAAAGCACATACTTTCTATTCACACCCTTTTGTTTCTGAAGCCAAGTTCTGTCAATTACAATTCCTAAGAGCTTTGAACAGATTCCTCAACTATATGGGCCTGATTTCCTCAGCTATAAAAATGAAATAATAATGCCTCTCTCACAGGGAGAACTTAGGCACACAGGTGCTCAGTAATCAAATAGCTAAATTGTTACCATAGCCTGAGAGTTTCCAGCAAGGCTGAGACAGGCCAGGTGAGAAACCCTCCCCATCAAGTCGGCTTGTGGGAGGGGTCTAGCGTGGATGCTCAGCGCCTGAGTATATCCTTGGACTAGAGTGGAGAGAAGGGCACCAGGGAAGCCCAGGTCACTAGCCAAACCAAACAGGGGAGGGGCTGAAGGTTGGGGCAAAGGCAGCGTGACAAGAGCAAGTTGAAAAGGAGAAGCCAGGAGAAAGAATCCAGTGGGGAGTGTGATTCCCCTGCAGAGAGGGAACCTCCCCCAGCTCGGGGTGTGTGGTACCGATGAACTTAGGCACTTGGCTCCCAGGGCCAGAACAAGGAAGCTCCTTTACACTCACCTGGTGTACAGTGCCCAGAGACATGGACGCATCACATCTACTGTGTGCTCCATCCTTCCCAGGTACAACCACAGAAAGCCATGGCATGCTGGGTGCAAGAAAAATGATTTATCTCCTATTTATACACTTATCTATTTTGGAATGCATGACATGGGGCCATCATTAAACAGATAAACATATATATATGTGTATATATATATACTGGGGATTGAACTCGGGGATACAGAACCACCAAGCCACATCCCCAGCCCTATTTTGTGTTTTATGTAGACACGGTCTCACTGAGTTGCTTAGTGCCTTGCTTTTGGTGAGGCCGGCTTTGAACTCATGATCCTCCTGTCTCAGCCTCCCAAGCTGCTGAGATTACAGGCATGCACCACCGTGCCCTGCAGAAATATATATTTTGATGTGCAACACAAGGGGATAGTTTCTCCCAAGTTAATGGACTGAAAAATATCTATCCTTCTTAAAGGAAGGAATGGTAGCCTTCATGGTTTGGCTTCTTGCAATACCACTCCCTACGGGTTAATGTGCTATTAATATGGCAAAAAGAAAGAAAATCCTTTAAATAGCAGCTTGTGCTTCTTTTTGATTTCTCTCCTGCAAAAGCTGATTTACTGTGTATTTCTTCCATCTGGCAGGAAGCTAATCTGAATATGAATCAATCCTTGCAAAAATAACTGCAGGAAATTTTAGACATTCATAACTTTCCAAAGTTTTTTTTCTCTTTAACAATAGCATTTTTGTCATTCTTTCAGTTGTGCAAAGTTTTTCAATTGAAATGAAGTATGACTATTTAAGGAATTGTGCCACCTCATCCTGAATCCCTCCTTTACTGTTGTGGATTCACCTTGCTCATCTTCCAGATCCTTGCTCATAAATGAATAATTGCTGTTATCCCACAATGTTTTAATCATGAAAGGAAAACAGATTAATTTGATATTCACAACTTGATAAGCAAAATGACAAAAAACAATCATTTTCAAATATCTGATTCTTCTTCCTTGTAGTATATTGTGTAATAATGCTATATCCTTCTAACACTAGCTGTACCAACTAATATTTCTGGTGCTGCTAAAGAAAATGGAAAAAGAACCCTCTACTTTATAAATCAGGACTAGAATTTTTAGAAGTAACTCCTGGCTATTTTCAAAATTAATCCAAACTTTTCTCACATCATGGTACACCTAGAAAATTATAATGTCTATTCAGCATACTAGGGTAAATGGACAAAGACTGCTTGAGGTGATGTAGATTGTTCCAGAGACTCCAATTGGCTCAGGCCCCATCTGGCTTTCCTAAGATGGAAGGAATATATATCTTTTACACCTGTAATTCATATTCAGCACATGCTCTGCTCAAGGTAATTCTAATCCCAGAACTGGAAATTAAGGAAGGAATATAGGTAACCAAGTATAAAGGGAAGACACATCCTTCAAACCAATACATGAGTATCTCTGTCAGAATTTCCATACAAGGTTTAAGTAATCAGGTCACTCAGTTTGATCTAGAATTAAGTATGACTGGCAGCCGAGTGTGGTGGCACAAACCTGTAATTCCTGCACTTAGGGAGGCTGAGACAGGAGGATCGCGAGTTCAAAGCCAGCCTCAGCAATGGCGAGGCACTAAGCAACTCAGTGAGACCCTGTCTCTACATAAAACACAAAATAGGGCTGGGGATGTGGCTCAGTGGTCGAGTGCCTCTGACTTCAATCTCTAGTACCAAAAAATAAAAATAATTTTAAAAAAATTATTATTAAATAATTTTTTAAAAAGTATGACTGGCTAACCCAGTATTCTCCAAACTGTGTTCCGCAGAATTCCAGTATTCTTACAGATATTAACAGACACTATAGCAACTGCTCACCCCATGTTCAGATAACTATAAAATTTCAGGGTTAAATATGTTTAATTATTACAGGACTTATTGAAATCTGTCACAAGCTAATGTGGGTATGTGAATATCCCAGAAAGCTAACTAGTAAGATATGGTTGTTCAAACTATCCACTGCATGACTCACAGGAACTACTCTCATTTATGTAATGTATGACCTACACATGGCAACACTAAAATACAGCATTGCAGTGTTTCCCATATATATTTGACTATGGGACATTATTGGTACAGAATACTTGTTAATATCTAGTGTACTATATTTGGTTTTATGTGAATTCCACTGATCAGCTTATTCATTTTGCTACATTTCCAGGATCCCCCCACGCCTTCTTTTCCCAAATGGATTGTGCCTTCTCCTGCCTCTATAGGGAAAGAGCATGGACTCTGAGGTCAGGCCAATCTGAGTTCAATACCAACTCTGCCATTTATTTGCCTGCTCTGGGCCTTGATGTTAATCTGCAAAAGGGAAATAGTACCATGCAAGTTAGAGGGCAATTATGCATATTTATTGAGCAAACAGATAAAGTCTCTCTGACACATAATAGTACCCAACAAAATTTCTCTTCTCCCTCTGTGCCTTGGCTCATGTTCCCACTACCTGAAATGCCTTTCTATACTCAGTCTGCCCTTGAAGGACTATTTTAACACAGTCTTCCCTAATGCAAATGCCCCCTCCTGCAAACTTCAAAACTCCTTCAAGGTCCAGAGTCTTTTGTTTCAAGTTCTTTCAAAGGTACCTTCTAGTACATATTTTCTGCTATTAGAATAATTGTGACCAATTTCTCATCCTCCCTCCTTGTTTGTGAAATCTTAAAGGCACAGCTTTGTCCTGTCTTTGATCTTCTCCAAAACCTGAGATATTAAAGGCACTCAAAAGATGTCTGTAGAATGCAATGCAATCTAAATTGCAAAGTAGCTAGCAGGTACCCATTATATTTTTCACTGAGGAGGTGATGCTAGAAGCTCTTCTGAGCTGACTGGATGTACATTACAGTCTGTAAAATAATCTCTCTACTATTATGCAGACGCAGTCATGGCAAGCCCTAAAGATATTCTGCATAGCACAATGAAAATATTGAGATTTAAATTGCACAAATTGGTTGTACAATCAACATCTTCTGTACAAATGAAGGCCTTTAATAAAAGACTCAGTTGGTGGTGGATAGTCTAATCATCGATTGTAAATTCAAAAACAAAGCAAAGATTACAGAACAGAGTCCTAGACTTAAAGATCAATATGTATAAAATTTCTGTCCCTTAAGTTTTCTTTGAGTGCAAATCTATACTCAATATTAAGCTAAACCACTTTAGAAATGACTATCAAAACATGATGCATCTGCTAGGTATGTTTAAGTAGTTTTGGACAGCCTATTTTTATATTAATAAAAAATGTATGATCTATACCCAGTGTTCCATTTCTTTCAGGTTCTCAAGCTAAAGTATATTTAAGTAAGATGCATATGACCAAAATCAATTAGTAGCTTTTTAAGTAACAATTTTGTAATGAAGATTTAAGACAAATATAGTCTTGTAAAATCAGGCTACCTTTATCACTAGGAATTAGACACTTTAGGAAGAAAATCGAGAAACAAGAACATCTTTTTAAATGAATGTTGAAGCAAAAGGATTTTTATATGAAGTACCTGGTTAAAACTCATAATTCCCTTCTTTAACGGATGTTCTGACCCTTGACATACTATTTAAGCAGTAATTTACCAGAAAAACACAATAATGTGATTGTTGAAGGTTTCCATAACTTCCATAACAACTGATTAACTTCTATAATAGCATGATACAAAAACGCCCACATAAGGCAGAAATCTTAATATTCGGACTACAATTTTGTGTCTACAATTCAGAAGAGTTGAGAACTTTACATAATTTGGTAGTTATATTTGCAAATAGTTAGAGTCTGTTAACATAATCTTGAAAGCAAGCTGACAATTGATTATTAATGTAGTCTTTTCAGGGAAAATATAGAAAGATGCTAATGTAATGTTGCTATTTTTGTTTTTATTAACCGACATATTATGGGCTCTTACTATTTGCCAGCTGCTATGATAAATATTTAATATACATTATCTGCACATTTCAAAAGCAAATGTATGTTGACAACCAAGAGGAGAAAAGAGATAGGAAGAGTTACTAACATTTTGGAAGATGAGGTAGAAAAGGAAAATCAGATAAAAAGTAATCTGGCTAGTTAGTGGGAGACACCAAGGTAATATTTACCAGGTTGAATTTATCATAAACACGCAGCTTTTAAAGTTCAGAAAATTTGGCCCATATAGTCCTTCAATTAATTAAATATTCATAGGGAACCAAATTCTAATCAAAAGGCTACTTCGTGAATTTGGAAGTAGAGAAAAAGAAAAAGGACAATGGAAGCCAGGCACGGTGGCACACTCTTGTAATCCCAGCACTTTGAGAGGCTGAGACAGGAGAATCCCGAGTTCAAAGCCAGCCTCATGATCTGGGACAAAGTCCATTGGGCCCACAGAACACACAATGGATTATAAATGATTCTCTATAGCACTGAAATAGCAGACAATGATGTGTGACAGAAGTCTTTCCAGGTGTGTTTCCAGACTTCACTCTTTCTTCCTGTGATGAGTTTAGTTTTCTCTAGTTAATAAAATTTCAACAAGAAGACTGAAGGTGATCGTGCTCCTCTTTTGGCAAATCCTTAGTTAGATACAGGAACTTTGCAGTAAGTCTCTTCTGTTCTAGCAGTGGGAGAACCAAAGAAAAGTCAGACAGACCTTAATTCTCCTGTGCATTCTTTTAAGGCCTTTTGATATCCTTCAGATCAAATTTGTCAGCATGCAAAAAACAAAACAAAATGAAAACAAAAATAAACAGGAAAGTCATATTTGGGAAGAATTCTCTAATATACAACAATGTAAAAGTAAAGAGAGAAGAGGAAATGCAATGTGTTTACTAAAGATTAAAGATTTGGGGCTGGGTGAAGCAAGGGACACTGGAGCAGAGAGATGTGACAGGAAATGGAGTTCCAACAGGAGGTAGGACCAAAAGATTAGCATAGGATCTGTCTTGAGTGTGATGAGGAGCTAGGTTTCCCCTCCCCCTTAATAAGGGACTGACTCATCAAACTGTTTTAGAAGCTGTTTGGCAGGAGATGATAGCAAAGAAAATAGAGGAAGGCTTTGTAAGTTACCAAGGAGAAATATTATGCAGATCTAAAGTATGAGTCAAGAACAAGAACCCTCCGTAACACTGTTTTTCTGAGAAAATGTGATCTGAATTGAAAACTACTGACTTCATTAAACATTACATTGGGTACTCAATATTAAGGATGCAATACATTTGAAACATGACATTAGCCATATTTTAAAACAAACACATAAGACAATTGTTATGATTATATAAAGCCATGTTAAGTGAATATCAGAAACAAAATACTTGGGAATCAATTTAACAAAAGAGATGAAAGACCTCTACAATGAAAACTACAAGACACTAAAGAAAGAAATTGAAGAAGACCTTAGAAGATGGAAAGATCTCACATGCTCGCAGATAGGCAAAATCAATGTTGTCAAAATGGCCATACTACCCAAAGCACTATACAGATTCAATGTAATCCCAATTAAAATCCCAACGTCATTCCTTACAAAAATATAAAAAGCAATCATGAAATTCATTTGGAAAAATAAGAGACCCAGAATAGCCAAAGCAATCCTTAACAAGAAGAGTAAAGTTGGAGGTATCATAATACCAGACCTTAAACTATACTACAAAGCTATAGTAACAAAAACGGCATGGTATTGGCACCAAAACAGACCTGTAGACCAATGGTACAGAATACAAGACACAGAGACAAGCCCATATAAATACAGTTATCTACTAGACAAAGGCATCAAAAACATACATTGGAGAAAAGATAGCCTGTTCAACAAATGGTGCTGGGAAAATTGGAAATCCATATGCATCAAAATGAAACTAAACCCCTATCTCTCAGCATGCCCAAAACTCAACTCAAAGTGGATCAAAGACCTGGGAATTAGACCATAGACATTGTACCTAATAGAGGAAAAAGTAGGCCCAAACCTTCATTATGTCAAATTAGGCCCCAACTCCTTAACAAGACACTTAAAGTGCAAGAAATAAAATCAAGAATAAATAAATGGTATGGATTCAAACTAACAGGCTTCTTCTCAGCAAAAGAAACAATCAATGAGGTGAACAGAGAGCCTACATTTTGCGAGGAGCAAATTTTTGACATGAACATGTCAGACTGAGCACTAATCTTCAGGATATATAAAGAACTCAAAAAACTTAACAGCAAAAAAACAAACAACCCAGTCAATAAATGGGCTAAGGAGCTGAACAGATACTTCTCTGAAAAAGATATACAATCAATCAACAGACATATGAAAAAATGTTCAACATCTCTAGCCATTAGAGAAATGCAAATCAAAACTACTGTAAGATTTCATCTCATGCCAGTTAGAATGGCAGTTATCAAGAATACAAACAACAATAAGTGTTAGAGAGAATGTAGGGAAAAGGCACACTCATACATTGCTCATGGGACTGCAAATTGGTGCAACCACTCTGGAAAGCAGTAAGGAGATTCCTAGAAAACTTGGAATGGAACCACCATTTGACCCAGCTATCCCACTCCTCTACTATAGTGACGCAGCCACATCAATGTTTATAGCAGCACAATTCACAATAGCTAAATTGTGGGACCAACCTAGATGCCCTTCAATAGATGAATGGATAAAGAAATTGTGGTATATATACACAGTGGAATATTAGTCAGCAATAAAAGAGGATAAAATTATGGCATTTGCAGGTAAATGGATGGAGTTGGAGAATATCATGATAAGCAAAGTAAGCCCATTCCAAAAAAGGCAAAGGCCAAATATTCTCTCTGATAAGTGGATGCTGATCCATAATGGGGGGCATGGGAAGAATGGAGGAACTTTGATTGGGCAAACGGGAGGGGGGAAAGAAGGGGGATGGGGGCAGGAAAGATGGTGGAATGAGATGGACATTGTATAGGTACATGTATGACTAGGTACATATGTGACTGCACATATGGTGCGACTCTACATCATGTACAACCAGAGAAATGAAAAGTTGTGCTCCATTTGTGTACAATGAATCAAAATGCATTCTGCTTTCACATATACCTAATTAGAAGAAATAATTTTTTAAAAAAAGGGAATGAAACTTAAAATATAAATAACCAAAATGATTTTTATAAACTTGTTTGAAAGCATAGATCACATCCCAATATTAAAAAGTGGCATTGCAGTCATTAAAAATAACCTTATAACTACTAGTAGGCTTTTCCCCCTTTTCCATTCCCTATTTCCATGAAGAATATTAGCTAATTCATTTTATATCTACTGTAAGCCCTTTAACAAATTCAATTTTTAAGCTTATTGAAATATTACTGATAAATTTCCAACAATTTATAGAAAAGAATAGGCAAAACTTTCTAATTTTGCTTAAATTATTTGGCAATTAAAAATGCTTGAGCATACACCATATTAATAAAAATTTTAAACTACCTTTACCAAATATTTTCCAACACAAATGCTGAAATTAATATTTTAAGAATAAATCATATGCCAGGAGTGGTGCCACACACCTGTAATGCCAGCAGCTTGGGAGTCTGAGATAGGAGGATCACTAGTTCAAAGCCAGCCTCAGCAACTTAGCAAGACACTGTCTCTAAATAAAATATAAAAAAGGGCTAGAGATGTTGCTCAGTGGTTAAGTGTCCCTGGGTTCAATCCCTGGTAACGAAAAAAAAATGATAATTCAAAAAGATATTTTGTATATAATTACATAGGTAGGAATTATTATTAGAAGGATTAAAAGAAAATTAAAAAAGAATAGAAGAAATTCTTTAGGACATTGGATTTGGCAATGATATTTGTGCATAAGACCAAAAAAGCATGGAAAACAAAAGCAAAACTAGACAAATTGGATTATATTCAACTAAAATGTTTCTGCACAGCAAAGGAAACAATTACCAGAGTGAGCATACCAAATGGGAGAAAATATGTGTAAACTGTACATACAATAAGTAAATGACACTAGAATTTATAAAAGAACTCCAAAAACTCAATAGCAATAAAGCAAATAAGGTGCTTAAAAAGCAAGCATAGTCCTAAGTAGACATGTCTTTAAAGAAGACTTATGAATGGTCAACAAGTATATGAAAAATTGCTCAATATTTTTCTTCATGTGGGAAATGCAAATCAAAACCATAACAAGATATCACTTTACCTTAGTACTGTAATACCCAAGCTCACGAGTCCACCAGAGACCACCAGGAGTCTGATTCTGATGCAATCACAAAAGGGGTCTTTATTACAAGCTCGAGCAGGGACCGCACACCTTCCTGATGCAGCGGGTAGGGAGGTGCGGCCCTGAGTCTAGGGGAACAGGGATTTTTATGGGTTTCAACCACAAGCAGGGGAGTACATGCCTTGGTGTTACAGGATTGGGTAAGGGAAAGCGTGTGCAGGTGGACAGCAGTCTTGTCATTCTAGGATTGGGTAAAGGTGAGTGTGATCAGCATGAGATCAGTTGACCTATAGGCTGATAGGTTTGGTTGAAGTGGGCTCGATATCTAGTTTCCTGATTGGTTGGCCCAAATTGCTAATCGACTTACTGGTGCCTGAGCAGGATGCCGTTAAGGGTGTTGCAACTTTTCAGGAACTGGGTGGGGGCTGCTGATTTGGGGGCAAAGGTCAACAATCTCAAGATGGCATTGATCCTGTCCTCTCAGTACAAATGGCTACTATCAACAGCAATAAAGGCACCAAGTGTTGGTGAGAATATGGAGAAGAGGAAACCCTTGCACACTGTTGGTATAAATGTAAAGTAGTGCAGCCATTAGGGAAAACAATGTGAAGAGTCCTTGAAAAATTAAAAATGGAACTACCATATGATCCAGCAATCCCATTCCTGGGTATATCTCCATAGGAAACAATATCAATATTTCAAAGAGGCATCTGCCCTTCCATATTCATTGCAGCATTATTCACAATGGCTAAGATATGAAGTTAACCTAAGTGTCTATCAGTTGATGAATGGATACGAAAATGTGGTTGATAGAGAAAGGTTGATCAATGGGTACATTTAGATAAGAGTAAAGAAGTACTGGAGTGTTGGTGCACAGTAGGGTGACTACAACCAACCATCATGTTGCATATTTCAAAAAGCTAGAAGATAGGATTCTGAAGGTTTTGAACATAAAGAAATGATTAAAGTTTAAGGAGAGAGATTATGTTTAACCTGAAATAAACATTACATGGTATCAAATATGTAAACATTATATGTATCAAAACATCACAGGGTACCCATGAACATGTGCAAATTTTTAAATAAAGTAAAATATACCTACCCAAAACTGTAAAACAGAGTCAGAAACAACCAAATCTTAGAATTCTGTTTAGAAACTGAGCAAATCCTAAATTTCTACCTTGGACACTCTACATGTGAAGGTTTCCCCAAATACATACTACCAGTGAAACCAGAGTTTTGAGATGAGACTAGATTCCCCACTTCACCAATTTCCTTCTGTGTTCTTGTCTCACAAATTTGAAAGAAGCCAGGCATGGTGGTGCAAGCCTGTAATCCCAGCACTTTGGGAGGCTGAGACAGGAGAATTGCGAGTTCAATGCCAGCCTCAGAAATGGCGAGGTGCTAAGCAACTCAGTGAGACCCTGTCTCTACATAAAACACAAAATAGGGCTGGGGATGTGGCTCAGTGGTCGAGTACCCCTGAGTTCAATCTCCAGTACCAAAAAAAAAAATTGAAAAATAAAATTCATGAATAATAATAGAAAGGAGAGTAAATGAGGCAGCATTTATTAAAGTGAGAAGGAAGAGAAAGAACTACTGATATGTGAGAGGAGACCAGATAGCAGAAAAACCTATTTTGGTGTGCTAGCTTAGGGGCTTTATGGGTTTAGGGTATGAGCATTTATCAAAATCCATGTTGAACAGGTTTTGAAGAAGTATTGGCTGTGTACTGTAGCCTGAGTTTTAATCCTTCCTGTAACTCCCATTTGGATTCACTCCAACCTTCAGTATGTCCATTTCCCCCCAACACACACACAAAGGAGTTGGCTGGAGTGTTCCCACAGGTGAGTCTCATGGTCTTTGACATTTGAAATAGGCCTTGACTGTGCCCATTAATATTTCCACTGGTTAGTCTCCGAGTGTGGCCTCTGCCTCTGAATAAGAGCTTAACTGTGGCCCATTGCCTGACCATTATCTATGTTTTACTCACCAGCCTGCCCTGGGGTGGAGAACTGAGAGGACAAGACCTGGGCCATTTTGCAATTCTGGGCCTTTGTCCCCAACCCAGCAGCTCCCGCCCAGATTCTGAAAAATTACAACACACTTAACGCCACACTGCTCTGGCGCCAGTGAGTCGTTTCGCAATCTAGGCCAACCAATCAGGAAATTAAGCATTGGGCCCACCATAGCCAAACCTATCAGCCTAAAGATCCACTGACCTCATACTGACAACACTCACCCTTACCCAGTCCTGTAGTGACAAGACCACTGTCCCCCTGTGCGCGCTTTCCCTTACCCAATCATGTAACACCAAGGCATGTACTCCCCTGCTTGCAATTGTAACCCATAAAAATCCCTGCTCCCCTAGACTCGGGGCCACACCTCCCCAACTGCTGCTACAGGGAAGGTGTGCAGACCCTGCTTGAGCTTGAATTAAAGACCCTTTTGTGATTACATCGGAATCGGACTCCTGGTGGTCTCTGGTGGTCTCGTGAGCTTGGGCATTACAGAACTTCTGGGAAGGACCTTGTTTGCCCTGCCAATTCTTTATGGTTGCAGGATGCTCTGAAATCAAGATGCTGAAATTACTATTGCCAATGAGTTCAGCATCCATACATAATCTAAAACTAAAAACAACCGAGCAAACCAAAGAAAGCAACAAAAACCACAATCATTTGAGTGAGGACTCTAATGGAAGATCTGGGATGTATGGTTGCCATGGTAGGTCATTAAAGAGCCAGGTTTAGAGCAGAAAAATATTGGCTTTCCTTCTTGTGATTTATACACTACCCAAAAATTCTGGCTTGCTGGAATTTTAAATGTAACTCAAAATCATTTGACAAAAACTGTGAAACAGCACAATTTTCACTAACAAGTCTGCACATTCTCAATAGCAGATGGGTAATTTGGGCTATCTACCCACTATGAATTCAAGCCTGTGTTTTTTAAGCTACAGAGAGCCAGATTCTATAATTAGATATATCTGGGTGGCCTAGGAGGTGCCAAGTTAGGAATGACACTACTTCTGTCCTGCACATTTGTGTTTGGGGCCACTTGATTGGAAAAGCATCTCTTCTACCTTCCTCCCCAGCTTTCTGTTCAGTGAGGGCATGGAGCCTGAAGCCATCTTCTCACACAGGAGCTGCACAGGCTGATGATAAGTCTGTGCTGTGTTTGAGATAGCCCAGTCTGATGGGGAAATCTGTAGGAAGAAACCAGATTCCTTAGCAACCTTCCCCACTTTAACAGAGTGACCTTCCTCTACCTCCTCCCCTTTGTAAGCATGAAAGTTCCAGTTTCCACTTGAGAAAGCCAGAAAGAGACTGGGGTAAAATGAGGCTGTTGAACAAGGTAGGAAAGGAAGGAAGGAAGAAGAGAGGGAAAGAAGGGAGGGAAAGACAGGAGAGGATGAGAAAAAAGAAAAGAAAGGAAGCAAGGAAGAAAAGAAGAAAGTTTCCAGTGTATGTGTGTTTCAAAGCTTGTTATATGTTTATTAACACACTGAACAGGAAAAAAATATATAATAAAAACAAGTGAGAGAGGCTGGGGTTGTGGCTCAGTGGTAGAGCACTTGCCTGGCATGCGTGAGGCACTGGGTTTGATCCTCAGCACCATATAAAAATAAATAAATTAAATAAAGACATTATGTCCATCTACAACTAAGGAATATTAAAAAAGAAGTGAGAATTAGTAACAAATATATACATGAGAAGAAACATTGATTCAACCAGCCAACACGGAATGCATTAGGGATTAACTGCCTGGCAACTGTAGGCAGGTAGGGTGTGGCTGGAGGAGGTGTTCCCTGAGGGCATGCTATGGGGATTTATATTTTGCCCTTGGTGAGCTGAGTTTAGTCTCTCTCTGCTTCTTGGTGTGATGTCTTGAGTTGCTTCCCTCTGCCACACTCCTCCGCCCTGTTGTTCATCTTCACCTGGAGCACTGAGGGGTGGAGCTGGCCATCTATGGACTGACATCTCTTAAACCATGAGACAGAAAAAAACTGTTCCTCCTCTAGGTTGTTCTTGTCAGATCTTTTAGTCAAAGCCACAAAAAAGCTGACTAAAATGCAATTTGTTCTTTGAATAATAAGGCAAAAGTCTTCTTCATGTATGCATGCTTTCAAAGGACTTCAGGAGCCCTACCTGAAAAAATGACTTGTCAGGGTCACTGGACAACTAAGACACTAATCAAAATATTCAACACAGGAATGAAGAAGTTGTGACCGAAGAACTAATGACAAGCACTGAAAGCTTTTAAATAGAGAATTAAAACCAAGCAGTCATAGGAATTCATTTTAGAAGTCAATCAAAATGCTAAAAGTTTTGACAAAATCAAAATAATTAATAAGTACTACCTAAAACTTTCCCACGAACCTTAAAAAACATTAAAAAATAATTGAAAAAAATTTTGCTTAATGACAACATTTTTTTCAATTCTATTCTTTTTATCTTACTAAAATTCTTTTTTTTTTTTTTTTTTGTACCAGGGATTTAACTCAGGGACACTTAACCACTGAGCCACATCTCCAGCCCTTTTTATGTTTTATTTTGAAATGAGGTCTCCCTAAGTTGCTTAGGGATTTGCTAATTGCTGCGGCTGGCTTTGAACTTAACGATCCTCCTGCCTCTCCCTCCTGAGCAGCTGGAATTACAGGTGTGAACTACATGCTAGCCTTGAGTTAAATTTTTCCGTACTCCTTTTACATTTAAAAAGTACTCATTTTTATTAAAATACTTTATACATCCACCTAGCCATGCAACTATTGGTGTATTTGCAGAGATATATGGAATAATATTTTAATGCTAGTGATCGTTGTTTCTTGCTGAAGGACTTGGAAGTGACTTACCTCTTTGTGATTCTGTGCCTATTTTTAAAAACATGACAAACAAGCATTTGTCCTTTATGTCGTGCCTTGTGAGGGTTCGCTCCACAAGTTGAGGTCCCACGGGACAAGGGGATCAAGGAATGGGGTCCCACGGGACAAGGTCTGGGGTCCCGGTGGATGGTCATGGAGTCATTCACCCAGACACTGGGGGTAGGTAAAACTGCTCTGCCAGAGTGAGAAGCAGACCCGTTTATTTCAGTTAGTGCAACAGTTTATATAGGGTCCTCGGACCAATCATGGCCCTGAGGTTAGGTTACAGCCAATAGGGTATTGATCCATGTCAGGCGCGCAGCCAATCAGCATGGGATGAGAAAAGGAGAGGCACTGAAGGCAGCCAATCAGCATGGGGTAAAGAGGAGGGGGAAACATTCAAAGTAACCAATCAGCATAGGGCAAAGGGGAGGGGAAGTATTGAAGGCATGGAGAGAGCTCCTATAAGCATTTATTGAAAAAGTGAAGTCATTTTATAAAAAAGAAAATAAAACACAGGGCTGAATTGCTAAACCAATAGTATATCAATAAACAAAAATGAGGAAGACTGTTTAAATTCCATCAAGGAACATACTTTAATCAAGAAATAATTCACAAGCAATTCAGGTGATGATTATAAATCATTGTCAGCAATCCACAGAAAATATTGGACCCAATGAGTGAGGCAATAGTTATTTGGTCTATATACATACCACATGCATGACAAAGGAAAGAAACTCTCTCTTTTTTTTGGTACCAGGGATTGAACTCAGGGGCACTCGACCACTGAGCCACACCCCCAGCCCTATTTTGTGTTTTATGTAGAGACAGGGTCTCACTGAGTTGCTTAGTGCCTCGCCCTTGCTGAGGCTGGCTTTGAACTCGCGATTCTCCTGTCTCAGCCTCCCAAAGTGCTGGGATTACAGGTGTGCACCACTGTGCCCAGCTAGAAACTCTATTTCTTTAAAACTATTTTATAGAGTTTTCAAAAATTTGGAAGAGTTTCTCCTCATCCAATTTGGTGAAAATTTGTTTTATTACTGTCATATTTATTAAGTGGTCCAAGACAGCCATTAATCAACATTTGAAATTTACAACTGTTTTCAGCCCTCAGTCAAAATATCAAATGGGTCGCAGAGCCTTGAAACACCTTATTTTTCTTTAAAAAGGTGTTGTGCATTCTATCAGGCAAATATGTTAGCTCACTTCCCATCCATTTGTCAAAAACCTCACTCTAAATCATTAAAGACCAGTGTCCTTCAATCTCAATGCTGCACATTTCCCCCAACTTGAGCAGAAATTTTTGTCTATGTGTTTTTATTCATTCATTTGCTAAATAATATCCATGGAGTCATTTAACTTTGGGCAAATCAGAAAAATTCAGTTCAGGGCACAATTATACCCAGTTTCATTAAATTACTTTTGGCAAATGGTGCTGGCTTTTTACAATAGTTTTCAAACATCTAATAAGTAATTGCTTGTAATTGTGCCATTGTCTGATAGTGAAATGAAAGAACAGACACGGCAGTGCTACAAATCCCTCCATTTGTGTGGTACTGCAAAGCTCTCTGGCCCAGCAATTCCTTCTGACTGTCATGCTGTGGAAATTGCAGGGTGTGCAGCAATGAGGCTTTTAACTTATGAATAAGGACCTAGAGGAAAAGAAGGAATGGAATTACACAAATGAGTCCTGGCAGCCAAATTGTATTTCTCTTCTAGCTGACAGGACAATGCCTGGCCAATATGGAAGCGCCTACCACATTCTTTGGAACCTTAATTACTTAGCAGCTTTAATTTCAATCCCCTAAATTGGGACACTGTAAGAAAATTCACTCAGCAGTAGAAGAGATTGCTGGGCCTCAAGGTTACTGTGCCTTTCTAATCCTTCTCAGGAAAAGGAAGTGAAAAGAATCGTAGTCAAGCTGCTACTTTAAATTATGCATTAGGCCATGAATGTGTTCATTCATTGACCATTTATTGAGTATCTACTATGTGTTAGACACTGTTCTAGTCACTAGGTATACTAGAGAACATTGACAAGTGATAAAATAAGGAACATACTTGCCCTTTGACCTTGGTTCATGACCCTTAGCACATAAAACCACTGAAGTGTCTAAAATGATGAGTGTCTTTTGTATGCTAATAGTATGACTGGTGGCTGGGAGACCCTAGAGAGCTTCAGTATGGGTGCTCATCACAGGAAACACTAAGGCATGATTAGAGAGCTGGGACTTTCAGCCCCATTATCTGGCCCCTAAGAGGGGAGAAGGGCTAAAGATCCAGTTGATTAAAAAAAACCTACATAATGAAGACTTCATAAAACCCCAAAGGACAGGCAGGATTTGGGGAGTTTCCGGTTGCTAAATACCTGGAAGGGTCAAAAGGGTGGCACTTCTAAGGAAGACATAGAAACTTTGTACCCCTTTCCCCATACCTTGCCTTATACAGCTCTTGATCTGATTATTCATCTGTATCTTTTATGAATATAATAAACTAGTAAATCTAAGTACTTCCCTGAGTTAAATGTACCATCCTGACAAACTAATCAAAACCAAAGAAGGGGTAAAATTAACTCCAATTTATAGACAGTCATCAGAAATATAGATAATAACCTATTTGTGATTGACATCTAAATTGGGAGCCACTCTTGTGGGACTGAGCTTTTAACCTGTGGGATCTCATGCCATCTCAAGATGTATAGTGTCAGAGTTGAATTCTATTATAGGACACCCAGCTGGTGTCCCATGTAGAATTTCTTGGGATATGAGGAAAATTCCCACATACACTTTGGTAATTAGAGGTAGAGTATTAATTGATTGTGTAAGACATTGCTTATTTGGAATGGCACTTATTAAGTAACCTGACAACCTAGAATAATCCCACACCCTTAAGGATGGAGAAAATGCCAAGTATTTTTTTTTTTTTTTTTTTTGGTACTGGGGATTGAACTCAGGGGCACTCGACCACTGAGCCATATTCCCAGCCCTATTTTGTGTTTTATGTAGAGACAGGGTCTCACTGAGTTGCTTAGCACCTCGCCGTTGCTGAAGCTGGCTAATGCCAAGTATTTTTAAGACAGAAATAAATGTTGGGCCTGTAAGTTTACACAGAGTGGGTAAGAAACTCTTCAGCATAAGCCTTTTCCCAGGGAAAGTTGTATGTGGAAAAATTCAGACTGTTCTAGCCACTGTATAAACTATGAAAATCAATCATACCATGAAAAACGAAGTAGGGAAAAACATTTTTGTTTTCCCCTTAGAGCTAGACTTTCCTATAACTTATAATTTAGGGCAGGGCAAGAGGGCTAGAGAGGGACGATAATTGGGCTAGGGGTGTTCAGAAATATGTCATCTATGGAATGGACACACAAAGTCATTTATTGCAATCCCTTTAAAAACATTTCCAAGGGCTGAGATGTGGCTCAGTGACAGAGTTCTTGCCTAACATGCATGAGGCCCTGAGTTCAACACCCAGAACTGAAAAATCATTTTCCTAATTTATGTTGGATATTATCCTATATCTTACACAACTGTACTCTACCAATTCAAAGCGAGCTCTACTCTAAATTGTCATGGTACTTCACTTAAACCCTTGTCTGCTGCTTTATTAAAGAAGTACTGGGGAGGGGGATCCATGATGGCGGCCTAGACAGATGCTGCATTCCTAGTCTCTCCATGAGTGGGGATTAAAGCAATGGAAATACTGTTTCTCAGCGAGTTATTAGTGGACCCCAGACAGCTGCCTACACAGGAATTCCAGCCGCCTGTCCAGGCAGGTCTCCAGGCCCTAGCTTTTGTGTAGGACCCCAGCCATTTGCCGGCACAGGACCCATGGCTCCAGCTCCCACACACCACACACACCATGCAGGACCCCTAGCCGACATTCCCACGCGGGACCCCTGCTCCCATGAAGGACCCCTGGCTGCTCCTCCTGTGTGGACCTCCTTCTGCCAGTGTGGAGCGCCCTGTTCACCTACTCCTGGAGGCCCCTGGACAGGATCTGGAGACAGCCTCCATACTTCAGTATAGCATGCCACAGAGCTGTATCACTGAACACGTCGCCCAATGTCACTGCCCAACCTGGCCCTACACCCTACTTCTGAAAGCAGATGCTTCCATTGTGGAATACTTTCGTCACCATCTTGGACTTGATGGGGGAAATATGAGTAAACAACAGACAACCCCACCTACTGGATAAGAAGGGAAGCAATCCCTTTTATTTACCTTGAGATTTGAGAATTTCTTCTTATTCTTTTTCTCTATTATCCTTTTTTCCTTTTTTCCCCCTTCTTCTTATTTCTCTCTTGCTTTTATCCCACCCTCACATCCCCAACATTTATTTTTCATGCATTAAGCTACTGAAGACTGGGATATCTGATTAGTATATTATAGTTGTATTATATAGTCTCGTATCTTCTATTTTTACATTTTTTATTTTTCTTAGTTTTTATGTTTCCTTGTTTGTTGTACTCTATTTTCTTCTTACTTTCTTGCCTTTCCCAAATCTCTTTCTCTCTTTTCTACTACTAGCCAACTTCTTTTGGATTCCTCTTTCATGCTTTCTAGAATCTAATAACTCTATATCTTCACTTCCTACCTCCCTAACATCTCATCCTACACCCCAAACCCAGTTCTCTCTAGTCCATCAGAAGAAACTATACACCCTTTTGCAAACTTATTGTGTATATAGTAGATACTAAGTGAACTTATACTTTTTGTATATTGTGACAAAGCTATAAATGTCCTATTGGGAGCTACTTGGTTTCAAGCTATATATTGTTTGTATTGGGATTTGTTAATATTGGTCTCTCCCTTAAAGGAGAGGTATTGGAACCCTGCAGGGAATCTATAAGCCTATAGGATACAAACTGTAACACCTCAGATCCACAGTGCTAGAAGGGAAGACACACGAACTACATGAAAAAATAAGGGAAGAAAGTGCCTCAAACAAACCAAGATACTACGATATTAGAATCCATGGTCAACACAGCAGAAGAAATGTCAGAGAAGGAGTTAAGGATGTACATAATTAAAATGTTCTGTGAATTAAAGGATGATATAAGAGAGCAAACAAGCAGCAAAAGATCATTGTGATAAAGAGCTACACAGGCAAATACAGGAAGCAAAAGATTACTTCAATAAGGAGATAGAGATTCTGCAAAAGAACCAAACAGAAATCCTCAAAATGAAAGAAACAATAAACCAAATTAAAAACTCAATAGAAAGCATCACCAATAGATTAGATCACTTGGAAGACAGAACATCAGACAATGAAGACAAAATATTTAATCTTGAATAGAGTTGACCACACAGTGAAGATGGTAAGAAACCATGAACAGAACATCCAAGAATTATGGGATAACATGAAAAGACCAAATTTAAGAATTATTAGGTTAGAGGAAGGCATAGAATTTCAAACAAAAGGAATGAGCAATCTATTCAATGAAATAATATCAGAAAATTTTCCAAACACAAAGAATGAACTGGATAATCAAATACAAGAGGCTTATAGGACACAAATGTACAAAATCACAACAAATCTACACCAAGTCACATCATAATGAAAATGCCTAGTATTCAGAATAAGGAGAGAATCATAAATGTCACAAGAGAAAGAAATCAGATTACAAATAGGGGGAAACCAATTAGGATCTCTGCAGACTTCTCAACTCAGACTCTTAAAGCTAGAAGAGCATGAAACAACATATTCTCAGCTCTGAAAGACAATGAATACCACCCAAGAATCTTATATTCAGCAAAATGAAGTTTTAGATTTGATGATGAAATAAAAACCTTCCAAGATAAACAAAAGTTAAAAGAATTTACAGCAAGAAAGCTTGCACTACAGAACATTCTTGGCACAATATTCCATGAGGAGGAAATGAAAACCTGCAAAGGGAGGAACTACACTAAAGGAAGGGCTAAAAGAGAAACCTAGTCAAGTTAAAAACTAAAAATAAATCAAAATGTCTGGGATTACAAACGATGTCTAAATAATAACCCTGAATGTGAATGGCCTAAACTCATCAATTAAAAGACGTAGACTGGCAGATTGGATTAAAAAAAACACCCAACAATATGCTGCCTCCAAGAGACTCATCTCATAGGAAAAGTCATCCACAGACTGAAGGTGAATGGATGGGAAAAAATGTATCACTCACATGGACTGTGTAAACAAGCAGGGGTTTCCATCCTCATATCAGATAAAGTAGACTTCAAACCAAAGTTAGTAAAAAGGGATAAAGAAGGTCATTTTATACTGCTTAAGAGAATCATAGATCAACAAGACATAACAATCTTAAATATCTATGCCCCAAACAATGGGGCATCTATGTATGTCAAACCAACCCTTCTCAACTTCAAGAATCAAATAGACCACAACAAAATAGTACTGGGTGACTTTAACACACCCCTGTCACCACTGAATAGATCTTCCAAACAAAAACTAAACAAAGAAACTACAGAACTCAGTAAAACAATCAATAATGTAGACTTGACATATACAGAATATTCCATTCTTCAACAAGCAAATACACTTTTTTCTCAGCAGCACATGGATCCTTCTCCAAAATAGAACATATGCTATGCCACAAAGCTAGTCTTAGTAAGTACAAAAAATAGAGATACTACTCTGCATTCTATCTGACCATAATGGAATGAAATTAGGAATTGACAGATTAAAAAGTAGAAGCACTTCCAACACCTGGAGACACAATAATATGCTACTGAATGATGCATGGATAACAGAAGACATCAGGGAGGAGATAAAAAAATTCTTAGAGGTAAATGAAAATTCAAAATTCTTAGAGGTAAATGAAAATTCAGATACAACATATCAAAATCTCTGGGACACTATAAAGGCAGTGCTAAGAGGAAAGTTCATTGCATTAAGCTCATTCAATGAAAGAAGAAAAAGTCAACAAATAAATGAGTTGATACTACATCTCAAAGCCCTAGAAAAAGAGGAACAAACTAACACCAAAAGAAGTAGAATACAGGATGTAATTAAAATCAGGGCTGAAATCAATGAAATTGAAACAAAAGAAACAATTCAAAAAACTGACAAAACAAAAAGCTGGTTCTTTGAAAAAAATTTTAAAACATGACAAACCCTTAGCCACTCTAATGAAAAGAAGGAGAGAGAAAACTCAAATTACTAAAATTGATGATGAAAAAGGAAATATCACAACAGACTCTACTGAAATACAGAGGATAATTAGAAACAATTTTGAAAATTTATACTCCAGTAAAATAGAAAACCCTGAAGACACCAACAAATTTCTAGAGGGATATGACCTACTCAAACTGAACCAAGAGGATATTCACAACCTAAAAAGACCAATTACAAGCAAGGAAATAGAAGACACCATCAAAAGCCTACCAACCAAGAAAAGCCTGGGATCAGACAGATTCTCAGCTGAGTTCTACAAGACCTACAAAGGAGAACTAGCTCCAATACTCCTCAAATTAATCCATGAAATAGAAAAAGAGGGAACCCTTCCAAACTCATTCTATGAGGCCAAGATCACTCTGATACCAAAACCAGAGAGAGACACATCAAAGAAGGAAAATTTCAGTCCAATATCCCTGATGAATATAGATGGTCACAGGGGTGGGAGGGGGGAGGGGGCAGAGGGACAGTAAAGATGGTGGAATATGATGGACATCATAGCCCTAGCTTTATGTATGACTGCATGTATGATGTGATTCTACATCACAAACAACCAGAGAAATGAAAAGTTGTGCTCCATCTGTGTACAATGAATCAAAATGCACTCTGCTATCATGTAACCCTAAACAGAATAAATAAATAATTAAAAAAGTTCTCAATAAAATTTTGGCAAATTGCATACAAAAGCATATTTAAAAAATAGTGCACAAAGATGATTGAATGAGATGGTCATCACTACGCTAGGTGCATGAATAAAGACACAAATGGTGTGACTCTGTCTGGTTTGCAATCAGAGAAATGGAAACATTGAGCTCTATATATGTACTATGACTTGAAATGCATTTAAATAAATTAATTTTTAAAAAAACAGTGCACCGTGATCAAGTGGGATTCATTCCGGGCATGCAAGTTTGGTTCAACAAATGGAAATCAATAAATGTAAACTATCATATCAATAGACTTAAAGATAAGAATCATATGATTTTATCAATTGATACAGAGAAAGCATTTAACAAAACACAGCACCCTTTCATGTTTAAAACACTAGAAAAACCTGAGATAGTAGGAACATACCTCAACATTGTAAAAGCAATCTATGCTAAATCCAAGGCCAATATCATCCTAAATGGAGAAAATTGGAAGCAAAACAGGGATGTTCTGAGGTTAGGTTACAGCCAATAGGGTATTGATCCATGTCAGGCATGCAGCCAATCAGCATGGGATGAGAAAAAGAGAGGCACTGAAGGCAGCCAATCAGCATGGGATAAAGGGGAGGGGAAACATTCAAAGTAGCCAATCAGCATAGGGCAAAGGAAAGGCGAGGGGAGGCATTGAAGGCAGCCAATCAGCATAGGAGGCGCTGAAGGCACGGAGAGAGTTCCTATAAAAATTGTTATCAGGGATATCGTAGAGTTTAAACAGTAACACTGAAGAGTCCTGAGACATTTTACCTTAAAAATTCTTATCCACAATCTTTTCAGGGTCACCTAAAGCATGTCTCTGAATTTTTGTTTTTATATTCATCAGGTAATGCTTATTAACTGTTGTAAAAACACAACAGTAAAATTTCATTGGTTTAATATAATTGTGCTTTCTTATTTACTTCACAGTTGAATGTGAGTCAGGGGACTCTCCAGGGCAGCTTTCCTCCAAATGCTGATTCTTACCATCTCATGATGCTGCTATTTTAAGTATTGACTTCTGAGATCCCAGGGCAGGAAAAGGGAAAATTGTGGGTGATTATAATATAATTTTATATGGCTAGTTCTAGAAGTAGTGTATTTCAATTCTGTACACATCCCATTGGCCAGACCCAGTTAAAACAGCCCAAAGTAACTGCAAGAAGCAGTTAGAAAATGTATGTAGCAAGAGGAAATGAGTAGATAATCATCTAAGTTCTTCCTGCAACAGTCTTATTTCATATAAAGGGAGTCAAGAAGCTTAGTCTATCTGCATCAGTTTTAATTCTAACAATTGTATATAGTTTCAAAAGATTTTTACATTTTCATATAACTAATTGCCTAGGAAGCATCTCTCTTCCAACTCTCTTTGAAGATAGTTATTTTCCTGTCGGTAAGGAGCTGAATTCTTTAAAATGGTGACCAAATTCTTAGTGACAAAGTAGAATGGTTTTCATAAGCCATATAGTAGCATGGAACCCAGGCTCTCATCTCTCTAAAACAAGGACAGCAAAGACCTTGTACTTGAAACTATGTCCAAAATGAATACTTGGCCTCCAGGATGAGCAGTAGGAAAGGGAAGTATAGTGCATATGCTAAAATCATCATATGGTTGAATTGGAAGGATCTTTAGAGACTGCAAATGACATGTGGCACAGAAAATATCTGATGTTATTTCATAGGAAATATCACTGTGGACACTTTTCTGCACTTTCAGATTGCACCTTAATCATGAAAAATGTTACTTTTACTACTCAAAGGAGCTAAAAACATTTCTTCCTTCATCATAATATTGCAGAAATTCTGAAGAGAAGAATTAGCATATGGCAAGATTCAGGGTACAGATTGCTCATATTACAGTGAGAGAGGAAGAGCTACAAACATGAGAAACATCATTTCTTAGCAAGCAGCAATGTAGGAGGCTTGTTGTAATTTACTTCCGGTATTGTGATGCGCTGAGGGAGTCTTCTTAACAATCCAGTGAAAACACTCTATCTAGTGAAATTTGAAAATAATCTTAAATAGACCTTTAAGATTATTTTGCAAAAAGTGGCATAGACCTTGAGGAAAAAACAACTTCCCATAGTAGATACGCATAAAAATCAATTCATGAAATATGTGTTTGATGAATAAATGAATGAGGGATGATCAAGGTGCTGTCTGTCCATTCAAGAGCTAGAAAGATCAGAAGCGAGGGAAGTGAGGTAAGAGGAGACAAATAGAGTTCACTTCTTAAGTGCCTAAGAAGTGCTATTTTTTAATTTATACACATATTGGCTATGGGATTTGATCCCCCCTCAAAAATTCACACACTGTTCAAGTTATTTAGATTCTATGACCTTTTCACCCAAGTTCCACAGGAGTATTAAAAGCATGCTTCAGCTTCAAGGTCGACTTTATTAGCCTGGGTGGAAAGGATTTTGAATAAACAAAGCCAGTGAGCAAATCTTCCACACAACATCAGTCATCCTACTAACTGTCAAGAAAGACTGATTAACCTGTTTTCCCTATTTTCACTAGAACCAAGAGTGGAACTATTCATCTATCATAAGAAAACCTATTCTAACAATATGGTCAGCCAGATAATGAATGGTTTACAATTGACTGGCTGGTCTTTTGTAAAGAGATCATGTCTAAAATTGTGTATGCATATGCACTTTGACCAAGAGATCATATTCTTAGGAAAGACACATTGGCAAAATATGAAAAGCTATGCACAAGTCTATTCTTTTAGCGTTATTTAGAATAGCAAGACTTGGGCATAACCCAAATATCCATAAATAAGGTACTGTTTGAATAAATTATATTACATTCCTATAAAGTGAAGAAAAGTGTGTGTAGAATGCCATTATTTAGCTAAGAAAAGCGGGGTACATTTTGTCATACCAGAAACCAAAGAAGCTGTCAAAGACCATTAAGATTGTGTCCAAAACACCTCAAGCACCATCATGGTTAATTGGTTGTCAACTTGTCTGGCTTGAGACACACCTAGAAAGTGAAAAGCACACTTTTGTGTGTGTCTGTGAGGGTATTTCCAGAGACCATCAGCATATGGGTCAGTGGTACAAGTTTAGAGCCATCCTGAATGTGGGTGGTGCATTTCAAAAAGCTGCTGGTTGACAAGAGCTAAACTGTGGAACCAACCTAGATGACTGGATAAAGAAACTGTGGCATATATACACAATGGAATAGTACTCAGCAATAAGAGAATAAAATCATGGCATTTGCAGGTAAATGGATGGAGTTGGAGAATATCATGCTCAGTGAAATAAGCCAATCTCAGAAAACCAAATGCCGAATGTACTCGTTGATAAGTGGATGCTGATCCATAACGTGGGGGAGGACATGGGAAGAATGGAGGAACTTTGGTCACAGGGGTGTGAGGGGGGAGGGGGGCTTGGGAGCAGTAAAGATGGTGGAATGAGATGGACAATGGACATCGTAGCCCTAGCTTCATGTATGACTGCATATATGATGTGATTCTTCATCATGTACAACCAGAGAAATGAAAAGCTGTGCTCCATCTGTGTACAATGAATCAAAATGCATTCTGCTATCATGTATACCTAAGTGGAATAAAATAAAATTTAAAAAAAGAAAGAAAATTGAAGGGAAACAATATTTTTTTTAAAAAAGTTGGTGGTTGGAACAAAAAGCAGGAGGAGGAAGCCTGCCTGCTTGTAGCTCTATTCTTCTTGAGCAACTGCAATTTTTGGCTGCTGCCACTGCCCATGGACATCAGACTCCAGCTTCTTTAGCCTTTGAATGTGGACTCCCACCAGCATGTCTCCAGGGAGCTGCAGGCCTTCAGCCTTGGACTGGCACTGTGTCATTGACCCCTCTTGTTCTCAAGCTTCCAGTTCCTTAGACTGGGCAGCTATCAGTTTCTCTGGCTCTCCAGCTTTCAGATGGCTATTATAGGACTACCCAGCCTCTGACCGAGTAAGCCAATCTAACAAATTCCCTTTTTTAACTCTGTATGTGTATATATATGTGTATGTGTATACATATGTATATGTGTGTATGTACACGTATACATGCTTTTTGCTTCTGTTCCTCTAGAGAACTCTGACTAATACAGACGCCAAAATAAAAAGGCATCTATTAATGAAGACAAAAAAATTTGGGAATCAATTAGAATAATTTTAATGAATTAAAACACATGAAATATGTTCAGATACATGAGTCCATACCACATAGTGGTATTTTAGAAATAGTCATTGTTCACCTTTGGAAGATATAAGGGAATTAACTCATATGCATTAGTTTATATTTTAACAATGAAAGCATAAACCAAAAATTCAAAAAATGTTTGTGTAAGGAGGAAAGGAATAGGATGTAGCATATACAAATAGGAAATGTATTTCTTTGAATATACCTTGATTTATAGATTTTACTTTGTATAATTTTTAGACATAATTTTAAAAAGTTTAATCTATATAAGTTATATATAGATCTTTATAATTAGAATGCGAAATAAAACATTCCATTTTATTATTATTGTTTTTAATTTTTTTGGACTTTTGGTTAACATGTAATAATTGCATACATTAATGGGGTACAGTGGGATATCCAATATATGCATATTGTATGCACTGATCAAATCAGAGTAATTAGAATCTTTCCCCCATTATTGCTTTATGTTTGGAAACTCCAAGGCCCTCTTTTCTAGATCTTCATAAAATATATGAGGTTATTTGTGAACTACAGTTATTCCAATATGCTATTGCTATTATTGTTTAAATAGTGTTTGTATATAAACTTGACTTAAATAATATAAGTTTGAATTGTTCAGGTCCCCTTATATGTGGATTTTTGTCTATTTTTGGAGATTTGTGACAATTTGGAAAAACTCACAAACTGGGTAGCCTTCAAATATCGTTTCAAACATTAAGAAAGAAGTATGTCACAAATACATAAAATATACATAGATCATAGTTTCCCACAAAATATATACAAAATTTTTTTTTTTTGGTACTGGGGATTGAACTCCGGGCACTTGACCACTGAGCCACATCCCCAGCCCTATTTTGTGTTTTATGTAGAGACAGGGTCTCACTGAGTTGCTTAGCGCCTCGCCGTTGCTGAGGCTGGCTTTGAACTTGCAATTCTCCTGTCTCAGCCTCCCAAAGTGCTGGGATTACAGGCATGAGCCACTGCGCCTGACCACAAAATATATACAAATATGTCACAAAAGTTTAAAATTTATGCATCCAAACTTTCACAAACTGTACATGGTGCCATTCACAATCCAGAAAACTGTAAAGAATTGTAAAGATGCAGTATTAAATTATAACTGCATAAAATTAACTGTAGTACCTCCTGTACTCATTTCATAGCCACATCCTTTTGCTATTATGATGAGTTTGTGTTGTATCTGCTTAACTGCCTTGTGGTGCTAATTATCTCCGTGTGAATATTTTGTCTCTCCAATAAATTGTGTGTCATACTAAAAAGCAGTCTCTCGCTGTTTCTGTGTATTTTCACCATATAAAACACATTGAACATACAAAATATGTGCTAATTGACTGTTTGTCAGTAAGGCTTCTGGACAAGAGTAAGCTATTACTAGTTAAGTTTTGGCATAGTCAGTAGTTACACAGAGAGTTCAATCGGTAGCAGGAGCAGAAAGTGGAGCCCAGAGAGCCTAGAGCAGCCTCACCACCCCCAGCTGTCCTAGCTGCCATCGCAAACCACCCAGTCACCATCACCACAACCAGAAACATCAAGTAGAAGCCCTACCACCCCCATCCTCAGTGCATGCAGACAGCACGTCCAGCACCACAGATAGTGGCACGGGGCCAGGTGGTCTGGGTAGCCTCACTTTCATGGGCAGCAAGGACTAGGTCATCACAGGAAGGTTTTGGGGGAACAATCAAGTGTTCCAATGTAAGAAATGCATATAGCTTCATCAACAGGCATGACACCAAGGCAGATGTGTCTGTGCACCAGAATGCCATGAAGAACAATGACCCCAGGAAGGGCCTTTGCAATGTCAGAGGAGACACTGTAGAGTTTGATGAAATTGAAGGAGAAAAGGGTGTGCAGGCAGCAAATGTTACAGGCCCCAGTGGAGTTCTAGTTCAAGATAGTAAAAATGCAGCAGGCCAGACCATTATAGATAATATCTACCTCATAAAGGTCCTTCGGGCAATTACCAGAATAGTGATAGGGAGGAAAAGAATGTGAGAACAGAAAACATGCCCAAAGTCTAGAACCAACACTAGCCCTATCACAAGTGAAGATTCCCACCTTAGCACATGTGGAGCCCCTATGTGCGGGGGCCACAGTATTGCAATCCTTTCATACAGGAAGAAGTGATGGAGGATGCTGATAGCCAGGGTGCTGAAGAACAAGGTAGAACAGCAAGATAGAATATGTATCTAGTTATACCACAATTACAGAGGGACAGTCCTCACCAAAGACAGCCTAGAGATGATAGCAATGAAGAGGATAAGAGAAACCAAGGATATGAGACCCAAGGTCAACAGCTACTTCAAAGGTCAGAACCATTGCATCTTCAATTACCAACACAGATGTCCTGAAAACCTCAAATCACAAAATGCCAAAGAAACAAATGGCCAATCTACCAGCTGAGAATTTGTCCACTCCTGAGGTTGGGCAAGATAGGTCTTAGTAAATGCCAACTTGCTATCTCTACCATCATCTGGTCATCC
The DNA here is from genome assembly GCA_028644305.1 of Xerus rutilus. Lineage (NCBI taxonomy): Eukaryota > Metazoa > Chordata > Mammalia > Rodentia > Sciuridae > Xerus > Xerus rutilus. Next base: position 11,416,342 of record CM053417.1, read on the forward strand.
ATAAAGAAAATATGAATAGGAAATTCCAGCAGTAAGAAGTAAACACAATATTGGAGCTGAAGACTTTAAGTGTTGGCTTTTTTGTCTGCTAACTGGATAACTAGAACTATCTGTATTATCTGTGTAGCACGGGGTTTTTGTAATTTTTACCTAAAGACATATCTTTAAGGTAATAATAAACATGTTTTTATTAAAAAGCCAAGTTTTCCTCAATTTATCTTTAAAGATTTCTTCTTCTTCCTTCGTCCTCCCTCCTTCTTCCTCCCTCCTTCTTCCTTCTTTCTTCTTTCTTCTTCTTCCTCCTCCTCCTCCTCCTCCTTCTTTTGGTACCAGGGATTGAACCCAGGGTCACTTAACCATGGAGCCAACATCTTCAGCCCTTTTTTTTTTTCTTTTTTTTTTTTTTTTTTGGTACCGGGGATTGAACTCAGGGGCACTTGACCACCGAGCCACATCCCCAGCCCTATTTTGTGTTTTATGTAGAGACAGGGTCTCACTGAGTTGCTTAGTGCCTCGCCCTTGCTGAGGCTGGCTTTGAACTCGCGATTCTCCTGTCTCAGCCTCCCTAAGTGCTGGGATTACAGGCTTGAGCCACCGCGCCCGGCTAGCCCTTTTTTGATGTGTTTTGTTTTGAGACAGAGTCTTGCTAAGTCCTTAGAGCCTTGAAAATTGTTGAGATTGGTCTCAAACTTGTAATCCTCCTACCTCAGCCTCCCAAGTCACTGGATTACAGGGGCATGCCATTGCACCCAGCTAAAAGTTTTTAAAGTATTTCATATCTGGTCAAGTTGAGATTTGTTTTAAGAACTTCTTTTTAAATTTTTAATAAAGTTTACAACGTGATTTTTCAAAATAGTCAACAAATTTCAAGCAATTGTTAATAAAGTTCTTATATAATTTTTTAAAAAGTTATAGACAGGTTTCCAACTACATGGAGAGCCAGCATCTGTCGTCCCCTCATTAATCAAGAGTTGATTGTAATAGATATATTTAATATATAAAATATAACACAAATGTATATTTGTATTATAATTTATATAATTATCATTTTAATATACATTACTGTAGCATGTATGTATGTGTGTCTATATACAAAAAAGATTATATACATTTATAGAACTACATTTGAAAAATATAAGAATTTGACTAAAATGAAGGAGGCATATAGAAATAATTAAGTGGAGTTTTTATAAGACTGCAATGAAATGCATTTGTTCAACTGAAATACTCTGAGCGTGACTCCTTAATCAAATGTTTATTAAATGCCTATGTGACACAGGTACTATACTGCATGAAAAACACAAAATCCCTGCCGTGTAGTAGGGGAATAAAACAATGAACAAGTAAATAACCCATAAATGTGTAATTACAAACTGCAGTGAGGGCATTAGTGTACCAACCAATGTTTACTGAGTTTATGTTAGGAACGGTTATAAAGGGTAAAGTTACCATTTTTCAGAGGAAGAAACTAAAAGCACATCTATGTTAAGCAGCTAGCCAAAGATCAAAGAGCTTGTACATGGAACAATTATGAACCAAACCCAAGCTGATTGCAAAGAACTAGATCCTATGATTCACTGAGTAGGAAACACAGGAGAACAGTGGGTCTTTGTGCTTTTTTTTAATTGACTAGGGAAGGTCTCTGAGTACTTGACTTTTATGCTTAGAAACACAGCATTAGGAAGAATGAACTTGATCCATGTACGTTTTTGTTTTTTTTTTTTTGGTACTGGAGATTGAACTCAGGGGTACTCAACCACAGAGCCACATCCCCAGCCCTATTTTGTGTTTTATGTAGAGACAGGGTCTCACTGAGTTGCTTAGCGCCTCGCCGTTGCTGAGGCTGGCTTTGAACTTGCGATTCTCCTGTCAGCCTCCCAAAGTGCTGGGATTACAGGCTTGAGCCACCACACCTGGCTCCATGTATGTTTTTTGAAAAATATTTTTAAAGTTGTAGATAGACATGATATCTTTATTTATTTTTTATGTGGTGCTGAGGATTGAACCCAGTGCCTCACACGAGGCAAGAGCTCTACCACTGAGCCGCAACCCCAGTCCTAGACCCATGTATGTTTTTAAATGACCTTCTAAATGTTGGCAAGGATAGATGGCAGGTAGGCAAAAGGGGAAGACTGAAGAGGAAGGTCAGAATGAGAACCCTTGCTCCTTTGGCCCTTCCAGTCATTCTCTCAGGCCAAATGGGAACATGTGGCAAAGAAGACTATGGTGAAATGTTTGGCCTGGCAATATAGAGTGAAGGAAAAGGAAAAGGAAAGGAACATCAGTTGCTACCTTGACTGCAGCAAGCCTTGACTTCTCTGGAGTTCCAGAAAGCTCCTAGGCCCTGAGGTGCTGCTTTGCATGCCTCTTTTTTTCAACTTTTTGTTCTTTTAAGTTATACATGACCGTAGAGTGTATTTTGGCATATCAAACACATATGGAGTATAGCTTCCCATTCTTGTGGTTTTATATGATGTGGAGTTTCATTTGGTTACATATTCATATATAAACATAGGAAAGTTATGTCTAATTCATTCTACTGTCTTTCCTATTCCCATCTCCTGTCCCTTCTCTTTCTTTATTCCCCTTTGTCTAATGCAATGGATTTCTATCCCCACTCCCTTATTGTGAATAAGCATCTGCATATCAGAGAAAATATTTGGCCTTTGATTTTTTGAGATTGGCTTATTTCACTGAGCAAGATAGTCTCCAGTTCCATCCATTTAATGTCAAATGCCCTAATTTCATTCTTCTTTATGGCTGAGTAATATTCCATTGTGTATATATACCACATTTTCTTTATCTATTCATCTGTTGAAGGGCACCTAGGTTGGTTCCATAGCTTAGCTATTGTGAATTGAGCTGCTAAAAATATTGATGTGGCTGTGTCACTGTAGTATGCTGATTTTAAGTCCCTTGGGTATATACCGAGTTGTGGGATAACTGGGTCAAATGGTGGTTCTATTGCTAGTTTTCTGAGGAATCTCCATACTGCTTTCCAGAGTGGTTGCACCAACTTGCAGTCCCACCAGCAATGTCTGAGTGTACCTTTTTTCCCACATCCTCACCAACATTTATCATTACTTGTTTTCTTGATAATCATCATTATGACTGGAATGAGATGAAATCTCAATGTAGTTTTAATTTGCATTTCTCTAATTGCTAGAGATGTTAAACATTTTTTCATATGTTTGTTGACTGATCATATTTCTTCTACTGTGAAGTGTCTGTTCAGTTCCTTTGACCATTTATTGATTGTGTTAAGAGAGCCTCTTCATCATATGATATTGGGAAAACTGGAAATCCATATATAGTAGAATGAAATTAAACCCATATCTGTCACCCTGCACAAAACTCAACTCAAAATGGATCAAGGACCTAGGCATTAGACCAGAGACCCTGTGCCTATTAGAAGAAAAAGTAGGCCCAAATCTCCATCATGACAGCTTAGGAACCAACTTCCTCAATAAGACTTCTAAAGTGCAAGAAGTAAAATAAAGAATCAACAAATGGGATGGTATCAAACTAAAAAGCTTCTTTACAGCAAAGGAGACAGTCAAGAACATGAAGAGAGGGCCTCAGGATGGGAGAAAATCTTTGCCAACTGCATCTCAGATAGGACGTTAATCTCCAGGATATATAAAGTACTTAAATGCTTTTCTTTACTACTCCTTTGTCTCACTGAGGCCTGCCTCATGCTCTCTTTAGGATCAGGCCAATTGTGAGTGCTTCAATCTGGGCTACTATGCACGGAACAAGTGACAAGCTCTTGTATGAGCAGCAAGGCCAGTTGCCAAAAAACAAGTAACCAAGTATGGGAAGAAGATGATTGCAATGCACTTCAAAAGTCACTCCAGACATTGCCCATTAAACAGTATTCCAAGAGTGTGGTGCCATTTGGCATGAATGTCAGTAAAGCTTATCCATATCAATATAATCCCTATTTGACTTGGGGATGATAGACTTTGCTAGTGTCCAAATAAATAGGCTGCCAACTTAATAAAGACCATGCTAGAAAATGCTAGATGGTTTTTAAAGTGATGCTAATTTTTGAAATCACAAAGAATTTGCAGAGAATAAATAATAATGTTATTGTTTTCAAGAAAGTGCATTCAATGTTACTTTGACTCTATTGCTCATGCAACACCTAAGCCTTTAAGTGTTTTTGAAGCAGGTTTTCCAGAGAATACAGAATTCAAGGATAGTTTGCTTCCTGACAAGATTGTGGATTGAACCTGAAGAACTAGAGAGATAAGTAAATATATTTGATCAACCTGATAACAAACCCCAAATTATCTCTGTAAATGGAGAGGATGTAACTTTTAAAAATAAATTCACACACCTGTAGATGTAGCCCATCAATGCTCTTATCCAGAACTCTTTTTCATGTAAATGTTACAAATTCTAACCATGTAGTGGCCAAGGAAATAGTCAATTAAATGGTTCACAAGTGTGTTAGCTGTTTCAGTGTGAGGATGTTCTGATAAGAATAGGATGATGATAATGATTTGAGAGTTGGAGATACTAACAATAGATCTCCCCAGTATTTGTCAGACTACATGTATTTTAAGTCTGTTTTCTGCATTCAGTGGATGGGATTAAATGTATTGGGAACAGAAGAAGTCACATGTAAAAGAATACTAACTCTAGCAATAGCTATTCTTCTCTTCTGGGACTTTGTGTTAGTCAGCTTTTTTGTCACTGTGACCAAAATACCCAATGATGATAACTTACAGGAGAAAAAATTTATTTGGGGATCATGGTTTCAGAGGTTCAATCCGCAGTCAGCTGACTCCATTGCTGTAGGCCTAAGGTGAGGCCAAATATCATGGTGGAAGGGCAGCAGTGGTGGGAAGCTACTCCACTCACAACAACCACGAAGCACAGAGGGGAGTGGGGAGGGGCTGTAGGGAAGATGTACCCTTCCAAGGCATAACTCCGGTGACCTAGCTCCTCCAGCCATACCTCACCTGCCTACAGTACACACATTCAGTTCATTCAGACTAAGATGGACTGATGAGGTTCAAGCTCTCATAATCAAGTCATTTCACCTCTGAATATCCCTGCATTAACACAGGAGATTTGAGGGAACCATATTCAAACTATAAAAAGCTTCTGACCATCATGAAGCATACTGATTGTTACAGAGTCTTTGTGGATATTGGATGTTGTGAATGGAGTGCATCCTTAGTAAGTCAGTTTGAAGGAGTAATGCAGAGAAACATGTGCACCATGATAATCGTGAAAGAAGCTGTGATGAGTTTAACAACAGACACGGAGTTTGGGAGAGTGTTAGGAAGAAGCAACTTGCTACAAAGTCAATGAGTCAGTCAACTTTGGAAAAGGAGAACAAACAAGAAAATTATCAGGGGGGAAATTTAATCCCTATCAGAAACATTTGAAGTTTTCTTGAGAATTAAAATAGAAAGATTTTTGTTATTTTTAAAACATTTCCCTTAACACCTCATGAAGCCATTGCTCATTCATGTGCCACATACTTCATCAGAGGCTTCTAAAAGGAGAAAAGTATCAAAGGCGATTACAAAGAAGATTTCAAACTTAAAAGCTAAAATAATCAAGCAGAGGACTAGGGAACTTCTCTGCAATGAGGGTTTACATCCTAGAACCTGATTCTGCCTATGTTTTGAACATATGAAATAAAATGTGTGGTATATATTTTGCAGGTAATCTTGACTTCATTTTTCAATGTCATATTTTATTAATGATAATTTAAATAAATGTTTACACCTTTTAAAAATGTATCTTGTAAAGTACATTGGATACTGTTACCATGTCAAAATACTACTCAGACACTGGAAAGGGAGGTATGTTTCCAACATAGTCAAGTGTGTATCAGTTGCGATGTTTTGTTTATTATGTGGACCATTTTAAAGAAACAATTCAAATAATTCAATGATAATATTTTATTATTTACTTTAGCATTTCTAAAGTTAATTTTTATGTACTTTTATAGTTGGTGTATATTGTTACTATTAAAAAGATAAAAGTTTCTCTTTCTCCCCTAGTAATCTCTCATTGTATTCATCTATATAGGGAAAAAAACCAAAGTTTTATGTTCTCTACAAAAGGATGGAGATATATATATATATATATATATATATATATATATATATATATATAATTGTATGTATACTATACACATATACACACCTGCCAATATATACATATATATGAATTATGACTTGTCAAAATTATGTATACATGGTATGTATTCGTTTTATCTGTAATGGCAAGGAAGAGTAACAAAGATGAGGAGGAAGAAAGAAATAAGAAAGATATGAAGAGGGGAAGAGAGGAGGAGAATAAGAAGGAGGAAGGAGGAGAAAGGAGGGAAGAGGAGCAAAAGGGAAGAAAAGACTTTACTAATAATGGGGCTGGGATTGTGGCTCAGTGGTAGAGCGCTTGCCTCGCATGCGTGAGGCACTGGGTTTGATCCTCAGCACCACATAAAAATAAATCAATACAGATATTGTGTTCACCTACAACTAAAAAATATTTTTTTAAAAAAAGACTTTACTAATAATAAGGAAACAGTTAAATATCCTTCATCGATTCCATGAATTTCTCAGTTTTTAAATATATCTATGACAAAGAGCAATTTTCCAAAATGTTTTCAACATAATATATAGCATAAAACCAGAACACACAGTTGCATGTACACAGTGCTTACAACTTCATAAAAGATGTTGTGGGCATAACTTGGAAAATAATAAGCAAAAAAGAAGTTGTTTTTCATTATTGCTCTATATGCATGTATGATTACATGATGGGTGTAACTCTACATCATGTACAACCAGGAGAATGAGACGTTATATTCCATTTATGTATGATGTATCGAAATGCATTCTACTGTCATGTATAAGTAACTAGAAAAAATTAAAATTTTTTTCAAAAGAATAAGTTGTTTTGGATTATGGGATAAAAAGTAGAGGTTTTTTTACTTTTAAAAATGTTTTAATGTTATATTGTTTTGCAATTTAAAAAAAAATAGAGTTAGGAAATGCATCACTATAGTTAATTAACCAAGAGTGCTACAAATAAAAAGTCAAAGATTTATCTGAGAATGATTATTTGACTAAAAATGAATCCCCATTACTCACCATTTTAAGCAAAGATCTTCTTACCCACACATGATTTAGTGGCAAACTAAGAAGCAGAAGAAAAAGAAAAGCAGTCATAAAACAGGGGCAAACTGTACCAAAGAAGAAGCTGCCAAAAGCAGCTTAAGTGTGCATCTCAAGAGTACCAGAGTGTGGGGTCAGGAAAACAGCATCCACCTCTAATTCTCCCAGGATGCACTCAGAATTGAGCTAAGGTATGTGAAACATACACTGCTATAAGTAAACATCCTGCTTTAAATGCCTACATTTTTCCTTTTTGTGTGCAAGTTTTAAAGGAATGGATCCCCCAAAATGATTAAATATCTAAAATTAGCATCCTCTATTTTTCAGCCAGCTCCTTGTAAAAAGATTAGAAATGCAGAATAAGCTGGAATTTTGCAGAGGGTCTATTCTTGACCAGATGCAACCCATTGGTCACACCTGAAAAAGGCATCTTAATGGCCCTTTCTTTTCTGGATATTACTATTCTTAGCATAATTCTCCTGGCCTCACTGGGCATAAGTGCGTCCAGAAGGAAAAAATGGATGAGACCTAGAGGCTAGCAATTTTTCACTGGGAATAGACTGCAGGGTTGGAGAGAACAAGGTAATTATCTTTAGCAATGAAATTGTTTTGATAAGGCCATCGAGGAGGGGGCAATGTGAAGGAATAAATAGGTCAGTTCATTTTTATCAGTTTCCCTGACTCAGCCGCTCTTTGGCTGCTTTAACATAGAATAGGAGCCCTGACAACTCCTGGATCAGCAGAGCATATGCTGTTTAAATAAAACCTATCTATGTTGCAATATGGCTCATCCTCAAAAACTTGCCTTTCCTACAAAAATATCAACAGTTTGGTCCCCATCCTTCAGCTGTTCTACATCTCACTATCTGCCTTGCATTGACTAACTACTTCTCTTTCAGAGCTGGTGTACAGAACCTTTAATCCTTCCTAAAATGGCACATCTCTCTGAGCTAGGAATATTTTTCAAGTACCTGCTAAAACTAGAGAATGGAGACTTAAAATTGCAAGCTTCCTGTTGAGCTACAGCCACTGGTCTGGACTGTAACAAGGTGTGATAACATGGGAAGAAGGAAGCAAATCTCCCACAAGCCTATTCAAGTGCAGAATAAGGCAGGCTGGCAGCATCTCCCTCCCTGCTCATTTATTGCCCTTTTATTAGCCTCCAAGAAAGCCCTTGATTTTCCTCTTCTGATTACCATACCCCTGTCCAAGCTCCAGAATAGGTCTGTATAATCCATAACCTGTGATTTCCCATCAAGAAGAATTTCAAACTCCTGACTAGGAGCACTGAACTCCATCCTCAATCCCTCCCCATGCACATATAAACACGATGTAGAAACCCAAAAGACACACCTGGAATCCCAGCGACTCAGGAGGCTGAGGCAGGAGTATCACAAGTTCAAGGCCAGCCTCAGCAACTTAGCAAGGCCCCCTCTCAAAATAAAAAATAAAAAAGGGGATGGGGATATAGCTCAGTAATAAAGTGCCCTTGGGTTTAATCCCCAGTACCCCCACCCCCCCAAAAATCACAACTTCTAAACCATTTTTAATTAAGCATAGGTCAAAGCTGTATGGGCATTTCTGACTCATTCCATCAAAACATGAACCAAGTTATAAATCACTGTTGGAACAAAATCAGCAATTAGGAAGAGAAAAAGTAAATGAGGAAGGTGATAGGATAAAAATAGATGCTTTTGCAGCCTTGGGAGAGAGAGGGAGAAAGTCTTTGAACTATGTCTTAGTTCATTTAGACTACTAAAATAAAAATAGCTTAGACATAGATAATTTATAAATAACAAACTTATTGCTCATAGTTCTGGAGGTTGGAAAGTCCAAAATCAAGGTGTCAGCAGATTCTTTATCTGTTACAGGCTGTTCTTCATATGAAGATACAGAGAAGGTGCCACAAGGCTCCTAGAGTGCTTTTATAAAGGCATTAATGTCATTCATGAGAGCTCTATTCTCATTACATAATTACCATCAGGAAAGGCCACACCTCTTAATACCCAAACCTTGGAGGTTAGGTTTTGACATATGTATTTTGGAGGGATACTAATTTTCAAACCATAGCATCCCACTCCTGACCCCCAAATGCATGTCCCTCTCACTTGCAAAATACATTTATTCCATCTTGGTATCCCTCAAAGTCTTAACTCATTCCAGCATGAATTCAGAAGTCGAAAGTACAAAGTCTCATTCATCCAAATATCATATAAGTCAGTTCTGGGTAAGATTCAAGGCGTGATGGAAATACACAAGGTCATCACTGCACCCCACTGCACAGTGGAGCCATCTCCAATGGGTCTATCACCCTTGAAAAATTTGAAACTAAAGCATGTGCAAAATGTTAACAATGAAATCATATAGATTATACGTAGTTGGGGAAGGAGTAGACTAACATTGTAGACAAACTTGATCTTCCATATTCCAGCACAAAGAGGAAAAGATACTGGTTTAGATTTTTTTTTGTTCTTATTTAGGCAAAATGTTAGCACCTATGCTATAATGGAAGCCAGATAACCCTATTTTTCATATTAAAAATAAATTATCACTTTTCAAAAAAAATTCAAGGTGTGATTCATCCTTATTGATGGATTTCTTTCCAACTGTGAACCTATTATGATTTGGATCTGGAACGTCTCCAAAAAACTCATGTGTTGAAAGCATGGTACCCAATGCTTTCAGAGCTGCAGCTTTTAGGCAATAATTAGGAAGCTGACTGCATCAGTGGAATAATCCATGTGCCACATTAATCCATTGATAATTGAATGGACTACTGCCTGAACTGGATTTTGGCCTTGGCCTTGGACTATATTTGTCTCTGTCCCTGGTTCCTTTCTCCTTGATTCTCATTCATATTCATAGTCCCTCTCCCTCTCTCTCTCTCTCTTCCTTTCCCTCTTCCTGGCTGCAATGAGCCAAGCAGCTTTTCTCCACCACATCCTTCTGCTATTATGTTTTTCCTCATCTTGGGCCCAGAGCAATGGAGTTGACTGACCATAGACTGAGACCCCTTAAACCATGATCCCCAAATATACTTTTATCCCTCTAAGTTTTGTTAGGTATTTTGGTCATAGTGACAAAAAACTTACTAATGTAGAACTTATAAAATCAAACAAGTTATATGCTTCCAAAATACCATGATAAGGCACGTTTAGGATAGATTTTCCCACCCCAAAAGGGACAAATAAGAGAGAAAGAAGGAGTAACAGGGAGGTCTAAAATCCAACAGGGCAGACATTAAATCTTAAGGCTTGAGAATAACCTTCTTTGATTCCATGCCCTGCCCTTCAGACACTCTGAGGCAGGTATTAGGACCTCAGGGTCCAGGAAGCCTAAGCCCTATGGCTTTTCTGGGCACAGCCCATGCCACAGTTTTTATAGTTTACAATTTGGGGCCTGTGCCTCTTCTGGACTGGAATCACACTCAAGTGGCTCTACTAATTCTGGAGTGTCCAGGTGGACCCACCCTCACAGGTCCAACATGCATTGCCTTAGTGGGCCTTCTCTGTGATGGCTTTGCCTCTATGACAGTTCTCTACCTGGGGCCTGAGGCTCTATGGGCCATTCTTTGAAATCAAGATGGAAACAGCCATGCCCCTGCAGCTCATGCTCATTGTGCACTAGTGAAGATGGCACCACATGGATGCTGTCAAATTTTACCACCTGGCCCTGTGGAGGAGGGGCCACTGTGGTCTGCACTGAACCTGAACCCACTGGATACGTAGTTGAGATGGCTGAGGGGCACTGTGCCAGAATTCAGGGAGGAGAAATAAGGCTGCACCAGGTGATGATTGGCAAGTTTCACAGGCACCCAAGGATCCTCTTTGACATAGTTCTGTCCCACATTCCTTGGTACTGTAGACCTGTTATGGGAGAGAAAGCACCAGTAATCTCGGAAATGTCATTGGGATCATTCTTTCATAGCCTTGATGAACAGCACGAGACTTGGACCCATCTATACTAGTCTCCTCGTCATACCCTTGGTTTTCTCTCCTGAGAAAGGTTTTTCAATCTTTATAACATGGTGGATCTGAGAATATTCTAAATCTTTAAGTTCTGCTTTCCTTTTAACATAAATTGTTTTTAATCCATTTCTCTCTTCTTGCATTTTACTATAAGCAACTAAAAGAAGTCATGTAGAATGCTAAACAGTTTTTGTAGAGGTTTGTTCTGCCAAATATTCTACTTCAATATTTACAAGTATGTTCCACAAAGCACAAGGACATAAACAATTTGACCATGTTTTTGCTGCTGTATAACAAGGAGGGCATTTCCCCCAGTTTCTAATGATATGGTCCTAATTTCCAACAGAGTTATCATGAGAATGGCCTTTACCGTGCATATTTGTTTTAGGATTACTTAGATTTTTGTTTTAAATATAGTGTCATTTTTTTTTTTGTACCAGGGATTGAACTCGGGGGTACTCGACCACTGAGCCACATCCCCAGCCATATTTTGTGTTTTTATGTGGAGACAAAGGTCTCACTGAGTTGCTTAGTGCCTCGCCATTGCTGAGGCTGGCTTTGAACTCGCGATTCTCCTGTCTCAGCCTCCCAAAGTGCTGGGATTACAGGTGCGTGCCACCACACCCTGCTCATTTTTAAAATACCTTTATTTTGTTTATTCATTCATTTTTATGTGATGCTGGTGATGGAATCCAGTGCCTCACATGTGCTAGGAAAGCACTCTGCCACTAAACCACAACCCCAGCCCAACTTAGTTATGTTTTAAGATTGATACTTTCTCTACAACTCCCTTCTTCTTCTGAGCTCTGGTCAGAATTGTCCTTTACAGTCTGATAATGACCATGTGGGCTTTTTTCTAGTCCACGTTCTTTCAGTCTCTATTATCCAATTCTGTATTGATTGTAGCAGCACTCTACTTCTTGATTCCAGTTTCTCAGTTCAGGCTTCTATAAGAAAACAACAGCCGGGCGCAGTAGCACACGCCTGAATCCCAGCACTTTGGGAGGCTGAGACAGGAGAATCGCGAGTTCAAAGCCAGTCTCAGCAAGGGCGAGGCGCTAAGCAACTCAGTGAGACCCTGTCTCTACATAAAACACAAAATAGGGCTGGGGATGTGGCTCGGTGGTCGAGTGCCCCTGAGTTCAATCCCTGGTACCAAAAAAGAAAAAAGGAAACACCTTACACTGGGTAATTGACAATAGAAGGTTTGAGAGATATGCATCTCAGTGGTAGAGCACTTGCCTAGCATGCATGAGGTCCTGGGTTCAAGCTTTAGTACTGCCAAAAAAAAAAATCATATAAACCAAAATAATTTTGGTCACAGTCTTAGAAGTTTGAAAGTCCAAGATTGAGGTACCAGCATATTTGGTGTCTTCTCTCTGCCTTATTAATGGCATCTTGCTGTACCCTCACATAACAGAGGACCTAATAGGCTTCTTCAAGCCCTCTTATAAGGACACTAATCCCATCCATGATGGTGGCTCCAATCTCACGACCTAATCCTCTCCCAAAGGTCCTTTTTTTTGGTACTGGAGATTGAACTCAGGGGCACTCAAACACTGAGCCACATCCCCAGTCCTATTTTGTGTTTTATGTAGAGACAGAGTCTCACTGAGTTGCTTAGTGCCTCGTCTTTGCTGAGGCTGGCTTTGAACTCGCGATCCTCCTGTCTCAGCCTCCCAAAGTGCTGAGATTACAGGCTTGTGCCACAGCGCCCAGCTCCAAAGGTCCTTTGAAGGTTAGGTTTTAACATATGAATTTTGGAGGGACATATTAACATCCTAGCAAATAGACCTTGTGGGTCTATTTGTGGAGACATCCAGTAGCTAATGGAAACAATGGGAAGTCATCATGAGGGAAACTCAGGCTCCCTCCTACTAAAGAGGAATATTAAGAACAACCAGTAGACACACATAAAGAGGTATATCTCAGAGAAATGGCCACGAAGAATATAAAGTAACATTTATTCAGGTACTTTCATATAGTAACATTTCATGAACAGTCACTCTGTTTCAGACACTACTCTAAATGTCTTACATGTTTCAACTTATTTAATTCCACAACACCTGTGAATTAGTTAACATTACCATCCTCATTTAAAGATGAGAAAATTGAGGCACTAGTGCAAGCATTTCATAACCCCACTACAATCTATATTAGGAGTCAACAAACTTTTTCTACAAAGTCAAATAGTAAATTCTTTTGGCATTGTGGACCACATACTGTCATTACCCAACTACTCAACTTTGCCATTTTAGTGTGAACGGAGAAATAAACAATACGCATATGAATGAACATGACCATGCTCCAATAACTTTTCTTTACAAAAATAAATAAAGGCTCTTGTACAGATTTGGCTCTTGTGTCAGAGTTCACAGACCTCTGATCTATATTTCTGGACTACAAAAATTGGTCAGAGACATGTGATGTCAGGGCACTTCCAAACTGTAGCTTGGAAATAATGAGATTTTTTTTTTTTACTTTCTGTCAGGTATTTTGATCTTACGGGTCTGCATCACAGAGGGAGCTTGTTTTAGGTGTGCAACGTGTCCACAAACATAACTGTTACCTAAGGGAGCCAACAAAACTTGTGGTCTCCAACGGGAGCCATTAAGGGAGGATATCAAACATAACTTACATCAGGATAGGGAAGAAAGTATAGGCCTGGCATGTTTGGACATGTTCTAACATTCCTTCCCCCAAATTACAAAGGCAGAGCCAATCAGAATCACCTATTCTCAGAACAATGTCATTCCATTGGATATTTGAGGAAAAAATGAGAGAGAAGCATCCTTATTGTTTATAATTTAAGATTAGAAATTTCAGCATAGACCAACTTTGTCCTACATTCTAGGTTCTGATAGTTACTATTTGAATTAGTACTTGAAGGATTCCATTTCAGAAGCCCTCATTCCAAATAAGGCTACTACAAGCCCTTAGATACAGTGATTAAAATCTTCATCAGAGCTGGGCACCATGGCGCATGCCTGTAATTCCAGCACTTTGGGAGGCTGAGACAAGAGGATCGCGAGTTCAAAGCTAGCCTCAGCAATGGTGAGGTGCTAAGCAACTCAGTGAGACCCTGTCTCTACATAAAACACAAAATAGGGCTGGGGATGTGGCTCAGTGGTTGAGTGCCCCTGAGCTCAATCCCCAGTACCAAAACAAAACAAAACAAACTTCACCAGAGGGTTGGTTAGTTAACATAAGGAACTGTGACTGTCTGGAAAAAGTGTCTCTCAAGGCTTTTCTGATGAGTTTGGACAATCTGGCAAGATCAGCAGCTTCACATATTCATAGTAGCACCCTAATTCTAGAACTTTGTTCTTCTTAATGTGTGCATTGTCAGTAAACAGGGAATTCTCTCGCCTGAACCTAAAAACATGACTGACTCTGCCTCACAGAAAATCTTTCATGCAAAGTGCATTGCCTAAGCCGGGCGCGGTGGCTCACGCTTGTAATCCCAGCACTTAGGGAGGCTGAGACAGGAGAATCGCAAGTTCAAAGCCAGCCTCAGCAAAGGCAAGGCGCTAAGCAACTCAGTGAGACCCTGTCTCTACATAAAACACAAAATAGGGCTGGGGATGTGGCTCAGTGGTCGAGTGCCCCTGAGTTCAATCCCCAGTACCAAAAAAAAAAAAAAGTGCATTGCCTAAGTGCATAGACGTCTTAGAGGGACGAAAAGCAAGAACTACGTAAATAGGTTATACAACTGTGTTTGTGCCTGCTGGTTAATAAATGTTAGCTCAAGTGCGAGAACGTGGACTGAGACTTGCTTTCATTAATAACATGCCATCTGGTCACAAGGTAATAGGGGAGGAGACATACAGCTCCCACACATGTTTAATTTTCTGAAGCTACTAATATCAACCAAGAAAACCCAGCTCTGACCAAATTGTTTGACAAATTGGGTGATTGAGGTCAAGCTCCCCAGATGCATTCATTTGTTTATCCAGAGTATCTTTTGTGCAAATTGTTTTATTCGGTGCCCTCGTGGGTACCAAAGACACAGAAGATGTGGACCTATCCTCCAAGAAATCACAGTTCCTTACTCTAGGAAGATGAAAATGTAGTGACCATTTTTTAATATTTTCTAAAGATTACTATTTTCAAACCAACTTTGCATTGGCTATTTCCTCTATTTACAGAGCATTTATCAAGTTTTCATATACTTGCATTTTTGTCAATCTCTTTTTACAGCCAAAGCAACCAGTAAATGCAAAAATTATAAACACAGCTCAATAAAAATCTGATATTTCCCTAAAGCCTTCAGGTATTTATTAGTAAAAATGATTGAAGAGGTAAGTGGGAGGATTACAAGTAAGTTGTGGTTGAATGGCAGAATAAAGAAGTAATTCAAAAAGCAACATTCTTATCCAAATCAAGCTTGAAATCCCTACTACATAACGAATCACGCACACAAACACACAAACTTGTTCAAATGCATTGAGTCAATTCTCTCCACTCAAGTACAGAGTGCAAGTTGTAAACAGTTGAGCTGCCACAATAAATCAGTCTCCTGAGATCTGTCCACAAGTGTACACATCTGGCTTTCCTGTGGCCCATATTAAAACCAGAAACTGACTACTAGATAATCATATTTGTAATTATCCTCCTGAAATTGAATAGCGTGATTCAAAAGGGTTTCAATTCTGGGCACAGTCTTGCATTTTAATCCAATCCTGTTTAATCCAAAGACCACAGTCAGACACAAAGACTCAAGACTGCAAAAAAAGACATCTGGTCTTTGTTTTTGTGTTTTGCTATCATACTAGCCAGAACATAGGAATGTTAACATTAAGCAATAGCCCTGTAATCCTTCTGTTACCCCTCAAAATACAGCTGGGAGATACAATGATATTCATGATGCCATGACAATAATGTTGTAATTCTCCTGATCCCTTGAAACTGTGAGGAAGGGTAGCTGCCTGGCTTTCATATAGCCTTCTTATCTCAGTGACAATCAAAACTAAGCAGCTCTAAAATGGGGATCACTATGCTTACAACATTCTCATGATAATCTACTCAATCTCATGCCAAATCTCAAAAAGAAAGTTAATTCTCCAGCTTCATGCACGTACAAAAAAGATTTCTAGCTTCCGAGTCAGACTTTGCAGTTATGTGACTTCTGGTGCACAGAGTAAACAATGTCACAGACTAGTATCTGGGAATCGGAGTTCCCAGCTAGTAGGATGCCAGTACATGGCAAAGGCTCATTAGTGGCACTCCAACCCAGTGGCTGCTACATCTCCCTTGGGCTTTCAAGCAACTATAGTAGCATCTCCTCCTTTAGTCCACTCTGAGTTTCAAGTGAACAGTCTTTCCACCTGTCCCCTCATAGCCTCTGGTGTCTGAACTTCTAGTATATAATCCCTCCCCCCTTTTTGTTTTTGTTTGTTATTTTGGTATTGGGGATTGAACCCAGAGATACTTTGCCACTAAGCAATATCCCCTGTCCTTTTCATGTTTTATTTTGAAACTGGGTCTCACTAACTGTCTTTGGGCTTCACTAAGTTGCTAAGGCTTGCCTTGGACTTGTAATCCTCCTGCCTCAGCCTCCTGAGTCGCTAGGATTACAGGTGTGCCACAGTGCCCAGCCTGCCTCCCTTTTTCTGTCTCCACACTCCAAACACAGGCATATTCTCCTGTGATCTTAGAGTTTCTGGGAAAAGTCATTCTTTCCTAAAAATTATTTAGGAACCCCTAGTATAGTACATAAAGGTATTAGAAAAACTGTAGACACATAGTTTCATGGATCAACATAGAATATGTGCATTGACAGATTCAACAGATTTCTAAAAATAATTACCCATTGAATTTCTTTAAATGATTCAGAATTAGGACTTTGGAAACATGAATTTTGCTTAACAGTGAATATTGAGATTGGGCGGGGGTATGAGAGGGCTGGATTTTCATTGTATTAAAAGCACACCAAAGCCAATCTCAGCAACTTAGCCAGCCTCTAAGCAACTCAGTGAGACCTTGTCTCTAAAGAAAATACAAATAAATGGCTGAGGATGTGGCTCAGTAGTTAAATTCCCCTGTACCAAAAAAAAGAAAAAAAAGCACGCCCACACCTTTTCACTCAAATATTCTAATAAGCTGAAGGGACCAAAACCAAAGTCATAAGACAAAGTCAGAAAATACAAAAATAAAAAGTAAGCCAGGCATGGTGGCACACACCTGTAATCCCAGCAGCTCAGGAGGCTGAGGCAGGAGGATCGCAAGTTAAAGACCAGCCTCAGCAATTTAGCAAGGTCCTAAGCAACTCAGTGACCCTGTTCATAAATAAAATACAAACAAGTGCTGGGGATGTGGCTCAGTGGTCAAACATCCCTGGATTCACTCCCCAGTACCAAAAAAAAAAAAAAAGGTGAGGAACAACATATATTAAACTAGCAGCTTATTCAAGGAGTAGATGGAAAGATCTGTTCTCAGACAACAAACCAAAGACTATAAGGAAGATAGCCTTCTACCTAATATTTCTGTTAATGTGTGTGTGTGTGTGTGTGTGTGTGTTGGAGGGACTCCGTATAGATATTTAGTACTTGCTGACTCATTAGTATTTTTCATTATGAGGTAGTTACAAATTCCTTGTTTTAGAGACAGCAACATGGCATGGTAGAACAATACACATGGTCTTAGAATAAAATCATAATTTCCATAAGACAAAAGTTTCCAACCCTGTTGCACCTTAGAATCAACTAGGAGTTTTTGAAAAATCCAGATACATGGGCCCCACCACCAGACCAGTAGGGTGGGCCCTAGGCATGCAAGTACTTTTGAAAAGTCTTCAGGGATTGTAATGAGTGCTCTATCCTAGAGCAGCGGGAATTAAAGTGTGTTCCCTGTCTCAACAGCATCAATGCCACCAGGCAACCTTCTAGAAATGCGGCTTCTCCAGCCCCACTCCACACTTCCTGATTCAGAAACCGGGGGTGGAGTACGCAAGCTTTCATCAATCCTCAGAGGATTTTGATGCAAGCTAAAGTTGGAGAAGCACTACGACAGACGGAGGGCTCTGAAACTTGGGTTTACAGAATAGCCTTGAGAACTTATTAAAATGCAAATATGGGCTGGGGTAATAGCATGTGAGTCACTGTGTTGGATTCTCAGCACAACACAAACAGTAAATAAAAATAAAGGTTCATTGACAACTAAAATATATGCTTTAAAAAATGCAAATCTGATGTAGTAATTCTGAGGATCTGAGACACTACATTTCCAATATACTCTGAGATAACTATCTAAAAAGTTCAAGTAGCAAGGCTATAAAAAGGGATTGTTCTCCAACTTTACTGTGCATAAGAATGGACATGGAGCCTGGTGCCGTGGCACACTCCTGTCATCCCTGCAGCTCGGGAGGCTGAGATAGGAGGATTGCCAGCTCAAAGCCAGCCTCAGCAACAGTGAGGTGCTAAGCAACAAAATAGGGCTGGGGATGTGGCTCAGTGGTCAAGTGCCCCTGAGTTCAATCCCTGGTACCCTCCCCCACCCAAAAAAAAGAATGGACAGGGAACTTCATATAAATAGATTTCATGGTAAAATTTTCTGGAGTTTTATAAAAATAAAAGGAAGATTACAATGATAGCAACACTAAAAGAGCCCTTTATAATGGAGTTGAGAGGCCACTAGAAAATGGAGCTAATGAATGGTTCCAGCTATTGCCTAGAATGTGAATTTTGGTCACCTCCACCCTTTGACCCCAGACACCTGGAAAAGCAGAAACTACTGGAGAGTTAAATTGTGGCCACAGGCTCAAGATGAGTATCAAGAGGATCCTGGCCAGGTGTGGTGGTACATACCTGTAATCCAAGTGACTCAGGAGGCTGAGGCAGGAGGATCACAAATTCAAAGCCAGCCTCAACAATTTAGCAAATCCCTAAACAACTCAGCAAGACCTTGTCTCAAAATAAAAAATAAAAAGGGCTAGGTGCGGTGGTACACACCTGTAATCACTGAGGCTCTGGAGGCTAAGACAGGAGGATTGCAGGTTCAAAGCCAGCCTCAGCAAAAAAGCGAGGCTCTAAGCAACTCAGCAAGACTCTGCCTCTAAACAAAATACAAAATAGGGCTGGGGATGTGGCTTAGTGGTCGAGTGGCCCGGAGTTCAATCCCTGGTACCCCCTTCCCCAAAGAAAAAGATAAAATAAAAAGGCTGGAGATGTGGCTCAGTGGTTAAGCACCCCTGGGTTCAATCCCCGGTAACAAAACAAAACAAAAACAAACAAACAAACAAAAAACTGGACTCTTGTTTCATAGACTTTTCTTTCTGTTTATACATTATCTTTAATGGGGCACATAGCCCCTGTTCCTTCTCAAAATTCAAGAGCCCTTATATGCTCCCAATTTTCCTGCCTTCCTCAGAACACTGATATGGAACTATCAGAACCTATGTCTCCCAAACCACAATTCCTAAGGCCCTGAAGAAAGTCCTTTTTTAACTTTTGCAGTTTGAGTCTGGATTGATCAACAACTAGCTTATGGGAGAAGAGGGCCAAGAATGTATAGTTTAACAAGAAGCCCAGCTGATTCTTCTTACGCAGGTGTCTTCAGGCCATATTTAGCAACACTGGCCTAAAAGCAAGCTCTGAGCTTTGGCCTAGAGCAAATCGCTTAATCTTCTCCGAGTCCCAATTTTTCATCTCTTGAATAAGGCTAGTAATTCCTGCGCCAACTACCTCATAGAATTGTTGCCAAGATCAATGGAGATAATATGGGTGAATTTGCCAAGGTACCCGAGAAAAAAGGAATGAAAAAAAAGAAAAAGAGCTCGGGACTCAAGTTGCCATTTTGTCCAAGCGCAGTACCCATTTCATTGTGGAATGGCCCCTGGAGGATAGAAACAGAAGCTTCCTAGAAACTCTAAGCGCAGTACTTCTTGCGCAATAACCTGGGATCTAAACAGCAGGATTTAATCAGAACGCTCTGCCTTCTTGATTACACAGATAAAAAAAATGACTGCTGTCAAAACACATACTTTTGGGCACACACAAACACGAATGTGCTATTCTGGTTACTCTAGTGGATACTATGGTGCTCCAAAGGGAAGGGGGCAGTTTCAAAAGCTTACATTTGGCCTTGACCACTCTATAATCTTTTACTCTGTAGGCCACTAACACAACATGGCGATTACTCAAAATGTGAAGTGTATCAGTATTAATTACATCGTTGTGGACTGGAGAAATAACCATCAAATGAGCCTGTGAGGGCTAGGAGTGGAGCTCAGTGGTAAAGCACTTGCCTAGCACACATGAGGCACTAGGTTCAATCCTCAGCACCACGAAAAAATAAATATTTAAAAAATTTTTTAAAAATGAGCTGTAGGCCCATTAGATCCGTTGTAAGCAAAATTTTGATCATGTCCTCATTCACTACCTAGCTTCATGTGTCTCTTTTCCGATAAGGGGACCATCATGATGTTTTGGGTCTCTGGGTAGCAATGTCAAATCAGAACTTACACCAAGTAGTCCTTGAAGGATCTGGTTATTCCCTTTTTCCCAATGTACACTCACCAGAGTGAGCATCCAGAGGTCTCTTTAGGGAAGAACCAGAGGAAATGTCACAGTATGTGCTTGTCATAGTGTTGCAGGTTTCTTTTTCCCAGGGATCCAGCCATATCTTCAATCAGTAGATTATGAATCTGAAATCTACTACAGATAAAGAATCAGATGAGGCAGCATGAATTTTTATTGAGGCAATGTTCCCGGCCAGGACAAAAATATGGATCCCAGGCTATCTAGTTCTTCCTGCCATATTACAAAAGTGACGCATGGAGCTTTGGCTTACCAAGTTGTATAGATATCAAGAAGCCATATGCCAAAACAAATGGGTAACCCTGCATGCCACCAATAAATATCACTGGTATTCATTTTTACAGTGCAACTTTGAACTTTGAAACAAATAGCCGTTAGGAACCTGGAACACCACTTATTCATAAATACAATAGCTGCTGTATATTCTATGTGATAGATAATTGTAGTTCTTATTCTGATGCATTCAACCGCTGAGAGTCATGAGGGGAATTACACTATAACTCACATACATATCAACAGCACAGCCAAGAATACACAATGCAAATCTTGAAAATCAATTTTTAAAATAAGAAAATCAGTTGTTAAGGAAATATAAGGAACTAAATATAAGAATCCATATTTAAATTAGACTGGCTTTTATGCTGATACTATTAGCACTGAATTATCCCATCAAACCCAGCTCTTCATATTACTTTGGACAAGAAGAATTTGTCTAGCAGCGTATCATGCAACTACTTCACCTCTGCCATTTAATTAGCTGCAAGAGCTAACTCTAAGCCATGTTTCCCTCTATTTTCTTAAGGTATCTAATGTTTTTCCTGGGCTGAGGCAACTTTTGCAAACAATGACAGTACATGTAATTATGTATTTGTCATAAAATACAAATAGAAACATTTTCTAAAGTAATAATCCTCCCTCAACTCTGAATTGTTTTGCTTTCCCGTTCCATAGCAATAACCAAATGATGTTTTTCAAAGTGAACAGGTTTCATTTAGGCCAACAAACATGCTTCATCTTCACAAAGCAAAGTTAAATTAAAGAAATGTCTGACTACTCGTCATTGGACGGGTGGAAAATTACTCCTGCCTCTGTTTTTTGAGTCCCATTCCCTCTCCTGTCAGTCTGAAGTTGATTGGTAAGGAGCTGTGTTAACTGCTTCAGAGCAGGCCTGACCAGGATACAAGTTAATTCTAACCTGCTCAGAGAAGTTTCTGGAATGGTAAGCTGTGACTGCAACACCATTCTGCCTTTTCTAACCCCTTTGGGGAAAGGCTAAGCCATGAATGAGAAAATAACTTGTAAATCTCAGAATAATCTGTTTACTTACAAGTCATTCCTAGAGTTCTCCTTCTAAATTACTCTCTTGTGCGAGGGATGGAGCTCAGTAGTAGAGCACGTGCCTAGCATGCATGAGGACCTGCATTCCATCCCCAGCACCACAAAATATATATGTGTGCATTGTCTTGCCCCTAACTACTTGAGAAACCTGTCACTAACATCTACTTATACAAAACACCCATTTTAATACTTAGAACTTTTTATTTCAAGGCAAGAATGATACCAGACCACAATCTATATGCGTACCTAGTTGAAGAATTGCATATTACATCTGATCAAAGGACAAATATTTTCTTAGAAATATTTATATGAGGTGCACAATGTTCGTCTCTCAAACATATGCATATCCTTTTTTCCCAAGGACACTGTCTTTCTAATAAAGGAAAAATTATCAGTATGTACATGTAGCCAAAAACACCCAGGTAAGTGCTGCTGTTTCCAAAATACAAAAGAGAAGAATTAGACAAAGTACCACAATTCTGCTTTCTTTCCTATTTTAATATTATGTATAAAATTTTTATTTTCTTCCAAAGGTCATAAAGAGTAGAGAAAAGAGTGAATCAGAACAGGCAGGTCCAAGGCACTGCCTGCCTGTCTATGCCCTGCCCTGTAGAGAGTATAGAAAAAGACAACATAAGGTTGAATTCAGAATAAACAAAGTGAAAATTTTATAAGAAACATTTGATGCCAAAACCAGGGTCCCTCTCAGAACACTGCCTACTTAAAGGAATGAAGGTGGGGATTCTTGGTGAGTGGAATCACATATAGAAATCTTCAAAGCTATCTTATCTGAGGATCTGGAATAATGGAACCTCTGCTTTGACCTCAGTCATGTTATGATATACGAGCATGAGAACTTTCTAAAGTTAGAAGTCCCCTGGTATTCTTTGTTTGACTGTAAGACACCAAGCTGAGGACAGCTGTCAAGTAGAAAAATCTCTGGGGAATAGGAAGGTAACTACAGCAACAGAGAATTGGATCATATGCAGATTAGAAGATGCTTCCAGAAAAAGAATGAGTTCTAGCCCTGTCACTTACCTATTGTATCTTGAAATCCAACTTCTTGAGCTATAAAGCCTGGCCTACATATATAAGCTTCAGGGTAGCTTTAACACTAAATGAGATGATCTAATTAAAAACATATATATTGTTTTGGTACCAGAGATTGAACTCAGGGGTGCTTAACCACTGAGCCATATTCCCAGCTCTTTTTTATATTTTATTTAGTGACAGGGTGTCAGTGAGTTGCTTAGGGCATCCCTGAGTTGCTTAGGGCCTTGCTAAGCTGCTGAGGCTGGCTTTGAACTCATGATCCTCCTGCCTCAGCCTCCCCAGACACTGGGATTATAGGTGTGTACCACCGCACCCAGCCTAATTAAATATATTCTTTATAAAGCTCTTTCAAAACTGTAAAGAGCCAAGAAAAGATATTTTATTATGATTGTTGTATTATATTTAACACATTAGATCTTCTACTTAATATTTAATTTCCATGTAAATGTTATCAACGTTTTACTTCCAAACTGTGGATTCATTAGGCTACAATATTTATCAGCATTCATACTTTGTATTTTATTTTCAACTTACTGGAGTCCTTCTAAAAATATTCCTGGCCATCTTACACACTTAAGGAATCATCTTTTGGTTTCAAATAAAGTCAACATTAAATACAGAGTTCCCCAGAAAAGACCCAATGGTTCTCAGCTGATGGGTCTCACTCCCAGAGAATCCACTGGGCTGAGGAATCTACATATTCAACCATCTCTTTTAGATGCACTCTCTCAAACTTGCTTGATGATAAGAATTATTCAAGAAGCTTAATAAATGTGCAGAGCATCAATCATCTTTCTAGAAAATCTGATTCAATAGAATTGAGATAAGGCCCAGGAATATGTGTTTTTAATAGGTACCCTCAAGTGATTGTTATCATGGACACATTCCTTTAGACAGTGCTTTGAGAAATACTGATGGGGAAACCAGTCTTCATTCCAAAAGTAGGGGTATGATTGGGGAGCCTTTTTAGTAAAAACCCTTAGTGAACAGAGTCATTCCACTTGTTTATCATCCTTACATGCGTGGTTCAAAAAGAAATCATCTTCAGTGAGATGCTACTTGCCTGATGAAAGACACTATTATTTAGCAGGGGATAATATAAAAGCTGGTATGACTGTGAACAACTCCAGACCGCTCTGGCTCATACCATTATTTTCCCTGATACTTCTTTCTTGTCACAGGTGGATATATCCCAATTTTTATTTATTCTCATCACAAAAAAAAATCTCATAAGATCCAGCTTGATTAGTAATTGTTGCACCACAAGAAAAGTCACACTTTACTTCAACTTAAATTAGAAACTTTAGGCCATTTCGAGGTTCACAGAGGTTTATTTGAACAGCTCAAGTATGAAAACGGGTCAACAGATAAAAATGGCTTTTAAGTGCTGGGTGATAGAACAATTTATAAAAGAAGTTCAGCTGCTTCCGGCAGAGGGGATGAAACTGTTGAAAGGAACTGTGACTCTGAGTCAGAGAATGGCTAAATATATTTTGTGATACAGGAGAAGGAAATGTCTTTCTGAATGGTATGAACAGACTCCAATTGAGAATAAAAATATTACATGAACGTGTCTAAACAGTTGTGTTTCACAGATAGCTTCTCAAAAGTCATTGTCCCTTTCTCTGTTTATTGCTTTTGCTAAACTCTCCCGCACCTCGCCAGGATCAGAGCTGTCCCTGGCCACATGATTAACAGAGGTGTTCTCAGGCTGGGCAACAGGGATGCAGCCAAATCAGATAGGAAAAGCCACAGCCTGGAGAAAAAGCGTGAAGCTTCAGTTGGCACTACGGGCCTTATTCTTATCTCTAGAGATAGTACTGATTTCTAAAGAACTGGAGGTTGTAAATGGGTCATCTGACAGATAACAGCTGATAGACTGGATCCTGCAGAACAGCAAATCATGGCACAGCTTAACACTTTAATTCCTTGCCACCTCTGTACTCCTTAGTATATACTTTATTTTGTCCTATCAGAAAAACAATGTGTGAGTACTATAAGAAATTTTGAAAATACAAATTGGTGCAACCACTCTGGAAAGCAGTATGAAGTTTCCTCCGAAAAGTAGGAATGGAACCACCATTTGACCCCCAAATCCCAAAGGACTGAAAATCAGCATACTACAGTGACACAGCCACAACAATGTTTAGAGCAGCTCAATTCATAATAGCCAAACTATGGAACCAGCGTAGGTGCCCTATAGCAGACGAATGAATAAAGAAAATGTAGAATATTACTCAGCCATAAAGAAGAAAACAATTATGGCATTTGCCAGTAAATGGATGGAGCTGGAGAATATCATGCAAAGTAACATAAGCTAATCCCCCCAAAAACGAAGGTCAAAAGTTGTCTCTGATATGTGGAAGCTAATCCACAATGGGGAGTAGAATAGAAGTTCATTGGATTAGACTAAAGGGAATGAAGGGAAGGAAGGGGTGATAGGAAAAGAAAAGAGAGTAGAATAAATCTGACATAACTTTCCTATGTTATGAATATATGAATACACCACAGTGAATCTCACCCTCATGTACATCCATAAGACTGGAATCCTAATTAGAATAATACATTTCATGCCTATATAATTTTATCAAAATGGACTCTACTGTCATGTATAACTAAAAAGAACCAATTTAAAAAAATAAGTTTGGAAAACAGAGGAATCTGGAAGAAAAAAGGTAAAAGCACTGTAGTTGTTGATTTGGGACAAATTACTACAAATGAGTATAAGTGAAGTGATGTGGAAAGGATCCATCATTTTCTGAGAGCAGGAAACAAGAACAGATTTTTTGAGGCAGCCCAAAGAGATAAAGCCTTACAGCATACTGCAGCATGCTAATTTTAATCTCTCTACTCATCAACCTTCCCTCTAATCCTACCCCGAAAGCTTTGTAATATATATATATACACATATGTATGTATACACATATGTGTGTGTGTATATATATATATATATATATATATATATACACACACACACATACATACATATGTGTGTGTGTGTGTACAACATCCGTCCTTTGGAGATCCCAATCCATAATATCCATGCATATTTTGATGCAAGTAGGTCTGGAACAGAGCCTGAAATTCTGCATCTCTAACTAGCTGCCGGGTGATGACAGTGCTGCTGATCAGTGTGACAAATTATGAGAAGGTTCTAAGCCACTTGGCAAATGATAATTTCATCACCTCTACTTCACTTGAACCTGACTGTCCTCTGAGGACCCTGCCTTTCCTTCTGTCCACTCAAGTGAGGCTACTTTGCCTCTCCCAACCTACACACTTCAAGTGCTGCTTCCAGGTAATTCTATCTGTCCTGCAGAAAAAATTAAATCCAGTTCCTTAAGGCTCATGTCTTCCAGTTATTTTGGCTCATTGCCCTCTTCATGGCAATCATTAATTAACTACTTGTCACTCTCTGTCATTCACCAAAGACTTTGGCACCTTGCATAAGTTGTAGTGAAAGAAACAATGAGGAATTTTACAAGATTAGCTGAGTGTTACTAGAGAAATTCAAAAAAATCTGCCAGCCAAATGTATATCACTGTAAATTCCTAGTTACTATGCAAGAAATAAATAGCTGTTCATAAAAATTGGTTCTGCTCTTTATACTCCAGAGTTTGGAAGACAGAGGAACAGCCCTGACATCAGAGAGCTGACCTGGTTCTCTTAGCTCAGCATGGGTGTTGCTAGGAGCTGGCTTGGCCTGGCCCTCACAGCAAGGTCTCGGTGTTCTACTGAACATGAACAACTTCATAGAACGTTAACATCAAATGAGAACACTCTGTGATCATGATGGATCAAGACAAAAACAAGATGACTCCATAGTCATATCCAAGCATAGAAAAATAAACATTGTGACTGGAACAGGCTAGTCTTCACTACTTTATAAGATGTACTAAGATACCTGATCATAAAATCACCCGTTTCCTCACAGCACCCAATCCAGAGTAAAGTCACACTTATGTAAGCCCTCCTCCAAATCACCTGGTTCAATCCTAAAATTTATAATGAATCATATCCAATAACCCCTACCAAGAATCCCCATGGTTCCCATGACATGCATGAATGATAAACTCAACTTTATTCAATTCTAGTTGTGTTCCTGGTGGTCTTTGGCACTGACACCTTGTATCTGAGAACCTTGTGCTATACATGGTAAGGCCATGTGATTAGCTTTTGCCATTAAAATGTGAGTGGGAATATTCTCTGCCTTTTCTGGGCTGAGGACTTTAAGGAGATGGTACACAACCTTTGTGTTTTCTCTTCACTTCCCCTAGCTGGATAAAAATAACTATGTGGAATGGGAGAAACTTAGAATGGAGAAGAGGCCACCTGGAAGAAAGCTGCCGGATAAATTGTAACACTCAACTTGACCAATAAATATACTTCTATGGTGTTTGAGTCGTACATTTTTGGGCTTATCTCTTACAGTAGTTTAGCCTACTCCAACCAATATACTCACCCAACCCAAATGGATCTCTAACACTACTGGGGCACCCATTATATTTCCCTATTTGGCTGCTTTCCAAGGCTCTTGGATAATGAGACTATACTATCTTTACTCAAATCTCCTACAGCTTTTCCCTCCTGCCACATCCCACCACATCTCACCACCAAATTATAACGTGGCACATATAGAAAATAGAAACTTGCAAACTGACTTCCTCTCCTACACACTACCAAACTCATAGGCCTACCTTAGTTGACTAGTCAGAAGCATTCCATGTAGTTGCCCAGTCCCTCTAGTTTCAAATCTTTTGTTTCTTTGGTTTTCCTGATACCACACGGGAAAGATTCACGAGGTTGGATTTAGCAGTGGTTTCTTGAATGTTAAACTGAAAGCACAGGCAAGAAAAGAAAGAAATTGATAAATTGTACTTCATAAAAATTAAAAACTTTTGTATTTTTTCATTTGAGAAGTATCTACTCAGATCATTTGCCCATTTTTAATTGCATTACTTGGTTTTTGTTGCCAAGTGTTTGAGCTCCTTACATATTCTGGATATTAATACTTTATTGCATGAATAGCTGGCAAAAATTTTCTCCCATTTTACAGGTTGTATCTTCACTCTTTCGAATGTTTCTTTAGTTGTGCAGAAGCTTCTTGTTTGATGTAATCCTGTTTTTCTATTTTTCCTTCTGTTTCCTGGGCTTTTGGGGTCATATTCAAATAATCACTGCCTATAATAAATACATGAGGGGGCTGGGGATATAGCTCAGTTGGTACAGTGTTTGCCTTGTATGCACAAGGCCTTAGGTCCAACCCCTAGTACCACCAAAAAATAAAATAAAATAAAAATAAATACTTGAAATATGCTCAGTATAATTATTCATCAGGAAAATGAAAATCAAAACTACAATGAGGGGCTGGGACTATAGCTCAGTGGTAAAATGCTTGTCTAGCATGTGCAAGGCACTGGGTTTGATCCTTAGCATCACATTAAAAAAATAAAATATGACTGGGGCTGGGGCTCAGTGGTGGAGCGCTTGCCTCGCATGCGTGAGGCCCTGGGTTCGATCCTCAGCACCACATACAAAGCAATAAAATAAAGACATTGTGTCCATCCACAACTAAAAAAAAATTTTTTAAAAATAAAATAAAATAAAGGCATTCTGTTTATCTACAACTACAAAAAATTTTTTTTTAAATCTACAATGAGGTATCATCTCACCACAGTTAGAATAACTATTATCAGGAGCTGGAGTTGTAGCTCAGTGGTAGAATGTGTGCCTAGCACATGTGAGACACTGGATTCAATGCTCAACACTACATAAAAACAAATAAATAAAAGTATTGTGTCCATCTACAACTAAAAAACAATTTAAAAAAGGAATAGCTATTCTCAAAAGAATGAAAAATTAAAAATGCTGGTAAGCATGTGGAGAAAAAGGAACTTGTATATACTGTTGGTGGGAATATAATTTAGTATTATCATTACAGAGAACAGTATGGAGGTTCCTAAAAAAGCTAAGGAACTTAATGAGACCTTGTCTCTAAATATAATATGATAAAGAGCTGGGAATGAGGCTCAGTGGTTAAGCTCCCTTGAATTCAATCCCAGGTACCAAAAAAAAATGGCCTGAATATAGAATATAGGATAATGATTACTAGAGTTTGGCAACGGGGGTGGGAATCAGTGTGTGTTGTGTGCATATATTAAAATATTATACTGAACTCTATTAATATTTTAAATAATGACTAAGTTTTTCATTTTAATCAAAAAATCTTTGACATCATTGGGCACTATCAACAAGTGAAAATGCAACCACAAAACAAGATGAAATATTTAGAAATCATGTATTTAAGAAGAGAATAATATTCAGAATTTGTAAAAATTCCTATAACAAAAAAGTCATATAACCAGATTTAAAAATGGGCAAAGGACTTGAACAGACATTTCTCCAAAGGAGATCTACAAATGACCATTACATAAAAAGATGTTCAACATCACTATTTGGGAAATGCAAATCAAAATCACAATTAAGTACTACTTTATATCCATTAAGATGGCTATGATTTTAAAAAAAAAAGCAGAAAATAACAAATGTTAGTGAGGATGTGGAGAAATTAGAACCCTTCTACCTTGCTGGTAGGAATGTAAAATGGTACATCTATTGTGAATATGCTAAGCTAGTTTCTCAAAAAATTAATCATCAAATTTTTATGTGCAGATGCTAGGGATATAGCTCAGTTGGTAGTGTGCTTACCTTGCATGCATAAGGCCCTGGGTTCAATCCCCAGCACCACAGAAACAATTGTGTTTGTAATCATTAATTTGAATTTTCAACTTGATTGGATTAAGAGATGCTGATGATTGAGAGCTTCTAGGTGTGCCAATGAGGGTGTGTCTAAGAATGATTGGCATTTGAGATAGCCAACTGAAATGGAGACCCTCCCTAAGTGTGCACAGCACCATCCAATAGGATGGTGTCTTAGATGGAATAAAAGTTGGAAGAACAAGGAAGCAGCAGCAGATGCAAGCTCAATTCTTATTGAACAGGTTCTTGATTGCTGCTGGGATAGCCTGAGGACATCAGACTCTCCCTCCTTTACTATTCCAAAGTGGACTCTGCCAGTGATTGTCCAGGGATTTTCCAGAAACCTTCAGTCTTGGACTGCGGTAGCACTGTTGATCCCTCTTGTTCTGAGGCTTCAGCATCTTGGACTGTCCAGGTACATGTTGCTCTAGCTCTCCAGCCTGCAGATGGCCATCATGGACAATCCAGGTTCTGGTCATGTAAGCCAGCCTAATAAATCTCCTTTTTATAATTATACTTCTTGTTGATTCTGTTCCTCTAGAGAACCCTGACTAATACACTATGGGATTCACCAATTTCTTCTCTGGGTATATACCTTAAATAATGATCAGTAGGGACTCAAACAGATATTGGAGCACCATGTTTATTGTTGCATGGTTCAGAACAGCCAAAAAGAGGAAACATCCCAATTGCCTATAAATACATGAATATATAAACAAAATGTGATATTTTATTCATGAATGGAAATGAATGAAATATTATTCAGTCTTAAAAGCACATGAAATTCTGACAAATGCTGCAACATAGTTGAAGTGGAAGACATGAGACTGCTAAATAACATCGACACAAAAGAAAAAATACTGTGTGATTCTACTTAGATGAGAGATCTAACGTAGTCAAATTCATAGAGATAAGAAGTAGAGTGGTGGTTACCAGGAGCTTAGGAGGAGGCAGCATTGGGGGTTGTATGAAAAGTTAATGTTTCATGGGTAAACAGTTTCAGTATGGGAGGATGAAAAAGCTCTGGAGATGAATGTGGTATTGATGGTGGCACCACAATGTAAATGAGATGTGTCACTGTTTTAGTCAACTTTATTTGGTGCTTGTCTAAAAGACCTGACAAGAACAATTTTAAAGAGAAAAAAATTATTTGGGGGCTCACAGTTTCAGACGTCTCAGTTCATAGACAGCTGGCTCCATTCCTCAAGGCTGAGGTAAGGCAGAACATCGTGGTGGAAGAAAGCAGCTGGGGACATGGCACCAGGAAGGGGAGAGAGAGAGAAAGAAAGAGACTGACTTCACTCACCAGACACAAAATATATACCGCAAAGGCACATCCTCAATGACCCACCTCCTCCAGCCACATCTTACTTGACTTCAGTCACCATCCAGTTAATCCCATCAGGGGATTAATTCACTGAATGGGTTAAGGCTCTCATAACCCAATCACTTCACATCTAAGCCTTCTTGAACTGTCACACACATACTAAAGCATAATAGTCACTAAACTGTACTCTGACCATAGCTCAATTAAATTAAAAATCAGTAACCAAGAGGTCTACTGAAAAAAATTTTTTAAATATACTCTTAAACTCATAGATCAAGGAAGAAATCATAACTGAAATTTTAGGGAATAGATTTTAGAGAATATTTACAACTGAATTGTTATTTCAATTTCTAAGAGATAAAATCAGTACTTCAATCTCTTCTTACCAAGAAAAGACCAGGGGCTGGGGTTGTGCCTCAGTGGTAGAGCACTTGACTTGCACGTGTGAGATACTGGGTTCAATCCTCAGCACCACATAAGAATAAATAAAAATTGTATTAATCTACAACAACAACAACAAAAAAAGAAAACACCAGGCTCAGTTTGACAGACAGACCTTATCAAAATGTAAAGGGGGGCTGGTGATGTGGCTCGGTGCTAGAATGCTTGCCTACCACATGTAAGGTGCTGGGTTCAATTTACAGCACCATGTTAAAAAAAAACCTAAATAAACAAAATAAAGGTATTGTGTCCATCCACAACTAAAAATATTGTAAAAAAAAGTAAAGGAACAAAATCACTATAAATTTTTCCAGTGGACTGAACTCCAGAAGTCTATGTATTACCAATATAAACTTTTATGTAATATACAAATCAAATGAAGACAATTCAGTTAAAGAAAATTGTAGGCTATTCTCATGAACATACACACAGAATTTAGCATTGTAGTTTTATGCTTTTGCTTTTATTTAAAGATAATATGTCATGTTTAATGCAGGTTATGAAAGGAATAGAATAGTTCAATGGGGAAGTCATATTATGATCAATAGATACACAAGAAAGAATTTTTATTTAATTTCACATGCATTCATGAAAAAATGGCTAGCTACACATAAAAGCAAATATCTTTACCTGATAAAAATTGTATTTTGATGGTATACATACATAATGGAATATTATCAAGCCTTTAACAAAAAAGGAAATTCTTTCATTTGCAACAATGTAAATGAACCTCCGGGACATTACATTAAGCGAAATAAACAAGGCACAGAAAGACAAATAATGCATGATCTCACTTATATGTGGGTTCTCAAAAATTTGAACTCATAGAAATAGAGTGTATAATGGTGGTTATCAGAAAAAAATGGAAAAAATGGTGACCAAAAGATATAAAGCTTCAACTGGGTGCATGGCACATGCCTGTAATCCCAGCAACTCGGGAGGAGGAGAATAGTGAGTTCAAACCAGCCTCAGCAACAGTGAGACGCTAAGTAACTCAGTGAGACCCTGTCTCTACATAAAACACAAAATAGGGCTGGGGTTGTGGCTCAGTGGTTAGGTGCCCCTGAGTTCAATCCCCAGTACCAAAACAAACAAACAAAAAAAGATACAGAGCTTCAGTTAGATGGGAGGAATAACTTTTTGAGACTTATTGCAGGATGACCATGGTTAATAATAATGTATGCTTCAAAATTGCTCAAAAAGTAAACTTCAAATTTCTCAATATAAAAAATGGTAAGGAAGTGAGTTAATAGATATCAATTAACTTGATTTAATCATTCCATAATTAATACCTTTAACAAAACATCAGTGTATCCCATAAATGTATCCAATTATGATTAATCAATTTAAAATAATATTAAAATTACTTAAATGGGAGCAAGAAAAAGGAGTATCATCACTCGCATATTCAGCAACATACTGAAAGTTTTGAGATATTAAAATGAAAAAAATAAAAAGTAAAAATAGTATAAGTTATTAAACTAAAGTTATCATTTACAAGAATATAATTGTCCAAAGAGAGAACCTCTAAAATTGTTTAAAAGAAAAAAATAGCCTAGGCAACATGGTTGAATAAAAGCTTAATATATATAAAAGCCAATTATATTTTATACTCAATAGCATGAAGCAATTTTTTTTCTTCATATTAAACACCTTTATATGCACTTTCAATGAACAGTATATATATATATATATATTTTTTTTTTAATCAACCATCTTTACTATACCCATTCCCCTTTCCTGCCCCCCGCCTCCCCCATGTCGCGTC